>CM060860.1:32011197-32636671 GCA_030737845.1 Acorus calamus
TTGCAAGTGAGAATAGTGCCTCATATTTCGGGATAAAATGGCCATCTGTGGTGATCCAGCTATTGCTGATAGTGCTGCCACCAGACCCATAACGGGTAAGTGGCTTATGTACTAATATTTACTAATATTCTGCCATGTATTTCACCTTGTTGACCTTTTCTTTTCAATGTACCTTTTTGTTTTGCGAACCAAGCTTTGATTATTATCCGGTTGGTCCCCCCTTGCCCCCCCCCCCCCCCTCCAAAGAGGAGGTCAGGGGATCAAACACAGGGGGCACTATATATCAGAAATATATTATTTGGTTTTCTATATCTCACTTCTAAAAGTCATTCTTTTTCTTCTCTATTTTGTGTGCATGTGCTTGTCAGAATGCTTGCCTACTCTGTATGCCAGTGTATCAACCATTGAAATTTTGTTTTTGTTTTTCGATTTTTGGACAGGAACAAGATGGGGCAACCTTGCTAGTTACGGCAAAGTTTTCTGTTGTCTCTAAGCGAAACATATACCTTCAGTTTGAAGAGGTAGTTTTTTTTTTCCATTCTTTTTAACATGCTTCGGTTGTTTGTTTACAACATTGTTACACATACATTTAAAGCTAGATGTTGGAAGACCTTTTAGACGTGCTATGGCCTTTTTAAGAGGATGGAGTTAGATGCAGAACAACAGAAGAGAGGAAATAATATTTGATATTATAAGCAAGTTATATTAAACAATTCTCGTAAGTGTGATATACAATCCAAACAATTTGAGGATGTGCTTGAAAATTTCATCCACCAGACTGAAATTATAGGGCTTGTCTCAGATTTAGGAAACTACATGGTTGAAATTGTGGATGGCATTAAGGTTGTAATGTAGGTGTTGTGTTGATATGAGGACCAATATCTTAACGAGTTATATAATTGGAGGCTGATAATTTAAATATCTTTGGCCTGTCGGTTTCCATGAAGTAATGTTAAAGATAAAATCATAAAATTCCTCGAGTAGGTGAAAATTTTCATGGATGAAGCAAGAAGTTTAGAGGACTGGAAAAGATTGAAGGGGCATGCCCATATTTGACGAGAAACGATAGAAATTGTAACTGACTAACTGAGAAATTAACTTGTCTTAACTCAGCCGCATACAAGTCAGAGAAAGGTTAGAGAAAGAAAGTGATGAGATTAATGTACAGTTTGTTCTATGAAAGAGAAATCTAACCCCAACCATATCTGGGGGAGAATGACAGTAGAGAAGAATGGAAAAAAGGAAGTCCATTTCATTTACTGACACCCAGTCTTATATTTATTTTAAACAGCCATCAGGTACATTAACTTGCAACACTCTGTTATATCGGTTCATCTACAAATTAAGGACCCTTGAGAAGTTAAATAAGATCTTAAGCAGTCTCATGAGTCGAGTCTAGGCTAAATCTGGGACAGTTATCTGTGAATATAATTTTTTTTTTAGAATATTAGCGCGTCCCTCATTAAAGAATATGGATTTTGTTAAATTTCCTCTACAACATGCAGACCTTTTAGTTGTTGGGGAATGTGATGCAAGATATTGCTTTCACTTCACTGTAGCTATAGCTGTTTATTTTGTTGATATAGTCGAGTGTAGCTTCCTTCCATATGTTTCACTTCTGTTAATCATGCAAAACTGCAAAATCCTAGACCGGAGGTCTTCAGTTTTTTTTACTAAAATCGCTACCTTTAGATGAGATTTTATGTTAAAATTATAATCAAACTTAGGAGTTAACAATATAGGAGAGCTGCAAGTTATGGTAGTGGTGAATCCTGCTATCCACATTGAACAGCTAATCCTCAGTTTTAGATGGGCTAGTGGTTGAGATGCTAGATACTATTGGAGAATAAAATATGCAAAGAGTATGCTACAAAATACTATTCTGTAAAGCATACAACTGATATTCAAACATACCAGATATGTAGAGGTAAAAGCAAGCTGACATGGCTGCCTTTTTTAGGTTGCTGAGTGGATGTCATTGTGGTTATGTCTAGAAATTCTGTATTCATGTAGTGGGAATTTTATACTACGTCCTGTAATTATTGCTTCAAGGTCTTGAACTTGTACTTGAGATATAAGCTGCAATAGTTGCTATATATTTTGCTTTCCAGTCTTTATGCATGTTCTTCAACTTATCTGAAATAAGTTTGAAATTACATTGTAGATTGCCATTGAGAATATAAATATTAGTGAAGAACTCCAAACCCTGATAGCTCCAGCAATACTACCTCGATCATTTTTAAGCTTGCAGGTAACAGCGACAAAGAAACTCATTTCTCCTGCCTTTTTTTTTTCCTTGTACTCTTGGCTGTTTTATTAGAATATCATATCTGTATATGCGTCTTCAATGATTTTTCTGTCACAGATTTTGCAGTTCCTCAAGACATTCAAAGCTCAAACGCCTGTGAGAAGCCCAGAGAGGTACGTACTGCATGTTATGTTCATCTCATCAAATATAGTTATAGTTGGTCTTGACCCTAGAAAACAACCCATCCTCTGGAAAGAGAAGAAGAATGAAAAGAAGAAAATAGAAACAGAAGTAGAAATCCCATGATATGATTTGTGATGAGTGCCTTATTTTTTTCACTAGCACACCATTATTGTACATTAATAATCTTCTAAGCTGGTCAGGAAACTCAGAAGGGTTAGTTGGTACTCGGTATTGACCATCTAAAAATTCACTTTATCGTCCAGCTTTCTCAATCATAACTTGGTTCACACGAAGTAGGAATTCTCAGAATGGTTGGTTCTAACAGCACGACTTAACTCTGCTTGCAGACGGTCAGTTGGGGGTCTATATTATCTCTCATATTTGGATAGGGATATGCTTTTGGGTCGTGCTGTTGGGGGTGGAGGAGTGTTTATATTTACAAGAGCACAACCTTTGCGACGGTGAAATGCGAAATAGACCATTCTTTGTGATGGCGCGTGGAGAGTGTTATGTAGTTACAAGAGGTAATACAGAAACCACAAATGTACATTACAATTCAAACATGCTCTACAGAAAGAAAGAAAAAATGAACTGCCTATCTTGATGTATACGATCATTATTTTTAATGTGTAATCCATCAATTTGGAGTTCAGATGATCACATTTGGTTCTCTAGAAAGTGTTTTACACTTGAATAGGTTATAGCTTGGTATTGCATTTTCTGCGTGGGGGGTTGCTATGTCTGTTCTGTCCACTGTATCTATACAACTTGGTCGTTAGATTGAATGTTGGGGTATGGATTTGCAATTCAATCTGCGGTTATAATTGTCCTTCATTCATCCAAGTAATTAAAAATAACTCACACAAACAAGGAGTCCCAGAATCAATATGAGGACGATTCAATACACATTCACACCTGTAAAAAGTTAAATTTTACGAGTTTTCATAAATTTGTACACGGTTTGAGTAAAAAACTCATCCCTGGTTTTTTCATTGAAAATTATTTTCTTGTTACATTAAACTGCGTGTAACAACGCTCTTGCCTGTGAGAGTTGTTCCATGGATTTTTTTCTCGATCACAACAATAATTTGATTTATCTTGTGTTTTAATTAGATTGACTTCACACTTATTTGTGAAAATAAAGACCTTTTTTTAACTATGAAGAGAAATTTTACGATCGTCAAAGGAATATTGACCTCGTTTACCCAAAAAAAAAGGAATGATGATTTCGGATGTTACCAAGAGGCTCCAACCATCCATTTTTAATACAATATTAATAATAGTTATTTAAATAATTAAATAGCTAAATGTATAATTCTACACAAAAAAAAATTTACTTAATTGAATAGGGAGCTAGCACACTTGGTCATTCATGCTGTTATTCACGCAACCCTCATTATATGTTTTTTTTATATGTATTTTATTAAAAAATGTAAAAAGATGTGGTCTTTAATTTATCATGTATATTTTATATATACTTAATGGGACAGGTATGTACCTTTAAAAAAATTAAAACATATTGGGATATTAAAAAGCATGAGATTATAAAAGTGATTGTCCTATTATCTCCAACTCAATTAGATCATAGCCAGTGTTAAACCTAGTAATCGTCTCTTAAATTGTTATATATAAATAAAAAATTATCTGATATTTAAAAATCTAGAATGCCGTGGATGTACATACCACTACATGTTTTCATAAAATGCTTGAATATTACAAATATTAAAAAATTGGGAAAAATGTATATAACCCCCTGAAAGTTCGCATAAATGCAAATCGACCCCTCGTTTCCTGATAATCCATATAACCACATCAAAGTTGTCATGGTTAGATAAATCCCCCCTTCAGTTAATTTATCATTCATTTTGAAGGAATATTTGAGGAATATACCATTAGTTAATGGCGGCCAATAATTTTATGTGTATATAACCCCCTTACTTTCAACAGAAATGCAAATCGACCCTTGTAAATTACCAGAATGCCCCTGTACACAAGAATTGGCTGAACTTAGTAATCATATGTGCATATAACCCCTCACTTTTAACAAAAATGCAAATCGACTCCTGTCATTATTCTTCTTCTTCATCCTAACGGTCTTATTTTTTTACTGTTGGGGACCATTGGGGACCGCTGAAGAGGATTGATGCTTCAAAAACCCCTATAAAAACCACCAAATGGTGGAGTATTGTTGTCCACCAATTGCTTCTTCTTTGTTTTTCATCCTCCTTCATACTGATTTTTGTTCTTCTTTATACATTCTCTTTGTGTTGTTTTAATCTACTACTGGAAATCCGAACTGAAGGATTTGGTGCTCCAATTTTCATAATCCATCTCTACCCTCGTCATTTCAAAACATCTAAGCGATCATGTCAGAAAGTGTGAATATTTTTTTTTAATCTATGAAGTATTTGATGAAATGTGTGTAGGAGTAATTTTTGCTAAATTTTCTTAATAGGTGAATAGCCTACGTACCCCGAATGCGAAGTCACTTCCCGCGTATATTTGGCATGTGAATGTCAATGTAAGAAAGGGGAATGTCCGATTTTTACATCTCGTTAAGAACATAACAAAGGTCGGATATTCTGTTGTTGTCCTTTTAATAGGGTAAGTCAATCTAATCCTATTAAATTTACGCGTTTGATTGCTAATGTTTGAGAGCTAATGAACAATGTTTTTCTAATGTGGACTCCTTAAGATTGTTGTTTCTTTGAATGGATTGATGATGTATGATGACCCTATTGTTGAGCTTAAGTTTCAATTATTGAACATCGAAAGAGTCCATCAAAATGAGTTCCAAGATGATTAGGAATATGCTGACAGTGATGATGTGGTGTTTGATAGGTCTTATGTATTTGAATGTATGAAAGTTATTTTCAAGTGATGAATGTATGATGTTCACTTTTGTTCCTTCTATTGTTGAATGTTGAATTCCCAATGTATCACCATTGTTGTTTTGTTAAAACTGCATTCCAATTGCAATGTTATTTGAATGTTTACAATGTTAATTAAATTTCAATTACAAGGACCTAGACTGAATTGGACTACAATAGAGCATGGATTAAACTGGACTGGATTGACAGTGAAATGGACTGGACTCAAATGTTTTCTGGACTGGTCTCATATGGGCTGGGACTGGCAATGAAATGAACTAGGACCGAACTAGATTATGACATACACTGGACTGGACTAGGGTTGGGATTAAACTGAAGTGGTTTGGACTAGACAAGGGCCAAGACTAAACTAAAACTGGATTGGGCAGGATTGGATTAAGGCTTACACTGGACTGGATTGGAGCTTGGAATCAAACTGCAATAGATAGGACTTGGGTGGACCTAGACTAAACTGGATTGAATTAGAGCTTGGATATTAAACTAGACTGGACTGGATTAAGACCATGACTAGGATTGGAGTTGACTGGATTAAGACCTACACTGGACTGGATTGGAGCTTGGAATCAAACGGCATTACACTGGACTTGGATGGACCTAGACTAAATTGGACTGGACCAAAGCTTGAAATTAACTGGACTATACTGACAGTGAAATAATGAATTGAAATGGCCTGGAGTGCACTAGATTGGGACTCAAACACCCAACAAGCAACATATTCTCTCAAATTAAAATAACTACAATTCATTAAAGTACCTGTTATAACACAACCACTTCAACATGTAACAGCCTTTCAAACTTCTCACATTCAAACCAAACCATCATAGTCAGACATAACAAAGTCTTCATATCCCAAGATAGACTACTTGTGAGAGAGTAGTCGATTCGAACACAAAAAAACTTTTAAAATGAAGAATGCTTGAGGAGCTTCGTGTAGATATGCTCGAGAGAACCTGATTCATGATGATTTCTGGAGGACTCCGATCAAAAGAGGATGGTCGACTGTTAGGGATTTATAAACCTTAGATTGTGTTGTGTTTTGTGAGAGATGAGGGGTAGTATAGTGTGAATTAGGAGGGGTAGTATAGTAATTTGAACACCTAGAGTTAGCTAAACTACACCCTAGTTTGCACATGTTAATGGTAGGGGTGTATTTATATTGAATCGATAAAATGAGGGGGTTATATGGATTATCAAGAAAATGAGGGGTCGATATGCATTTACGTGAACTTTCAGGGGGTTATATACATTTTTCCTAAAAAATTAGGGTGAATTGTTCAAATGCCCTTTGATCAAGGGTCTAATTTTTTTCTATCCCCAGACTTTTTTTAATTTTTTATTTACCCCTGATATCTAGTTCTATATTTTTTTGCGCATGACCAGTGTCACATCATTTTTATACCTAAACTACTCTTATCTGTAAATATTAAAAAAAATCTCTGCATGATCTATGAATGAAATGAGAAATCCTAAAAATTCGATTTTAACTACAAGTATAATGTCACATGTTAATTATTTTATTTGTTTATCAAAAGAAGGAAAAATTAATTCTAGGTCATCCGAGAAACCTCTAAATTAATTTTAAATTTCTAGAACATGTGAACTTATTTTAGGTCCCCAAGTTAGTTGATATATTATTTCTAGTTTTTTCCATCGAATAGAAGTTATCTTTTACTCTTTTTTTTCAATTTCACCCGTTTTCACATTTTTAACAGTGTACACGAACATGTTAACAGTGTACACAGATTTATTAATAATGCTCATAGACAATGAAGAAAGAAGGGTAAAAATAGAAAATATAACGGTAGAAAAGGTTTTTAGACAAAAGAATCCAAAAATAATATATATAGGGATTGGAGACTTAAAAATAAATCAGATGTTTCAAGGACCTGGAATTAAATCACCCCAAAACGAGAAAACAGAAAAAAGGACGTTGAATCCCCGAATCACCAACGCCACACAACGGACAGAAGTGGCGCGTAACACACCCCCCCCCCCCCCCCCCCCTCTTTTTCCTCCTCTGCACTCCTCATGCACACCTTTCTCATCATTAACATCAAAATCCCCCCTCGTCAATGACGATATCCTCCCAAACCCTCACCCTCCTCACCTTCTCCTCCCCCTCCTCCTCTCCCAATCCAAAACCCTCCCGTCTTCGCGTCCGCGCCGTCCCTTCCTCCTCCTACCTCCGCTTCCCCACTCTCGCCGTCGATTCCCTCAATTCCCAGCCCTTGAAGCCCGATGACGTCCGCCCGATCGAAGGCGAGGGTTTCGCGTCTGGTCGCCCTAACGAGGTGGAGAAGCCGAGTGGGGAGGGGAAGGACATATCGTGGATCCCGGTCCCCCGTCAGAAGTACATCTCCCTTTCCAAAGCCGAGCTCCTGGAGGGGATCCTGTCGTTGTTTGATATCCAAGAAGAGGCCGATGAGTTCTCTCGGTTTGCCTCGTGAGTTTTTCTTTTTTTCCCAATTTCGTGATTGAACTTTGTGTTCAGGAATCGAATTAGTTTTTTGAACCCTCTAAAAGTGGTTATTTTATGGTATATTAAGATTGCCAATTGTAGTGATTTATCAAAAAGTGGGTGTTTTATGCTCTTCTCATGGGTTGCTCAATCATCTATTGAATTGTTTGGTGTCTTGCATGTATTATTTACAAAATAAATAATATATATCGACAAGAGCCTGGGCATTGCGTGCATGATCTTATATTATTGGATGTGTGTATGAACTATTCTATATGCAAGTATTTGAAGAACTTTATCTGTTTAACTAATTGCATAACTTATATGACCATATGCGCAGGCTCTTGAAACTAATTTTTGAAGAAGTAAAAATAGGAAAGGTCACATACGGAAGTTCCATGCAGCACAATTGTTACAATTTAAATGGCATCTTGTTGAAAATTCGTATCTCAGAGATTATTGAGGGAAGATGGTATGGTGCTTGACAAATGATAATAAGCTAGCTTTGGGATAGCGTAGGAGCATTCCTGGGATCAGATTAGTAATTTCAATTTAAGGAATCATAACTTATATTATTATGGCTTATTCATTGGTTGTTGATGAGAAGATTGATGCTACCATACAATTGGAATGAACTTCACAATTGCACAGCAAACATGAGCCACTGTTCTTTACAGTTAACTTTGAAATCAACAGAATTTGAAGGCAGAAAGACTAGTTAAACCAATTTACAATTCAAGTTCTAGAATTGGCTATATGATTCTACTCAAGTAAATTTCCTAGTATATTTAATGGACATTTGCGTGCACAAGACATTTAACTGATAGATTATATAATGCAAAATTACAAAAAATGGTCTTTATTCTACAACACATTGTCCCACAACTTCCTGTTTTTCCTACCATACCCCAACTTTTGAGCTAATGATTTTTTTTATTGTTCTGCTAATTTCATTATTGGCTACTTTTTAGTTAAACATAGATCCTAATTAGCTAATTCTGCGAGCTCAAAGCAGTTATTTTGATGAATAAAAACATATACAGGATGTCATTTTGAATATGCAGATGCTTGGACTCAATTCTTCACGCAGAATACAAAACCATTTTAGAAGAGATGCGGATGGATTATTCTCTTACACATTCACAAGATTGCAAGGGAAGTACTTGTTGCACTATGGAAAGATCAAAAGGAACCATGGTTAATGGGAAGATGTCAGATTCCTTCAACAGTAGTGAAGAGTCAAAAGTGCAGGAGAAGTTTGGAAGTGCCGAAGTTGAACATGCACTTCCACAACAAGGTTTTGATCTGAGATTTATGTTAGGTTTATCTGTCAGGGATTCTCATAAAAGTGCTGATGGAAATTCCAGGTCTGTAATATTTTTTCAAAGATATTTAGAATGACGGTAATGTGTAGTTTAAATTTATGTTTATGATCTTCTGAGGATTATGTATTATTCATTTCATTCTTCTCTAAATGGATTTCAACTGTGCATTTGTCAGTCTAAATTTAAATGAAGAATAAATGCTCTACAAGCAAAATTTACATAATCTATACCTATAGGGCCTTTATTAAACATCATACACATAAACATATGATGTCTTGTGCCTTTTCTTGTGGTTTGATATGGAGTGCTCCATAAAATGGAAATAACTCCACGTGAGATATGACATAAATAATTTACTCTCAGTTGTTGGCAGGACATTGACTCTCCGTAACGCTTACAGTTCAAAATCCCAGAATTCAATTGAAATTTTTTTTGAGGGGGGGGGGGTGTGAAGTTATGATGTGATCATTGTAGATGATACCATCTTCATCGCATATATGTGAGTTTATGACCCCTTGCTACTCCATGTACACAGGAAAAACTCAGACACCAACAGTAGCTCTCTTTACAACTTGAAGTCCTTCTCATGCAAACAATTCCCAGAGCACGCTTATTATTAGTAATGGATTTTATTTGTGGAATATATGACATTTTAGAATGAATTATCATCAGTAACTTCATATTGCATCTCTCTTAAGCCTAAAGATCCACCTTTGGAAATTGTTATAATCACAATACTTTTGAGCATTCTTACACTGTTTATTGTTTGTGTCTGTTTTCTTAATTGACGAAGCTGTGCATCTTCATTTGTTGGTTTTAATGCATTTTAAATGACTTGTCATGCAGAATTGCTGTTGCGAGTCGTTTCCAACGTGCTTTTATGAAACTGTTACGAGATGCTCAGTTTGAGGAACTATCAGCTCAGGATCTGTTGTTGACATCTGCTTTGAACACTGATTATTTGCTAACATTGCCAATATATGTTGACTGGAAGCGGGCATCTGAGTCCAATGCAATAATATTCAGGTATGGTTGAAAATCACTTCTATGACTTTATATATATATATATGTGTGTGTGTGTGTGTGTATAAGTAAGATGGAAGAGAGACAATGGAAAATAAATTTAGAATTTTCCACTTCATTTTTTTTGGAGTGGGGCATTGCCTTTATAAAATCTTATTTTAATTTTAGTGTCATTTCTTGGACATCAATTTGCAGAAATGTGGTAGTGGATCATGTTTTTTGGTTTGATGGGACAGCTTATCTGATTGTCCACATTTTGTGTGAAAATTTTGATGAGCTCTTGAACCTTTTCATATTTTTTTTCAACTTCATATTACTGCCTTATTTGGCCCTTGAAAAGCTAATTTTTGTCAATGTAGTTTTTCATAGATTTCTTTCTGCTTTTCAATTACTTTACGCAGTATGGTTATGATATGTAGTTCCATTAGGTACAATACAATCAATGCTCCATCTGTTGATGGTCGTGTTATTTTTATTTTTTGGGTGACGAGGAACCCCAGCATTGGTTGGGGATGCACACGAACACCTACAAACCATGTGCATTGGCTAAGCACGGAAAGATTTGAACTCGAGACCTATGGGGGCAAACTGGCTCTAGCCAAAGTGCCAACCCCTTGTGGGTTATATTAAGATTTATTAATTCGCAGCTAGCTAGTGGCTATACATGCTTTAGCAAATTAGTATTGTTAGTTTCAAAACTTGCTAATATGTCCAAACATCACTCCCAAGTTACTATTGTTTCAAAGATTACCAATCGTTATTGATGTCAACATCGTTATTCATGTCATAAAACTGAGATATCACTCATATGAGATTGATCATCCATATTTGCCTAATTAGTGAAAAAAATAATTTTGATTGCGTAAGAAATGATATCGGCCTTGTTTTGCAATCATGTTTGGTTAATGATTTGGAAGCTTTAAATTCGAAAAAGATTTGCTTTATAGATTGTGTTTTGGCTACCTTTTTAATGTCTATTATAGTATTATTGCTTTGCTTCTTTACATCAAGGTTCATTCTATATTAAGGATCAATTTGGGTATGCATGAAAATGAGGGAAAGTGAGGGAAAGAAAAACTTTTTAACCACAAAAAAATTGGTGTTTGTGCCAACCAAGAGAAAAAAAGCCTTTCCTTCATTTTCTCTTGCCTCTTTTGTCTTATTATGAGAAGGGAATACTTTTATTTTCTCACTTTTCATCACAGGCATAAACAAAAAAAATTTATTGTCACTTTTCATCACATGCACAAAAAACAAAAAACTGGTAAAAGGAAAATGATTTTCCTTTCCAGTGGTTCCCTTTGACCCACATTTCTTCAATTTCTTTCATTTTCCATGCAAGATTGTGTACAAACACACCCTAAGTTACTAATAATGTGATGATTGTCGTACATCATATTTACTCAATGCTTTCCATCCATGTATTACAAGAACAAGCTAGTTATTAGCTTTCTTCTGTTACTTTTGACGTTCTCTGATGTCCAAGGTTGTTTATATCCACTAAGATATCTTTTCTCTCATCATTTATAGGCGTGGATATGCAACAGAGAGGCAAAAGGGTTTATTAATTGTTGAAAAATTGGAATACCTACAGTCAAAACTTTTGCAGGAGTTGTTCTTCAATCTATCGAGACCATTAAGAAAGATTGCCATTGGATAGATGAGGTTAGTTGCTTGGTAGTTGGATGGGTACTCGCCATTGTTGTTCTCTTTTGCTAGATAGAGTTTGCTGTACTTCCTATTAGTGTTATAATATGTGGTTGTTTTCTAAACTAATACATGCAAAATCAGGTTATTTTGAGAATTTCTGACCTTGACATTGATCAATGGATAAAGTGCTTGCTAGTAACATTTGTTTGGAGCATTGAAGTACATCACAGTATAGATCATTTTGATGGTGCCCAGATGCTACATGCCACATTTCATGTGTCTGTCTTTGTTACGTGGCTTATGAGTATGCAGATATTCTAAGCATTATTTGTATGCCATTCTATATTTCGTATGGAAATTAGCAACCTGCATGAAGAACACATATCTGAGAATATTTATTCATGTTCCTTCATTTCTTTCATTAAAAAAAACATGTTCTTTCTATATCTTGCATCTTGTATCTTTATTATGACTGTTATGCTATTTTAACATATTTTTTTCAAAATTGAATTTTATCTTATTAGCATTATGACAGGGACTAAGAAGTTTTAGTCAGACCAGAGAAATGCATATTTGGGTTGAAAAGGTTAAGCATTGGCTAAAGGAGCAGTCTTTGTCGCAAAGTGCACGTTCTTATTTTGAGGGAAAATCTGAGGACCAGATGGAAGTTGATCAAATATCAGAAAATGACCTTCCTATTTGGCTTGCAGCACAGAAGGCAGTTACTCGCTATGAAGGGTTTTTATCACCAGTTGGACCCCGTGGGAGGCTTTTAAGAAAATTGCTTATGTGGGTTGGGTTTATACCTACTTCTCCTGAAACATCATTCAAGTCAGACAGTGATAGTAAAACTTCAGAACCCTATTTAAGGTCCATGCAGCTCACATTAATTGATTTAATTCCCTTGTTAAAGCCATCTCTGTTTAAGTTAGGGGTTTTTTTCATGCATTTTGTCCTTTATATAAAGTAATAAAGGTATGTGTTTCAGATGAGGATGCCCCTGGCCGCAACCTGATGATTAATCCAAATAATGCCCTATCATTTTGTTTTCCTTCAAATTTGTTTAAATTTTTTATGCTTGATGAATCAATACATATCAATCCATGCTTAGTTTCGTGTACTGAATCTGATCTGTTCCCATGTTAAGAAATAATGATATTTTTGGGATTAGCATTACCATTGGTGTTCACATTTTCAGAGAAAACATATGTGGGGGGCATGATTACATACGCATACTTGCTAGCAGAAATTCCTATATTTACTATACATTAGAAATATATTTCCGTAATCCTGAACTACATACTTTTAATGGCATGCATTTATGATAGAGGATATGCAGCAATGCGTGAGTTTTAGAAAGGATATATCTTATAAATGGAGGTTAGACATTAGGATAGGCATTCAAAAATTAGTTTTTTGATAGGAAGCGCAAAGATTTTTTAATAATGTAAAGCAACAATCCCCAGGATACTTTTATCCTCATAGAAGAGGTGTAATCATGTGACCTCTCTGAATGTATAGACATCCCAACATGAATCTCCTACTAAATCAACAAATGGCTTTTACAATTCACTTCAAAAAAAAGAAGGCTTTCACAATTCCATTCCCTAAGAATAATTTTTTTAATTTGTGGTGAATAATATGATAGCTAAGGAACTTTCAAAGTCTCCTCATTTTGCCAAATCTTTTGCAGTTATGCATAGGAAGGTGTTGATGAAGTCAAAACCTAGAAATGCACTATCCATTGTCCTTCATTTCTTCTTACATTCTACTTGAAAGCATCACAAGTTATAGGAATGGGTTATATGTGGGGTATAGGTAATCATTTTTTAACAACACAAATATTGTAGGAAGCTTTTTGGATCTACCAGGTGTATTTTATATGTAACTTAAAAAAAGTCTTTGAAGTCATTGTTTAAATTCCAATGATAATATTCAATGATGATCAACAATAAGTAATTGCTGCATTAGATCTCCTTTTTCCTTTTGGGGAGACACATTGTCTTTCTCTTTTGGGAGTCAGGCATTAGTCTATTAGGTCTAATACCCTGTAGGCTGAGGAGCAAAAGGAGGAATCCGCCCCTATCCTTTTGGAGCATATAATGTTGATAAATACGTTTGGTGTGCTCTCTCAGTTCCACTTTTCTTAAACCAGAAAAAATGTAAATCTAACGGGTTATTATTTACTTACTTTTTTATTTGACCAATCATTGTTTCAGTATATTTCATTTTTTTCTTTAATGTAGAATCCTTTTTTCTCCCTTTTTCGTGTTAAAACAATGATGAAGTAATTTGTGGCATACATTAGTCATCTTCTGTACAAGTAATAACAAGTAATTGATGTGCAATTCAACATGGATGATGAGTTCAATTTGAATGTTTTTCCTCCTCTTGGTTTTTTTTATGTCAAAATAGGCCCAAGTATAGATCATAAAGGTATCTTGTTGATGAATAAGCATTACAAACAATGATTTTTGTTTCTCCAGGCCAAACTTCTTATCTAGGATTTCTCTCAGCGACCTATGGAAACCTGCTTCAAAAGAAAATTGTGGAAATAATATCTGGAAGATGTTTAAAACTTCTCTATCAATATTATTTTCGCCGTCCGTTATTCAGGTATTCATGATTCTCTGATTACCAATTTTCTTTATTGTGTTTATATTTTACATTGGTGATGATCCATTATTCTCTCATTTCTAATGATTTTGTTTTGATGTTCTAGTTAATCAGCAAATCTGGGTTATGCCATCTGCTATGCATTTTTGGTCCTTCTAGTTGTTGGTCAGAAGCATCTGTTTTGGCATTAGTATCTAGTTCATGTAAAGTGTCTGGAATCTGAAACATTAAGACAAGTGACATTATACAGAACTTTTCTCTGTTGCACTGTTAAATTTACTCGGGTATCTCTTGCAAGATGACATGATACTCTGTATTTGTCTTCACGGATCATATTCATTTACCATGCTATTCAGTTTTTTCTTCACTTTTTGTTTAAACTTATATTCTGTATATTTAAATCATCACTTTGGGTTATACAAGAAACATTATGCCACTGAGTAAATGCAGTTTATAAATTCCAAAGTGCAAACTACAACTTCTGTCCTCATGCACCAACAATTGATATGTTTTATAAATTTCATATGACTTATACTAAGACAAGCAATGATGGCTCTGATGAGGAATCGTTCCACAAGCATGATTTTTTAGTCATTTAATTTTTTTCTCCTACTCTTTATCATCCTTTCAAGGGATTTGGCCAACAAAAGAATGATTTTTTTAGTCATTTACTTTTTCCTCCCACTCTTTATCTTCCTCATTTCAAGGTATTTGGCTACACAATGAAAGATTGTAAACTTGTAGGCGCTGCAGAAAGAATAGAACAAGTCAAATTGAAGTGAGAAACTGACTAAATTAAAGTTGAAAATGTTAAAATTTCTAGTGTACTAGAAAGGGTCAACTTGAAAGCTTAAACAAATTCATTGTGGTGTAAGATGGCCAAGCATGCACAGAAAGTAGTAAATAAAGCATTTGGATAGAGGGGCACACACAAACAAACTCAATGGTGAAATGTTGAGGTCCATAAGGTTATCGAAGATCTTGTTTCAGGGAAGAATAAACTGAAATTATGAGCGCCTAGAAAAGTATAAAAATGCAACTGAATATACGAGTTAGAAGAATATGTTTATATGCAAGATAGTTGGGTCAAAGAGAAGGAACAAAGATGGCAATATTTTAGCAAAAATTAAGGAAAGGAGGTACTCAATTGCATTGGTTCCGTAGATCAGTGTCTTAAAAATAAGGAAATAATATAAAGATGGTGAGGTTACTTTCAGCAGTAAGTGAATGATAACTTTAATGCATTTTCGCTAGTGAATCAATTTTCAAGGGATAAGATGGGATGTTGATCAGCTTTATTTAATTAACATAAACATCTGGGGTACAAGAAGATGGGGCATTTCAAAGAGAATACTAAGAAAAGGGGGGGGGAGGGGGAACAAAGTCAATAAAACTAGCTTTCTCACAGAGAAGAAATCATCCCAACCAAGGAAGCAAAGATGCACTCACTCTCTGAGTCCCCACTCTTCGAGTCCAATGTCTTCCACATATATCTGGCTGCCATTAATTTTTTTGTTGTTACACGTAAACCAAATGTGCCAACATACAACATGACTGCATGAGGGAGAAACTGAGTGAATTTGACCTTCACACCCCTATTCTGTTCTTGTTAAAACGATGAAAAAACTTCCACATTTTTCTGAAGTGAGTTGAAAGTGGATATTCTTCCTAGGAACTTAGTGAATCATTAGTCGAATAGTTGAAAGTGGATATTCTTCCTAGGAACTTAGTGAATCATTAGTCGAATAGTTAGTGGAGAATGAGAATATGACGAATGCAGGCATCTTATCTGGCAATTGGCTTTTTTTGGGGTGGGTGGAGTGCTTCTTCATGTTGTTTGTTTTCCATTTTGTTTGGGGGAGAATTTTACTCCCCCATTTGAAGGTAAACTTTATCTATTGGGGCTTTCCAATGTTATTATAAATTACAGGTAGTGAGTTCCCACTGTGATAGAATGCATGTATCAAATTGGTAAAAGCAGTGAATGCCTTCTCAGGAATGAATAAGGGCTTGCTATTTTGTTTGAGATGACATTAAAATAAATAAATTAATGGAGCAGCAGCTTAATTGGGAGATATTCAAGGTTTTTCTGAATAACAAGAAATAGATTGATGATTTATTAAAAGATAATAAAAACTAGCATCGTAATATCAATTTTATCTGCATGTGAGGAGTCAGTCAACCATGGGGCCCAATTTTCTTAGCGATGTATATGTGGAGAAGTTTGGAAGAAACTGACATTAGAATGATAATTAATGACTTGGAAAATGTCTATGTTATAATTCCTAATGGATCCATGCAGTAGGAAGTTGATAATTGAGACATAAGGTATGGACGTATAGTAGAAGGGTCACTCACATCTTAATCATAAGGGACGTATATGAAGATAATAGGACAAGTGCAAGGACTGTTCCCATAAAGACAAATTCACAGGCTTTAATGGATCATTCAGTGTTGTGGTATATGTATTTTGTCATGGATTTCCAGTACCATATAGTGTAGTTGCACATTTCTCTGTTTCTCTTATACGGCGTATAATTTTTACTGGTTTGCTGATATTCAGATACTTGGTAGACATGACAGGATTTGTGTGAATATTATTAGCCTGTTGATGTTAATCAATGATGTCAAGGGTTTGATGAAGCCCATGATGAAAAGCCAATCATAGACCATTGGGAGAAGATGACCATGTTTATGTAGCAACTAGCAAGTTTCTCCATATATTCTTTTGTTCATGACATCTATGATATATTACAAAATTAGATGTAATAAGCACTTATCAAGCCAATCAGGAACAAGTCATATGAGAATTTACTGTTCATTGCCTTGCACATTAATATGAGATGTTTATTCACTAATCAGGAACCAGCCTTTCAAGAATTGATTTTGCTCTACACCGAGGATTCACCATCAAATGGAGATGCAGAAAGTGGTGAGTTTCCAGCATTGCAGTTGAAGATATATGACAAGATCCCAATTCCTGATCTTCCGGTAAGTTTGGATCTTAGCTTCTGACATGCATAATGTGTTAATATTCACAAATCTCGACTTACATCTTCATTAGGAATCTTTCATCTGAATTGATCGTACTGTAAGGCTTCCCATGGTATGCCCCTTGGCATGGATTCATGTAACTTGGACGTTTCTGAGATACTCTTTCTTGAGTGTGAGGAAAAAAGCATTTTTATGTCAATGGCTGCATATTGAAGAGATGTAATAAAGATGTTAATTTTGTATGCTTATGCATCCTTCGATGATTGACCTTGCTTTTGCTGATTATTTATTCTTGCAACAAATCTGTTTATGGCTGAGATGTTTTAAATATTTTTGCAGGTTATCTTTCCTCACAAAAAATTATCTTTCCGTATCCTAGACACGGTATGCATATGGATTTATGGTTCTTTACCTTCTTTTTCTAAATATGATCACCTTGGTATGCATATGATTTATGCTTCTTACCCTCTTTGTCTAAATATTGACATGTCCACTACATAGAAAAGAACATTTCAACTACATTTTTTTAACTTTTGATGAGATTTTTGTGAATCTGTTGCTTTTCATTTCTTACAAGTGACACACAATTACACCAACTGTTCTATCATTCAATACCCTCATATATTAGCATTATTATCACTGTGTCATGCCTCTGTTTGTTATTTATATTTCACATTAAAACCTAACACATTGCAATATTTGCTTGTTCTTTGTAGTAAATTTGCATTTTGTTGCAGTAGTTGTACTATTTAACATGGCACTAAAGGAGAAATCTGTTGTACTGATCCCTTAAGCAGAAAGGTAAATGCGAAGCCAGCACTTGATAATGCAACATGGCATTGGAAATGCTCAATCATGATTATCAGGCAAAACAGTATACCCTAGTTATCAGATAAAGAATCTGTGATCATTATTGTCAGCTTGTCTTGGTTATACCTGTCAATCTTCTAGTCACTACATTTTAAGAGTGTATCTCAATGCTAAGTGGATCTGTAGTCAAGAAGCTTTAGTTTGTGCCCAATTATACAGAAAATGTTTCATGATCTTATTGATTTTTTCAATTGTCAGTATAATTGCAATTATGGTGCGGTGAAAAGATAATTGGATCTTAATCTCTAACTGCATGTTGCAAGGATGCCTTCAATTGGTCATATATAAATTTTATGACTGCATGGCCTTCCTATTGATAGTAGGTATCTCTAATGGACAGGGTACATCCCTGACCTCTAATTTCTCTGAAACTTATTCTAACAGTGGCTCGTGACTCGTGAGCACATGCTGATGCTGTTAGATTGAAAAAGACTCAATTGGTTAGTTGTTTCTTTAAGATATATAATCCACTGTAGTCTATCTATAGATGGATGCATTAAACCAGACCTAAGTTCTGTTTATCATGTAAGCAACAGACTGTAATGCACAAGTTTAAAGTTTGTAATGCATATATATATATATAGGGAACCGATTAGGTGCGGCGAACGGCCGGTGCGGCAGCGATCACGGGCCGTCGATCACGGGTCCATCGCATCGGACGGTCGGGTGCGATTCGCGTCGACCGTTGGATGCGATGGACCCGCGATTGGACGGCCCACGTCACGGCCGCACCTGCCGTTCGCCGTACCTAATCGCGAGCGTGTATATATATATATATATATATTTCTGGATGGTATGCTTATTTAACTTCTTGTAGGTACGGTTGGATGTTGCAAGCATACTGGGGTTATTGGCATTCTTGGTTAATTACAAGTTTGAAAACATTCTTTCATCTCCGTGAGTATTTAGAATTTTCTATAGATACTCTGGATTCAGTTTCAACTTATGTGTGTTTACATATTTTAATTGAATGCCTTTTTCTTATGTCATTTTCAGTAGAAATCTTTCTTATTTAGCCATGCATGCAAGTTTTATGTGCTCTTTTCAGTACTTCATCTTTTCAAGTAGTGGCCATATTACCAATCTTTTACCTAAGACAACCTTAAGATTGGGTTATCCAATGTTTTTAGTTGGGAACAACCTGATTCACAGAAGCACCCTCAAACTCTGTGCATCAGGTGAGCGCGGAGAGATTTGAACTCGAGACCTATCGGGAGCAAACCCACATATCTCTAGCCAAGGAGCCACCCTGTGTGAGTAAATAAAAATGATTTGGTTATGCGGTGGACATCTTTCTCACGTGATGTTCATGTATAATGACAAATTCAATTGATGCATTTTAGTATCAGATTTGGGTGTTCTAGGTTTATTTTTCCTTGTTTCTGTGTATCTATCTTCCAAATAAATGCGAGTTCACAGTCCTTCATGTAGATGATTTCTAAGTGTAGGGGAGGTAAAGAGTTGCTCCCAGATTGCATGTGCTTAATCTGTGGATCCAATAAGCTTCTCCACCCATCAACTTGTCCCAGTCAAGGATTTTACAAGGCCTCTATCTTGCCTCCTCAGCCTTCTAGGAATTCAGCAATATGACTAGATGAGAGCTTCAAAACATGAAGGGGGCTCAAGTCCATGTCTCTTCAAAAACAAAATAAAGAAACCAAACCCCAGTGGGGTGTGAGGGGTGAAGGTTGCATCTTGAGCCCAACAACCCAAAGTTAACCCCACAACACTAATTCCCCCCCCCCCCCCACACACACACACACACACAAAAAAAAAAACATAATACACCCCAAAATGCCGTATACAATGATAATACCCCTCATTGACCAGCAGGACAGACTCAGCACCCAAATACTCGACTTACCGATGTTTTAAAATTGGAATCGCTCCTGTTCCTTTCAAGTCTAATAGACCAGCAAATAGCATGGTGGTTCTTTTAGAGAAGTTTTCCTCCTCACTTCTGTCCTCCTTTATAACCCCTGAACCACTTCCACGTTTCCTTTGGTTAAACTCCATCGGTTTTTTGTCACAACGTGCTTGAATGCCAATCTCAGTTTGATGTGATAAGTTTTGTTGTTGTTTCTTATAGTTGGAATGCAGAACATACCTTTTCGATTATAATTCCAAACAGTAGTATATTGCCATATACCTTATCTGTTTTCTCCCACCATGAAACTTTGTACCTACATTCATCTAGAGGTGGCTTGCCATTTTCATGTACTGTTTGCAGTAGTCAGCTTTCACTGATTTATGCTTCCCAGTTTTGTCAGTCTATTAACAGAAAAAAGAACACTCATAGATGACATTTCATGATATAAACCAACAATGCATCATGAACAATCCTCATTTGAAAGTGTCATCCTTGTCATTTGCCCTAGTATAGATAATACGATAACACCTTCATGACAATTTCATTTCTTGTGGTGGTTTTTTTTTCCATTCTAGAAATGAAAATATCTTGCTTTACCATGGGATAAAGATAAGAATGTTTCATAATTAATTTGTATTTGACAGAATTACTGGGTTAAGATGTGGAAATTGCTTTGGATATCATCATCCATCAATTCTTCTAATATCCTCTGATTATATGACTCCCCTTCTACTTTCTGTATTCATTCTTTCACTAATTATGGTATATGGAATCCATCTTGTATGCTAATACTTAACATACCTGATCGCGTGTATTTACCATTACTAGTTATGCAGGTCAGCTCTTTTGCTAGATGTGATTGCTTTCAGTGCACTTATTATATATGTGAGCCGTGTTATTCTGGGATACAAACAGACCTGGGATCGGTATCAAGTGAGTATATTTCACATCCTGAATATTGTTACATTGTATGAGATCTACAAAAGCATCCACACATCCTTCCATTAATATCATTATTTCTTGTTGCAAATGTTTACCCTTTTTCCTAGGATGAAAATGTCTATTCACAAAATGGAAGTCAAAGTTTGTTTAAGAACTGCATAATTGCATTATAAGGTTATTTTTTCCAATTAAATCATAGTACTTAAATTTTTTTTTCCAACAATTAAAAGCATTTCTGGTTGTAGATTCAAGAGGTTAAAAGATGCTATGTCTTCTATATATTAAAGTTTCTTACTAATGGATAATGTAATATCAAAATTTGTGTGGCCATGTAAATGTAAAGGATGAATCTATGGAAGTGTATGAGTCTAGGGTCGGGATTCATACCCTATCTCTATAGAACACAATCTATCCCTTTAAACATATAGTATCTTTTCCAAAAATATTTAATAGTGCTAATCCCATTCCAAGTGATATCTTCTTTCTGGTGGGCTCCTTGGTCCTTTTCATTGAGTTTCTTCTCTATGTAGATTTCTCATTTCTTCATTTTTTTTTCCTTTTTTTTGCAGAAACCATTGATCATAAATACCACTCATATTTACATCAACCGTGATTACCTTCTTTTTATTCATTTCTCCTGTAGTGTGCTTTGAGATTCACTTTGGCCCAAGGAAGGATTTATGATGAGTGTTTTCGACTAGTTTGATCCTGCAAATTAGGAGGCCAATATTTGGAAGCTTTTCATATTGCCATCCCGAAATTATCACAAAATGAGAAGAAAAGTTAAAATGTCATATGGATCAACATTGTGATTGTGATAGATAGAAGTTCCTCATATTGAGGAGATGATCTTCAGTATAGAATTTTTCTTTCTAATGCCCCAATAAAGATGTAGGGATATGATTCTATGGTCACCAGGATTCAGACCCCATTTGGATCATGTCATTTTGGGATGGATTTTGATTCCATGTGAGATTACCAAGAAAGTGTATAAAATCAAGTGTTTGGTTAGTGGTAATCTTAATGATAATTGTTAGCCCCACTAGATTTAGAATCAAGACGTGGGAAAATATGGTGGAATCAAATTCCCACCCTCTTTGGTAGTAATCTCAAAATCCATCGGGATTCTTAAATTGGATGACTATTCTACTCTTTATAAATTAATTAAATTACTATCTTATCTTCTAACTTTAGAAAAGATATTTTATTTTAGGTTATTAATATTCTGTCGTTTGAAGTTTTTAGGGGAGTTCATAATATTCAACAAGTTTAGGAAGATTACTACCCTATTTCTTAGGTCCTTTGTCTTTTCTAGCTTGTTGCATAAATTCGTTTCCTATTGGAT
The DNA here is from genome assembly GCA_030737845.1 of Acorus calamus. Lineage (NCBI taxonomy): Eukaryota > Viridiplantae > Streptophyta > Magnoliopsida > Acorales > Acoraceae > Acorus > Acorus calamus. Next base: position 32,033,613 of record CM060860.1, read on the forward strand.
GATTCTGTTATTGTAAGAGAATATGGTCTTACATAACAACCTTTTTAAACACGGTTTGTGCTCATGTTGAAAGAAAAATAAAATGACCATGGTTGATAGTGGACAGCCTTATGGTTATGTTAAATTATCCTGGGATGTTCATTATATGCAAATTGCAATATACTGTTCCTTGTTCAGATTGTCATTTGAACTTAATTTAAATCTCTCAATCCTATTGTGAATTATGTTGTTTAGCTAGGGCTAAATGTTCCTCATTTGTTATTTGATGATTGATCTTGATCACATGGAAAGCCTTCATATGTATTTAACTTGGCATCTTTTCTTTTGGTGCCTTCATTAACTTGTTTTATAGATTGTATCTGCACAACGATAGTTTTTTTATTTTTTATTTTTTATGTAACATGTTTTGTGGACATATAACAGAAAATGTATAATTGCAGCTTTTGGTCAACAAAACTCTTTATGAAAAAACCATAGCAAGTGGCTTTGGTTCAGTTTATTTTCTTCTGGATGCCTCTGAACAGGAACAAGTGAGAAGTTCTACATGTTATCCTGTCCTATATATAATACCAGAATTTGCAAGTTAATACTTGCAATATTTTTTTCATGCAGTACAAGGAGGCACTTTTGGCATATGCAATTCTACTCTGTGTCGTGGACTGGCAGGTGTTTGCCTACTCTTTATTTTGTTTCGTCATTCAATTGGTTATGGCTACAGGATTGCTTGTGTCTTTCCATTTTCTGCCATCAGAAGCTAATTATTTTCCTTCATGCTATGCATTTGTGATGCCAGCATAGTGTATTTTACTATTTATTAATATAATGAAGTGTTGCCCTTCTTGGGTTGTACTTAACTGGTAAATTATCTTCTTGTTCTGTAAGCAGGAAAATTCACTTGAGTAGACAATCATTAGATGGGTGATCTTATCCACATTTTTAGAAAAAATTAACTATATCTATGTTTTTTAAATTTAAGCTCATAAAAGAAAATGGATGCCACATTCAAATAGACTAGTTGTTTTCTGTTGTTTATCATGGTATGCCAGCATACAGAAAATCAGATATATATGTACCTTCTTTTATGTCTCATATGCCAATGTAAAATCAGAAGGCACATATGCAACAACTTGCTGCTAACTGTGCGCATCAGTCTGGCACTCTAACTATGGGAGTTGCATTATGTATAGTCTGCATGAGTGCACGCACACGCACAACCTCTATCCATCTGTCAAATGCTCATATTGAATTGTGCATCTCATTACAAATGATTGTGTATAAATCCTTTTACAGGCCTAGTTTATTTGACTAATTTTCATGGATCAATAAAATTTTGGTGGCACTCCCCCACTTTCCCTAAAAAAAAAGCTGTTAATAAATGAGGAATGTGTAGATAAATTTTCTTATCTAAAATGTTATTGGGACTTCCTTTATTTTAAAATTCAGCTACCTTTATACTATTTTAGAATGTGCCGGTACATTTCATTCTGAAATTCTAGAATAACTTATTTTGAAAAACTACATTTCAAATATTCCCACTCATCAAGAAAGAATCTGTCACCCTTCTCATGTTTGGTTTTATTACCAATTTCTGTCGTTCGTATCACAACTTTTCTTGACAATGTAGGTATCTTGTCGTAAAAGTATTGGGACTGCCTGTGAGAGATTCATGTATGAGAAATTCAACGAGAAGGTATGGAAAGAAGCATTCCTATCAAATTTGTGGGTGTGAAAATAATGATGTGTATGGTTGTGTACAGGTTGAAATGCCAATTGACAAAGCTGTTGATACATTGCTGAGATTGAATCTAGTGAAGGAGGTTCTTCTTGAAGAAAACTTTGTATTCCAGGTTCTTCCATGTTCCAAGGCATGTGAGGTCCTTAGACAACGTTGGGCTAGCTTGATTGATTAAGTTGCTTCACCTGCTTTTCTATTTTTGGTAACAGGTATGGTTGGTACCATGTGAAATCAAATGAAGCTAATTTATTTTACATTTATTATTAACACTTTTTCAGTCTCTGTAGTTTGAGAAGAACTATACTGGTCACGAGCCTATCTATACATTTTAAATTTGATACAGGAGTCATTTTCTAATCTCCATGCCCCCACAGGGAGTGTGCCAAACAAGGAATAGAAAATAAAATCACCCATCTATTTCATTTGGTTGGACCAAAATTCCTTGGATAAGGATTATTCCAAATCCTATTCCATCCCGGATAAGTAGTTTGTAGAGGGGTGGCTCAAATAATGTTATTCTGGGTTTACAACGAAAGCTCCCCCATTTATCCTTGTTCTTATCTACCAAATTAGAAATAACAATAATTTAGTCCATTCTACCTTATTCCTATTCCCAAACCAAACAAGGGCTATGAGATTATAGAGGGATGAGAATTTGTGGAAAAGGTAATTATATGGTATGTCTAACAGTAAAATCTGGTTGCATCTTCTGCCCTGTTCTGCTTGTGTTGACTCTACAGTTTTTTTTTTTTTTTTGGTGCCCCCAGATTTGATCCTTGGTCATCCTTTATAGAGAGGGGGTGTTAGCTGACTTTCCCAAAGCTCGGTTCGCACTCTACAGGATTAGGATAACAAACCTTTTATGGACATACTTCAATTCTGATGTCAACATATGAAATATTTGAAATTTGTGGTTTCCTACTTTGAAATTATGTGAAGAACATGAGCAGGTGACAGGTGAGGAGCAGAGGTCCAATATGGTAGCAAAGTATTAGAGAAAAGTTTTTCGTAGACATCAGTGATGAAAATAGATTTGAACATTTTTAATTTTCTCAGTAATTATTTCACAACCTCAAAAGGTGGAAACATATCATAGATGCTGATCCTCCATCTACTTTCAAGACAATGAAACTACTTTGTTCAACTTCAGATGTCACCTGTCTACATGAAGCATCAGTCCTGGCAAGCTCAGAAGTTCTAGTATTAGTTGAAGTATTGTAATTTTAACATACACTGTATTCTGTTAAATTACGAGCATTTTTGAATCTCTCTTTGAATGTTACCAGGATTAACAAAATATATTCATAGTTGAATGTCCCTAACTTCTATTCATATTTACTTCTGTCTGATGCCATCATTACAGGTAGTAGTAGCACTCAGAGAAACCATCATACGTATCTTCGAGAAAGTGCTGTAATTCTCCTCTGAGTACTGGCTTGCCATGGATCGGAAGAACGTTATACTAATCGATCGAGGTGTAGACGGTCCTGTGGAGGATCACTGCAAAACTGTTCAATACCAAGCATATTGAGTACCATCTTTCCTCATAAGCCTGTGTTCTGGTAATAAAACTGATGAAGAGTAAGTTCTATCCTCTTCTCCTTTTGTCTATGTCTTGCAGCTCCGGATCTACCTCGATATGTTCTACATCCATTCATTCATTTACAACAATAAAATTACAGAAAGTGGTGGATATGGAACGCAGCAATTTATTTTCATTTGTATTGTATTGTTTTTATTTTTAATTAGGTAAACGATTTTGAATATAACACATCATAATTACAAAAAAAAAAAACGTCAGTATATATATATATTATATGTCAAATTATAATAGATAAAATGTATTTCATTTAAATCATTTGTTGCCTGATATCATCTGGGTAGACTGGGAGTGTAACCAAAAATCCCATATTAAATAGGTTCATCGAAACACAATCAGATATGGACGTGATCTTTGATGGCATGTCTGTGATCTGATCCGTTCATTTGATGTGCCTCCGCCAACTCGAGAGGAGGGACCGTATGGTAATTTTATTCGAGAGGAAGGGTTTAATTGAGATCTTGGTGTAGATTCTCTGAAGGGTACTTTCGTCAGTTCGATAGGGTTTTTCTTCTATGAGCGGTCTATAAATACCGTGCCAAGATATTGCCCTACACTCCCATCTGGGTTATTGCCGCCGTGCCTCTCTCTTTTCGTTTATCTTTTCTCTCTTTTTAATGTTCGAGCAAATTTGTTTTTTCAAATGGATTTCTTTTTGGTTTTTCTGTGTGGGATTATCATTTCTGTTTTGTTTAGATTGATTTGAATAAAAAACGAGCAAAGATTCAGGCAGCCCCTTTGCGTTGAAATAATGGCAATTGAGGTGTTTATTTGCTCGGAAAATGATTCTGCTTTTGCTCTTCAGACTTGCTGAGAGGTCTCCTCATTGAAGCTGGTCTAGTAAGCCTAAGCACATCCCTCTTGCCTATCTAAAATGAAACGAGGATGCATTTGAAAGGTTTTAGATGACTAGATATCTCTGTGATCTATCTTTCCGGGCTCAAAACATGTACATCCCATCTGACCATCTAAGGAATGAAGGATCCGGGAGGGATGCTCATGAAAAATCCGGTCTGGGTACATTCATATGATTGGCTGGGTCTTGGATCATTAGTCTCAGCCTTTCTGTTGATTTTTTGATAGGATATAGATAGTAATTTGATTCTTAGCAATTCTTTGATTGGGGATTAGCCGCCAACAATCCTTTGATTGGGGATTAGCCACCAACAAACTTGAATTTTAATATCAGAAATTCATATATAATATATTACAACCAGGATTACAAACAACTGTTATTATAACTACCTAGCAATCATGCTCTTAAATGAGTGACAACCAACTCCCATTACACAATAACTTAATAACATATTACATAACCAACTAGTAGCAGTTTTCTAACATTCTCCCCTCCTTGAAGCAAGGCTTGTCCTCAAGCCACAAAAGAATCACACATCGGTGCAGGTTCAATTTCTTCCATGTCAACTTCAGTAGCTCCATCTAAGAGAGAAAGGCGAGGTTTTAGACAAACATGACCAGGTTTATAAGTTTCATCACAATTAAAATAAAGGCCTTTCTCACGTCGTTCCTTCTGTTCAGCCCAAGAAAGGCGTTTAATATTGGAAGGTAAAGCAGGTAATTGTGCAGTAGGTTTTGAAGTAGATGGCATAGACAAGAAAAAATGAGATCCTGAATTTGAAGAACGAGAAGGAGACCTTGTCGCATTATGAATTGTTGTTGCAGTAATGGCATCCTCCTGACAAAGTGCTAATTCAAAAGCTTCAATAAGACCCACCGGACGAAGTAGACGAACACCAGCCCGTATATCAGCACGGAGGCCAGACAAAAAAATACTAACTTGATGCGATTCTTAGCAATCCTTTGATTGGGGATTAGCCACCAACAATCCTTTGATTGGGGATTAGTCACCAACAAACTTGAATTTTAATATCAGAAATTCATATATAATAGATTACAATCAATGTCTTTATATAGGATTACAAACAACTGTTATTATAACTACCTAGCAATCATGCTCCTAAATTAGGGACAACCAACTCCCATTACACAATAACTTAATAACATATTACATAACCAACTAGTAGCAGTTTTCTTACATTTTTTAAAATTTCCATCCAGAAAAAAAAATAAAACACATTGATTCATATGTTCATCTCATTTGATTTGACGTGTTTCAGTAGGTTTTTCATTTTCAGATGATGGATTTAATATAGATATTCGAATTATTTGACTTTTGATTTGCACAAAAGAACTGCCTTTGAAGCCCTCTTATGATCTGGTGGTGATTGTGAGGTAATCGGGCAATGTATTAAGAACATGAGGTGAAATTTTAAAAAAGGTTTTTTCTTTAGTTCATGAACAAATCAATCAGAAATTCAATATTATCTATGGCATGAACTAGTCAATCAGAAAAGTAATGACTCGGAAGGTGTGATCGAACCAGCCAATCTTGGTCACTTGATCTTTGATATTTTGGGGATTGAAGGCATATTATCCTGTACAGCATTGAATCTCTGATAATAAACACTTGTTTGGAATCAGGGATTCTGGAATCAAACACTGGAAAAGATGGTGGACGATTTGGTGTCAACAGGCATTGTTCCCGGGGGATGTGGGGAGGACGAGAGGTCAGGGTATTCGTGTCCGCTCCTAATATTAAAATTCGGATGTTTTGATATGGACTCGGATTAGGGTGTCTTTTGAAAATAAACAGGGATATGTTCATATGCATGCTCCATGGATTACAAGTATTTGATGCTACTGACTTGCTGGCTCAGTTGTTTTTAGGGCTGCGTTTGTGCCGGCAGACGCAGTGCAACGTACACTCCAAAACGAACACATTATGCGTTTGTGTTAACCGTCCATCCATAGTGGTGGGGTAACTTAACCCCCCCGTTTGGAATCTTTGGATGGGGGGGTTAAGGTGGAATAAGGGGATATAAGGGTGATATAAAAATGGATAGGAAAAATGGTTGTTTGTTAGCAGATTATGACTTAGTATTATTATGTCATTATAAATGAGTATAAGAGTATAACAATTTTAAGTAACTTTTAAGATAAGTTATACTCAGTTTATTTATTCCTATTGATAAGTAAGGTTCACCGTCACATTAAAAAAAATTACATCTCATAATGTGTCTACATGTCATATATCAACACTTCTTATACATTAATAGGGTCAACTCAACTTTTATTCTTACATAAAAAAAACACAACCAAACAAAAAATTATTTATTTTATTGATAAAGTTAAGCTCTAGAATAATTTATTCTTCAATCCAAACGGGGGTTAAATGTTGAGTTTGGAAAGTTTGAAGTATGATTCATTAAATTTAAATTATATTTATATATATCTATATATTCCAAAACACATATCCGTATCAAATCTAAAAATTCAGAAACGGATTTGGATAATATCCAAAATATTCGAACCAGATTAAAATATAAAAAATTTATAAAATCTTAAGTTCTAACATGGTTAAAATAGGTATCCATCAAAAACATAAAAACACAAATCCTAATATAGTTAAACAAGTATTCAACATGGTTAAATAAGTTTGTGTTTTGTCCTAGATTATGAGGGGTTAAACTAATTCTAACATATATAAATAAAATAACAGTTTAAATATGGATATTTATTTGATAAGCTTTAAACCACCCCCCCCCCCCCCGCGGAAAGATTAAAAAAAAGAAGATACAGTATACCTTTAAAATATCTTGAAAATTCAAGATGCTGAACTTTGATTGTTCTTCGATGAAACACGTGTACATCTCTTGAAAATAAGTGATAAATGTCAATAAATAAATAAATCATACCTAAAAAATCTATGAGAACAAGCTTAAAAAGTTGTTTGCAAGGAATAGTAGAGAATAAGGTTATGGGTTATCTTTTAAGGGATAAAAGACTATATGCTTATATATAAAAGGGTTGATAATCTAGAGGTACCTGGTTACTCATATGTGGATTTTGTCCGTTGTGTTGATAACAGAAAATCAACAGTTGGATTTTTTTTTTGCTGGCGGGTGGAGCTATGTCATGAAAAAGTGTTAAATAAACAATTGTTGCTTCATTCACCATGGATGCCGAGTTATAAATTGCTATGAAGCTACTGCACATGCATTATGGTTGAAGTATTTCATTTCGAGGCTTCAAGTGATAATATAATTGTTAAGCCATTGAAAATTTATTATGATAATCAGGGGCGGAACGCCGGAACTAGGAATTAAAGCAATGGGGGGGGGGGGGGTGTTAGAGGGCCAAGAGATACAGAAAAAAATTTCAAATCTCATTTTTCTGTAGCAAAAAATAGTAATCATGAAATTCAAAATAAACAAAAAATCGATATAAAAAAAAAATTAAATCGGTGATTTTTTAACCCTTGAAACTAAAGTTTTTCATAATTTTTTTTAAAAACCCATGCCTCCCAATCTCAAAATATTCAATAGGCACTTATATATTCAGTCCATTTTGCAGTCCTATTTTTATTTGTCACGTCTAATGTAGTATTTAACTTAGTATATTTCACTATCTCAGTATACACTATTATAAAAAATATAAATTAAATCTATGCATTTATTTCTTATGGGTATGTACTTTATTTTCTATAAAAGATTAATATACACTTCATCGTATATAGATATATATTTTAAAAAAATCTAATGTATACAAGGTAACTGAGATGCAAACAGTACCGAGTATAATATTTTCTAATTTCAAACCCATATATATAAGACGGCTATGATTAACTTGTGGGTTTATTCAAGGCCTCCCATGCATACCAACCACACATATTTGATTAAATACCTAGGATATCATTCTTGTGGGTCAATCGGGCATCAAGGAGAAGAAGGTGAACACTACTATTTTCTTAGGGCTGCAACTCGAACGGGTTGGGTTCCGATTAAATCCAATCCGAATCCAACCCGAATTCTAAACTACTTAACCCTAACTCAACCCAATCCGATTTTCAACCTGAATTGGAGCAGCCTGAACCCAACCCGAAATTAAATAAACCAACCCGACTCAACCCGACCTAACTCGAATTGGACTAACCCGACCCCAACCCGATTTTCAACCCGAATTGGACCAACTCGACCCAACCCGAATTTTCTAACATGATGTATAAATTAAATAAATCAACTCGACCCAATCCGTAAGATTAGTTAGATTTACCTAAAATTTGGACTATCCATATTAGAAGCTACAGAATGAACGGCCATAATTTTTTTTTAACCATTAGTTTATGGGTTGGGTCGGGTTGGGAGTGAGGCCAATCCGAACCTAACCCGATTTGTGAGTCAACCCGAATTGGCCAACCCGAACCCAAACCCGAACCCGATTTGGTCAACTCAACTCATGTAAAATCGGGTTCAACCCATCGGGTTCGGGTTCAACCCGACCCAAGTTGCAGCCCTATATTTTCTTCTCTAAAAACAAAAAGAGCTTAAGTGTGTTTCTCGTTGTAAAAGAGAAGATTCAAGATCATCTAGTGTCCATTGAACATATTAGTACAAAGAATGTGGTAGCAGATTCCTTAAGGATTGGCACCAAAGACCTATAAAATTCATGTTGTGATGATAGGTCTTATAGAGTGGGATCATTAAATTGTAATGTAGCACTGTATGTATTTGAGATCATTATTTTAATGATGATTCCAATCAATTTCTATTTTATTATATTTAAGCACATATATATATTTGGGAAATAGAAATTTAAATGCCTAGCATAATGGTTGGGATAAAATTTGATAAGTATAAATTTATCATAAAAGACTTAGGGGCCGTTTGGTTCAGCGGAAAGCTGATTTTAAGTCCTGATTCATAAGTGTAGATTATATAAGTCCTGATAAGTTTTAAGATTTTTTTTGAAAAAAGTGTTTGGTTTGGCGGAAATTATTAGCACTTATGAAAATAAGTGTGTTTGGTTCAGTACTAATATAAGAGCTTATGCTAAGGGTGTTTTGGTCCATTTAATAAGTGCTGAATGTAATTTGATGTTTGGTTGAAAAAAATTATTTGCTTATATTTTTTGTTTATTAAAAAAATATGTTTTGATATTTGTCTATTTAATAAATTATTCTATACTGCACTTTGATTACTTGTTAGAACATGATACAAGCCTATACAGATTTTTAAAAAATAACTCGGGATATGTATGCTTTTTAAGAGCGGTAAATATACAATCTATATTTACCATATTTGAAAAGTAGGTGTAATGACATACTTCTCGAAATATTTTGACAATTCTCACCTAAAGTTAACAAAGTTGCATATCATGTTATTCTACACATTATAAATATAACAGAACCAGTACAACATTTTATTATTCAAATTAAAAAAACCTGTCGATCATCTAGCATAATCCAAGCACACAAACATAGTACTTGTGCTGCATATATTTTTATGCTACAATAGATAAATACATGAGAATGTTACAACATTCTAAAAAAAAATATAACCAGAGCAGTGAATATTTACATTACAGTGTTGGTTTCATAATTCAACTTCTACAGTCATTTGATGGTTAGGAGTACAAGCAAAAAAAAGATCACAAAAACCATCAAAATGATACATAAACATGAACAACATCCAAAGAAGTACTGATTATCAGTAAAGTTGTGGTTTAAAATCAAACAAATTCACTGTAAACTTGTCAATTAAATGCTATCCTTCCTGTATAATTTAGTAACAACATGGCTCTGCCTATGCGTTCTGGGAAAAGTAATTCCTCCTCACAGAATAGATAATATCAATTTTTCTTGGTATATGGTAGATTGTATATCTGGCATGGGCGCTCCATGTAATTTTGGATCAGTGTTCTCTCAATTCGTTTTCCCTTTCCAATAGTCAAACCATCAATCAGCAGTTTATTCCATTCTTCTTCAGGTGCTGCAAGAGTTTGGCATGTTAGAATGAATTTAATAACTAGATTAATGACTGTAGATTTGAATATAATTGCACAAGAAAACTATCAGGATAAAATGAGTGAAAGAGCAAAATGCCAATATTGCACAAATCAACAGATTATGTATTTATGTCCAGTTACAACAATCCACTTTCAATTAAGGTTGAGACACTGCAGGTATAAGATATGGTTCAATGTTATTATTTGAGACACTTAAATAGAATTTCATGACCTTTTCAAGGTGTTAATTATTGGCATGCATTGCCCCGTCATACGCTTCTGTTTTTCAGTCTATGCGCAATTTTATGAATAATGAATAATGCCATTGCCTCTAAAACCTCATAGGGTCACAGAATGTATTTACATATATCAATTATTTTCGCAGACATGGATCAATATATAACATATCAAATGAAAATGGGGTGGACTATTTTTCATTCTTTTATTTAATTTGAATTCATAAATTAATGTATTGGAACTAAATTGATTCATAGTAGTACAATCCAACAAAGATGAAAGGATTCAAAGAGTTATTTGAAAAAAGGGCACATCAATTTGGAGTGTCTAGATGAAGCGATAAGAAGAAACATTTCATATAAAACTCAACATTCATCTCTAAGGAAATTCCACAGCCCAAGTGCCAAATCAAACAAAGCTAGCAATGAGAACAAGAAACTGGAAAGCTACCCATAAGCTATAAGGAGCAGATGGACTCATAGTAAGAATTTCAACAGCATCTGATGATTGTGGGCATAATTTTATCACTACGCGTAAATGATAAAAAAAGATCAGAAAGAAGTCATGAAAACACCCAATGCTTATAAACTTTTACTTTGTAAATACTATGCATGAGCCCCTAGAGAAGGGGAGAGCATCCAACTTCTCTTTGTTAAGCATTCAAAGAAGAAGACTGAGGTCCATGTGATTCCAACCTGTGGGATATTGGGCCCTTGTAAAACACAAATCCATGAGGCATGAACAAGCTCAAATTATGGAGATGTACTAAGAATTATGATGTAAGAACAAGCTCAAATCTATTCTTTTATAAACTGAAACCAACCATATGTTCACATATAAACTTGCCATTAGAAACTTTAGGAAGTAAATCTCTTAAAAGTACTCTGTACATTTGAGTAAAAAGAAATGTGCATCCATGATAGAGTGGGGAGGGGAGGTTGTGAATACATATAAGATGGGCAGCACACATCAACACAGATGGGGAGTGGCCATTTCCCTGAGGAAGGGTTTGGGAAGGCAAGCTATATCCTTGCCTTGTGCATACAAAAAAACAGTAGTCACATGTGACTGTTTTAGTAATCACTTTTTTCTTTGATATTTTTTTTTGAACTGCTCTCTCCACATAAAGGGATGGAGAGAGGCCACAGTTTCTGAAGGGGAAGCAAACTTTTAAAACCAACCTTCCTTTTTATTACTATATCCCCTATTGTTTGTTTGCATGGTTTCAGCTCTCATGCAACTCCTTTACTGAGTGTTCTGTTCAGTTTTATTAATGGGATGAATGAAGAAAGACTCATGTTTGAGTACATTGAGCAGTATGAAATGTTTTTGTCTTATTTATTATTATAATTAGCTTTTGCGTTTCAAATAATCATGTAATAATTCTTGTCAATTTTTTAATTTAAGCTAACAAGGTATGATAGCTATGTTTAAAGCAGAAGTTGATAACATGGATTCTGATAGTAATTTAAAGGTATGATAGCTAACAAGGGTCTTTTACTTGTATAGATGGCATTTACTATTATAATAAATAAAAACATGTAAGCAAACATCAGGTACTAAACTTGTTTGAAAGATAAAGAGGAGCGCTGTGGTGCTGCAGCAGCATTGTATCATTTCAAAAGAATCTGTTACATTGTCTTTTCGTTTTGCCATTTTGTTGTTCTTGGTTCCTTATTTTTGAGTTTGTAGAGGAACAAAAATTCTATTTTTAGAGGAGGGGGATTGGTGTTATCATGCCCTATATTTTTCCTAATATTCCTGATCTTTTGTCTAGCTGTTTCTTGTATTAATGATATGGCTTCTTTTTGGTCATTATCTTGTCATAATCTCTCTAGGTTTTTCACAAAAGGGAGAACTATGGGTATGGCAACACATCTTTGGAATTTGTGTAATTAATCATAGGTAAACATGTCATTAAAGGAGACTAAAATAAGGGAAAGTTGGAGGTGAAAACAAGTTGAACCCTTTTTTATTTCTTTTATTTATAATTGATAATCAATGACCTGAACTAGGGTGTCTCACCTGAATCTCTGTGAGGTCCACATTGCTTGAAAAGGGTGTGGCCCTCACAGGGTGTTTGGGAGGAGATAATGTTGCATGTGAACTGAAAAAAATTCACCTTTTTATTTTTCAATCAGAAACTGTGTTTAGTGGGGTCAATTTACATCACTTTTTAAGAATATTTTTAAGGTTCATCCATTGATTTCTTTATCTGTGTTCTGAAATTTTAAAAAATCCATCTGGATCCTGCCACTGTCTAGTTAAAAAAAAAACAGGTTTGAAGCAGTTGGGCAAGATCCCACTTGTGTAGATAAAAATGGATTGACAGGTTTGTGAGGGAAACCAGGGATGTATGTTTGCTTAAATAAGTGTTTGGCATTGAATAAAATGAACTTGAAAGAGGGAAAAAAAAGCATATATATCTTCATTACTACAATCATCATGGGTGGGGCTTTCAATTCCTGTTATTCAGACCCTATTGGATGCTCTCCAGACCAACGCCTACATACAAAAAAGTGTTTGGTTTAAATTTTCAACTGGAAAATAACCCAATCAGAGCCTACAACCTAAGGGGCTCTCTGAGAGCACACAATCCCTGTAGGTTTCTTTGGATACTCCTATCACTGATAAAGCTAGATTGTTGATTCTCTATTTACGAAGGTTATTCATTTCTAAGTTATCTCAGCTTCAAGGAATGTCCAATTGGAGAATGACCTGAATGTTCAATTGGAGAGCCACCAACCCTATGGATTGAACCCAAAAAAACTGTTTTTCATAGAGCAAATACGAAGAATGTAATTCAAATAATATAAATCACATATTGCTCACACCCATAGATCTTTCTCCCACCTTCAATTCAAAAATTTGTCATAGGAACCAGCACAGGAAATCAAATAACAGAAATGGGATAGAATTACATGCAATTGATCAAGGGCCATGTGAAGGGTCATAAATAATAAGAAGAAGCCACACTTCACAGCAATTGATAAACATGCATTTTTAATCACATTGGATTGGTTCCATCTAACATAAATACTAAAGATTGAGTTTCAATAATTCATAATCCTGATTGAAATGCAAGTACATTGGGTATAGGATGTTTATAAACATGGAAACACCTATGAAAGTTACATTACCCATCTATCTATCTGTCTTGGTTTATTAATTGGGCACTCTGTGACACCCAAATGAATTGTTTGTTGGGTCATTTTCCCAATGCATAAAGTCCATTTCAACAAAAAGCCAACAGCAGGACATTTTAAAGCTTCTTTGAATCTGGTAAAAAAATTCAACTATTTCAGAACCACAAATGGTCAAGCTTGAGTTAGATTTTATGACATGAAGATATAGAGTGGCTCATGGAAATTTTTTTCTGCAGTCTTAGGGGTCAAATAGATAGATACATTGTCAAGAAAACTTGATCATTGGAGCTCCCAGTATGTAATACCCAAAAGCATGAACATAACCTCAACTTCTGAAACCCCCAAAAAATAAAAACCCACCTCCCAAAAACCCCCACAAAATCAAAACAAACATGAAACAACCAAAGATTAAAAAAAAAAAACCAAAGCTTGACCTGATCTTCATCTATTTAAAATGCTAAAAAATTCAACCCAATAAATTGTTCAAAAGACACAAACGTAAAAGCTTCTCCCTAAACATTCATTTCCATAAAACCTTAAACAAATTTTAGTTCACAACAGATCTAAAAAAATACATGAACGGATGAGATAAGGATTGGGTTTTACCTAGATAGTTGGCTGGGGAGGAGATCCAAAGAAGCAAAAAAAGCAGATCAGAACGTCAAGGGTTTGTTGGAGACGTTCAGAGGGAAAACCAGAGTTTATCCTCGTGTTTCTCCTGGAGGCGGCAGATCAGTCGACGAACACCATGGCCATTTAGTCGTCCGTGATAAGAGGTTTTCAGCGCAGATGAAACCTTAGCTCGAGCAGATTATATTAGGGTTCCATCGTTGGTTCAACGAGGGAAGTCAGAGCAGAAAGTAGAAGGAGAGACAGAGGGTCGATTACAGTGAAATAGGGTTTATATACTAATACCATGATTTAATAAGGGCAATCTCGTCTTTTCATAGGCGGATAAAATGTCTTATTGCGTTTGTCGGAAAAAAAAGTAGGTATCGTGGGCTGAATTTTTGTGGCCGAAAATGTCTGAAAGAGGATGTCATTCAGTGATTCTTTGAAGTATAACCAAACAAGCTTATCACTGATTTTCAGCTTTCAGCTGAATAAGCACTGGAAATAAGTGCTACCAAACAGCCCCTTAGTTAATTGGAAATATATGTGGTGTGATGCATAGAAGGGAAATATGTAACCGCTATGATTCGCAATTAATTGAAGTATTATTGAAAGGTTCACCCATTAAAGAATTCTAATAGCTATGATCATTACAGGTCACGTAGGAGCATGTTGGATTTTGTAGCATTCCATGACCCAATAAAAAGAATTGAAAATTTTATTTTTATTGTTTCTTGAATTCCTCGTATGATAGCTTTGGACTTTTCGCAACTAAAAGTTTTTAGCTACCCTATGAAATATTATTAGTCACATTGTTAATAACATTTTATCAAACCAATGTGTGCACATTTACTTTCCACTAAAATGTTACAAATCCAAGACCGTCTGGGTTATCCAATGAGAGGAATTCATAATGAGAGCAAACCAATGGAAATAAAGGTTATTAGAATTCATGTTCAATAAGTATAAAGTTATTAGATTTCATGGTGGGCTCAATTCCAAGATAAATCACTTAAGGGGTACCGGTCTTTTGATTTGTCCAATGTGACTTTTTGGAGGGCTCATTAAGTTTATGATGGGAGTAATTCCATGAGGTGAGCCTTTAGTCTCCCATGGCCTATAAAATGGGACTTGCACTCTCTCCTCACTCATCACTTCACACAATATCACATCCACATCAAAGTAAGGTGGTTTGTAGAGATACTTATCAAATCTCTACGAAAGAGAAGAGTGGGGAGAGAGAAGTCCAAGCTCCTATAACTACTTTTGAGTTTAGTTCCTTAATCAAATCCCATGGAGCAAAGTATGCATTCTAGTCCTTCTTCACCATTTTGATTTTATGAATTGTAAAGTCAAGCTCTAAAATAATGGCTATATTTCTAACGCGGAATGGTATTGTCGTTGAGGGGACCGGCAGTGAATAAGACGATTTTCATGGAGGGGATCGGCAGTGGATGAGAGAGATCGAGAGGATTGGTGATGGACGCGGATCGGTGGATGATTGGTGATGGACGGGCCGTCGAAAATGATGAAATTAAACGAAAAGATCCCACTCTCGTGGAGGGTTAGGGCGGATGAGAGAGATTGAGGGTGTTGCGTGGAGGATTCACTCTCATGGAGGGGTTAGGGCAGATGAGAGAGATCGAGGGGAGAGAAGGGCACTCTTTATAGGGGTTTAAAAATCAAGGATACATTAGTCATTTCATTATATATGTTAGGTTAGGTCGTTAGAGTTGACTTCTATTAACAATATGGATGTGTATGAGTTTTTGTGAGTTTTTAATGATTCGTTCGTATGTTTTAATTTTAAGGGGGACTTATATATAGGATTACTTAAGAATGTCTTTAATTCTAAAATAAATACAAATTAACCATATGGACCTTCACGACAAAAGATAACATTCCATATATAACAAACTTTTAACAAGAACTGAAGAGTTAGTGCACACATTATATTATAAAATAACAAAACATATTAAGTGCTTCCCTGCTCTCACACCCATTTTTTGTGAGTGCTCACGCATGCCTAAAAACATAACCCAAACACTCTGCCTTCGCCATTTCGCCAATGCAGGTGGTGGTGCATGTTGTTTTTTTTTTTTTTTTTTTTTTTTTTTTTTTTTTTTTTTTTTTTTAGAAAAAGATAGAAATACAACTGTCACTTTTACAGTAAAAAAAAGGGTTTTTTTTTTTATAAAAAATAGGTAGATGTTATTACCCCAATTTTATTAAAGATTTTAGAGTACGACACTAAAAGAGGTGAGAGGAGAATAGAGATAAACATAAAAAATAAAAGATACAAAAGTAGGGAGGGAAAAGAGGAACAGAACTAGGTGAAGCGCTGGTTAGTGAGAGGTTACAACTCTGAATTGATGATGAGAGAAAATAGAAGAAGCAAAAAAAATAAAAGCAAGAACCAAAACAGGACCCACAGGCACCAAGGATCCAAGTAAACGGAGTGTCTACTGGGTTTGACACGAGCACCGCGGTCGACTCCTACATATTCTCTACATAGACGTGAGACCCTTTGAAAATGGCCCTGTCCCTAGCACGCCAAATCGACCATGCACCCACCACCACCATGGAGCGAAGGACATTGGAGGAGGTGCATGCTTTCTTTCACCAAATAATTAAGATGGAGGAGCTAGCTAGCTAACAATGTGTTTGCTGGTCCATCAATTACTTTGATCTGGGCGGCGACGGTGGTAGTGGTGGGTGGTTACAGGCGGTGTTGGGTGGTGGTGGCGGGTGTGGGTACATGGTTTTTGTTGGTGATGGCGGCGGTGGGTGTGTGTACTTAGTCTTGGGGGGTGGTGGTGGACCTGGAGGTGGTGGTGGGGGTGGGTGTGCAGAGTTTGTAATTGGCGGTGGTGGGTGTGGATACTCGGTCTTGAGTGGTGGGGTCTTGCGTGGTGGTGGTGGTGAGTAATACACATACGACGCCCTAGGTGGAGATGGAGGGTAAATGGTCCGCCGAGAAGGAGCTTTATAGACGCGCAGATGGTGGCGGTGGAGGTGCCGGTCATGCTGGCTCGCATGGCCTAAAGAAGGTCTTGTGGCTATAACAAGCACTACAGTTGCTTGGATGATGAACACACCATAGTATCCCATGATGGACTACTATTAGTCACACCTCTCTATTCATTGTGGTTGTCCCTCCACAGTCCACAGTCCATCCTTTATATAGAGGGAACTGGTCGTTGTAGGCCTTTCAAAGGAGACGCGCTTAACTAATACAGTTTAATTATTTATACATGGATTACTATGTAAGATCGGATCCAGCTTATTTACCTAGTAACTTGCATATTAATTCTTTAAATGCAGTACCATTTCTAACATTGACTTCAACGGATCCAGCCTCTGGATTCTAAATATGCATGTCTAGTCAAACTTATAAAAAAACTATAATAACTTGTCATAATTTCACATGTGGTACCTTACCTAATGGGATCCATGAATCCATCAGGTACACTCGGACGTTTTTACGGTCCAAATATAGCCATATATTTGTTAAAAATTCAGTAAAATACATATCTTATTAAATTTTTTTTCATTTACAAAAAAATGGGTTTATCCAACTCAAAATGTAGTGATATTTTTTTTTTTTTTATCAAAGTATATACTTCATTAAAAAATATTTATTATTTAAAAAATAAAAACATGTGTGGTTTGTATTATGCACTGTGAAAAAGACTTACATGATTTGATCTCAGTTAAATTTGATGCTCAGGTTTATTTCACTACCATCGTGTTTAGTTCGATTCATGGATTGTTCGATTTTGATTTTTATGGCAATTCAATTTATGGTGTAGTTTGATTTGTAAATTGTTCGATTTGATTCATTTAATTTATTACTATATTGGATTAATGCAAAAGTTTTTATCTTTCAAAGAATGTTTTCACATGCTTAGTTCGTAATAAGTCAACTTGTAAGGGGGGTCCTCAATGCAGGTTCAAAAATATATCAATGGACAAGATTTTATGTATTTATTATCCTCGTTCTGGTCCATTAAATTATATACTATTATAAAAAAATAAAATATACACACTAAGATGCACGGGCATATATTTACTTTTTTTGAAAAAAAAAAGTCAATTTCCATATAATATTGATACAACGAGGATATAATAGTGTAGTATACACTGTGAGTCTACTATACTATCACACTATATTGACGGTTAGAGACTTTCTCTAGACCGCATATGAAACTCCAAAACTGACCAAATGTATCCGCGTTTGATCACAAAACAAAGCTCTCCTTTACAAAATTTTAAATATAATTAATGTTAAAAGATATCTTTCCCAGAAATTATTTGTATAAGTGACCATCTACCATTTTTCTTTGACCATTTAATCATACCACGTCAATGCCACCTCATTCCTCTCATTTTTTTAAAATGGCCTTCTCAAACAATAATGGCATATGCCACATATTCTATTGTTTTATTTTCTCAGCCATTAAACCCCTTCCCAATCGGGTTTGGATCTCCTGTGCACATGGCACAGGAGGTCTCTGTGCAAGCATATTGCCGAGCGACGCGTGGAGTGAAGGGGGGCCCACTCTTTGCCCTGTGAAGAAACCAAAATCAAAGCCGTCAGCCTCTGTTAGCCTCTGTTAAGTACCCCACGTGCCGCTTACGTGACCCTCTCACCATCTCGACATCAAATTTCGTCTGTGCATCGTCTCCCTTAAACATAAAAAAAAACTCCCTAAGTCTAAAATCCCTAAGTCCCTACTCCCTCATCTTCTTGACAACAATAGTGACCATTTGTACTGATCTGAAGCATTTTCTCCAACCCCGTCAGCTCCTCAGTCGGTATTGCTTCGAACACCTCTAAATTTTGATACTTTCATGAATTTATTTTAACTATTTAGGGTTCATGAAACTATTACTTGTTCTTTTTTTACATACTTAGTTATGAGTTTTATAAGTTTTACATATCTATGGGTTTTATGTTTATTTTAACTATTTAGGGTTCATGAAACTGTTACTTGTTCTTTTTTTACACACTTAGGTGCTGTTTCGCAGTGGCGGAAAGCGGATTTTAAGTGCTGATTGTTAAGTGCAGAAAGAGGAAAGATGATAATCTTTAAGAGTTTAAAAAAAAAAGCGTTTGGTTAAATGAAAAATATTAAGCAGTATTTTAAATAAGTGTGTTTGGTTAACCAGTTGACTTATGTGATTATTGGAAGGGTATTTTGGTCCATTTTATAAGTACTTAATGTTATTTTGATGTTTGGTTGAAATGGAGAAAACCTGCTTTTTTGGAGATATTAAAAACAAGTGTAGATGATGTTACAGACAAGTGTGAGCTAATAACTTTCCTCTCTTTATACCTTAGCTAAGGTAGAGTTAGGATAATGATTGTAACAAAGTATGTATTTTATATTAGATAAAGAGAGATCATTTTTAAGTTAGGACGGAGTGTATCACCACCGCCCACTGTTAAACAACCATCCAGATTCTAGAAGAAGAGGTGACTAGGGCAGACGCATAGCAAAACAGGAGAAGCCTTAATAATTTTTTATAGCAAAAACCAAGCAAATATGTCTGCTGGAGATGGAAATTAGTCACCATCATCACATGCAGGTAGGCAATGGAGGTGGGTCATGGCTTTGTTGATAATGTATAAAACAAGTGAGTTCCCAAAACAAAAGACACATGGGAAAAGCCAAGAAAGAACCCTACATCAGAACAAAATAACAGACAACGTTAAAGAAAACACAACTTATTACAATCCAAACCAAATAGATACAATTCAAGCCACACATCCAAAAAAAACCATGGCTGCTGCTCAAATATTTAAATTACACACACCAACACCATTTACATAAAAATAAAACACAAAGCAAGAGCAGATGAAAAACATAGAAGGTGAGACAAAAACACATTGGAAAGATCAAAACAAAAGAATAGCAGGACACACACCCTTAAAAAAAAACTGCATCCATAGCTTCTATTTTGTCATGTATTCCTGTTGAAGATCTTCCATCAAAAGTCTCTATGATCTCCCTCCTTTTTCAGTGTACTATAATCACATGATAATTTCAGCTCTATATATAAAAATGTGACTGCCTTTCTTCATTGACAGACGCACGCCTGAGGAGAGAAAAACCGACCATTCCCTCTCATGCAATTCCACATCTATCAAACGCACACCTGCAAAGTATCAAAATAGAACATCATATGCAAGAATTAGGATCATTTTCATATTAAGGGAACATCATAATTAGTACATGTTGGGCATGTGTCATGCACGTCCTACAGGTGTTCAAAATTCAGAAGTAACTCTTTTTTTAAATCTCGAGATGTAACAAAGATGGTAGTATGAACTAAAGTAATGATGCAGAATTCTGATAAATGTACTATTGAAGTTACCTATGCATGATGGTGATAAATTTTATCCTAGATATAGATCTTCAATGGCATTAAGAATGTGCTCATCCCCAAGGGGGAAGATAAACAGAAAAGTCAGTTACACTGTTTGAGTTATCTTTTACATGTACAAATAGCAAATCCATGTTCCATTCACTAATATCCAGTTCACCTTCAATAAGATTCATGCTGCAACTAAATATTTTCCTAATACAAGGCCTAAATGTCTTCTGGAGCTCAATCCATCTCCCTGACATTACAGAAGTGCAAAAAGAAATGGTGTGAGGCTATGAGGCAGAGAAATTAGAAGACACAACACCAATCAGTTGGAAATGATGAGAGAGTTACTTACAAAGGTTAATATCTCAAGTGTGGAGATAATTAGCCGCCATCATCAACTCTAGCGTCAATTCGGGTTCAATATGGAACTCGGTCTCCTTTCCACTGTGACAAGCATGTATAAAATGGGATATCAGAGGCAATGAATCAGTACTCCATCAATAAGAGCACTATTCGAATAAAAACACATATTACAAATCCATCAAACATAACAAAAGAAACCAAACTCTGAAATTCTGAAATTCAATGTACAGATTTGTCAATCTTTCAAGCAATTCACCAAATCTTTGTTGGTGATGTGATTACTCTCGTATTTTTTCCCCTTTAATTCTACTTATCCTAAACTTCTACACATATTCCATCAAAGAGCACCACTGATATCAAAATATGTATCTCCAAATTTGTGGAAAATCTTTTTTCATGAGACAAGAAAATCTACAGGTAAGACCATTAACAAAAATGAAAAAAAAAAAAAGATTCTCGGCACCAAAAGAAATCTATCTCTAGTTGTCTTGAATATCCCTCCCCACTTTCAACCTCCTCAAACTATTGCTTCCATGGCTAATTCAAGCAAATCAACAATACTATTCATACAAGACACAAAACATCTATAATTTGCATACTAACAAAAACAATCCATTGATCCCTAACTATACAGAGATTCAAGAAAAATAAATTTTCTAATAAGAAGTGTCATTACCTTCAGATCAGGACTGAGAGATCGAAATAGAGGAGGATGAAACAAAAAATGTCGGCGCTCAGAGATCGAACCAGAAGAAGTCAGAGCTCAGGTGGAGAGGAAGACACGCGACGGTGGATCGACTGGCTCGAAAATGGGGGATCGAAGATTGGGGTCTTGTGGATGGTTGAGGTCGTTGAAAAGGGAGGGTCCGGTGGCGATGGAGTGGCTCAAAAACGGGGGGGTTCCGGCGACGGTGGAGGTAGATCGTGCAAAAACATGCGATTAGTGTTTTAGAGGGTCTCGACCAGATCTGTTCCTCGAAGAGAAAAGTGTGAGGAGAGAGACTGTGAGGTCTAAAAAATCCCTTATATACCATTCGTAAATTTCTCAAAGTTCTAGGGGCACCATGGTCTTTTCACGTGGGGTCGAGTAGGCGGAATGCGAATGACTGAAAGATAAGTAACAATGTCGAGGATGAAAATTTCAGGACATTTGGGCGGAAAGAGGGTTAAAATCAATACTTATTTGAGTCCCAACCAAACATACTGAAAACAAAAAATCACTGAAGATTCCGGTTTTAGTCCAATAAGCACTGATTATAGTCCGAACCAAACAGCCCCTTAGTTGTGGGTTTTATGAGTTTTACATATCTATGGGTTTTTTTCTTCTAAATAGGGCAGGCTTTTTGTGGGTTTTATGTTTATTTTAACTATTTAGGGTTCATGAAACTGTTACTTGTTATTTTTTTACACACTTAGTTATGAGTATTATGAGTTTTACATATCTATGATTTTTTTTCCTTCTAAACAGGGCAGTCTTTTTATGGGTTTTATGTGTTTATTTTTTTTTTATACATGAAGTTATGAGTTTTATGGGTTTTACATATGTATGGTTTTGTTTTTTTTCCCTTCCAAACAAAGTAGACTTTTTTACACATCTAGTTATGAATTACCCAGAATGAATTTTTATGGTGAATTTTGAATCTATTATGTCAATGTAAATTTATGTTCTACATTTTATCTTTTTCTTAAAGGTGAATATTCTATGAATATGGAAGAAGACAATGAATTTGTTGATGAATGTAGCTATAATGGTGTGCCAAAAATTGATATGGCATTCGATTCCGAAGATAGTGCTTATCAATTCTACAATGCATATGTAAGATCAGTTGGATTTAGCATCCGAAGAAGTAATGCCTCGAAGTCCAATGGTATAGTGCGACGATGAAAATTATGTTGTTCTAAAGAAGGGAGGAAAGGGGTTGATAAGCGAAAAGTCTTGCAGCCACAACCCGAAACAAGAACAGGATGTGAGACCCATATGGTGATCACTCTTCAGTCTTCTGGTGCTTATCATATCACCAAATTTGAAGATAATCACAATCCCGATCTTGTGTCGACCCCTTTGCGCCATAATTTGAGGTCACATAGAAGTATTGGAAACGCTCAAGCTGCTCAGGTTGATATCATAGATGGTTCAGGATTAGCACCAAAGGCAGTTATGGATTTGATGAGTGGACAAGTTGGAGGTAGAATGAATCTTGGTTTCGTTTTGAATGATGTCAAGAATTACCTACGCACCAAAAGAGAATCAAGAATGGAGAATGGAATTGCAGGTGCTCTAATTCAGTATATCAATAACAAGCAAATGCAAAATCGATCTTTCTTTCACTCAATGCAAATTGATGTCGATGAACAAATAAAAAGTGTTTTGGGCCGATGCTAGGTCTATCGTCGATTATGCACATTATGGTGATGTAATTTGCTTCGACACGACTTATCGTACAAATAATCATGGAAGACCATTTGCACATTTGTTGGAGTGAACAATCATAGGCAAACAATTATTTTTGGTGGTGCATTATTATATGATGAGACGGCTGACTCATTTATTTGGTTGTTTGAAAGTTTTCTTCAAGCAATGTCTGGGAGACATCCTAAGACTATTTTGACAGATCAGTCAGCGGCGATGGCCAAAGCTATTTCAGTTGTTCTACCAGAGACTCGTCATCGGCTATGTGTATGGCACTTGACTCAAAATGCAACAAAGCATCTTGGTCACCTTAATGCTATCGAAGGTTTCAGAAGTGACTTCTATGTTTGTATTTATGGATACGAGATAGAGGAGGAGTTCCTAGATGCTTGGAAAGTAATGCTAGAAAAATACAATCTTGAAGGTAATAAATGGCTACAACAAACTTTTGCTGAAAAGGAGAAATGGGCTCTAGTGTATGGGAGAGACACATTTTGTGCAGATATGAAGAGTACACAACATAGTGAAAGCTTCAATGCTCTTCTGAGACGCTATTTGAACTCAAAAGACGATCCATTGCGTTTCTTTCAACATTTTGATAGAGTTATGGATGATCGGCGCGAAAGCGAATTGAATGCTGATTTCAAGATGATGGATTCTATACTGGTAATTCCATTTCACGCTTTGACGGTGTCATGTATTGCAAAGATTTACACACCAGAGATCCTTGATCTGTATCAAGCAGAATATGGAAAATCTCTTCATTGTTCTATCTACATTAAAGGGGAGGTGGGACATATGATTGAGTACAAAGTTCACAGAGATCGTGGCAGTGAAAGGACCGTTTGTTACAATTCCTCTACTGATATGGTCACTTGTAGCTGTAAAAAATTTGAATTTATGGGAATCCAATGTTGTCATGTTCTTAAAGTGCTTGATCACATAAGCATCAAGGAGCTTCCACAACAATATATCTTGAAGAGGTGGACTCGAGATGCAAAATCTGGTGTTGTGGAGGAGTCATGTTCTTCATCAGTTGAGGTGGATCCTATTTTTGAATTGGGAAGACGTTTCCAAGAATTAAGTCATGGTCTCATTCAAGTGGCATCCAAGGCAGCTGAAACACACCATTCAACATGTCTTCTGAAACGCCGCACCAATGAGATAATGAGGGAGGTTGAGGAAGATTTGCGAAGATCTCCTCAAACATTTGAAGATGATAATGTGCAAGATGAGGTGGAAAGCATTTCGAACATAGAGGTTGCCAAAGGCTTTAAAAGAAGAGGCAAGAAGACTGTCGGAGGGAAACCTCAAAAAAGATGGATCGGCGGGTTAGAAAAGAGATCACAAGGTCAAAGCTCTCAAACTCAACATCAACCCCATATTGCGATTGAGAGCGCTCCATTATTTCAGCCAATGGTTGGGAACTATGATAATAGTGAAGGAATGCCTTCAATGACTCAATTACTTCAGGTATATTTCATATATTTGACTTTCAAATTTTTTTATTAAATGACACATTATATATGACATTTGTATTGTAGGCACAAGAATCTCTTTTTTATCCTACTCAAATGAGTCAAGCATCAAATTTTTTGAAGAATGGAGGAGGAATACAGATTACTGAGTTGATCACAGTTCTATGCTTCTACTGTGGGTTTTTGGGTTTTATTTAACTTGAACATATCTTAACTGAAATGAGTTTGTTATGTACTGTTATGAATTGGAATGGGTTTGTTATGGGTTTTGTTGAACTGCTTCACAAAATTTCTGTCACTTCTCAATTTATGACGAAACTGAAAGTAACATAGTAGACCAGCTTGCTTTAGAAG
The DNA here is from genome assembly GCA_030737845.1 of Acorus calamus. Classification (NCBI taxonomy): domain Eukaryota; kingdom Viridiplantae; phylum Streptophyta; class Magnoliopsida; order Acorales; family Acoraceae; genus Acorus; species Acorus calamus. The sequence continues at coordinate 32,058,787 of CM060860.1, forward strand.
CTTAGCTCTGTCATCCATTCCATTTTACTTCATTGTTGTGTTGCCTTCAGCACATGTTACTTTCAGGTTTCTATGTCTGCAAACAAAAGTTTATATAGTGTACATAGGCTGTTATTCATTCCATTCAACTGATTACCACATGTGAGATCAAGAGCCTCAGAAATGAAAGGATGTGGATGTTAATTGATTATTTTTAAATAATCATTGGAATAAAATGTAGAGGATGTGTTGACCTGTAGTGATGCGAACTATTAGAACAAGCAGGATCTTGAAAGTAAATCTTATACTGGAAATCATATCATTGTATGCTTTAATTGGTTTACAAGCTTGCGCTCTGCAAGACTACATCCAAATTTACAACTGATAAAAAGGAAAAGGAAGGCATGGTAATATGGCAAGTATCCTCAGAGAACCACGAGAGGCATGCCTCTGTTTCTGCCATTCAAGAAGTCTTGTCGGAATTATGCAACTCAAGTTCAGTGTGATTGATCACTAACAAATAAAGCATTTCACCTTTTCAGATGCAAACATTGAGCAATTATAAGTCATGCAAATCAATATCACTATGAAATCTCAAAATTCATAGTACTGTATAATCTTTGTTGGGAGTGTTTTAAATTCCACAACTTAGACAGACTGCAAAAGCAATAAAAAGTTCTACACACCTTCTCATTCACATAACTTGACTACACCTACCTACTATGCTATGCAACTCGGTTTTCACCTAAGTTGGCAAAACACTCGGTCAATCAAATGCAACGCCTCTTATAACTGCTGCCATAAAAGGGCATACAAAATAGTGAATGAACTGCCAGCAAGGGACCCCATTCTGTTACACATAAGACATGGATTCTTTAAAATAAGAGAAACAATCAGTTAACTTTAACTCAAATAAAAATGGGGCTAGTTACATCCACACTACTGACCCCTCACATTCCCTTCCATTAACCAAATTTAAGACAAGTCAATAAATAAACTGCATAAATACAATACATGATTCATTTGAAAATTCAACGACCCGTTCTTTAAAACATATTACATCATCTTTACATGCGAATGAGGATGAGGGAGAGAAGAATTACAATAATAACTAACAAAAAATAGGATCCCAACTGTGATAGGTGAATGATTCTGTTGGATTGAAGGAGCTGGTTCTGAACCTCCAGCCAACAATGGTGTGATGGTAGAGTCTTCAACTACCTTTGCTGCGCCGACCGGTCTTTGCGGTGTTGGATTGGATGTTTCTTCAAACTTCTCATAATGTTCCACATAATTACTTGGATGCATCCTTTCAAAATAATTACAATTTTTTGCATTGCATGAGTAGTATAATTTTTCAGGGTTTTTCTGTGATTCAGATACCCTAATTACTGCTCTATTTTGACATTGGGTACAAATTTTATTTTTGAAATAGAGTTTACTAGCCTTGTTCCTCGAAGAATGAGGGCTACTCGAAGATCCTATGTGCGACATGTTACTAAAAAAGAAAAAATGTACATTAGAAACAAAACATTTCATCATCATCTGCACATAAGAAATAATAAATGAAACATTCTATAAGGAAGAATAAATAGAACATGTGCTTCACAAAGGTTGACAGTTCAATAATGGTGTCATAAATTGTAACAGAATTGGTAATAATTGGCATCATGAACTAAAACAATTCAAAAAAAAGACTCAAAGCATATAAATTTCATTTAGTATAAGTGGTCTAAAGTCAGCTTAGATGCATAGTGACATTCCCTCTACACTCCCTCTAGATCTATTTCCAAATAAATATCCACAAACAAAATAACAAAGGCAAACCCTATAATTTTTTTTTTTACAAACTCTTCAAGAAACAACCTATTAACTTAGAAACTCATTTTTTAAGTCAAAATAAATGAATCAAAGCCCTACATAAATAAAATTTCATCAAGATTGTCAAAAAAAATTTATACAAACCCTTAAAAAGGGATCGATGGTGGAGGGAGGCCGACAATGGTGGTTGATGCAATGTGGGAACCGGCGGTGGAGAGGGTCGGTGATGGAGGAGATCAGCGGAGGAATTGATGGTGCATTCAGTCGGTGTGGTAGAGGGGATTGACAGTGGTGGCTAAGGTTTTCAACGGGGGTGATGAAATGAAAACAGAGCCACAAGAACCACTTAAAAAAATTGATTTTAACAAAGGCTGAGAGGGTCACGTGAGCGGCGCGTGGGGTACTTAACAGAGGCTAACAGAGGCTGACGGCTTTGATTTTGGTTTCTTCACAGGGCAAAGAGTGGGCCCCCTTCACTCCACGCGTCGCTCGGCAATACGCGTGCACAAAAACCTCCTGTGCCATGTGCACAGGAGATCCGAACCCTTCCCAATCCCCCTTTTCATGATTATTTTTCATCGATATCTAATCCCACATTCCCAACGAGACCCCCCTCTTATTATATAAATTTACAAAATAAAAATAAAAACGGGAACAGATAAAAATGAATAAATAAATTCAAAAATAAAAAATCAAAAATAGGAATGGAAGTATGGAACCATATAATAATGGATAAACTAAAATGGGAAAAAGAGATTAAAAAATTCTGAAATTAGAAACGGAAGGAATGAAATATATTTATCATATATTTATTATTATATAAAAATAGAAACAGGGAAAAGAGATAAGAACAAATAAAAAATCCAGAAATTAAAAACCAACATAATAAAAAAAATCCATAAAAATTAAGCAAAAAAATCACAAAGTAAAAACCAAAAAAAAAAATCCAAAAATAAAAAAGCGGAAATAAAAAAATAAATAATCAAGCAATTTGTTTTGGAAAATTAAAAACAAAAAAAAATTAAAAAGATAAAATGGGAGATAATAAAATTAAGTGAAAAAATATTTTAAATTAAGTTCGGGAGATAATAAGAATTTAATGAGTATATAGTAAATAATGGCGTGAGACCCATAAGCATGTAAGGCTCACAATGTTTCCTCATTGAATGGTGATGGTCATTCAATAAAGATAAAAATAGAATAATGAGGTGGGGCATATATGATGTGGCGTGGTAAAAAATAAATAAATAGAGGATCACATATACAAATAAATTTAGAAAATATTACTCTTAACATCAATTATAAAATTAAGGTTAATTTGAAAATTTTCTCTTAAAAGAAGTGAAGAGCACCCATTATCAGTTATCACAATACATATCCACTTCCCAAATCTTATACCCATTTTTCAGTACACAACGCATGCCTAAAAGAAAATAAACCAAAGCACTCTGCCTTCGCCAATGGTGGTGGTGCATGTTGACCTACATTGATGCAGATGGTGGAGAGAACGACTTTATTTCACTTAAGAAGCCTTATAAGGTGGTGGTTGTGGGGGATGATGATCATGCACGAATGGAGTCTTGGACAGCGAAGGATGCTGTGCTCGTGCTCCTCCTTCGGTGACGGTGGTGGATAGTTATAGGTGGTTTTGGGTGGCGGCGGGTGTGTATACACTGTCTTCGGTGGTGGTGGTGGTGGTGTTCAGAGCTGGCCCATCTAGGGAGAGGGTCACAACCATCTGATCAATGAAATTTTAAAAATAAGCGATGAGATTCAATTTAAAAATAAAATGTATTAGTCAATCTCAAAATACTCTCATTTTAATATCCCTAAAATTAAGTCTAACATCTCTCCCCTCCAAAGGTATTTTCCTTATTATTATAATTTTCTCATTTTATTAATTTTATTGATTTTTATGTGCATATGATAATGTAAAAGATTATAACCCAACCAAAAAATTTAGGAAAATGATACACTCAGTTATATTCACCAATCAAAACTCAGACCTCAAGTGTTTTCATTTTTTAAAAATAGTAAACATCATCTAATGAGGTATATGCTTTGATAAAAAGTGCATATCGCTCCATTTCAAATTGAATGAACCCATTTTTAACAAGTGTAAGAAAAAATTCAATGAGGTATATACATCATTTAACGAGGTATATGTTTAATTAAATCTGTAATGAGACACATAGGGTATGTGTTTTGGACTGAGAATAAAACTGAGTGTAACAGCACTCAAAAATTTATTTCTCAGGACTGCCTCGTTGGGCCCTGATGGTGGGCAGGTGTCATTTGTCTTAGGTGGCAGGTGTGGGTACTTGGTCTAGGGTGGCGGCTGCTGGTGTGGGCACTTGGTCTTAGGTGGTCTTAGTTGAGGTAAGTTGTGTTCACGAATATTCCTGACAAAGAGCGATTTTTACCGGGATGTCATGGTAAACTTCAAGCTCAAGCTGATGGGCTTTTTAAAGTTCTTCAACGAATTAGTGACAATACAAATAAGATCGAACTTTCTGGAGATTATGGTGTTTCATCAACTTTTAATGTATCATTCCTCTCTCCATACCATGTTGAAGAACAAAGATTCAAGGACGAATCTTCAACAGCCGAGGGAGAATGATGCTGGAGCAACCACTGGTACACTCAACTCATTCAGCAATGGTGGAGTCATTAATGAAGCAATGAAAATGTTGAACAACTCTTTTCCGGGTTGACCATGCAACTTGAACACTTGTTAGTAAATTAGCTATAATTTCCTCTACAAATGTTCAATTCACAAGCTGTTTCATGCGTTTGAAACTAGACATCTGAATGAAAACTAGATTTCTGATGATACATAGAAAGTTACTAAATGTTGGGAAATGAAGTAGTATTTGAATGAAAACCGAATCTCTGTTTTTGTGTCCTTTAATGGGTAGTTGTGGTCAAAGTCTTTTATTTTTCTTACTTAGAACTTGTTTAGTCAACATAGAATATGAAGTTAGCAATTAAATCTATTCATGGAGGTTGTTCCATGACCATGCTATACATGTTCTTAGCACTTGTAGTGATGGATACGAGAAATTTGAAAGAACTAGTGTTCTTATTTTCCTTACTCTATAATTATTATACTTATAATTTACACAAAAAGATAATATATAAATATTTGTAGAAGACTATTAATAAGGATATATACCAATGTATTACATCATTTGTCATGCGGTACCTAAATATTCATAGACAAATTAAACGGTTTGATGAAAACATCTGAATTTATGAGAGAATGATTACTAATAAAATAAAATTAATGACATAAACCACGGGATCTTTTAATGACAAAATAATGCATCCCCATATATAACAAACTTTCAACAAGAACCGCAGAGCAAACACACGCACACATTATAAGAAAACAATTTTAGAAGTGCTCACGCATGCCTAAAAAAGATAACCAAAACTCTGCGTTCACCAATGCTGGTGATGGTGCATGCTTTATTTCAGCCAAATTATTAAGTTGGAGGAGCAAGCTAACACAGTATGTTAACTGGTTCATTAATTACATGGATACGGGCGGCGGCGGCGGCGGTGGTGGTGGGTGCGCATAGTTTGTCTTTGGCGCACCGGCGAGTGTTCATGGTCTTGGGCGGCGGCGGAGGGTGTGGATACTCTGTCTTGGGTAGTGGAGGTGATATGAACATGGCCATGATTGGTGGTGCCGGCTCTGGTGGTGATGGATGCTAATGGACCTCCGAGCTTATAGACGCGCACTGGCAGACGGTGGCGGAGTCAGTTATGGTGGTTCGCATGACCAAGAGAAGGTGTTGTGGCTATAACAAGCACTACAGTTGCATAGATGATGAACACGTGTTACTATGGTGTACACCACAGTAACCCATGACGGACTACTACTCAAAGTCACACCTCTCACGAATAAAAATCCTTAGTTGGAATAAAAATGACTTATCCAGTAAAAAAAAAAAAAAAGTCACACCTCTCACGAACCAAGCTTCGAAAAAATCGGCTAGTAACCCTTTCTCCATAAACGAAGTCAAGGAATCAAACTATGAGACACCGAAAAAAAAAAACACCTCTCTATTCATTGTGGTAACCCTCCACAGTCCATACTATATATATATAGAGGGAACTGGTCATTGTTAGGGGTGGTAAACGAGCCGAACGAGCCGAGCTTTGATTGTTTAAGCTCGGCTCATTTATAAACGAGTCGAGCCGAGCCGAGCTCCCGAGCCGAGCTCACGAGCCTCAACGAGCCCAGCGTTCTTCTTCATTTAGGGTTTTTAGTGATTGAAAATAAAATTTTAGCCTAAATAAACCAAGTTTATGAGTTTAAACGAGCATAACTTTGTATTAATTTAATGTTCTGATTTTATAAAAGAGTTTAGTAAAACTTCAACTAAGTTTTAATAACACAAATGAGTCGAATTTGAACATAAAATGAAACCCGATCTAAGTCCCGAGCCTAACCGAATTTTTAAACTTGTTCAAGCTCGCTCATTTATCTAAATGAACGAGCCTGAACGAGCTTAAACCGAGCCGAGCCCAAGCCGAGCCCGAGCGGCTTGATTCGTTTACCAGCCCTACTAGTGGTTGTAGGCTTTTTGAAAGAGACGCACTTAACTAGGACAGTTTTATTATTTAAACATGGTTTACCATGTAAGATCGGAGGCAGCTTATCTAGTAAGTTCCATATTTAATTATTTAAATGCAATACCATTTCTAACATTGACTTCAATCGATCCAACCTGGTCAAATTTATAATAAAAACTAAGAAAAATGACCAAATTTTTTTCCTGAAAGTTAAAAATACCCAAATCAGACACTTTTTAAAATTATACCTAAACAAATTTTACAATTTTGGAAACCCAAAATACCAATTTACCCTTATGCAATTAAATCTTTAATATATTTCATATCTCCTTAACTTTGTTAATGTATTTTACACATTTTCATATAGATCAAATTTTTTTATTTTAAATTTTTTATGGTTATGTGAATTTTGTGAAATATGTATCAATATAATTTGAGTTTTTTATGATTAACTCCAATAAACGTTGATGCTTCTTTTAGAAAAATAGATTTGTATTAATGATGTCATAAAAATATGTGAATAGCAAAAATTTTTTATATAAATAAGGATTTAGAATATTAAAATATTATCTGTTGCATTGAGAAACAACACAGATTTAAATTACATATTATGATTATACACAATAAAAAATGATAAATAACATCATTTTACATATATATAAGAAACACACAATATGATATATAATAATAAAACCTCTAAGAGAAATATAATGATTTTGGTCATGTACAGAAATATTGTTTTATATGAAAAATAGGTTTTTGATGTGGAATAACCTAAGAGAGTTAGAGGAATGTTAAAGATTTAATTACATAATGATAGATTAGTCTTTTGTATTTCTAAAATAGTGAAATGAGACTTTTTTAAGTATAATTTTAAAAAGTTGACGATATGAGTATTTCTAACTTTTAAGAGATTTTTTTGTAATTTTCCCTAAATACTATAAGAATTTATTAAAATTTCACATGTTTAAATGTAAAGGTTACCTGACTTGGATAATCTTAAATGTTAAAGCCATGCGACATTCTTTAAAAAAAAAATTATTGATCAGTTTGATTCATGGGTTATTTATTTGGATTTATGAATTTTAAGCTTAATTTAAGACTTACATGATCTGAGCTCAATTGAATTTGATGCTAAGGTTTATTTTACTTTCATCTTCTTTAGTTGGATTCATGTATTGTAAAAATTTGATTAATATGGCTATTCAGTTTAAAGTGTAGTTTGATTTGTAAATTGTTAAATTTGATTCATTTATATGTAAGAAAATTCAATTAGTGCAATAGTTTTTCCTTTCAAAGAATATTTTCACATGCTTTGTTCGAAATAAATTCTTATATTAGGGGTTGAACATTCCTAGCTAGCTGGATCACGGCCTCCCAACATCTCTTCTTGGAAACAACTGCTTAAAAACTAATATAATGGTGGATGCTTTATTGCTTGAAATCGGAAGCAATTGTCGGCTAAAAAACAGAGTCACTCGACGGAGTTGATTTTCTCTTGAGGCCGCTGTTCACATGAGGGTCCTCAATGCAGTTTAAATAGATTTATGAATGGACAAGATATTAATTCAGTTATCATTTTTCAGGGACTAATGATTAATAGATAAGTATTTTTAGGAACCTATAATTAATTTTTTCAAAAATAAAATATACATTGAATTAAATTAGTGAAATTGTTTTTTTTTTAAATTTCATACAGTAAAATAGTGTAATATACACTGTGATAGAGTAGTTATACTGCCACATTGTATAGCGAGTTATGACTCAATCTTTTTGGATGGCGGACGTAGCTCCAAAACAGGTCGAAAGTATCACCGTTGGATCACAAAATAAAGCACTTCATAACAAACTTTTAAAAGAAGTGAAAGAACACACATTATAACAATACATAAAAGATAATTAACCAAAACACTCTGCCTTCGCCAATGCTGGTGGTGCATGTACCTACATTGATGCAGATTGTGGTGAAAACGACTTTATTTCACTTAAGGAGCCTTATAAGGTGGTGGTGGTGGGTGATGGTGATGCACGTATGGAGCCTTGGAGAGCGGAGGATGCTTGTGCTCGTGCTCTTTCTTCGGTGGTGATGGTGGGTAGTTATAGGTGGTCTTGGGTGGTGGCGGGTGTGTATATATTGTCTTCGGTGGTGGTGGTGGTGGTGGGTGGGTGTACTTTGTCTTGGGTGGCAGTGGTGGCAGGTGTGGGTACATGGTCTTGGGTGGCGGCGGCGGCGGCGGCGGGTGTGGGCACTTTTTCTTGGGTGATGGTAGCTTCGGATATTTTATCTTTGGCGGCGGCGGTGGTGCAGGAGGAGGAGGAGTGTAAATGGTCTTCGGAGGCGGCGAGCGAGTGTGCTTTGTCTTGGGCGGCGGTGGGTATGGGTAATTGGTCTTGGGTGGTGGTGGTGGGTACCCATAGGTTGTCTTTAGCGGCGGTGGTGGTGAAGTGTAAATGATCTTGTAAATTGGCTTTGGTGGCGGCGGGTGAGCATAATAGGCTTTTGGTGGAGGTGGCTTAGAGACGTGCACTGGGCGAGGTGGTGGCGGGTGGTGGTGGTGGTGGTGATGGTGGTGGTGGTGGTGATGCACTGGTGGTGGTGATTTGTGGCAGTGAGGAGGTGATGGTGGTGGCCAAGGTTTATGGTAGTAAGGTGGTGGAGGGCTCTCATTGCCAAAAGAAGGCCTTGTGGCTAGAACAAGCACCATTGTTGCATAGATGATGAACACACCATAGTAGCCCATGCTGGACTACTTACACACCTCTCTTGTTTTCTGTTTCTATTCACTATGGTGTGTGTTTCCACCCTATATATAGATGGAATTGGTGGTTGTGGAGTTTTAAAAGAGGCACGTTCACCTAAATTGAATAGTGTAGGATGTTGTTAAGGACTATTGTAGTCTTACTAAAGTTTCATATATCTCAACAGTTGTCCAACAAAATATATATATTGTTTGAATATTTCACATTTTTTAAAAATGACTTCATTCAATTTGTTAGAGTATATATTTTATTTTTTTATTAAATCATATATATCATGAACATATATAATTTTGATATGATTATTAGATTTTTTTCATGTCATTATGTCACTTTTGATATGATTATTAGATTTTTTCATATCATTCTGTCACTTTTGATTTGATTATTAGATTTTTTTCCTTAACATGGATTAAGACTTCTTTTTAAGGTTGGTGCCCCCTTGGGTTTTATCCATTGATCTCCCTTATAGAGAGGACGGTGCTATCTGTTTTAATCAAAGCTCGATCCACAACATGGATAAAGACTTGAATTTTTTTTTTTTTTTTGATATTTGATGATCCAAGTTGACATGAACCGATAGAAAAAAAATATCAACTCTGAAAAATGATACGATAACATGTCTCATTATGATGGGTGCAAAATCAATTTATATGATTGATCAAATTTGAATAACTAGATAAAAATTCTAGTTCAACTTCGTGTGGGTGCAAAATATTTATACCTCAATCAAGGACTAACATATGGAGATTAATTATTTTTCGTAATCAAGATAACATCTCTGAATATGTGTCAGCCCTTGATTAAATCCCATATAAAAATATTCAACATTGATTGGATCTCATCTCATAAAGTTGACAACTTGGCAAAGGCCCGATGCTCATCCGCTCCTTAGAAACAAGTGCTTAAAGACTAATATATAATATGATGGTGGATGCTTTATGGCTTGAAATCGGAAGCATTGTCGGTTAAAGAAATAGCCTCACTCAACGGAATTGATATGCTTTTGAGGAGGCAGGGGTCCTCAATGTAGGTTGGAACAATCAATGAATGGGTAGAACTTTATTCCATTTTATTAGTTTGCAAAGAGTACCCAACATGGGATCACATTATTCCGTTTGTTTCCTCGGGTTTTGAAAAGTAGATAATGTTAAATTCTAGAGAAGGTTGGAAGGAGGGTTTTTTTTGCTATCCTGTTAAATTCTAGAGAAGGCTCCGTTTGGTTACACGTTTGGAACGATTCCGTTTTTTGAAAAGCTGAATATCCCTAAACGTGCAACCAAACGGGACAGCTTTTGGCGGAATCAAAAGCTGGATTCTTTTAATTTCTCTATCGAAATCCGTGTTTTTAAAATCTCAAAAACAACGATTTTTTGTCAGAATCGATTTTTTGAATTTAAAAGCAACTTTTTTTACCAAATATTAAACTCCTTCCAAATATTGATTCCTGAATTAAAAAAAAAACATCCCAAAAAAGTCAAAGTCTAAAATCATCTTAAAAAACAACTTTATTCCAAATCTACTTTTCAATATGAAATTAAATAATATACTGTCACTATTTTTTATTTTTTTTTACTAAATGGTAGGCATGCGTCTTAATTTTATTTTAAAACCAAAGCAAATATGTTCAAAACAGGAAAAGGTAGAGAATGAGTCTATCAATAAAACAAAATAAAATAGACAAAAATCAACAATCAAGACCTGGACTCACTGTTGGGAGAGGTTACGTTGATTATGTAGTTGTGTTTATTATATGTTTTTTGAACATGGATAGACATAGACATTCAATTTCGGGTATATAAGAGTTCATACAAGATCATACTAGGCACATTTTGGGTAGTTTACTTTTATATATAATCAAATCTGTGGATAGATTTTTCTTTTATTTCGGCAACTTAAATTTAATTGTTGTAAAAAATTCAAAATGTACTATGCAAAAGCCTTAACAGTGTGAGTGTAGCATTTACATTTTAATTTCCTTTTTTAATTAATGAGGTGTGGTTTAAAACCACTGGTTTTGTTAATTAATCAATGACATGATTACAAACTTTGGAATGCGAGTTCTAGTGTCATAATTTAGGCCTCTGTCTATCCCCAAAGTCCACTTGCCTTCATCATGTATAGTTTCTCAAACATGTAACATGTTGGTAAAATGCATCCATGATGGATTTTCCAATGATGAAAGAGCTTCGCATGCGCCATGCGCGGCTGATGTTGGGTTGAACAGTACTCTGATGAGATTTTGAGTTTCAAGTTGTATGTAGTGAAGTATTCAATTGGCCTAGAATTTGGTCACATTGGGCAAATTTTAGGTCACGGAATTAAATAATCTTTGTTAAATAATTTTTGGGGATATATACACCTCAATAAGATTTCATTGAAAGTTAATTTGACCATGTGGGAGCATTATTAAGCCTCCATTGTCTATATATAATTTATTAATATACTTGGATCAATGGATACAATTTCAATTACCACATCCTCGTCCAATCAGCTAGTATACACGTATGGCTTGTTTGGGTAGATGAATAACATTGTAACAAGTGGAATAGAGGTGAATAAGCCAAAAATTGGTGTTTGTTGGCATGGAATAAAAGTGTATAACTGTGCGATTCAGCTGTACCAGAATCGGTGTAAATAAGTTGAATCGATATTCCAGCCTCCACCTGGAATTGTGTTATTTGACAATCTATTAATCTTGGTATAAGGGTGGTTCACAAGTCAAATCATTTGTCATCATCTCTTATAAATAATGAAAAATCATTTTTTTACATTTTATATATCTTTATTCACATTTTATTAACATTATATTTTTATCAACCAAACAAAAAAAATCATTATGTTTTTCTAATATAATAATTAAAAACACAAACAAATTGAAAATGAATTATTTCTATTAGAATCAGAAATACGATAATGAACCAAAATATTATTAGGGGCACGGTAGGGCGACACGACACGGGAGGGTGCGTGGCGCGCCAGGGCGATTGGGGAAGCGCGCGGCGGAGGCGCGCGGGCAAGGGGGCGCACAGGCAGCGGTGCACATGTGCGCGATAGGACCGCTCAGGGTAGCGGCGGGGTTGCGCGGGGGTAGCCGCAGCAGCACGGTGGGAGCGGAAGCGGCGTGGACGAAGCAACGGACGACAGTGCTGACATGAGGCAGTGCGGCAGTTGATAGAGAAGCATCGATGATCTCGTGAATGGAGAGTACGTCAACCAAAAATCAATAAAAAAAGAAAAAAAATTGGATTCAAAGCTTTGATACCAAGTTAGAATCATAAATAAGAGAATAAACTAAAATATTATTAGGGTTTATACCAAATATTTATAGTACAAAAAGAGAAAAGAGGAAAAGATCAATCTACCCTTAACCCTAACATATAACCCTAACATACATACACATTTAACAATTTCATTGGTCCAACTATGTATGCTAGAATAATTATCTACATCCGAATATATAGCTTATGTCACTATCTAGCTAAATGGGGACTTGAGGATCAAATATACAATGTTGGGCGTTAAATATAACTAAATGCTGAATTCATATTCATGATATTTATTAATAGTTAGTTGCTACAAGTGGAACTTTGAATATATACCTCGGATCAAAGCTGGCTTTAGCTTGGATTTAGATGAAATTACATATATCATCCATTTAGACGAAATTACATATCACAATCCAACTAGAAGAATTCACCACAAATGCTTGGGATGCGAACTATCGAAGGCCCCGCAGCGGCAGTTGGGGTTCCCGCTGGCTAAAACTCGTTTGCCCCGCAGAGATTTGCAACCAATGTTTGAGAGGATTGAGCGTATGTTGGCTGGTTGGCAAAACAGGGACCTCTCGGCTGGTGGGAAGGGCATATTGCGCAAGATTAACTCGATCAGGAGAAGTTTCTCCTAGAATGGTTCAAATGGCGACTCCTCTAAACCGTGCATGGTTAAGTAGGAAAGGATAAGTGAGGTGAAGGACAAGGACAAATTTTATGTGACTTCTTGTCTTCTTCTAATGGTTTTTTTTCTTTAAGTCATATCTTCCTTTTTCATTTTTAGAAGGTTTTCCCGTGACTTCTTTTTGTAGAGCAATGTTGAACTCGTGGGTTGCTAGTGGCTTCTGGCTTCTTCTAGTATATATATATATATATATATATATATATATATATATATATATATATATATATATATATATATATATTTAATTTTTTTAATTTTTTATTTATTATTACACAGATCCCTCTGCTGGGTCAAATTCATCTTAAGGAAAGTCTGTGGGTATGTCCTCCAGCCCTTGAGAGTCATTGTCCGTTCCTTGAAAACCATCTTCTGGCCTTTGAGAGTCATCTTCTAGCCCTTGAGTCCCTCCCTAACCTTAAGAGCTTGTGGCCGTTGCAGTTGGGTCAGTTGCCTTTTTGCCTTTGAACATCTTAAACATGTGTTCATATGCTTTTAATTCAATGGACTCTTGACTTAAATTTGGAAATCTTTTAGTGTATTCTCCAATAAGGGATGTCTTGATTTTTTCATAATTATTTTCTCGTGGTTTTTCATAAATTGATAATTTACATCCGAATAAAACTTTCTGGGGGTCGTATTTAACCCACCATTTCATATACATGTCCCTTTAAGGTGAGGATGAAACCTTTTTTCTACCTGAAAATCTCATTGAAGGATTCATGGTATCCCAGTTTGGTTATGATATTTTAATAAATCAATATCATTTTGTGGGTTTTATTCTTCTTGTTCCACATGACCTTGGATGTCTTCTGGTATATTTAACCAGTTAGCACCAAATACTTGCCACCAGGAGTAGAACCAACTTGGAAGCTTAGTTTGGCTGACAAAGTGGATAAATCAGGAGTGCTTTAAAACACAATTTTGAATTAAGAGTGCATTTGCCCATGCTTTTTGATAATCCCAATAGTTATAGTAATTGGGTCTGATATTTGATTTTTGGAATCGCCTAGAGGCATTGGGGTTTTCGTCCCAATCATTTAAGGATAATATATATATCTTCTGGATACATAATTTAGAGTATGAAATTTCTAAGGTGTTCTTGTTTTTATAGTGGTGCACAATTCTGACACTATTTGTTTTCAAAAGAATATTTTCATAGTAATCATGATTTTCCCCCATCATTTCAGGGATATAGAAATGATAACCAGTACCAGAATGGTCATCATTGGGAAAATATATTTTAATAAGTTCTATTACCTCTTTGTCTACTTCGGTTCTCTCAATAGAGAATAGTGGAAAAGAAGTTTTTAGTTCATAATTACTTTGCGATTCTGAACTTTGAGAACTTATTTCAGCGAGTATAGTATACTGATTTTAACTTTCAATGAAACTCTCTTCCTTAACCTCTGGTTTTATGAGGTTTACATAGGGCCTTGAGCTCTCAATTTTTAGGGTCCTTTGGGGAAGAATCTCTGCCTTCTTCTTTTGATCTATTTCCTTGCAAAGATTCACAAGAGAGATAATCAGGAAGGCTATTAAAATCTTATTTGATGTATTCTATGTCAAAATCATAAATTCCTAATAAGGCTTGCCATTTGGCAAAAAATTGTTTTGATGCAAGATTTTTAACATTTTTTTCAAGCACATATTTTGCGGAGCTACAATCTATTCTTAAGACAAATTTCTGGTTTAAAATATCCCCTTGGAATTTGGTTATGCAGTTAACTATGGCAAGGATCACTTTTTTTATTGTGGAATATTTCCTTTGGGCTTCATTCCATGTTCCTGAAGTAAATTTTACTAATTGTTCTTTGTTATCAATCCTTTGTTTTAGTATTCCTCCATATCTCATCTCGGAGGCATCTATTTCTATGACCTTTGGCGCGTTGGGGCTTGCTATGTTTAAGCATGGAAAATGTTTTATCTCTTCCTTAATCCTTTGGACTGGATGGGTATGTTCCATGGTCCAAGGTGTGGGATTTTTCTTCAGTCTGTTAGACAAAAAATTTCTGTTCAGGGCTATATTTTTATAAAAGTCTGAGACATAGTTAAGGCAACCAAGAAACCATTGAAGTTGCTTTTTATCCTTTATATCATCTGAGAATTTATCTGCAAATTCTATTACCCTTTTTATGGGTATAATAGCATTTCCAGAGATTTTATATCCTAGAAATTGTAATGTGGTCTGGAAGAGTTTTATCTTCTTCGCTGATACTACTAAACCATTTTGTTTTACTATTCTAAGAAAGATATTTAGATGTTTCCAATGCTTATCTATATTTTAAAAAAATCAGTACATCATCAATATAGACAATGGAAATGGATCCATAAGAATTAAATATTTCATTCATTATGTTTTGAAATTCTGAGGGTGCATATTTTAACCCAAAAGGTAAAACATTCCACTCACAATGCCCAAACGGTACTGTAAAGGCGGTCTTGTACCTATCTTCTTCTTTTATCTGGATTTGTCAGAATCATAATTTAAGATCAAACTTAGAAAAAATCTTAGAATTATAGACCCTTTTGATCTAGTCTTGCTTATTGGGGATATGATATCTAATCCACTGGAGTACTTTATTTAATGGCTTATAATTTATGACAAGCCTTTGAACTCCTCTTTCTAATTTTGTAGCTTTTTCTACATAGAAAGCCGCACAGCTCCATGGTGAGGAACTCTTCCTAATAATGTTCATAAATAGCTGGGATATTTCCTCCATACAGATCTCTAAAATCTGTTGTTCATTTGGATAGGCCTGGCTTTTGTGGGGATTTTCTCTTCGTTAAAGTTTTTGATATATGATAGGTTTACCATATGTTTTTTCCTGTGCTAGAAGGCAGAGGGTAGATCTGAGCAGGTCTCATCTTCAATAGTCATTTGAAAATCAGAGACTTTCTTTTGAAAAATAAGACTACTGATTTGCACAGATGTCTTTTGAGTCCTGATTTCTTCAGAGAGTTCATTTATGAACTTTTCTTTGTATTCCAGGGTCTGCCTAAGCTAGTTGAGAAAATGTAGTTTTGATGTAGTACAGAGCTTATATAAAATATTTTTATCATTTTGGGTGGCATAAATACCCTCAATATCAACCGAGAAGGGTTTTATCATATTTATAAATGGGGTCCCTAGGATGACATGTTGCTGTAGATCTTTAACTAAAAGGAACAATGTTTTTAAACATGATCCTTTTATTACATACATGAACTTCCGGTATTTTTGTAATTAATTTTTAGGCTTTCCCCATTGGCAATGTTTATACCATGGGTTGTTTATTCAAAGTAACTTGAATGGATCAATCCTTCACGGATGCAGTTCATATCAGCCCCAGTGTCAATAAGGGCCTTGTATTTTAGGGAAAAAGTCATAATTTTGAGGAGGACTTCAACATTCCATTTTTGTTTTGCATATCTTTCAAGAGAACTAATAAACACTTCTTCCTCTTCAGGTTGCTCTCTGATGGATTCTTCATTATCAGAATTCGTAGAGGACTTTTCAAGTTTTGGGATGGCTTCAAAGTATGTAACCCTATTTCTAAGGTCCTTGATGTCTTTTTTCATATCAATTTGCTCTTTTCTTAATTCCCCGATAGTCACCTTTTCAGACTCTTATCTTTGAATTACCTCCTTATAGAAGATTTCTCTTTTATATCATTTTGAGTTTGATTGATAGGGTTTTTTTATCAGATCGGCCAATATATTTTTCTAATTGTCGTTTCTTTTCTACAGGATTTTTGATAGAGTCAATAGTATCAAGAATAAACTGTTCTTGGACTAAGAGGACCATCAGGCCATCTGTATCAGAGGATGAATCATAGGATTCAGGATCACAACAATCACAACCACAGCTTTCAGATTGAAAATTATGTTCTTCTTCTAAGTTTTGTATAGATTCTTTAGTTTTTGTTTTTCTATATAAGCACTAATTGGCATAATGGCCTTTCTGCTTACATTTGAAGCAGGTTGGACGATTAGATGTATTGGGTTTCCTTTTGACGAACCACTTTCTAGATTTC
This sequence comes from Acorus calamus, assembly GCA_030737845.1. NCBI lineage: Eukaryota > Viridiplantae > Streptophyta > Magnoliopsida > Acorales > Acoraceae > Acorus > Acorus calamus. The sequence goes on from CM060860.1 coordinate 32,075,898, forward strand.
TGAACAGGAGCTTTATTAGATTTACAAAATGGGCTTTTATTATAAGAATGTTTAGTATTCCTTTTTCAAGGTTTGGAAGGACTCTTAAGGTCTTCCTTTTGATATCCGAATTGATAATAGAAGTCTCCAAGTTCTCTCTTGGATGACAAATGTTGATTTTTGAGCTGATTCTTTATCTTTAGATCATTGTAAAGGGACAAACCTGTCAGGTTATTTTTTTTATAAGTTCTCTAAATGTTATGGCGGAGTAAGAAATATGTCCCCTGTATTCTTGACAGAGATTATTTCCAACTCTTTCGACGAAGAACTTGGGTAATCTGGAGATAAATTTTTCTTTCCTTTAGTCATTGTTTCAGTTGTCTATTCTATAAATTTGTGATAAAAATGTGTCCTTATACCATCTGAAATCAGTTAAGGTTAGACACCTAATATTCATAAGTTGTTTCTCTAATTCTGTCAGCAGTGTCACTATGACTGCTAACAAAGTATTTAAAAATAATGAGAACCATTGTAGTGCCAATATCGATTTCAGGTCTTCCATCAGGATCTATTTTTACGGCTGTTTAAATGGCACATTTTTTCTTAGGGGTAATGAAATTGTCCTAGACTTGTTTTCGTCGATGCCCTCCTTCTTTAGTCTTCCTTCCCTTTTATAGGTTTTAGCCTGCAAATTTCAAAGGTTTTGAAATATGTGGTCATTCTCCTTTAAATGACTTCTTGTCTTCTTCTGGTGTTTTTTCTGCTTTAAGTCATATCCCTAAAACTTTAAAATGCGAAGAGATCAGATTGCCAAGTTCCTTAACTCAGGACTCAAGGGCTAGAAGATGACTCTCAAATACCAGATCTGTCAATAATTGGAAAATCCCTAAAGTTCCTTTCAATGATATTTATGTTTGTAACATCTAAAGACTAGCATTGAGAACATAAGACCTTGACACGATGAATAGGGCGATGCTTTCTAAATGGATTTGGAACTGGGTACGTAACCCGTCACTTTGGTGGGTTCAGCTATTTAAAGAAGGTATGGTAATGTTTCTTCACGGATCCCGGCCGTTATCTCTTCAAACCTCATTCCTTTGCAAAGGATGGTTTGAGTTTGCCTGCGAATTCTTGAGGGGGAGATCAGATTCAATTATGGAAGGATACATGGAGTGGGGAAGTTCCTTTTGCTGAAGGTTTTCCACTTCTATTCAGTATTGCCAACAACAAGAATGCGACGGTGTGGCAAGTGTGGGACAAGGAGGGAAGGGAAGGTCACTGGGACCTTAATCTCAGATGCATCACTACCGAGGAACAGGTCAATGAAGTAGCATATTTTGCTGAATTTAGAAACGAGCACCCGGACAGACTGAGGACCGCATTTGTTGGAGTGGTGGTAAAACAGATGTCTATTCAGTGAAGTCCAGTTACTGGTGGTGGAAGATGGAATCGCCGGAGGTCCCATTAATGGCATCCAAGACCACAACAATATGGAAATGGAAGGTCCCACTTAAGATGAATTTTTTGTTTATGACTTGTGATGCAACAGCGAATTCTCACTAAATCATATAGATCCAACTAGAGGCCGGAGGCGGACACAACTTGCGTGATGTGTGAGAACGATTCAAAAACTATGGAGCACATGTTCTATTCTTGCTCGAGGATGGTCCAATTCAGAGGAGGGGTGGCTGCAGTTTCTAACTCCCCGTGCTCTTTTCAAAACCTCGAAGAACTTTGGGATCAGATGATCAACTGCCCGAGCTTGGGAACTGCGAAGCCTCACTCATGCGTTAGTTGCGCAGATTATGATTCCAGAACTTTATGGGCGACTTGGATAACTAGAAACGGGGTCATTTTCAGAAGGCATCGTTTCTACATCGAGAACATGTGGGAGGACACGGCGGCACTAATTTGGGACTGGGGTTTTACGCTGGCAGGAACTGCATCTCGATCTCCGGTGATGTCATTTCTATCATGGTGTGAAGAAGAAACTACTTCTGCTATGTGTTTTTCTTTTTTTGCTGTTTTCGGCGTTCTTCACTGCCTTGGGGAGTTGGGGGAATGTGACAAACCTCTTGTTTATTCCTCCTTTTTATTTCTTTCTATGTACTTCTCTATGACCATTGTAACTTACAACTATCAAGTTATATATGGACAACCTTTTTTCAAAAAAATAATGTTTTCTTGGCTGAGAGAAAGGGTTGTGGATATTGCAAGGAGGGAGAGCAGTAGCCGAAGCATTGCTGAGACCCTCATTTTGGATTTTCTAGGAATTCAAATGAATTTTGGAACCTATGGTCCTCTCTCCATGTATATATATGCATTATATAAATGTATGGGGTTTTGTCAGAGGTATTGTTTCTTCCTCAAAGAAGCTTGCTCTACCAAAATTTTGATGTTCAATGCATGCTTGTGTCCTTTGTCACCGTCAACGTACAAAAAGAATTTATAAGGTTGACTCAGGGCCGGACATTCATTAAACTAGAATGGGCCCTAGACGAATTTATGAAATGAGCCCCATAGAATACATATGAAAAAAATATAATGACTAACAATATAATTAATATTCAAAAGAAATGAATAAATAAATAAAAACAAAACAAAAATCACACTATGAATAAGAAAACAATTATTAATTTGTCATTTTTAAAGAACAATCAGATAAACAAAAACAACCTCATTAAAATGTGAGATATGTTAATATTACATTTCTTGTAAATTTAAATGCAAAACTAAATTCCTATATAATCGGAAAATTTTAATAAGTAATGAAAAACTAAAAAAAAAGATAAAAAGAAATGAATGGATGTTTAAAAAAAATTTAAAAACTCCAAATACAAAAATAATTAAATCAATTTACAATTAAAAAATAAAAAATATAAATTAGAATTATGTATGAAAACACAAGAAAATTTAAAAATACATAATGAAAGGATAATATCCTCTTGAGAAAAGAATTAATTTAAAAATTTTAATAGTAGAAATACTCAAATAATTCTAATACAACCATTTTTTAGGGATTTAGGTCCTTGTAATTTTAATACAACCATATTTCAAGGGATTTGGGGCCCTCTTTGGGGTAGGGGCCCTAAGCAATTGCCTTGGTTGCCTCCCCTCAGGGCCGGCTCTGGGTTGACTATATATGTTCTATACATGATTTTTTAATCCCAATGAATGTTGGAAAGAGTTCGATGAACAAATTACATTTGCTCAAGAAAAATGTTATGCCAAGTTTTTTTGTTTCGTGTTTTCATTTATGCCCTCTGTATATGTTTAGAGTTTTTGAAATATATATTTAGAGTGTGTGCATTTAGAAACACAGTTTGAAAAACAATTTTAAGTTTTGTACACTTTTTTTAGGATATAATCACGAGGGTTACTTTTTAATTAATTAATTAATTAATCATATTTGTTGTTGACAGAAGTTGCTTTTGTTGGAATAAACGCTGATTTCAAGACACTTTTTTTGTTGTAATCATAAGGACAACTTTTCAATTAAGTGGGTTTGTTTGGTAATATGTTTGGGGCAAGCAACCCAAAATAGGTTGCCAAACGGGGCCTTAATTTATTAATAACACATTTTTTTTATAAAAATAAAGGAAACCTATTTTTCACCAAATTCCACTCTCCAAAAACCCTATCCAAAACTCTAATTAAACCAAGTTTAACTTCAACCAAAATCTAAACCAAACCCTACCCACTCTGCCCAAATAGATCCAGGAACCAGGCGGCTAATACGCACTAGTTTCCCCCTTTAGGTGGCTAAATCCTACTAGCCGACCCCCCTCCCTCCAATTTACACCATGTCTTTTAAACCTCCCTTTGTCAAGTCCTCGAAGCAGAAAATGATTCCCCATTTTCACTTCTGTGTACGGTTGGCCGTGTCTAAGAGCGGAGAATCCACAATCTACCCTCCGCGAAAGCGATCAACAGCAACACCAACATTTCTTGCTTTTTGAGAAAGCAAGTGGCGATCACAATCACCCATGAATCCTCCTTAGAAGCTGTCAGGCGCCACAGCAAGGAACCGAACCAACCATGCCCCTTTCCCTTCTGAGAGACGATCCAACTGAGCGCACAGGGCCCAATCGGATCCAAACCACTGGAAAACCCCCACACACGCTGACCCGGGAGCGGAAAGCAACCAGAAAACCATACCGACAATGATGTTTTGGATATTGCTACTTCTGGAGCATATTTGAGGCATAATGATCGATTGACCTTTCACAATGATGTATTTATCTTTAAATCTTCTTCATTATGATAGTAAAAGCTAATCACAATTTTTATATGTTCCTGCTGGGTTACATATAACCACCCTTTTTTTGTTCCTTCAAGGATAATAAAATTTTATAACTTTACAGGGACTCAAATAACCATGATTTTTATATAAACTTTCACAGATAATAAAATTGTATGTAGTCCTCAGGACACTTTTAATCATATCTTTTACATGATCCTTCGGGGATCAATATGATCATAATTTTTTTTATGGTCCTTAAAATGATCCAAAAATTTTCAGTTCTTTTGTATGGTCCCACTATGAATCATTTTTTTTTTATGGTCCTTCAAGGATCCATGTAATAATTTTTTTTCCATTGTCCTATAGAGACATGATTTTCTTTCTAACATCAAGTTGTATATCTCATCAAGTATTCATAAATATAGACTAGAAAGGAATTGAAATAAAAGAACTCAGCCTTGGCGTATTTGAATACGTGATATTTCATTAAGAATGAGACATCCAGATAAATTGAATTGGTGTATAAAATACAATATCAACACAAATTTGACTTTCATCATTTTCTTTAACAAATTCATCATGGACATGCTATTTTACCATGCATGTTAATTTATATATATATATGAATAATGTGTGAATATGAATAATGTGTGAATAAAATATAAATATGTTGATGGATGACATTTATGCTTACAAAATTACAAAACTACCCTTCATATGTGAAATTAATTTTTCCTTTGGGGGTTCAAGGACCTGCCACTTCAACGTGTTCAACCGATTAAATAAAATTGTGGTTAGCATGAAAAATGGTTTCTCACATTTGGTTATTTAGTGGGAGCTGCGTGACCTTATTACAAACACATGCACCCTGCTCTATTGCAATAAATGGTATATTTATGGTTATGCTTTGTCTTACTATACACAATTGGTATTGTTTGATGTAAATTAAATAAAAGCCTCCATCAGCCAAGAGAAAAAATTTGTTGGTACAAATGACCAAAAGCAAACCTGGAAGCCTATTCTGGGAAAATGAAGAAATAACATTTCAATTATTATTAATTCCCATCAATGAATCACATACATATATCAATTCAACCACATCTGAAAACATCTGAAGGTGCTGCTGTGATATTGACAAATAATTGATGATGTCAATGGAAAGTAATTTAGTAATGTGACCTATATGTCGACTAAAAAAATAATACATGACAGAACCTACTTTTAACACAAACTCGCAACTCCTCCATTCTGAAAATTTTAGAACCTGCAGACAGACCGAGATTAACATAACAAAGTTTCAATGGTTCCTATATATTATTCAACATAAATAAGCATACATAATACACAGATGAAACTGATTGGATAAAAAGTGTTTCTTAATTAGTACCTTTATATAGTTTGCACAATTCAGATTACAAAATAGGGAGAAACACATACACTTACCATTTGTACACACATGTTCAAATTAAATCAAAAGTGGGCAATACAATCCAAAACATAGCATCCACCAATCACCTTTAAAACCTTATGCCAATTTATCAAACGAGGTGGATGAGTAGTTTCATATTAACCATTAAAATACAAACAACTAGTAGGACAATCAAAATAAGCATACAATGCAATATGTGAGGGTAGGGTACACCACATAGGTACCGAAGTTGCTCTGAATGCATTAATAGTGAAGTGGCGGTAGTTCACCGCTTGGAGGTGCATACCGCCCTCAACCCAGCTGCTTGAATGGCGGGTCACCTCTACTGCAAATATATGGAAATATGGTTGTCATTGGACATTACAAATTTCATATTTTTATGTGTGTAACTGACTATGGCACAAACATTCACATTACCTGTCTACTTGCCCATAATTGTCCAGCTATAAGACCACGCAATTCATCCCCCCGCCGAATATCATCTATGGTAGATGGAATGGTATGCTCAACATCATCATCTCCGGCATGTTCTATTTCTTCTTGTGACATGTTGAAGAACATGTCGTTTCCTTGTTGTCGCCGAATGAAATTATGGATGATGCAACATGCCATAACGATGAGCGTTTGGATGGGAAAGGGATAGTGAGGTGTGAACCTCAGACATTTGAACCTCATCTTCAACACTCCAAAAGCACGCTCCACCACATTTCGCAATTGTGCGTGCCTATGATTGAATAACTCATTAGGACTGGAATAACGTCGGTTCCCTTGATTCTCAAACTCGGACAAGTGATATCTATTACCATGGTATGGAGCGACAAATTGATCCGTGTTTGCATATCCAGATTCTACTAGATAATATTTTCCTGCAAGTAATCATAGATATATGAGTTGAGTCATGATATATATCTTCACCCTAAATTTTTTTTTTACGGTGTATAATTTACCTTCTGGAACAGAAAAACCACCGCTCATTAATGCCCATCGCAGAACCTTCATATCTGCTGCTGAGCCCTCCCAACCGGCAGCTATATATTGAAATTGAAGATCAAAAGAACACGCTGCCATGACATTTTGTGAGATGCATCCTTTCCTATTCCTATATCTACTAGCCTTTGTTCTATTCACCAATGATGGGACATGTGTCCCATCAATCGCACCAATGGCGTTATAATTAAAGAATGACAAAATCATAACATTAGTCCATGAAGAGCACATACTAGTTCACAATCAATTAATAAAAAATTTCACTAGAGTTAATGTACCTTGAAAAATGATGCAGACATCATAGCCGTACAATATATGGACGACCGAGATCAAATAGAACACAAGAAGAAAAGACATCTTGATGAATCGGAAGCATCGTGACTTCAAACAGTCATAAATTTTGAACCGTAGATCAGAATCGCTATTATAATATGTTCACGCGTTCGTATCGACGAGCCCTACAGGAGTAGTAGCTACGCTATTACGCCATTTTTCGGAGCGTTCTGAGATCGTCTTGGGGGTCAAATCGACGGTTCAAAGTTATTTTTACTATTTTTGGGTTGTTTTGAGGTTGTTAGGATTTTATTTCTTTGTTAGGATTTACTATATTTAGATTTGAATTTTAAATCATTATTTGAATTCAAATTTGAATTTTAGTTAGGATTAGATAAAGATATTAGATTTGTTTGTTAGATTTAGATAATTAGTTGAGATCCTATTTGTTGGGATTCTCTTCTATAAATAAACTTGTGAACCCATTTGATTATTTAGTTTATGAATATTTGAAGTTTAGTTATTTTATCTCTTGTATTTTGTTAGAAGTACTAATAATTGCAAAGACCTCCCAATTCTCTATTATTTCATCCGAAGTAGTAGATTATTGAAGCCCAACCCCCCTGGCATTCTTTTGAAGAATCAACAACGACGTTGGAGCCTACCGATTTCGTTCTTTTGAACGAATCCGTAGAAGAGCGTGGTTACATGCTGCATCAGCTGGTATCAGAGCCTGCGTCGATCTTCGGCGCATCGTTCTAAAAAAAAAATGCCGCCGAGAAGACGTCTTCTTAGCGACGCCTATGACCGAGAGGAGATACAACAAACCATCGCAGCAGCTATAGCAGCAACTAATAGGCGCATAGATGAATGGTTTGAGGCAATGAAGCGCCAAATGGAGGAGATGATGGCGTTGATGCAACGCCGAAAAGGGTCTCCGACTCGACGACAACGATCACCGGTTCCACAATCTCCAACCACGCGATCTGAGGCGGATGATTCCATTGGAGGAGATTTCGATAACTCGTTCGAAGAGACGATCTGTCCACCTATCTTCGATGAAGACGATGAAATTGAAGAGGCAAAACCTATCTTCGATGAAGATGAAGATGAAGATGAAGAGATTGAAGAGGTAAAACCTATCTTCGATGAAGATGAAGGGGTTGAAGATGAGAACATCCCATCTATTTTTTATGAGGAGATTGAAGATTCGAGACTTCTCCATTTCTTTTATGCAGAGATCGAGGAAAAAGACCTTCCACCTATCTTTGATGAAGAGATGGAGGAGATTGAGTCTAAGAGTCCCCCTCAAATATTTGGTAACAATGATCACATCCTTTCTTTATCCACTGCCTCTCATCATAGCTTTTTCACCACCAAAATCAACACCCAAGTATATTACTTGACTGGAGCTTCGTCCAAATCGTTCCCGCTAGACCCCTTTCAATTCACCCATACCGCTTCACCATCGAAAAAGCTATCACATAAAGTATTTTATCCACCCTACCTTTATTTTGTGGATCCATTCTTTCCCTCCTTCATTTCATCTGATCCACCATCCCTTCTCAGAAAGTTATTGCTTGAAAGTTGGATTCGTGAGTATTGGTCCGATTGGATGAATGTGATGCGGCACCCTAAAAGATTCGTTGTTCGAAAGAAATCCATATCTGTAGTTCATGGTGAAAGTTCCAACGAGGATCTGAATTCGAGGGCGAATTCTCTCCAACCTGGCGAGGATGATGCAGACATCATAGCCGTACAATATATGGACGACCGAGATCAAATAGAACACAAGAAGAAAAGACATCTTGATGAATCGGAAGCATCGTGACTTCAAACAGCCATAACTTTTGAACCGTAGATCAGAATCGCTATTATAATATGTCCACGCGTTCGTATCGACGAGCCCTATAGGAGTAGTAGCTATGCTACTACGCCATTTTTCGGAGCGTTCTGAGATCGTCTTGGGGGTCAAATCGACGGTTCAAAGTTATTTTTACTATTTTTGGGTTGTTTTGAGGTTGTTAGGATTTTATTTCTTTGTTAGGATTTACTATATTTAGATTTGAATTTTAAATCATTATTTGAATTCAAATTTGAATTTTAGTTAGGATTAGATAAAGATATTAGATTTGTTTGTTAGATTTAGATAATTAGTTGAGATCCTATTTGTTGGGATTCTCTTCTATAAATAAGCTTGTGAACCCATTTGATTATTTAGTTTATGAATATTTGAAGTTTAGTTATTTTATCTCTTGTATTTTGTTAGAAGTACTAACAATTGCAAAGACCTCCCAATTCTCTATTATTTCATCCGAAGTAGTAGATTATTGAAGCCCAACCCCCCTGGCATTCTTTTGAAGAATCAACAGCGACGTTGGAGCCTACTGATTTCGTTCTTTTGAACGAATCCGTAGAAGAGCGTGGTTACACGCTGCATCAAAAAAAGGGTAGAACAATCTATTGGACCTCACATGCGGATGGACCCCTATCAAACCTTGGGGCATTTGGAGGAAGTCATGACGTAATCCAACAACCGCTCGTAAAACATGATTGAAGTGTCTGCTTATTGTTTCTCCAGAATGCTGGAATCTTTCTGCCAAGACACGATTTGGTATCCCATGACCTATTGCGTGCATAAATATAGCCAATTGTTCAGTGACACTCATATTCCGTGTGTCAGATAACAATCCTCTATCTCTCAAGATATCTCGAAGCATGAAGAATATTTGGGGTGTCATTCAAAAGTTTTCGTATGCTCTGACTTCATTTCCCTGCAACAACTCATGGATAAAAGCATGTCCTGATAGTGCACCAGTACGACGTGGCCTCCTAGTAATATGTGGTGTCTGCCAATGCTGACTAATGTGTGCGAGAATATATTGTGACTCCAGTTCACAATCTTCCTCATCTTGGACAATGAATTCCCTCATAAATGCTCTTCTAGCTTGTCGTCTATCCATAACTGCCATGAAGAATATTAGTTTAATGTCATTTGAACCACCAGTCATTTAAAAACATGTATTTGTATTGGGTAATGGAGTCATAGTAATGTAACTATTTCTACTATAATACCTTGTCTTAGATGATTCACTACACAAGTCAATTTGATTTGAGAAGCACCTAGGAGACCTGCAGTATTACATTAAAAAGAAAACATGTTAGTGGGGTATGAGTAATTAGTCAAACATACATCAGCTTCTAAACAAAGGAGAGTAGTATAAATAAAATATTGGGGAGCAAAAAAATTGTGAATAAGTCCATAATTATCATATTTATATGAAACTGGATGTAAAAACTTTGGTATGTCTGCTATGAAGTCCAAAATTAACCCCAGATTGCATTCAGGGAGTAGCGAATGGGTACTAATTAATGAGAATGGAAGCTCTTAATATATCAAAAGAATGCAAGTTCAAGGATGAAATTTTCATCATAGATTGTTACATTACAGTATATGCAATACATATTAATAGGATTGCAGCATAATCCATTGAGTACATACTGATGGAGTTTCATAATTCAACATTCGCACCTAACAGCATGTTCTAATGGGCAACACAAAACATTGTGAATAGATTTTTAATCAACCTAAAAAAAACATAACAGAAACTGCATTCCGCTGATCTGTCTTTCCCAAGTCAGGATTTCATAATACATACTAATGCTAAACAAAAAGGATCCTGTTTAGTACATACTAAAGGAGTTTCATAATTTATCATCCACACCTAATAACATGTTCTAATGGGCTGCACAAAATGGTGTGAACACATTTAGAACTAAGGTTTGTTGATATATCTGTCCCCAAATCAAGGTGAAGGAGGGCTTTGTTCCTTAATCCAAGCGAGCCTCAACTGATCTGTAAATGTCAGGAAGATAGTCTGGTTTTTGTCAACATGGAGTGCTTTAGCCGCATAGATTCTAGATCTCAAACTGACATCTGCGTAGCTGTTTAAAATCTGGATGCACTCCTTCAGTTGCTCATTATCATCAGCCTTATCATTAGCAACAAACTTCTTCAATGCTTCCACTTTTTGCCTAGAGATGTCAAGGAACTCAGCTGCTATGCCTTCACCTTCCTTCTCATTCCTCTTCCTCTTAGAAGATGTTGATGAGACTTTCTTGCTTCCAATGGTTGGCTTGTCCATCTCTTCCGAAACCACATTGGACATTGGACTTTTGCCCTTTGCCCTAGCTCTACAACTCCCCACACCTTCACCTCCCAAAGGACCCATGTTTTGGAATGTCTTCTCACACTCCCACATCCATGGGTTGTCCTGTGATGGCTGATTGGTGTCATTCCCCCATGTATCTGTGGGTTGCTCTTGGACTTCAACATGCTGCACTTCATCAGAATCTCGGGGTGATTGGGTCCTCTCGGGGAGGTACACGACAGTGGATCCAACTGCGTGACATCCCTTGGCAGTGTGAGTCCCACAGAGCATCTCCAGGTCACTGTAAAATAGAAAGGGCTTGTCCCTGCATTTTTCCCATTTTTTGTTTTGCTGCAAGTGAAGTTTTAACCACATCATAATTTTTTTAACTAAAAAATGGGACAGTAACAGGTTACAAGTTTTAATATGACATACCGCTATAGCTACATCCCAATCCTTGGGATCCCCTGGCACTGCCATCTTCCTAGTATCATCCCATCCCCATCCGGTATTTGTAGACAGACTATGATAAAGATTGAACGTGGCCTTGAGGACTTTGTACCGGTTCTTACAGTTTGTGACATCCAGTGCAATAGAGTAAGTTTGATTCATTGTTGTACAAATGGAGTTCCATGCTAAATTCTGAAAGACTCCCTTAATGCAGTTCCCCATGTGGTAGTTTTGTACTAGCAACTCCACAAAGGTCTTGTCCATTTGTTGGGTCCAATTTCAATCTGTGGTTTGCTTCGATTAGGTATCGATGCGGGAGGTGAACAAAACCTATCCATATTGGTTGACTGCCAAGACATCACCAATAATCTAACATATCTGAGTTTGGGAAAATTGTGCAAACCATATATGCAACTACATGAACTAGAAAAGAAACACATGAACAACTAAACCCATTTTCATATTCATCCATGACATTTTCACCTTAATATATGAAATTACACTTAGCTGACACATGATCCTTTACATTAAAAAAGATTAAAAAATAAAATAAAAATGAATATGCAGAATATCCCTAAAAAAGACAATAAAACAACAAGGAAGACAGAATAACTCATTCCAATCCTATATTTACATATTTCATTGAGACTCAAACCCATTTTTTCACATATTCTAACACATTTTCATTCCATAATAATATTTACTTCAGCTTTGAAAACCAAACACTATTCATACTCTTCTACTTCTTTCATTTTCCTAAATCAGAGAAAATATACTAATACATGATCCACGTTTCCTCTCATAAAAATGACAACAAGCATGATATATCTGTTGCATCCTAGACTAAAAATGGTATTTCATATTCTTCCACATCATTGACTAACCTAAATCATTCTAAACCAAATTAATACACACTCCATACACACACGGAAGATGAATACCAGCAAGGATGACTGAAACATGTGGACTGGTTGAAGGAAGACAATACCTCAGCATCCGGCACAGGGCGATCAAGCTGGATGGTTGGCCAGATCTGACGTGAGGAACCTGCGATGTCCAGATCGGCGCCCACCCTTCTTCCTTCTCTGATTTTCAGGAGAATGAGATCCGAGCCATCCCTTATGAAGGTCAACAAACTGGTGCATACGGAGTTATGGCTGATTTTGGGTGGTTGGGATGTGGTTGAAGGGAATTCAATGGGAACAAATCTTCGTGACAGGATATGATGGACAGGCTGAGATCCTAACTCGAATATGAAGATGATCTTTGAATATGCGAAAGGGACGAAGCAATCGGTGAGAGTCCATTGAAGAAGGGGAGTTGTAACAGTGTATCTGCAGTTAATCGATCCGTGGAGAGGATGGCGAGGGCACCCGTGACTTTTTTTTTTTTGAAATGACCAGTGGGGCCCACTAATACCCATTCGTCGAATAAAAAATGATGCAACCTTATTCCTCCTCTGACGGGGAATTCGAATACGGGTTTATGCCAGCCTATTCTAGTATTGGTATTCTGCCTTATTCACTATATCCAAACATCATTTTTTTTTCTATTCAGGTTTATACCATGTTATACCTGGCTTATGCTTGAAACAAACATGGGCTAATAGTTTGATGTAAAATACCCACCAGAAAGATACAAACCTAGAATTTTATTGTTCAAATTAAATTGAACATGATAAAAATGGGGTTTAATAAACATGTAATTTGATGTATATACACGGATCATTTTGTAAGCAATTGGATCATTCATAATTAATATTATATTCATACTTTAAAAAAAATGCATGCACGGCTGTGAGACAATAATCAATTATGAAAGGAGGAAAACAAGCATATGCTTCACTTTGAATAAAGAATCTGTATATATATATAATTTATATGTTGCAACACATATAATGCATAGACATTTATATATAGGGAAAAATCCATATGACCCCTTGAAATCTAGCCTAAATCCATATAACCCCCTGCAATCTTCATGTATCCATATAACCCCCTCTTAACACACCTATAAATCCATAAAACCCCTTCCGTCTATTAATCAAATGGATTGTTAACCACACCTAACCTCACATGGAATCTTTTAACCTCACATGAAAACATACACCCTATCTTCATCTCTCTCTCTCTCTCTCTCTCTCTCTCTCCACACATAAGTGTTCCTTCATTTTTATGCCGACTGGCCTCGCCATCCCCAACAACACTTCTTCTCCAATCGGAGATGACCTAGCCCCGGTGATGACCACCCGACACGTGATAACACTTTGTCTCTCTCTGGTGAATCCAATGCATTAGCCGAGTCCCTCCAACTCATCATCAATGAGCACCCCCCCCCCCCGCCCTATTCAGTGTACAAATAGTTAGGCTTAGGAGAATTGAGGCCTACCCCAGTGACTTTACAATTAGCAGATCTATCTGTAAAAATTCCTAAAGGTGTCATTGAGGATGTCCTGATTAAGGTTGAAGATTTCATCTTTCATGTTGATTTTATAGTTTTAGAAACCCAACCTGTTTCAAATCCAAAGGGGCAAATTCCTGTAATTTTGGGCAAATCATTCTTAGCTACGTCTAATGCTTTAATTAACTGTCAAAATGGATTGATGAAATTATCTTTGGAAATATGATAGTAGACATAAATATCTTACACATTGGAAAACAGCCAGAAGATTATAATGATGAATTAGAAGATGTGAATTCTATTGAGGAAATAATTGAAGATTTAAAACATCATTCTATGTCAACTAAAGATCCTTTGGAGTTTTTCCTTGCCCACTTTGGAGAAAATTTTGATATGAAAAAATCAATCATGGAAATAAATGCTCTCCTAGATTCAGAACCAACCATCTCATTCAATAAATGACAACCAAAGTCTAAGCCCCCTCTTCTGTCACCACCCCTTTCTTCCATTGATGAGCCTCCCAAGGTAGAAATTAAACCATTTTTGGAGTTACCATTGGAGAAAGTGGAGATCATTCACCTCAATAATTCCATCAAGATTAAGCACTCTAGGTAATCATTTTGTACTATACTTTTTGGGTTGCCTTTCCTCTCGAATCATCATTTCCTTCTTCATGCTATAAACTAGGTTTGGGGCGTTAGGGTAATTTTTCATTTTTAGATTAGGTTTTGTGTTTGTTTGCATCCACTATCATCGAGTCATTGGATGTTCAACGCACATTTTAAAATAGTTCAAGGGGTTTTCAAAGCTTAGCTTACACACGAAAGTTTGTAGATAATCTTCTTGGCTTTTCAATGGATATTAAATTGCATGATTTGGAGCTAGATTGTGAAAGTTATGATTGTTTTACTAAAGGCTATCTAGAATTTTAAGTTAGGAGTGGTCTAGTCTAGGTGATTTCAAGTGATATTCAGTCAATACAGGCCAATAGCAGTCCAATCTAGGTGATTTCAGCCATTCCAGGTGATTTTTGGTTAGTCCAGACCAAGAAAAATTATTCTAGGCAACTAATTAATTGTGATTTGATGTTATGTTTGGTTTGATTGTAATTTGAACTATGTTTATGAACTAATTAAATTGGATTGTGATTTGAACTATGTCTAGGCAATACCTCCTTATAGGTTTAGTAGCAGCAGCACCTCCTTCCAACTTCAGTAGCAGTAGCACCTCCATCATATCCAAGTTTGGTGGCCGTGGCTATAGCAAACCAACCAAGATGCAAAAGACAACCAAGCAGTACCAATATTTTGCTTGAAGTTTTTTTGTTCAACAAACATTGTATCAATAAGATGCATTGGAGTTTGACATCCATAATGAATGAAATAGTTGGATTTTCACCAATGTGTTAAGTATTACAATTACTGTTACAATTACTCATCAATCCTAAGGAGTCTGAAATTTAAAAACCAAAGAAATCATTAGATTTATGGCATTCAACAATTACTGAGAAAAATCAAAAGCATTATTGATATGCACGGGCAACAGTAAAATCATTGACATTTACTGTGTTTTTGACAAGAAGTCTAAATCAAACATTCGCTCTTCTTACATCGGCATTCCCGTGCGAAAACAATCGCGTGGCAAGGCCTAACATGACTACCATACGAGTTAGATGACTATGGTTTCCTTTGCATAGACAAGAAGAGATTTTTAGTGCATTTCCATAACAAATAACTTGTTCAAGCATTCTGTCAAACACAAGAAATGAGTCAGATTAACTATCTCACGATCTCCGATACTGTCCTTGATGTTGAAGATAAGTGTGGAATCATTCACAACACTGTTGAGGAGCTTCTAGTCTAACCGGTGGAGGAGCTTCTGGTCAAATCGATGGAGGAGCTTCCGATTGAAGACAATGGCCGATCGACCAGTGGATCGAGGAGCTGCTACAGGTTTTATTGCATAGTGGATGGTCGGGAATTTATATGGGAGATGGAGGCAATGGTCGACCTACAACGGTCGGGGTAGATGAGGAGGTCAGTAGGTGACAGGAGCTTTAATGGAGGTGGAAGAGAAAGGCTAAAAGAGGATAAATTTTTTCACGGGGGTATTTTTGGAGAATTGATTGTTTACAGGGGGTTTTTTAGAGTATTTGTAGATTACAAGGGGTTAAAAGATTTCAAATTGTTAACCACAGTTTATGTAACAGAATATTCTTGGAATATTTCAACTCTGTTATAGGATTTTTAACTCGAGGGGTTATATGGATTTATAGGTGTGTTTAGAGGGGGTTATAAGGAAATATGAAGATTGCAGGGGGTTATATAGATTTTTCCCTTATATATATATAAGTATGATATGATATACCTCAACTCTTTATTGAGTATACATATTAACAAATCAGATGAGTACATATAAGGTAAATGTCTAAAACTATATACAATCATTGATTTTATATATGTATACAGATGATAAATATTGACATCATATATGATCGGATAAATTTTGATAAATATACACATATATAGAACAGCCGATGTGAACTTGCTGTATATATCTATATTTTTATCTATCTATACTACTTATAAAAGTATCAATCTATGAAAACATTCACTTGATAGATTTATCTTTTTCAATTCTTGAAAATTCATTCTTACCCCAAATGACCTTTTGTTTGACATATTTACCCTTTTAAATTCTTCGAAATCGCCAACTCTATCCCATATGAAAATTCATTAAATAATTTACCCCCTCCTATCTATCTATAATCTATAATTCTATAATACCTATAAAAGTACCAATGTATGAAAAGCATTCACTTGACAGATACCCTTTTCAATTCTTGAAAATCCATCCCTACCCCAAATGACCTTTTGTTTGACATATTTACTCTTTTAAACTCTTCAAAATCGTCAACTCTATCCCATATGAAACTTCATTAAATAATTTACCCCCTCCTACTTGGACGTGTATAGGTTACAATTCCTATACGTCCCAAAACATGTATTGAATATTTGTGATAAATATTACTATCACAAATATCTTGTTTGGGTATGCTTTCTCTAAATCTTTATAAATTATAAATGGTACATATCCTTATAATATAAAGTGGTATATTATTATAACATATTATTGACCAATATTCAAGAACTGTTATATATTAAACGATATTTAAATTATATTGATACATGATTATATTAGACGTACAATACTAAAAAATAATATTATTCAGAATTATTCATAGTATATTTTGATGTTATGGATTTATATTGAATATCTTATTGCATGCTATGATATACCATTTATATATTATGATTATCAAAATAATCATAATATTATTCACAAATATTAATAATATATAATTATTTAATTTAATACATGCTTTCATATTTTGATTAATTTTGATTTATAATATATGATTATTTATACTTGTCAATATATATGTATTAATTAATACATAGATTATGAATAATTATTATTTAATGCTATTCAATTGAGTTTATGCAATGCATTCTCTCAACTCAGCATTCACGGGTGGGATTATGAAGTGTCAACCGTTATTATTTTTTTATTACGAAGAGTCATGAGTTTTTTTTTTTCCTTTTGAAACCTTACAAAATGAAAATTGAAAACCCTAATAATTTCTTGATGCATAGAGGATGGAAGGAGCCCGCGTGGAGAAGCTTTCAATGAAGGAGGTAGAGTTTAAGAAGCTTGTCGAGGTCTCAAAAATTAAACATGTTATGAAGCCCCTTGTCAATTTTAGATCTCAAAAAGATTAATCCGTTGGGTTTTTAAAAATATTTATCATATAATCATTCATGAATGCTATATAAATTAAACATGAATTTGATTTATTGTGTGGAGAAGTGATGTTTTTCCATGCAATTCAAAGCCACTTTATGATGAATACACATGACATGGAAGGATTTGATGGTTGCCTTTTGTTTTGCAGTATCAATACAGAACTTTTATAGGAACCTTATGTGAAAAACATGAAGCATCGATCGCCGACAAGGCCGTCAGAAAGGCATTGTGTGTATCAATGTTTGAGGGAGAGAGAAATAGAGATTTGGATAATGCGCATGAGGTAATTGTTCTTTGGTTTGAAACATCCATGAATGCTTTGTGAATGAAAATACTTTTGTAATTTCAATGCAAATTTTTAATATTTGAAATGTGATTCCTCCATGTATTTGTAGATTAACTCTATACTTATATTAGAAGGTGTTTAATTTCAGTGATAGATTGACAATCTACATAAGTGGGCAAATAGCAGTTTTATTGGTTCAAGTAAATGAAATTGATCAATTATAATTTAAATTAAATTAATTGTTTGTAAATACATTGTACTTGTCAATAACATCATAACTTACTTGAAGTTTATGATATAATTTAATTAAATATGATAAAATCATATTTATGAATAATATATTGTACGTGTCAATAACTTTATTAATGATTACCAAGCAAAAGAAAAACTTTATAAATGATTTATCACTACATCATCATATTGATATACATATATATATATATATATATATATTTGATATTATGTGTATTATATATAACTAAATGTGAATCACATACATTTATAACATCATATTTTCTTCTGCATCATCCATAGTGTATTTTCATGTACTATTAGACTTGTACATAATTCATCTGTGTTTTTCCTTGTGCAACGCACATGTACATCAACTAGTATACATATAATATATAGAACAACCGATTATAGCAAATTCAAATTATACATACATTACTGTAGTGTGAATAGTATTATAGTGCAAAAAAATATTCTTGGACTATATTTTTTACCAACAAGAGAGGAAGACATCAAAATTATATACCTGTCATTGAATACATACAAACCGATCTCTTTGACAAAGAACTTCTTGTGCTAATAACATGTTATAAAATAAAAAGAAAACAAATGGAAACACAAAACAAACATAAAGATAATTTGGGCACAAGAGGGGTAGAGAAAATATTCTTCAAGAACTTCTTATTTCATTTCTATATTTTTCATGTTTGACAAGTCCTCTATTTATAGGGGAAATAATCATAATGACTCATTCATGTATTTCTAATATACATGAATTTACAATTAATTTGATACACTAATATATACATGCACCAAGAGGTCATCCACAATTACATGCACATTCATATGCATGTGTTGGGGGTGACTTCTGGTTCTCCTCCACTGAGCCGGACCCTAGAAGCGATCCGGACTTTGATTGCGGGATCCCAGATGGAATGGATGCAGCTTCCCTTCGAGGTCAACAGGGTTTCACCAGCCAATCACCTAGTTTCGTCTCCTGCCTCGGGCGCTTGCAACTCACATCAGTATGGTACCGGCTAACTCCCCTCCGATGCTCAAGTCAATCCTCACAGTTAGTAAAATCCAACTTGGGTTTTAGGACATTTTTGCAGGAGTGAGAGTGTGTGTGTTTGCATACCTCTTGGAGACGATGATGTCTCACCCTTTATATCAGATGAGGGTGTGTCATCTTCGCTCATGGGAGTGAAGTTATCATGTATACGGACGGAATCATCCAGTTGGCATCGGGATCAACCGCCACGTACGATCTTGCAGCATAACCACCTCCTAACAATCGCCGCTACTACGATGTCAGAGGATATTCTCTGCAGTCGCTACTATCTTTATGAAGTGGACATGTATGAATTCCTCTTTAGCTAGGCCTGACTCTTTGGTCGGACCAAGTCAGGATAGCCGAGCCCATGCCTTCTGGTCATCCCTACTTAGGTCGGACGAATGGTTGATCCTTCTCGGTCTAGTCGAGCCATCACTGATGCCTGACCAGCCTCTTGTGGGCTTCCCAGGGAAGACTTCTCCATCTTTTTTTCTAGGCCCATTGGGCATAACAGCCTCTATCTTGTCGAAGGCCCACTGATCGATCGCCCTGTGTGGAACAACGGAATTACATGGGCCAACCCATCTCACCGCTATTCCTGTCTTCCACCGTTATTCGCGTATAACTGTGTTCCTAATTCTTTGTACAAATTTGCTCTTCCACAACATGTATTTACAACACTACACACATTTTGAATATATTTATTTTCAGTGGCAATTCAATATCATCTTAACCCTCTTTCACGCAATTCTTATATACAATCTCACTAATGTATACTATGCGCTTTGTTAAATAAATAATTTTTTTTTTCTATTTTTTATGTAAAGGGTTATATGTATTTCTTCATTGGAATATTAGTTAATTTAATTAATGAATGTACATGCTAAGAGCTATTGTTGATTATTTTTTTGTCTCACATCATCTAATCACGGAAGAAACTCTATGCATGTATATGTGCACAACTATTGCACGTCAAGATTCATATTAATATAAAAAACCCGGATAAGTTAGACAATATTTTTTTGAGTAAATTGCATTTGGTCCCCCTAAAGTCTTTAAAACCTGCAGAAACACCCCTTGAAGTTTCAAAACATGCACTTACATGGTGATGGATATGACACTATGACCATTTCAATGTGGTTTAAAGGTTGATAGGAGAGAATATATAGAGAAAATATATTGATTTGTTTAACAAGTATGGAGAGCATTTGGTGAAGGATCTACCTATGAGTTCCATTAGGGAGAGATTAGAGTTGAAAGGAAATATTGTCAATTACAAGTGTTGTACTTGTACAATATTTTGTATACACTTGATGAAGGTGCTAGACAATTGTGGTTGTTTGATAGTTGTTGATATATACTTGTACAATTGTTTTACATTTTGATTTATAAGATATATTGGTCCTATTGGACTTTTACCAAAAAAATTATATACGAAATGTTGTACGACATTTTATACTGCACACTATATATATTAAATCATTGGGAAAAATCTTCTTAACTCCCTAAAATCTTCTTGAAATCACAAAAAAAGTCCCTCTAAAATCACAAAATCATCATACTGGACCACCCAAAATACACTGAAAAATCAAATCTCATCCTGACCGTCCAAAATCACTCTGCTTTTGTTTCATCTTCGTACACGTGTCTGGCTACCATCCCATCACAGTCACTCCCACAACCATCCTCGAATACCCATTATTTCGTTCTCATCTATCTCACTCAACTCCCTCTACAACCAAATGGAAACCCTAGCTTTGTCTCTCTGGGATTCACCATAAAACACCTTGTGAGAGCTTGGGCATGTGTAGATCGAAGTTCAGGCATTTCGACGATCATGATTGTACTGTGTCTCCCCAACAAGCTAAGACTCACATCCCTAATCGAGACGATTCACAGGTAAATCATTCGTTTTTCAACGACCTTATGGTGGAGATGATATATATCGATTTGAAAAAATCATGGTGAATAATAACATTATGGTTAGGTTAGAACATTTTGATTCATCTTCGTAGAGCTGATGATGTGTGATCTTGTGTATTGGGTGACCTTCTGTGATGTTCTCCTGCTTATATGAATGTTTGATTGCACACCATAAACTAAGTTGAAAACATTTGGTTTCATACAAGGATTAAACCCTTTTTTTAATTTTGATTTTCAATTTTAAATATCATATCAAATGATAAAACACAACATTTACATTTTAAATAGATTAATGGAACACTCTCAGAGATACTTGGAAAGCATGATAACCTTTGGAACCTTATAGTGCCCAATTTTTACTAATAAAAGTGATCTGTAAATCCCCCAAACCCATCTTGTTCATGCTTGCTTTTCCCCTTTGTGAGAGATCAAAACGAGAGAGATGAGAGACCTCTATTTGGGTTTACGGTTAATTTTTATCGGAACTTTTCACCCAGTTTGTTTTCTAGTTGCTTGGCAATGTCTTTGTTAAATTTTGTAGCAACCACATTTTGAATATGCACTGTTCTACCTGGGTATACTACATGGGTCATGAAGAGAGGGATCTCTTTTATACATGGTTAATAATATGTGTTTTCTATCAAAACACACAATGTCATGCATAGACATGAATTTGTCAATGCTGACCATCCATATTGATGGACTTAATCAATATAATAAAATGTGTCGGCCTTACAAACTTTTACAAATTGTATTAATACAATCGAGGATGCCTACAAGAAAAAATATTAAGTGGGAGTTGCAAGACCACTTTAATAAAAAAAAACTTTAATATGTTTTGCTTATTTTTTGTGTATATATGTGTTCCATATGCTTCAAAATGCTCTTATTTACAATTGATGGTCTCATATATGAAGTCTCCAATTTCTAGTACTCAATAACACTTAGTCTATTTTCCCAGCTGTTAACCTCTCGTAATATTTGTGCACATTGCAGTTATTATATTATTGCAGGTAAAAAACCTTGAATAAGTGTCTTTCATGTGTTCTACATTAGTAATGTCAACAGATTAAGAGGTTGAGTAATGTATGTTTGTTTGTAATTTGGTATGCTGATTTGATAACCATGTTTTATCTGACTTTAAATGTGATGTTAACCAGTTTCTTACAAAGGTTTGAAGTATATATGAAAAATAAATTTTATTCAATTTTCAGTGTCTATAAATATAAAACACATAACCTATTTGCCTATATATTTTATAATGGAGTCTATTATAAGTTACATGCAAATATATACGATCATTTATCAATAATTCAATGTAATGAAGTGATGTGTAGGGTTGGCTATATATATTTGGTTGATTGTACGGATATTGCACCAAAATCTTAAGTTTATATAAATGTTTAAATTTTATATCCACAATATTATTCCATTACTACTTGGTCAGTGGATCCTGTTTTAATAGAAACATAAATATAGTAAAACTCATGTTTGAGGAGTATTTGGTTGTGTATTTTAAAGATATGGGTGATTAGGTGTTTCCCATTGAATCATTGTTTCATGTCTTGTCATGGCATGACTCAACTACAACCATAGGAGTTATTAAAATTACATGTCAAAAATGCATACTTAAGTAAACATTGATGGATGGAGTCTATCTCATCTAATTTTATTTAATACTGGTAATTAAGATTGGAGAATTCTTATAGAACAATCAGAATTTTACTTGATCATGAAATGGTCTTTGGGACAAAGTGTAATGCACTCACACTAACCTTCATATATTATGTCTGTCCTCATAAGAATAATAAAGAGCATTATATTTTTACAAAATCTACAAACATCAATAGTCACTACACAAACTTTGATTACCTTTTTGGATATTTTAATGTGTGTTTAAACCCACTTAAAAAAATATTGTCCATTAAAATCATTTGATCTATAAATCCTAGTTCAATGACATACTAATTAAAACCACTAACTATACATTCATTTATATATGATTTAGATTCGAAACTGGTTAATTATATTTGCATTATATATGCTATAGTTAAATTAATAGGTTGTCAATGAACATTGGGTAAGTGTGTTAATTTTTATCTTTCTTCTTACATTACAATCGATGACTTCTGTAATTGATTGTCCATATTTAACTCTTGTTTTATATGTCAACAATGGAGTAGTTGAATGACCAATAAAAACATATATGTATTTGTCCTCCATTGTGTGTTATTTCCATTGATGGATATTTAAGGAATGGCTCCTAGGTATATCCTGGTTGATTTACATTTTCTTTTGCATTTCTTGGACCCATCTATTATTATTCCTAAATGAATGATTGTTTGTTATAAGTTCTAGTCAATTGGTCTCCCATCCAACACCAATCTATATGCAAGTATATATTGATGTTTAAGCATAATTTGCATATGTGAATACACAAATAGAGTAGTTGAATGACCAATAAATTACATATATGTTTTATATGTGACTACTTTGTTTTAATATACTTTTTATATGATATGTATCTGTTATGAGCTACTCAATAATATAATATATAAGATATGTTACATTACACTTTATATATCAATGACATGTATATGTTCCTTTCATTAAATTCATAAGGGTGATATGTTTTAATATGCTGTTAATATGATCATGTTGGCCTCTGAAGGATGAACCGCATGATTTTTACGGCATTTCCAGACGACATGAAGATAGACAGGATTGAGAGACAAAGGGGCAAACTACCAATCACCACCCTATGTTCCACTTACACCCTATGGTGGACCCAATCATGACCCTTTATGATTCCATTACTTATATATTTTTTGAGCCACCTACAGTAGGAATGCTAACTACTTGTTATTAATATGGATATGTAACTGCAAAATACATTCTCATCCTTTTTTGTATAAATATGAATGTTTCTAAGTTTGTTTGCATCACTTGTGGTGCTTGTTGGACTTATTTTCGTTATGTTGTTTGTTTTGTTCCTACGTCATTGAGAGTATGCAGGGACCAGGATAGTCTTACAAACTCAAAACCTTTATTTTGTGATGTCCACTAGTTTATGAGCCAATTTTGTGGATTATTCAGTTATGTGGATGTTCAAACACCACATTTTGTTTATTCAGGATGTTAATTTTGACTTAACCTCAACAGTACATGAGGTTAATATGAATATGAACTTATGAATGTATGTTTGTTATGTTGTCTTTCATGTTCAATAATATATATTTTGGTCTTCTTATAACATTCCACATATGTCTTTGGGTATGTGTGTCACTATGAAATGTAGATATATATGTTAACCTTTGATAACAGGGATGTCATAGTTCCAATGAATATACTAAGTCAATGACCAACCTTCATGTTTACCATGGTTTCCCATATGAGAATAGATACTTAGAATTATGTGAAGATTTTGAATATGTGAGTCATATGTGTTTTGCTAACTTAACTTTTCTAATATCAATTATACAATATATTTGTAGAGGTTAATACTTTCCATATTTATGTACATATTTTTATTTATGTATATACCTAGTTTATACAAAAGTAAAATACACAATATAGGTGTATAAATAACTTAATGGATCATATTATATGTTACATAAAAATTGACATATAACACATACAAGCAAATTAAATGAAGCAATATATAAAATGCCTAAGGTTATTTGGTACAACAAAAAGATTCATACTGGCAATATAATTTGTTAATAATTTTCAGTCATTTTATTAGATAAAAATAATATTTTAATTTATTACTATTTATGACCAACCGATTGGGTAAATTTAATTAACACATAACCCATAATTGGAATCATTACAAAATAATTGGAATCAACACTAAGCATACATAGAGTAACTGTAAAAAATATTTGATGGTCCGCCATACAATATTACATAAGATGGACAGTTCAAATTTAATTTCATTTATAATGGATTGATATATATCTATCAACTATATCAAACAACAACTTATATTTAAAGGGCAATTTAAATGGGTGCGGTTATTACCACCCCATTAAGTATTCACCCCATCCTTTAAAATATTCACTTTTAATGCTTAATAAGAAACCAACACCACCCCATCCCATCCCACCCCAGAAAAACCTCACTCACCCCTACCCTTTCCCACCCTCAAAATATGTTATTAATCAAAACCCACCCTCTCTCAAATACATTTCTCCTGCCATTCTTGTCTCTCTCAAATACATTTCTCCTGCCATTCTTGTCTCTCTTCCCGCAGTCATCTCCTCCATTGGCGGGCACTCTCTCCTGCTAGACATTCCTTCATCTCCTTCACCTCTCATCACGAACATCTCCTCCAGCTATTGTGCAGTTCACATGGAAAAAAGATGCTCTAGATTGAATTGAATGCTGCCCCCCGCCCCCCAACCTAAAAGAGATATTAGTTGTTCTTTGTTCTTAAATTTTTTTTGTTTATTTTTTGGTTTGTCATGGATGTTGTGGTGATGGTCATGGTGATTGTGTTGTTGTAGTGATTGTGGAGATTAGGGTTTGTTGTTGTAGTGATTATCTGTGGTGGTGTTTGAAATTTTTTTGTTGTGATTATTTTCATTGTGTGGTGATGGTGGAGGTGGTCATTGTAATGATGGTGCTGATGTTTGTTTTGTCTTGAATTTCAGTGCTTTTGAGTTTTGGTGTTGTTTCTAATTGGGTACATTAATTTGGAATCTAACCATGGGCTTTGTCTTGAACATGGATAAGTCAACACTACTAGTGTCAAAGTTGTTGTATAATATCGACATTACCATTGTCGATATATGTGATGGACCTACTGTCTTGAACTTGAATAAGTCGACACTACAAGTGTCGAAGTTTTTGTATAATATCGACATTACTATTATCGATGTATGTGTTGGACCTACTGTTTTGAACATGGATAAGTCGACACTACTAGTGTCAGAATTGTTGTATAATAGCGACATTACTATTGTCGATGTATGTGTTGGACTTACTGTCTTCAACCTAGATAAGTCGACACTACTAATGTAGAAGTTTTTATATAATATCGACATTACTATTGTCGATGTATGTGTTGGACCTACTGTCTTGCACCTGGATAAGTCAACACTGCTTCGACACTACTAATGTCGACAGAAATGATTAGATCGACAATGATAATTTCGATCCAAACAGAACCAAAACCGTTAGCTCATTCAACGCTTGGGCCAATGATCGCTTAAAACATCTCATTCAATCAATACATTCAAACTCATTTTTGGTAAATATGCATGGTTCTAAATAACCACTACATTGACCAACATTCAACAAGATTCAAAACAGCCAAGGGAATCACATTGCAACTTGGGGATTTAAAATTCATACCCAGAATTTATTAAGTTCAAATATGAAAGCCATCATATGAAAAAAAAAGTACATGCTACATTTGAATTAGTAGTTTGAAGAAAATAGTTTAAGAAACTTCAAACCACAGACTATACAAACCACGTCAAAATATTATATACAACATACGATTGGCCCATTTGATTCAGATGTTCGAACAAAAAAACATTGGAAGACACAATGGGCTTAGTCTTGCGAAGAACGATCATTCCCTCTCTTACTGCGACGTAACCCAATCCCAATTTTGTGTCTGAAGTGATCGAAGCGGGAAGATGCATGTTATCTTGACAGTAGTCAATTATATTTTGCATGTGCATCTACAAAACGCCCAAAGCATACCTCTCTTGTACCTGTGGTTGCAAATATTCTGCTACCGCAAAACGCTACTGTCGGCGTCGGAATCCGTCAGTGTCGGGAAGGATCCGGCGGTGGGGGGTGAGTGCGTGTGTGGGGGTTCTTTGGGGATTCGGATCGGATGCGTGCCCTGGCGGGCTCGGTCGGATCGTCTTCTCGGAAGGGTGAGGTGTCGTTCCTGGTTGAGGCGCTCGACAGCGGCTCAAGAGGATTCCAGGGTTTGTGTGATCACCACCTGCTTTTTCTACACAACAACAAAAATGACTATCGGCGACGGCCTTGTTTGAACTTGGGCAACCGACTTAGTCCGTCGGAAATATATGACGGAGTAAGTCCGTCCCAAAGCCGTCATCAATAAAAAAAAACCACAAGTTATTTGTGACCCTACAAAACTGGAATTTGTTTTTTTGTGAAACCGAAACAAAGCCCCCTTCTGAAACTGAAAAAAAAAACCAAATCCCTTCTCCCCTTTCACCCCAAGAAACCCTGGAACCCAAAACACTCACAATCTCTCTACGATCCAAACCCAAACCCTCCTGCGATCACAATCTCTCTACGATCACCTTTTGAAACCGAAAAAAATAAAACAAAACCCTCCTCTCCTTTCACCCCAAGAAACCCAAGAACCCAAACCACCTCACAATCTCTCTGTGATCCCAAACCCCTACCGCCCATTGATTGTTGGTTGTTTGTATTTCTCGCGGTCTGGCTACCTCCTCGAGAAATTGTGTTCTGACTACGTCATTGCAAGAATTCTGCATCCTACTAGGTATCCTTTCAATCTCTGTAGTTTTTTTTTTGTGGATTTGATTTATGGAAATGGTTATAGAAATGGATTTGATCTGGTGGTTGTTTGGAAAGATTATAGATTATTTTTTGCACATGTATTGGTTTTCTTGATGCTTTTATAGAATTGGTAGAAAATTTTCATAAGATTCTTGGAATTGTTACCAGTGTATTCATTTTTTTTTTTTTTCATTTTTTTCCTCATTTGCTCTGATAAACTTATCTACATCTTTCTACAATTCTGACCCACAACGCAGCATAGACTACACATGGAAGAACTTCTCCTTGTATGTATTTAAATCATTAGATGTACCACTCTGTATTTATATTTGATGTTATTGAAGAGAGAGAGACCCATTGCAGAATATCTCCTACTATTACCATTTCTTTGACTTGGATCTTTATAAGACATACAAAAGGTAGATAAATTAGTACAAACACCAGGAATAGTCTTCAAAAACCACACACATAGACATCTATAGTTCAACTTGAATCTCTAGCCCATTTTATCTTGTGGAGTACCAGTATTACCATTCTCTGCTAAAATTTGTTGACTAAACACATGGAGTGTCCACTCTATGTCGTTGTGCTATCAAATTAGTTTTTTTTTTTCATTAGCCATATCAAAGGTGTTTTTGGAATCAAGTGACACCATATGAATGGTATGTTACGTTGTGATTTTATTGAAAAGAAATGGTTATCAAACAACAAAAAGGTGTTCCATTTTGAACCTCATGAGAGCGATCATTTTTATTTTTTTAGTGCGCACGTTATATATGAATGGGTTCATATATTTTTTCCGTGTTGATTATCTGGCAAGAAAAAAAAGATCATTTTGGACTTCTAGAGTACATGCTTTGATGTGGTAGAGATTTTTTTTGAAATGCCATTCATCAGATATCACTACTGGAGCTATATTTTGGATTTCTCTTTTGAAGCTCTCTTCTTGCTTTCCCTCTTGTTCAAAGTAAGTTCTTTTCCATTCATTGTTGTATGTCTAAATTTTACTGTTGTGACATCTCCACAAGTAACATTTAATTATTGTTTACTACACACATGCAATTTTATAGAAAGGTTCATGTTTTTTGGTCAATTTATACATGCATTATTTACTTTTCAATATCGAAAGCGTTTATTTACTGTTATCTCTTAATGGGTCATTCTGTTTTATTGTTTGAAAGACTTCCACAAATTCAAGGTGTTGCCTTTAACATATTACAAAATAATAATATATCTATACATATAGGTTGGCAATAATAATAAGAAGGGTGAGGGGACCTATTCTGCTGATGAAGAAGATGATGATAAAAATGATGCTGCTTTGGTGAGTGGGTCTATTTTATATCCATTGCTATAAGGTATAGAATTCATGGAAACCTTCAAACAAGGACACTGATTCTCTATTATGTGTTGTTAGGCAGTTGATTGCAATAAAAAAAAACACATGTTTATGACTTCCATATTGTCTATAGCTGTTCTTTTAGGGTCCGTGTGCTCTATTCCAAGGTCGTCGGATAGGTTATTATCACCTTCATAGTCGTAGTTAATCCACATATTGTAATGTTCTATCAAATGCAGGTTCAATTAAAATATGTCCCTTTTTTTATCTGTGTAGATGGACAGCTTTTGGGACTGGAGAACATAGAAAAAACCTCCCCCAATATGCTCTAAGAACGTTGAGGGAGTCAAAATGGATATTCATTAATTGGGAGGTAATTCTTCAGTGTAATCTTCCTTCTTTCATTCATGAACTATCACAAGTTCATATTAAGCAAAATTAATTGTTTGGGCAATAATGAAATTCTTATGTATGTTGAATTTCTCTCAAGTTTTTTTTTTCAAATGACGATGCAGGATCACCCTTAACTACATTTGAATTTACACCCATGTGGAACCAACGAGTAGATGAAGCTGTTGTACAATGGTGAGACTTCCCTTGTGAAGGATGTAGTGATCCAACAATACCTAAAAATATTTGTGTATTTGTTATCAAGATAGATTTTTATACTTGAGTGTTCTTTATGTTATTTTATTTAATTTTTTGAGTTTGGGTTCCCTCCAGGATATATGTTGCACGAGAAGCTTTTATATGTAGCCATAGCACAAAAGGTGGAGGGTTCACTCGTCGAGCATGACCAACCTCCCAAACTGTGACACTCTCAAAGGCTAAACATTTACCCAAAGGGTATTTTGTAACTCAAGAGTATTTTGTTTATGGAGCTCATTTTTTGTCAGTGTTAAATTGTAATTTCTTTTTTTAAATTTGATTTATAAACAATTATATACAATTTTTTATTCGATGAATGAGAATGAATTTTTAAATTGATGGTTAATTTGGATGAATAATATGTTTCTTAATTTATTGGATATACAGGAATAATAACAAATAGGTTTGGGAACAGGTTTTGATTTTTTTGTTTGTGAGCTTATACCGACGGCTTAAGTCTGTCGCTAAAACACAAAACTGGATAATAAATTGATAAATCAGCGACGGCTATAATCCGTCGCCGTAGATAATATTAGCGACGCATAAAATCCGTCGCTGTTAAGTATACTGGCGATGGCTATAAGCCGTCGCTCCACTTTTCCCGACCCTAGCAATCCCAACGGACATGCGAGCGACATTGGCTGTCGCTAAAGGCCAATAGCGATGGACGGAGTCCGTCGCTGAAAACCAAATTTCTTGTTGTGCTAAAAGCAGTAAAAGGTTGGGTTGGATTTGATCGCCTACGTGGGGAGTTTGTGGGTCTCCGCTCTGAGACACGGATATACCGTGCACAGAGGTGAAAAACAGATAATCCTATTCTGCGATGTCCAAATGTGGCTAGGGTTAGGGTTTCAGGTTAGGGCTAGGGTTAGGGTTTCAGGTTTCCTAAACTTTGGTTCTCTACTAGATGTCCAAATGTGGGATATTTCGGGTTTACTTGAAGTATTTCTGTCTTTCTGGACGGTCAAAATTGGGGTATCTACAACTACAACAATAAGAAATCGACCATATTAATAATCACATTGCGATAAAATGATAAGCAATATTATGTGTATGAACTTACCCAATCCTCATATGAAGATCTCTGAACTTGGTTACTATTGGTAGGCAATCTGAACTGCCTGTTGTCAGGGTTTTGAACAAACATGTGACTGACCCTACCAAACCACCCCATGTACTCTGGAATAGTGTCCCATGGCCTTTGTGTTTGGGAGCCAAACAAGCAAAATCATCACCATGGGAGGGGGGAAAAAGGTGAAAGATGGAAATAAGCATTGCCTCTACATCCATCCAACTTAATTCAACTACTTTCAAAACCATGAAAAGAAAAAATTTAACCATTTTAATGAACCATGAAAAAGGGAGCAACAAGATCAATACTTGACTTACCAAAAAAGAAAGCATATCTTTTCTATACCTAAATAAATAATCTCCTTGTATGACACAGGGTTTTTCATTGAACATCAATGATACGCAGATTACATACAATACAGAGAGAATGAAAATACTTGAAGTCTTGTACAAAAGAAATGAGAGTTTACTTATGCATCACAAAACTATCATTATCTTTTACCAATTCAGTATCTAAACACCACCTGCACGTTGAAATTTATAGATAAGTAATGGATCCTCACTGCATTCATATTTATATCACACAATACAGCCGAACCACTACATTAAAATATAACATAGGTTATATTTTTAACTTCCGATATTTTCCATAATATACAACCTAAAAAATAAACAACATACTATTCCATTGACTAAAATGGAATAGAGTGCAATAAAGCACAATCCACACCAAACCAGTAAGCAAAAACTTGAGTCTAGTAGTAGCCTTATATTCATATATTCTTCACATTATAGCAAGAAAAAAAACATTATCTAAAATTTCATGATCCTAACATTCTCAGTATATTTAGATAACCCTATCCATGCTAGTCTGACATTAGACTTCTACATTTTACACAAAAGAGACATAGTTATGGAAGGGAAAAATTGAGGAATGACAAAGCATCAAGACCCACTGATTGCAATAGTTGAAAGTTGGCAATTCCACATTAATCAATCTATATGACTATATATCCACAGACTTCCTATCATACACAAGGATCACTTTCTTATGTACAAAGCTTAATAACTTAAGCATTGCTACCCATTTCCCAACTTGAAGAATCTTTCATAACCTAAGAATTGGATAGGTGTTGATATTATTAACTTCATCAAATTACACATTCTATTGCTTACCTAAGACAATTTACTACTAGTAAAACAATTAAACAAACTCAAAATAAAACATGTTAAATAAAGATGGGATTAATAACAATTGAACAATCATAAGAATCCATAAATGAAAAATGAGAGACCCAAAATACAAAATAAACTATCAATCCATCAATATACTAGTGTATTATATCTCCCAACAAATGTAGAAGCCATTTTCCATCAAACAATGCATATTAACCATAATACATACAACTTACTATCAAATAATCTCATTTTAACATGAACAAAATAGGGTTTATAAGTAAATTTAGGATTTGTCATACCTAGGGTTTTGATGAAGGTTGCTAACGTCAGAGGATGATGATCGGATGAACTAGACGCTTCACACTTCACGATCGGGGCGGGCCATTGATGAGGCGAGCCGGCGGAGGGAGGATAGAGGAGGAGCATCGGTGATGGAGGTAAGAATAAAATGAAAATGGAGAGAGGAGGAATAAGGGAAAGTGAAAGGGGTGGGATCACATTGAATATGAGTAAGTATATATAGTGGGGTTGGTTTGAAAAAATAACAAAAGTTGTTGGGTGGGTTTGAAAATGGGGAGGGCTGCGTAATTTATGGGGTGGTAATAACCACACCCAATTTAAATGTTCATATAAGAATGCTAGTGTTATTTGGTACAACAACAATATTGACAACCTTTAATTGTGTAACAAATCAATCAATTTTACGTACAATATATGATTTACATATATTTTTCTATTTCTATCCAACTCATTGAGTAAATATAATTAAATTCATATAAGATAATTAGAATCGCCACAATGCAATTGGAATCACCATTGAATACATAGATTAGTTGTAAAAATTATAAAAGCCCACCATAAAATATTACATAAGATGGACGGTCTATATTTAATTACACTCATCATGGATATATTGATTTATATTCATCCATTACACAAAACACAAAGTTATATTCCATGGACAAAGTTGACATTTTGAAAATAATAACTCTCTATCCATCATTGTCAACCATTTATCTACAGTTTATTCTAGGTCAACCAAACACCAAAAATCTGAATTTTAGATTTCTCAATAAGAATAACAGAAAATGCAACCAAACAAAATAGGTTTATTCTTCCAAACACTGTTATCTATCTCCGTATAACTATCAGGGCTGAATAAGGCAATTCCACTTCCCAAACGGGGGGAATGAGAATAAATAAAACATAACTAAACAAAAAATGACTTATTCTTTATCTATGTTGGAATAACTAGCTATCTATTTCATAATAACTTATATCGCTATCCAAACGAGGTATCAAAGAATTAGTGGATGTAGATGTGTTAGAATATATAAGAATTAAGTTTATATTGATATTCCAGGTCTCTTTATGAAATTTTGTTATTTCACATCATTTAATCTGATCCATTAATATAAAAGATTCACATGTTAAATTACCTATCATCGCCTCTTATAAATCAAAGGGTTTATGTTTTCACATTTTATTTACAATTTAATCATAGTCAATCAAGTAACATAATTTTGATTATTATTTTTCTTACGGTATTAACAAAAATCACGACCAACAGATAGTTTATTTCACTAGTATAGTTATATATACTGAAATAATGATCTATTTTAAATAGCTTATATCACTGGTCATTACACTTAATCATTATTCACGAGTCTTGAAATAAATTAAATGTCTGACACAAGGATTGAATCCGGTGAAAGGAAGGATTCCATTAGATGGACAATCCAGCGAATGCTACAGTTTCATTTTGATGTTATAAGAGCGCTGATACACGCAGTCCGTTTTATAGTCCGTTATACTATGATAAAATAGTATATATTACATTATCATAGCATATAGGTCCTAACATATTATATAACTCAATTTTTTTTTTTTATTCTGAAAAAAAATACACTAATGCATCTTATTATATACTTCATTTCATATAATAGTATGCACTTCAAAAAGTGAGTGTAATTTTTAAAAAATCATGAATTGTAAAACGGACTGCAATTGGGGCTGTGAATATCTTTTTCCTATAAAAAATTGGAGCAGGTGTAGTGTGAAAACCAATATTGGAAGTGTGACTTTCCATGCTATGCAAAACGCGCGGATGATTAATGAAACATTTGACGCGATTAGAGCAGGTGTAGTGTGAAAACCAATATTGGAATTGTGACTTTCCATGCTATTCAAACGCGCGGATGATTAATGAAACATTTGACGCGTTTTCAGTGAAGATAATGTATATAATTCAAGACACCAATAAATTTATGTCAAGGCCAGCTGTGACCTATCCCTCTCGAAAGTTATAATTAGTTTTTGGGAAAAATCCATAAACAACACCCTGAATATTCTTATCCCCCGTGGGGTGTGATATTGAATTATTCGTTCATGATTGTTATACTGGAATAATAATAATCCAGGATGAATAAGCAATTTTTTCTTTGGTTGTTTTTTTGTTACTCTCATTCGGAAATGTAAAAATGATTTTTTTTTGTTTGATTCACCTTGGATAAAATGATGATAAATGGTTGATAATTGATGAATAAAAGTTTATAACTTTTTAAATGACAATTATACCCCTGGGAATAGTGTGAGAGGTGTATGATTTATTTGATAGATGTGACAGTTTTTGAAATCTGTGTAAAACTGTTATGTGAGATAAATTTTATAAAATGACAGAGAATGGTATTTTTATCCATTGGCATAAATAAGCATAGATAAGTCTTGATAAACAATTCCAACATTTTCTTAGAATAGTTATCAGATCTTATCCTAACTTATCCAGACATAACTATAAGGGTTTATTCTATCAAAACAAACAATTTTTTTGAGTTATTCTCATGTATTCTTCATTATTCTTGCCTTATGTTCCACGCCATATGGGGGGATTGGGAATGTAATATGTTTGGTTGACCATGAATAAAATATTGATAAGTGTAAAAATTTGACTTGACATGTGAGCCCCCTAAATTTATAAGAGCCGTTGACAAGTTATTTGACACATTGATCCCTTCTATACCAGTGGAATAAATTAGGTAAAATAATATAATTTCTGGTGGGACTTGGAATACCAATATCATCTTATTCCCACCTATTCTAGCATAACAATACCCACATATTCCTTAAAAACAAACAATTTTTTGTGTTATTCTATCATATTCATTTTTATTCCTCCTCTATTCCGTTACCCAAACAGGGGCTGAAAACATATAATTTATGTGAAAAAATATTCAAAATTTGAGTTTTTCAAAAGTTGTAAAAAGACAGTTTTCCACAAAATCAATTTTAATCTCATATTTTGTCAAAAATCAGTTTTACAACCGTGCAGCCAAACACAGCCTTAGTTGACTTTAGCCCCACCCTGTTCGGCTATTCCACACCTTTTACAACATTCATTTTATTGTTCATTTTGTTCGACTTAAAAAAAAACTACGCGTACGTGATTGTTTAATGGATATGAAAACATCGGCAAAAAAGTCAGACTAAATTTTTCTAATTGGAGGACACTTTCAATTTCAAGAAGAAAAATAGTCCCGGATCTTTATGACAGCCGACCACCATTGACAATTTGACATAACATGGAATCTTTCAAAACTTTGAAAAATGTAGTCACAGCTCACCCATCTTCCAATACACAAATCCATGCAAAAAAAATACTTATATATCCATGTGCACGACAAAGCAAACCACGCTTGCTTCTTTTTTTTAAAAAAAAAAAAAAAAATTTCAGAAAATGTGAGTATATTTATTTTAAAAGATCAAAACAAACAATATTCGAATGTGGGTTATAGAAAAGAAGAAGAAGAAGAAGAAAGCAAAGAAAATATAAAGTATAGTGGATGACTTTCGTTGACACCTCAAAGATAACGAGTTACATCCGCCAATCCCGTGCCCCACTATTTGATGCATGAGATGACTCTCTCTCACACATTTTCAAGTAAAAAGTGGTTCTCTTAAACATCACCTCGTTTCACGTTCGCCAAGTTGCCCAAATGCACGGGGGCACGATCAAAAGCATGACCTACATGTTATTACACGATTTCATTAAAGATTTTGAATTACAACTCTGAAGAAAAGGAGATGAAATAGAGTAAAGCGTTACACAAAAGTATAGAAAAAGAAAGATGGAGGAGGGGAAAGTCATCTCGATAGTGAATGCCCGATTAGAAGAGATATTTAATGGAGACAACACCACCCAAAGAAACCACCCACTTTATGCCTAATGCTTAGGGCACCCATTGTAATTCCTAGCAAACCACGCATTGAATATCACACATATGTATAAATAATTCGATCCGACTTTTAATTGCACCACATAAACAATTTCAACTCCCCAACCCATCAATATATATATGCAATACATACGTTGCAGAAGTTGAGACACAGAGATCCAAAACGATGAGGTTTTCATTTTCAGCATTAAGGCTGCTTCTACTTCTCTCCCTCCTCGCAATCTCTGCAACAACTTCTTCTCTGACCCAACAAAGCCTTCCTTCAAATGTAAGGCTGTTGAGGTCCAGGCCAGGCCCTCCAACGCCTGTATCAGCTCCCCATATATTTAAATCTCCACCTCCCCATAGTCCTCCTCCTCCACCACCACCACCACCTCCTCCACCACATCATCACCACCACCACCACCAACACCCACATCCGCCTCCACCTCCATCAATGCCTAGATATCTTAGGCCTCGTCGATCGCCACTGCCGCCACCTTCGTCCTCCCCTCACATCTTCCACTCTCCACCGCCGCCGAGACCACCGCCTCCGCCAATGCGGCCGTATTCTCCTTATGTGTACTCATCTCCTCCGCCGCCTCAATATCTGTACTGATTTTGGATGATCCGATAGCTGGTGGCAACTTCTGAGGTTTGACACCATGGAGAATCTAGGGAGTTACAGTATTGATGATTTTTTTTTTTTTTTTTTTTTTTTTTTGGTATCTAGCTCTTTGTGTTTGTATACTTTGTTTTGGGGAATTTGTTGTTCTTCTAGTTGGATAGTGTTGTTAGTTTTGTTGATTTGGTGGCTCAAAATAAATTGATATGAAGTTTGATCTAAATTTAAGTCAATTCTTTCATCCAAGAGACCATTTGGGTTTGGATCATCTGGCCTACTTGGGATTCAGTGATATATAATTTATCATTGAATCATTGGGGACACTATATATATCAATGATGATGATGATATATTTTTAAAATAACAATGCACATTAGTATATAACAAGGTTTAAAATATGCCGTACAAGATACAAAATTATATAAGAAAAAAATCGATGTAGCTCCCTGAAAACTTATGAAAGTCAGAAAAAATCCCTGTAAAAATGATAAATCTCCTGAGAAATAATATTTATTTTAGTCTTGATCTATAACTAAACAGATGTGTGGTTAACCCTAACCATGCATGGTAAATTACTGTTATACCCTTTTAAAATTTATTTTCTTTGTTGAAAAAATCGATATAACTCCTTTAAAACTTATAAAAATCGAAAAAAGTCTATGTGAAATTTAAAAATCGTCTTAATTCGCTTAAATCTTCTTAAAATCACAAAAAATCCATGTGATTATCTAACAATATATGCTAATTTATTTAAATTTTATTAAACAAATTACAGTTTTATAATCAAGGTGTTATGTTTTATATTTGCTAGTAATTTTGAGTTAAGAATGCATCATAGAATTTTGATTTTATTGGTTTTTAAATTATTTTCTTCACTGATTTTATAATGAAGTTGATGAAACTGTAATTTTTTTTGTTCAATCTCTGTAACGAAAATGAGGTGAAAATATTGAAAAATGACTCAATTTTGTATATCAAATGAGGTTCAATAGATTTTTTTTTACAAATGAGGATGACATATCAGGAGATGGGGATGTTGAAAAATAACAGGGGTATTTTTGTCTTACAAAAGAACTACATCTGATTTCATAAAGTTTGTAGGGACTGAATCCAATTTTAGTAAGTTTTTGATGACCTATTTCAATATACTCTTGACCAAGGGGCTAAATTCGTTAATCATATACACTATATGGGGACCTAAAGCATCTGGAACCATGGTAGTTACTAACCCCCCCCCCCCCCCCCCCCCGGTCTCGCCATCCTCCCCCGCTCACCTCCGTTTCTGAAAACCCTTCGTCTATCCGCAGGAATCGCTGCTCCTGACTCCCTTCCGCCACGCTTCCTCCTCACCCACCAGCCCTCCTCCCTTGCTTCACGTTCTACTCAGCGCGCCATCCACCCCGCTCGCCTCCGTTCGAGTTAATTTTGTCAATCCAACGTTGTGATTTTTTTTATGAAATTGAAATTGAAATAATATTGGGGCAGACTTGTAGGGTGTTATTAATCCAATGTAGGGTGTTATTAATATATAGCTTTTCAAACTTGGGTAAAAGATAACAAAATATTCTTGTAATTTTCCAAATATGTTATCCAATTTTAACTCAGGGGTTTATTTGGATATACATAGAGTTTTCAGGGGATCATATGGATTTCAGGAAAATTGTGGGGTTTATATGGATATTGGACAATATACGGGGGGTTATATGGATTTTTCCCTAACAGGAAAGTAGCTGTATTCACAAATTTTAGGTGGAACGTCATAGGCTCCATTCGGCGGAGCATTTGCCGAGCGATAATGTTGGCGAGCACTGACCGAAGCAAACGCGCACACAAACAAGTTTTTCCCCCTCACGTTGACAAATGCTTTATCATACCTGCCTTTTCGCCGATCTCTCTAACGCCACAAAACAACGCTTCCCCCACCGGTCCCCTCCCCCCCCCCCCCCCCCCGTGTTGAGCAAACCCAGATGCCCCCACCTCTCCGCCAAACAAACCCTTAGGCCCAATTTGGATCTGCATTTTGTCAAATTCTGTGGTGAAAACGTCAAGCACAGATCCAAACGAGTCACTCAAACACAACATTTCTTTATTTTATGTGTTTTATTCATTAAAAATGCTGCATTTTAAACTCCATGAAAACCATGCTTTTTAAATGCGGGATTGTTTTCCAAAAACGAGTGTTTTGGAATTCATTTCCGATGTCTTTAACCATTATGTGCTGAATGAAAACACCCTATACAATTATACAAACAACAATTCATTAATAAAGTTATGCTGTTGAGAGACTTGAAGATGTGCCATGGATGTATTTATAAATAGACCTCCCACAAAGGAACCGATGGGAACATTAAAGTCACAACAGTAGAAACATTTTAAGTAGCAATTTGGTAAAAGATCAACAATTTAATGATGGACTGAAGTTTTAGATGGAAACTTAAAAGAATGGACACTTTTTTTTTTGGGCGATGTTACACCCAGATCAATTTCCAGCCTCAATTCCAGCCCTCTATATATGTGTCAATAGAAAATTAACGACGCATATGCTCACATTAACAAGGCATATGTTTTGAAAGAAATTTTTTACATTTTCTATAAATGCATCCATACAATTTATTAAAACATATGCTTCATTTTTTATAAAAGCATGTACCTCATTAGATGAGATATACTATTTTTAAAAATTTCAAAATTTTGAAAATGAGGCTAGATGTAACATTATCCTTTTTTTTTAGGGTAAAAGGTCCATTGGAAGGTTGGACCATTGGAAGGTTGGACACATTTTTTGTCACTAGACCTAAACCTAAGAAAAGCCCACAGTAATGTTTTACTTTTTCTTCAACAATTAATTAGAATACATATTTTATTTTATGCAGACACATGTTTCTTTATACGAATTATACGCATTTGATAAAAATAATAGCACATGGAGATAACAGGGATAGAATGAGTAAGTAGCTCAGCTATCGGTAATTGATACCAAAAATATCAAAATTTTCCATATCAGCACCACCGAAAAATCCATAAAATAAAAATAACAACATAAAAGTAAAATCTATGATGAATGATGTAATCGGATAAAATCAAATGAGATATTAAGTAGGGGGCCAATATATGCACCCCATTTTATAAGAAACCCACCTCATAAAAAATGGAAAAAGCTTTCATGCACTATTGAAATAAGTGAACCCCCACCCCCCTTTTCGGCATCCCCTTTGGCTATGGTGATGAATCATGGTCATCCAAAGGCCTGGCGGGCTAGAGTCATGGTTGTCTGATTGAGGGTTTGCCGTGTGTACAAGCCCAGATCGACAACCACTATGGCTATTAGGGTGAAGTGGGCTCGCCCGTAGGCCCGACGAGTTAAAGTTAGAGGGATCATGCATTCATTGATGTGTTCGATTGTTTTATTAGCGTGTATACGAACCCAGGTCAGCATCCCTTATGGCGATGATGGTGAAGTTGGGTCGCCAGATACCCCAGCGAGCTAATTAAAGTCAAAGGCGTCATGCCTTCTGTGATGTGTTCGACAAACCAATTGACATATGTACCAACCCAGGTTGACAACTACTCGGGCGAAGGTGTTGAAGTATGATCCCCCAAAGGCCCGGTGAGCTTGTGAATCGATGACTTACAAAATTTCTTTTTCTTTTTTTCAAAAACATAATCTTCAAAAGCTACTTTTACCTATTTTCAAACACTTTTTCTTATAATCACCCATCCACAAGAACTCAAAATCCAACATCATCTCTAGTTGCTCACCCTTTTCAAATTTTGATAAAAAAATATCATAAGGTGAATTCTGATGATTAGCATGAGAAAATACACACAAAAACTTCTTATTGAATGTAAGACAATTATGTGAAACCAAGAAGTTAAAAGAATGAACCTGATACGTTATTATTTTTGTCTTTAGTGTTTTTTTAATGTACAAAATATTAATAGCCCCGGCCCCCATAAAAAACAGTTTGTAACGTCTGTGACTTTTAGGACGTAATTAACCTGCTTTTATGGTAAGTTAGTATTCTAAATTTTTTTAATAATTTGGCATGGTTAGATTCCTCGTTTCGTTGGCTTCCCAACGCTTCTTACGGATCGTAAATCGGATGCGTATAAGTCAAGTAATGGTCTAAACCATAACAGGGTGTCAGACAGTGTCTGACGGATCCTATAGGTGTCGTCGGGCACCTGGGCGATGGATATTATAGGTGTCGTAGGGCTCCTGGGAGATGACTCTTGATAGATCCATTGGGTAGTCATGCGACAGGCTCAATAAGAGCTGTCAATCTGGGCGAAATTCGATTTCATATTTGGTCCATTTTTTAAAAGAAACAAATGCATTAATCGGGATTAATGCGAATTATTGGCATCGTAATTATGTCCCCACGTGTATTTGAGGCTTATAAACCCCTTTTTCTCTCTCTTGTCTTGAAACCCTAAAAGTTTCAAACCCTAAAAGAACTTCTTCTTGATTTTGGCAACATTGTTGAGGAGCTCAGGAAGTGTTCGATTCAAGGGTTCTTGTCAGTATTTCTTTTGTTTATGAAGTGTTTTGCTATTTATAAACTTACTTTAAGAGTTTCTCGTTTTATAATTTTGTTTTAAAAATTTTCAAACAAAGAAAAAGGGTTTTTCTTCAATGACCTTGCATGATTTCGGGTCCTTATGTTTTAAACAATGATGTGAGGAGGATTTTGTGGTATTTTGCAAGTTTTAATTATGATATTAGGTCTTACATGTATATACTCAAAGTTTAGATAATTGTTTTAAGTTTTTCCCATTAGATTTGTATGATACTTCGGATGATTTAATCGAGTTTTCAGATCTGATGTTATAGCTAGGGTACTATGATATTTTTATATGTTTTATAAAACCTTCATGTAAAATGGAATATGTTTAAGTATATATGTTGTTTAGATCTATTTATTTTAAGAATAATTGTGTTTTGATCCTTTAAGCATTGTTTTAAAACTTTATATGCTTAGATCAAAATCAATGATGTGTTTTCTTGATTTTTAAATATTTAAGCATCGATCCATGTTTATATTTGTACCTATGATAGATATAGAGTTTTCGAGGAGTTTCAATAAATTTTGATTTGGTTTTTAATCGGATTTTCGTATATCGATTCGTTTGGTATAACAAACATTTTTAAAACGACTCATGTTTTGTTTTCATAGTAGTCTGTTCAAAGTATTTTACAAAAATAAAGTTTAGGGTTTTGTGCTTCTGCCTCGGGACGGCTCCCAGAGGAGCCATCAGTTTTCTAAGGGACGGCCCAGTAGGAGCCGTCGTGTGTGCTTCGAACGGTCCCCATGGGATCCGTCGGGTTAGTCAGTTACGGTCCCTGTGGGAGCCATCGATTTCTGTGTGTACGGACACATCGAGTTCCATACGGTTTACACATATTGTAATCGATTTGTATCATTTCTTATCAAATTAGATTTACTGTAAGATTTAGATTTGGGTTGCGAGTCGTTGAACCAAATGTGAGTTGGTCTAGTCTCTACGTAGATTTTGAAACTACTTAAAATTATATTATATTCGCATCATGCCAATGTTTTGAATACGATTGCTATTTTGAGTATGAAATACATGAGCATGACATCACATTGAGACATTATTTTACGTAAGAAATATATGTTGGATAATATGTTATTCTTGCATGCAAACTATGAGTTGTTGAATTAATCTTGCATGCATATCACTTGTCTGCGTGACATCGTCTGCGTGACGACCGGTCTGCGTGACCCAGTCTAGTGGGACCTTGTCTGCGTGACCAGGCTCTAGATGGAGCATCTTTCAGATGCATGCCATACGGG
The DNA here is from genome assembly GCA_030737845.1 of Acorus calamus. Taxonomy (NCBI): domain Eukaryota; kingdom Viridiplantae; phylum Streptophyta; class Magnoliopsida; order Acorales; family Acoraceae; genus Acorus; species Acorus calamus. The sequence goes on from CM060860.1 coordinate 32,118,519, forward strand.
CATGCGTGTATGTTGCATCATACGCATCATGTAGTTAATATGATATTTGTAGATATTCCTCTAATGAGATACATTATGTTTTATAGTTATACTTGTGAAAAATTATATTATATGTTATATTCCGCTATATCGGATTTCCTTGAAATTTTCATAATATTTTATTGTTATTATTATTGTTATTATTATTGGGACGCCATAGGTCCATTCACTGAGTAAGTGGTAGCTCACCCCTCTTTTTCCCAACCTTTCAGAGTATCTGTTGGTGATCGTCGCTCGCGGTGAGGCATTGACGATCTAGTTCGCGTTTTATCTTCATTGCATCGTAGGTGTTGAATAAACCTTCTTCTTGGCATGTTGTGGACGTCCTTAGCCTTATCAGCAAAAGCAGATGAATTATTATAAGTATTAAATAAATAACTCGTGTGTAATCATTCAAACTTAAGAATGAATTATTGAGATCATGTGGTTGGTTATGTTTTAAATACTTTTAGAGTTTATGAGTTATTATATTACACATTATGTTGTGGATGGTTTTGCAGTAATGCACCATATCGCATGCCTTAATAGCGGATAATGGATAAGGGGGCATTACACAGTCAACCCCCTCCTTACAACCTATCCACATAAATTCATCAACAATTTATCATCAGGATACTAATATTTATTCATGAAACACAATCAGCATAAGATCGAGGTCCTCGGGTTCAACGAATGAAAAAAAGATCATTGAACACCTCACAGAATTGAACACTTCATAGGGTTTGGAAAGTATAACTTATTTTCAAAACCGTAGAAAATTATACAATTCTTGAACACCTAGGTTCAATGAAAAAAAATCAATTCCTTCATTGAACACCTAGGGTTCAATGAAAATAAGATGAAGAAGGAGGAGGAGGAGGAGGAGGAGGAGGAAGGTATCCTTGCTGACGACCGTGGCAGGCACGAAGACCGGTAATGGATGCTAAAGAAGCACGGATGGCAACAACTGAAAAACCTTCACAGGCTTAGGGGAGGGGAGAAGAGAAAAGAGAGAGAGAGCGCTAGATAAAAGAAATGGTGGGGGTGGAATTCCATTGTCAAGCTAAATATATATATAAAGGGGTAGGTTTCTTGATAGGAAAATATGCATGGGGTGGATCAGATAATGGGGTGGGTTTCTTGAATATTGGTGTGGGTATATCCGTCCCCTATTAAGTATCATCCCTACCTAAATTTTACTCATTTTCTTATATTGTGTCACACTATTCTCTAACCTTGGGTTGATATATCTGGGGAATAATAGGGAATAAAGGAGAATAAAGAAAAAAATCATTTAATTTTGTGAGAAACTCTGAAAGTTATGTCTCGAGATAAGCTAGAAATAAGCCTGTTAACTATTCTAGAGGTGCAGGAATTGCTTATCAAAGCTTGTCTATATATGCCAACTCTTCTATATCATTTTTTTTAAAATTATCATACCTCACTCTCTTACAAACATTCTAAATCATGTCGCATCTATCATATCACATGTAAGTCTATCAATTATCTGAAAAAATATCCGTATCCGATCTGAATCCGTATCCAAAAATTTAAAAAATATCCGATATCTGAAAAATCTATATCCGTATCCGAAAAAATTATCTGTATCCAAAATTTTCAGATCGGATATAGATACGGATATGCCAATATCCGATCCAAAAAATATCCGTATTCGAAAATATTATTATATTATTATTTACTTAATTATATATTTATATTTTTAGGATTAGTATGTGTTTTTATTTTTATTCTAGAGCGTGTAATGTTTTGTGTATATATTTATCATTTTATGTTTTATATTTAAGTAATTATTATTATTTTTACATGTATCAAATATTAGATGTATGATTTTTATTTCTGAATATTGGATATTTGGATATTTTAATAATTCCTTATTCATTTTGAATTTTTGGATAATTATCTGTATCTGAATTCAAATTTTTGGATCGGGTACGGATATTTACTTTAAATATCCGTCAGATATCAAATACGGATATTTTCTCGAATATTCAATTCAGATACATATACGAATATGAGCCTATCCAATTCGTATCTGTCCGATTGACAAGTTTAATCACATGCACATCTCTCACACTTATTTTCAAATACAAACAATTTATGCAGAGGTATACTTGTTATTTAAAAAGTTATAAACTATCATCAATCTTTTATCTACCATTTATCCTTATTTTATCCAAGGTGAACCAAACAATAAAAATGTCACTTTTTTGTTTTTCAATGAGAACAACAGAAAAGAAAACCAAACAAAAAATCACTTATTCTACATGGATTGTAGTATATCTATCCTGATAAATCTATAAGGAACTAATAACTCTATGTCACACCCTAAATGAGAGGTATCAAAAGAACCACAATCCTATCAATAGAGCCACCTATTCAACCGTGGTTATTCAAGTCATGTTACGATGAAAATTGATATAAAATATTTTATCATATTTTTTTTAATTGTTAATTAGGAGATTTTGTATTGCTATAACTTAGCAAAATTTACAATATGATCTTGGAGTCAATTACAAAAAGAAGTTAACAGTAAAGCAGCAGAAACTCTACAGAGCTAACGCTCCGAAGATGCGACATGCAAACCATTTAACTTTGGAAACTTAAGCTTTCCTCAAATACTTTGTTCCATCTTTATCTTGTTGAAGAAGAGCCAGGGTCGGCCCTGAGAATTTAAAATTTGGGTGAGGCCCTAAGCATGAGAAGTTTGTATTTTTGGGGTAACTCTTTTCACAATCCAAATGATGGGTTTGAGAGAATTTTTATATTAATTGTGATTCCCTTCTATTAAGGGAATATATAAAAAAATATCCCATCAATTATTGAGATGTTACAAAATTCAAATCTCTTCTACTTTAGGATATTACACGATAAAATACATTCTATTATGGGTGGATACATAATTCAAATTATCCTTCAATTAGGGAGTGCTATGATTCTGCCATTGAATGTTTTTTAGAATGTTCCATATGCCCCCGCAAGTTGAGCTCTCCATCTTGGATGGTCAACTTGTCACGAAGAACGGAAAATTGGGATGAACTAAGCCCCTCAGTGAAGACATCCATCACTTGATCTTTGGAAGAAATAAAACGTACATCAAGAGCCTGTGAGGCAACCCTCTCGCGGACAAAGTGATAGTTGATCTCAATATGTTTCGTGCGAGCATGAAACACTTGATTGGCAGTGAGGTAGGTTGCTCCAAGATTGTCACACCCCAAGACTGGAGGAGAAGGAGGATATCCAAGCTCATTGAGTAAATATTGAACCCAAATAAGTTCAGCTATAGCAATGGCAATGCCTCGGTGTTCTGCTTCAATACTAGAACAAGAAACCGTCTTTTGCTTGTGAGCACTCCATGAAATAAGATTGGAGAAAAGAAACACACAGTAGCCGCTAGTCGAGTGTCTATCATCAGGACAACCCGCCAATTGGAATCTGAGAAAGCACTCAAGAGAAATGATGAACATGGTCGGAGATAAAGGTCATACGAGAATGTGTGCTTCAAATATCAGAGGATGCGTTTAACGGCATTCCAATGACTGTATGTAGGAAGGTGCATAAACTCAGAAGTATTTTTGGGTGCATAAACTCAGAAGTATTTTTGGGATAACTTTTTTCACAATCCAAAAGATGAATTTGAGAAATTTTTTATATTAATTGTGATTTCCTTCTATAAAGAGAATATATGAAAAATATCCCATCAATTATTGGGATGTTACAAAATTCAAATCCCTTCTATTATGGGATATTACACAATGAAATGCATTCTAGTATGGGTGGATACATAATTCAAATTATCCTTCAATTATGGAGTGCTACGATTCTACCATTGAATGTTTTCTAGAAGGGGGCGTTGTTACACCCAGATCCATTTGCAGCCCCAATTCCAGCCTTATATGTGTCGATAGATTTCTATCGACGCATATGCTCATGTTAATAAGGCATATGCTTCGAAAAAAAAATTTTTAATTTTCTATAAATGCATCCATGCAATTCATTGGAGTATGTGCTTCATTTTTTATAAATGCATGTACATCATTAAATGAGGTATATTATTTTTAAAAAATTCAAAACACATGTAAATTGGAATTGAGGCTGGAAATGAGGCTGGATGTAATTACACCCAGATCTATTTCCAATCCCAATTACAGCCCTATATGCGTTGATATATTTCTATCGACGCATATGCTCAAATTAACAAAGCATATGTTTTGAAATAATTTTTTTACATTTTTTATAAATGCATCCATGCAATTCACTTGAGTATATGCTTCATTTTTTTTATAAAAACATGTACCTCATTTGATGAGGTATGCTACTTTTAAAAAATTCAAAACACATGCAGATTGAAATTAAGGCTGAAAATGAGAATGGATGTAACATTATCATTTCTAGAATGTTCCATAAAAGCAAACTTTTAAAATGAGGCCCTATCACAAAAAAAAATCATCTTATTTAAAAATCAATATGTCATATCAAAAAATGAGACTGACATGCCTAACTTTCTAATTTCATCTTCAATTAACAGGTATATGTGAATATAATTATAAAAAAATAACCAAGAACAAAAAAATTAAGCAAAACTAAATTTAAGAAGGGGCTAAGTACCTTAAAGTGAAGATCGATGATATTGTTGCAAAACATTTAAATTTTTATTTTTATTTATTTATTTTGGAATGGTTGATAGAGTGAGCGCGACAAAAAGAGGGGGGAGGGGGATGTAGTTTTGAAACTCTACAAAAATGACATGAGAAGATTATAAGAGAAAGAAAGCCATTGAGAAACCCTTAAGACATTGTTTGGTTCATGTCATTCAGTGATGGAATTTGATTTCATGTGAGATTACCCAAAAAGTGTATAAAATCCAGTGTTTGGTTGGTGGTAATCCTGATGGTAATTGTGGGCCCCACTGGAATTAAAATTCATCCATGTGGGAAAATAAGTGGAATCAGATTCCACCAGGAATCATAAAATAGTTCACTATTATATTATTTACAAATTAATGAAATTACTATGTATATCCCATCTAAATTAAATAGCCTCCGCTTCTTCTTTTTTTTTTCCCCGCCACCCATATAATGGATTTATATAGTCATTTTGATTTTTTAAATAAAAAATTTGGTTATAATTTTTATATGTGATATGAAAAATCTTAATTGTGTATTATATATTAATTTATGTTTTTCAATTTAGTTTTTATTTTTGTAGATGGGTTTAGATATTATTATAATGAGTCCTGCTATGCAGACCCCATTATCTAGGCCCCAACCATAGGCCCCATTATGTGTCAATATAATATTGGTTTACTAGTTGACTTTTACAAAAGTGCAAAAAGAAAAGTACAAAACTACCCCTATTTGAATTACACCAAATCCCTTTTTTCCGTTACTGTTTCCTCCTCCTAAAACGCATCTCAAAAATATCTAACTAATATTCTTATAGACATTCTTTACTTAAAAAAATTATTCCGGCCGTCCTATTCATCGCCGGCGATCGGCGTCACCACCCCTGGATTCCTCTCGTCGCCCTCTATCATATAAGAGGTGGTTTGAGTACTTTTCCAGTCCTCTTCTGGACTCCACCTTTTCCGACTCAGTTACATTTTGTTATTGTAATTTATTGCACAAAAAGTTTAGTTACATTTTATGAATATGATTAGCTTTTATTATATAAGACATATAAACATCAATTACATTTTAAAAACGTAATTTACTTACAAAATATAATGCATAAAAGTTCAAATTAATTTGAAATGTTACACAACCACACGCCAATATAACATCAAAACTCTATAAATCATCCAAAAAAATAAATTTAACATCAAATGTCATATTCAAATAAAAAATTATAAACAAAAGCTAGATAAAAAACTGTCAGATTTAATATCAAACACCAAATTGAAGAAAAAAAGTAAATGCAAGAATAAACAATAACAAATGTCACACTTAAATCGACAGACATTGAAAATGATAGCCAAATCGATCAATTATTTACAAAAAAAGATTAGTTACATTTGTGAATGTAACTGACTTTAGCATAAGTTTAAAATACTGGCTTATATAGCAAAAGAAAGGTACATTTACTTTTTAAAATATTGCATAATATGATCAAAATAGTTTAAAATGTAACTGGCTTATGAATGTTACACACATAGTTATTAATATGAACTTCACTTCATGATTATTTTGATCCCTTTTTAAAAAAACTAGGATAGTAATAATTATAATCACGGTTATTTGAAAACCGTGATCTTTTAAAAATATATGAGAATGGTTATTTTATCACAGTTAACATAAAATCGTGATATATTCATAAATGAAATATCACGTTTTAAATGAAAGTGAGATAATTTGTTATTAAGAAAACTTAACTTGTGGTCTAAGTCATGAGTGCAATCTCTTATGTTTACAACGAGAAATATACTTTATTCAACAAAATATTAAAAATTCATGTGTTTTATAAAAGTATTCATATAATTTATACAAGTATATATTTCATTACATGAAAAACAACATTTAAAATAAAACAATGTAAAAATTGCACGTAGAACTATACGTAAAACTGCACAAAAGGTTTCTCTAACGTTTTGAAATCCATGAAAAATGACAATAACACGGCTAAAACTGAAATGAGGTGCAATATCGACTTCTTAGCTTATCCAGAAAAACTATTATGCCAAAAAAAAAAAAAAAAAAAAATTATCCAGAAAAACTCCACAACACCTTTTTATGTGGCACAAAAGGGATCGAAGTGAATGACCAATTTTAAATGGTACTCACTTTTCTGTTGTGCAGCTTTAACGTGAATGGTTGTCCACTCATAGAACATGGGGTGCCAATGAGGATTCATTGGGCATGTGGTCCATGCCATAGAAAAAGAATCATTTTTTTAATAGATTTATATAATAATGACATAGTAAGTGTTATAAGATCTGGCTGTTCGTTAGTGTTCCATTAAATTATTTTTGATGAGTTGTTGTGGACCAGTTAATATTAGATGGAGTTTAGTCCACGATATCATTATCAAATTTGATGTAAACTGTCATCTCTCAAATTCATGGCTGGAACAAAACCACCCTATAAAGTTTCCAATAAATTTGGGGAGTTGATACATTCAATATTTTTATTTTTTGTAATTCTATTCACAGACATTGCATCACTGTTACAGTATATACTATATTATGAAAATTATATATATATATATGCATTCAATTTATATAAATATTTAATTTATTTTTTTAAAATGATATATTTAATTAATCAGATATATAGTTTTAAAAATCAATATGCATGAGTATGACTACAAACAAAATTATAAAAAGGATTGAGGTAAAAAAACATTTGAATGTAAACATATTATGGCATTGTATACTAGACTATTGATTGTTAGTTTGATAAGAGAAAGACAAACAAGATGTTGGCTAGTTTTTTTTATAAAAATGCTGATAAGTATAATCATTTATATCTTTCCTTTTACAATATTCAACTTTTTTAAAACTCAAGTTTTTTTTGTTAAAACATGTATTAAGTTTTTTTAAAAACATATAATTATCTATTGAATAGATACTCAAATAAATTGAACATATAAATATGTGATTTATTTCAAATTAATACATACTAGCTTATAAGTTCTGAGGAAACTGGAGGTTGTAAAAAGTATTAACTGTGTATTTGAGCAACCATGATTTTATTCATTATACTTACAATTCAATGAAGATATGCTAAATCCAAGCAAAACAGCTACCATTATTCCACACTTTATTCTTATTTAAACCAAAATGATATATAAATAGCTGTCCTGATTTGGTTCAGGTTCATGACTCCACCAAACCAAATCATAACTGTCATCTTAAATATTTGTAATTAAACCCTTTATAACGTGACACATGACACACCCCCAGTTGTCACGTTCACACAATATGGTGACAAACCGTGTTTGCTCTATTAAAAAAACCCTAATCGAAAGACGTGCACTAACCTCTTAATAAAAGCAGATTCACCTATCACTTATCAGAGAGTGGTTCTCGGTGGACCCCTTAAGTCCACAGCCTGGACGGTCCGGATGAAATCATGCCATGCACCGCCAAAGCTGCCGTCCATCATGCTTTTCCCGCGGGTCCCACGAACCTCCCGCGGAAGGAATAAAGAGAGACAACAAAATGATTCCGTCTCACACGCTCGCACGTCCCGCACGTGACGCATTTGCATTTCATTTGCATTTCCGTTTCATTTGTGCTCTCTCTATCGTCTTCTCATTTAAAGCTTTCCGTCTGTGGAAAATTTTGAAGAACATATCCGGAAGCTTCACTTCTCTCTCTCTCTCTGTTTGGTTCAAGCTCGGCAGAGGAGTGAAGCGGAACCTCGATCGATCGCCTCTCTCTCCGATCCTCTCTTCGCTTCTGCAAGCAAAGAAAGGTAATTTTCGTTGTTTGATTTCGATTTCGCTCTAGATTTGTTCGATCTGTAATGTTGTTTTTCAGATCTAGGGTTTCTGATTTACGATTCCTTTTTTTTGTTTCGTTTCGTTTATGATGAATCCGGATCTGAATCGATCGAACCTTTCTGTTCTGATGCATGGATGGTCTTCTTTCGTTGTTATAATTTTCTTTTTTCCTCCCAACTGTTCTCTGATCCAAAGTTTTGGGGTTTCCTCTCTTTTAGGTCTTTGTGATTGTTTTGAATGTTCATCGTTTTGGATGCTCTGTTTGAGTGTTTTTTTTTTACGTTTTGAATGATGATGGCTGAGCTATTGTAGTTCTTGCCACGTACACATGTGGATCTTTTTTTTATTTTATGGATTTGTGGAAGAGGCAGTCCAATTTATTAGGGTGTTTTCTATTGTGGATTCTGTTTTTTTTAAAAGCGATGTTTCACCTAATAATTGTTTTATTTCGTAGGTTTTGTTTTTTGGGTTGGTGTCATGCGGATCTTGAGTTTTGTCCCCAGATAGTGTGGTATAGAGAGGAAAATTTATCATGTCATTGTTTGGGAATCAGATCTTGAGATATTGGCATTTAGCAGATTTTGTATTCCAACTGCTGTTTGTCCCATATTTTTACATAAAAAAAAACTCTTTGAAATCCATTGAAGTTTGTGTGCATTATGATTGTACATTCGTACAAGCTTATGGTTAATTGGTTCCATCAAGCTATATCCATCTCAGGCATTGTGAAAATGGGGTAGGATGTATTTTACAAAGCTTCCCACACTTATACTGGATGATTGGGTAATATTAACTGTATGTACCTTATGGTGGATTGGTCTTTTTGTTGTTGTTGTTGTGTGTATCGGGTGAGTGTGTAACACCTGCATTATCTTATATATTTGTATAAAGAAACATGCTTGTGCCTGCTATTTGGATACATTGTGTTTTCCACATTTTTACCTTCCAGTTTGATGGTGTGACATGAAAGATCAGGGTGTGCGATGCCTATTTTTACATGCTGATAACTAGCATTTTTTTATTATAATACTCCATATGTGTCATACTGAAGTTTAATTGTGAAAATCTTCAGATTTGGTGCACAGATGGATTATTGTTTTTTTTTAATTGCATCACATGTTTGTTTCTGTGATGTGCATCATGTCATGCTCAATATAGATTGGAAATTGACACTACATGCAGTATTGATGGAATTTCAGTGATATTTATTTTGAGTGCCCAGTACTCTACAGTTTGCATCATTTAATTGTGTTTTGGTGTGCCATGCTCGTCTTTCTTTTTGTTTTCATGCTTTATTTAACTGATTCATTTCAACATAATCAAATGTGGGTTTTCAATGTGGTTGCATGGCAATGTGCAGTCAGTGTAAACAATGGCAGATGCCGAGGACATTCAGCCCCTTGTCTGTGATAATGGAACTGGGATGGTGAAGGTGAGTGGTTTCATATATCTTTGCACTTACATCATGGACTGTGATGCCCCCCCCCCCCCCCCCCTGGTTATATAACCTCTCCTTCAACAGGCTGGTTTCGCTGGGGATGATGCTCCCAGGGCTGTGTTCCCAAGTATTGTTGGCCGGCCTCGCCATACAGGAGTTATGGTGGGAATGGGGCAGAAGGATGCATATGTAGGTGATGAGGCCCAGTCCAAGAGAGGTATTTTGACATTGAAGTACCCAATTGAGCATGGTATTGTGAGCAATTGGGATGATATGGAGAAGATTTGGCATCACACTTTCTATAATGAGCTCCGGGTAGCTCCAGAGGAACACCCAGTCCTCCTCACTGAAGCCCCTCTTAATCCCAAGGCCAACAGGGAGAAGATGACACAGATCATGTTTGAGACATTCAATGTTCCAGCCATGTATGTTGCAATTCAGGCTGTTCTTTCTCTCTATGCCAGTGGTCGTACCACAGGTGGGTTTAAAAGGATATTTTATTACTTGGCAACTGCCTTCAAATGCACCTTATTTTCATTAGTTGGTTATTAGTTTATTGTCCATTCGCATGTATATGGTTGTTGGCTATTTTCATGAACATCTTCTCATTTTTTTTAACTAGTTGGAATTGTCCATCTAGCAAGAATGTTTCTAGCAAATCCTGCTCATGCTAGTTCCAACCTAAAATAGATGATGTATGCCTTTAAACAATGTCACGATTACCATCAACTTGAAAGAAAAGTACAGACACCTTTGTGTCTTGATGTTATCTATCATAAGTTTCTTATTCAAGACTATTTGAGAGGGCTCATCAAACTGTTTCTTGGACTTCTTTTTTTAATTATTAGCTGTTGGAAATTTCTTTCAGGTATTGTGTTGGACTCTGGTGATGGTGTGAGCCACACAGTTCCCATATACGAAGGATATGCGCTCCCTCATGCCATCCTCCGTCTGGACCTTGCTGGTCGTGATCTGACGGATTGCTTGATGAAGATCCTGACAGAGAGGGGCTACATGTTCACCACGACGGCGGAGAGGGAAATTGTCCGTGACATGAAGGAGAAGCTTGCATATGTTGCTCTCGACTATGAGCAAGAGCTTGAAACAGCTAAGAGCAGTTCATCAGTTGAGAAGAGCTATGAGCTGCCTGATGGTCAGGTCATCACCATTGGTGCAGAGCGTTTCCGTTGCCCAGAGGTGCTCTTCCAGCCATCCCTCATTGGAATGGAAGCCGCAGGGATCCATGAGACCACCTACAACTCCATCATGAAGTGTGATGTGGATATCAGAAAGGATCTGTACGGTAACATTGTGCTCAGTGGAGGGTCCACCATGTTCCCGGGAATTGCAGATCGTATGAGCAAGGAGATCACTGCTCTTGCTCCAAGCAGCATGAAAATCAAGGTTGTTGCGCCTCCAGAGAGGAAGTACAGTGTCTGGATTGGGGGATCAATTTTGGCTTCTCTCAGTACTTTCCAGCAGGTAAAACATAATGTCTTTCAATTTCTGTTTATACCTATGATCATTGTGGCTGCTTTAAGTTTTGTGATCATGGATGCAATGTGGGAATCTCATTAATTCCGGATACTTTGTTTTTATAACTTTGCAGATGTGGATATCCAAGGGAGAATATGACGAGTCTGGACCATCCATTGTTCACAGAAAGTGCTTCTAAGATTCTCTTGTTTTGGTCTTCATATGTTTGCTTGGTGAGTCATGAATTCTGGTTGAGGACTATGTTCTGTATGTTGTTTCCTGTGTGGATTTCTTTTTTCTATGTTTTTTTTCCCTCTTAAAATATTTTGGTTGCTCTATATTTAAAGTGTATTAAGATACTAGGCATGTGTACTTGTATGTAGTTTGGATTGAGGATTTCTGCTTTTCTTGAAGTTATCCTTGTGATGCATTCATATTATTGTGTTGTTTTCCTTTTAATATTCCATATATATAACCTTAGGGGCTCCCCAAGGAGTGTGTGATATTCACTCCCATCTATCTACCTGGTGGCCTCTTCAGGTATGGTAAAATGGGAATGGACTCGCATTTGAAAAAAAAAATTAGTCAAGACTTCTGGTTTATGTCCTTTTCACCCAGCAACAGTTGCTTATATGGAACAGCAGCTGAAGATTTGCTGTGTGTTCTTTCTCATGTTATGGGGTCCCTCTCCTATTATAGAACTCCAATAAAGATGATAGATTTTTATGTGTCATTCTTTGGGATATGCGTCTGTGTTTGGTAAGATCTTTTTAAAGTGATATTGAGGAGTATTTTTATTCATTAGTGTAGAATATAGGAAAGTCTTTCATCCACCTTGAACTTATTAGAGTTTTTGTTATAACCTATTCAAGCATGGCAATTATGTCTAATTTTGTGAACTCTCAAGCATGGCAATTATGTTTAATTTTGTGAACTCTCAAATTGTAATTGTGATCCAAAGAGTGCTACTTTGAAAGTATCTATTGATGACGTCATCATGGATCTCACAAGGGCTCTTCAACCAGCGCTAACGCCTCTCGTGAAAAAAATTGATAAAAGGATTCAATAGAGGACCTAGTGTTTTCGGATGAGGCTATCTCATGGAAAATTTTGAGGGGGGGGGTTTTAAGATGAATCAATGGGCTTTCAGTAAAAACGGTGAGAGGAGTTAGGCTTCCAGGTGGACAGTGAGAGTGAGAGGACTTGGTTTCAGTGGGAGAAAAAAAAAAGGATAATGTTACATCTAATTTTTTTTTCAGCTTTAATTTTAGTGTATCCATGTTTTGAATTTTTTTTAAAATAGAATATTTCAAAAAATGAAGCGCATGTTTTTACAAAAAATGAAGCATGTGCTCCAATCAATTGTATTGATGCATTTATAGAAATTGTAAAATTTTTATCGAAACATATAATCCGTTCATGTGAGCATATATTCTGTTATTTTTTATCGACACATATAGGACTAAAAATGAAGCGGAAAAAAAAAATATTATGTAACACTACTAAAAAAGGGAGATGTTTTGCTAGGGAGGTCACATGGTGTTTTTGTGGATATCAGTCTTTTCATAAAAATGTTTTGCTAGGAAGGTCGCATGGTGTGTTAGTGGGGCATCATCATCTTTTTGTGACTTGGTGTGATTACATAAAAAAAGAGAGAGAGGAGTGAGGCTGGGTAGCGAAAGGGGGGGGGGGGGGGCGGGATGTAACGGGAGGGAGAGAGAGAGAAGTAATTTGTCTTTATCCTCCACTCTCTATCCCACTCTCCCTGTTCTCTATGCCCCCGTTTGAAATAGGGATAAGATATATGACATGGTATATATTTATTCAAGCATAAGTGAGTATAAATAAAAATAAAGTGATTTTGTCTTTGATTGTGTTTTAAATTATTCTTGTTGAAAATCGTAAGAATAAATGTTTTATTGTTTAGGTAAAATGTGAATAAAGTATGGATAAGGAATTATAAAAAGTAAAAAAGTAATGATAGTTGATTTGACAAGTGATTTATAAGAGGTGATGACAATTGATCTGCAATATCTATATGAAATCCATGATATTTAATTATTATATGATTTTAGTCCTCGTCTGGATAGAGTAATTGAGTTATTCTGGATAGATAATTATACCAGTATAGATAACAATTCTATATGAATAAGAGATTTTCTGTTTGGTTATGTTTTTTTATTTTCATTGAAAAACAAACAAATAAAGGTTGAGTTGTTTAATTGATAAAGAATAAAATATAAATAAAGTGTAAAAATGTTGATTTGACATGTGGGCCATTTGATATATAAGAGGTATTGATAAGTGATTTGATGTGATAAGGTGTAAAAATTTAATTTGACATGTGGACCAATGGGAATAGATAAACTGAGTATAGTTTATCTTAAGGGTTACTTATAATTGTTATACTCTCTTATACTCGTTTAAACTGACTTAGTAATACCAAGTTATACTCTGCAAACAAACACTCATTTTCCCTATCCATTCTTATACCACCCTTAGCTCCTGTTTGGATACAGAATATGACTTATTCTTGTGTTTACAGTTCTTCAGGCATAAATGAGTATAAATAAGTATAAATTGATTTTGTATTTGATTGTGTTTTGAATTATTCTCATTGATAAACATAAGAATAAATGTTTTGTTGTTTGAGTAAAATGTGAATAAAGTATGGATAAATATTTATAAAAGGTGAAAAAATAATAATAGTTGATTTGACATGTGATTTATAAGAGGTGATAACTGTTAATTTGACAGTGTACCCACATATTCTTTAGATGGAATAATCTATGATAACTTTAATTTCAGGGGTTGGTTGAAATCCATATACCAATTTGTTCTGGCATATTTTATCACTGAGTATACTGTATTGCTAAACAACCTAATAAGTTTATTCTGACTTATTTCATTGCTGGGTTTATTCGGCATCCAAACGGGGGCTTATACCACCCTTATCTGAACTTAACCCTTTACCCAAACGGACCCTTAGAGCATCTCCAACCGGGATGCATTTCTCCAAAATGCATCCCGAGGAGACTCCAACCGTGCTGCAAAAGCAGCTCCAATTTAGAGGTGGTAGGTTTTGGGCTGCAAATATGCAGGTCGGACGGGTGAAATGGAGGGGTCTCCATTTCACTGTTCATTTTTTATAAAACCCCTAAATACCCTCTCTCAATGCATTCAATTTTTTTTTATTCCATTTGTATCATTTACCATAAATTCAATTATTAACTATTTGTAGGTTAAGTTTAAATCTACCCCTTATTTATTTATAAATATTATATCTTTAGAAAGGTCTCGTCGAGACCTTCAAAATGAGTCTAACATTGGTTAAGTTATTACGCATTTATTTTAATTATTTATTTCATATTGAATAATTTTATATGTATTACTTGATATTATAGTAAGTCATGCAATTAAAATTTTAAAAATTGTATAATTAAAAATTATTCACATAACAATTTTCATACATTAACTGAATGCACACTGCAATTGAGATACATTAAGCTTAAATTGATACATTGAACTTAAAATAGAAAACATTACATTGGTTTATTAATATGTCTTTTCCACAAATATTCAATTAATGCATTTCGAATCGTAAAGTAAACATCTTTAGTTGAGGTTGGTTAAATAGATCCTTAATTTAGTTTGAATTTTTTTTATTAAATTTAATAATATTATATTATATTAATTTTTAATATATTAAAATTTAAAAAATAAATAAATAATATTAATTTAATTAATTTTATATTCATTATTATACTATTATCTTATTTATTTAAATTAATATTTATAGATAAAAAAAATTTGAAGATAAAAATGGAGGGGGTGGGTTGGAGTGCCCCTGCTCCATTTCTCTAAAATGGAGCCAACCATGACTCCAAAATGGAGCCATGGTTGGAGATGCTCTTACCCCCCCCCCCTCCCCCGGTTTGCCAACTAACATAAACAGATAATAAGGGAGAATAACGGTAGAATAGCCCTTATTCGTTGTTTGTTTAGAGTAGATAAACCCTGATAGATATGCCTGGATAAACTAGCATAAGACATGATAATAATTCCATTAAAATGTGAAAATAGCTTATCAGAGCTTATTTATCTTGAGAATAAAAATACCATTTACCATCATTACAAAAATATTCTCTAACTTACTTTAACAAACCCCAATTATACGACCATATTTATTAATAACCATCTGATCAGTAGATCAGTCCACTCTGAATTCATCACAACCGTTCAAAATACCAAAAAAAATCGTATTAATCCTGACCGTCCAAAATCCCCTCTTCTTATTTGCATCGTCCCATCAACTTCATCTCCCTCACCCACTTTGGTTTTCAACCCCATCAACTTCATCTCCCTGATCACCTCGTCCCTTCATCACGAGACCGCCGTCGATGGCGGTGCAGGTCGCCCTCCCGTCGACGGACTGGGAAGGCTCGAACTGGATGGGGGTCGCTGACGCTGCGCGACAGACCCACCAGAGGTCGAAGTCGAAGCTCGGGGACTGAGCGGTGTCGGCGCGAGAGAAGACAAAGGGGGCGGAGGTCTCCAGGTCGACGATGGTGCAGGTCTTCCTCCCGTAGATGGAGTTGAACCAAAACTGCTCGAACTATTCGGCGACGACCATCCAGTGGCATAGAAGAACAAACCAAAGGGGTAGCTAGGGTGTCTTGGATCTCAGATTTGATCTTCTGGTCTGATTTTTGGATCCATGAAATAGTTGTTCAATGGTATTTGGTTGTTGTATTTTTCTTCTCTTTCAAATCAATGCTAATTTAGTTTCTATGAATCTATAATCACTCCTATTTTTGGTCTATCCTTGATTACAGCTGGGGATCCACCATTGTGCAAGTTCATAATTATTATTGTTCTTCATGTATTTTCATTTGTAGGTTTTGAATTTCTGGTGTTTTTTATCATACATGGATGGATATAAAATGTGTTAGATTGATTATGGAAAGTGACTTGAAATTTTTTATTCATATGGAATTCAGTTTGTTTTTTATTAATTGCTCATACTAACAAAGATGATTATTGAGCATTCATGTTTATGTTTTTGTTTTATTGGGGATAATTAGAAAGTGGATTATATGTGTAAGTAGATGGATATTGGTGTCTTTGGCTCATTGATGGTTATTAGCCTGCATCCTAGTTTTCTTTGCCCCAAAAAACTTCAATTTTTTTTCTACCCACTATCAGAATATTTGGTTTTACTTTTTTTAATTAAGTGGGCCCTTGGTCTTGGATCATTTTATTTGTTTACTTGCATTAGATTTTCATTCTCGTATTAATAATACAGGTGTTAAAGCTTACCATAAAATACTAAGCATACATAGAGTAGTTTTAAAAAATATATAAAGACATACTATAAAATATTACATAAGATGGACGGTCTAAATTTAATTACATTCATGATGAATTGATTTATATTCATCTTTCACTTCCCAAACACAAAAATATAGTCCAGGGGCAAAGTTGATATTTTAAAAATAATAACTCCATAATTATCCATTATCAATGATTTATCCACAGTTTATTCTAGCTCAACCAAACACCAACCCCCCGTTTGGGGTGAAGAATAAAAGATGAATAGGGGAGAATACAGTAGAATAAGCTCCAAACAGCTGTTTGTTTGACAAGAATAAACCTTGATAGTTATGTCTGGATAAGCTAGGATAAGGCCTGATAACTATTCTAAGAAAATGGTGGAATTGTTTATCAGAGCTTATCTATGCCAATGGATAAAAATACCCTTCTCTGTCATTTTAAAATACTTATCTCACATAACACTCTCTGCACACATTTCAAAAACTGTCACATTTATCATATCACACTCATATCTCTTATACTTATTCTCAAACACAAATAATTTATGCAAGGGTATAATTGTCATTTAAAAAGTCATAAACTCTTATCCATCTCTTATCTACCACTTATCCATATTTTATTCAAAGTGAACCAAACAACAAAAATATCAATTTTACGTTTTCCAATGAGAATAACAAAAAAGACAACCAAACAAAAATTTACTTATTCATCATGGATTGTTATCTATCCCAGTATAACTATCAAGGGCAAATGATCTTATGTCTCACCCCAAACGGGCCCCAAAAATCTAAATTTTACGTTTCCCAATGAAAATAAATAAGAATAACAAAAAATGCAATCAAACACAGATAGGCCTATTCTGCCAAATACAGTTATCCATCCCCGTATAACTATCAGGGCTGAATAAGGCAATTCTACTTCCAAACGGGGGGGTTAAAGTTTAAACCATAACATTTGAGTTGATGTTTCGGTTTAAATTCTTTTATTATTAGTTTTTTTATTATTCTTGCCTCCTAGACCTTTTATTATATTTTCTTTTATTCTTTTACTATACTTTGTAACTTTGATTAGAATAAAATCAAAGTAGCATTTATCTATCATTTCTTTTTCTTTTTTTTAAATGTATCGGTAGATTTGGGGTTGTCCATTGTTTTACTTTTGATTCTTTCTACGCATTTGATACAAGTTTAATTAATAATTTTATTTAGATTATGCAAATTATTCGATGGGATGTAAACCTAAACTCCCAACCAAATGACGTTGTCTTTAGAGCAAATGCAATTCCACGCAAAGGTGATACTCAACACAATTTAGAGTAAAAAATTTCATAATTTTTATTTGAAAATTCAAAAAAATAATATTATACAAAGTATATAAATTTCCTACCAGACGCTAATGGATTCCTGTTAAACAAGATGCAAGTCCATGGACCAACAAGGGAAAGTTTAACATGGGTGCCTAGAAAAAAGGATTCATGTTATATTCAATTCAAATATAGCCTTATATACTAAGTTAGCTCCCTCTACTAATTGTATCTCATTAAAAAAAATTCATCTGTCACACAAAAAGGAATCGCAGCGCACAATTTCCTAATCATGGAGAGCGTGGAACGACGTAGTGTTCAAGGGAGCAGTGTTCTATTTTGAGAACATGTGGATGAGGAGTATTCGGGACTGGGAGATAGATATGTGCGGGGTTACAAGCATCCAAGTCAGCGAAAATGCATTCCTCATTTCCAAGTAGCGAGGGCCTCTGGACGGGGCGGGGTAGAAGCATTTTCTATTCGACCTTGCCCAAGGGCAATTGTGGGGCGGCGGGTCGTCGTGACATCTTGCGTGCGTGTTTTATCTTTATCTTTATCTTTATCTTGCGTGCGTGTTTTAGCTATGTTTTTATTCTTCTCTTCTCATCTCGTTCAATAGTGTTCTTTCTCATTTATGAAATAGGATATGACTACATTTTCCTATTAAAAAATAACCCTAATCATTGTGTCGATGCTCTTGAGCTTCGTTGACATTCCTCTAATGGGTCCTTTCTCAGTATGCTCTGAATTCATTGTCGTTAAAGTGACATTATGTAAGTTATTATATTTTTAGTTTTTTTTTCTTTTAAATTTTTTTTTATATTTTGATATTTGATATTTATCATCTGAATTTATAAATAGATTTTTTTGTCTCATCTAATGAATGAAGTTTTTTCTCTGATGTAATAACTACCGCTTCTTCCATGATGGGCTCGTTTTGGTCGACAACATGTATTTTTTCTCGAGTTTCTGGTCGATGTCGGTTGGGTGCACGAGCTTTTTTTTTTTTTTTTTGAGCGCTAATACTATACACTTGGTACGATTTTATAGCCCCTTACTGTAATAGCATAGTATATACTATATGATTTTATCATAGTGTACGACGTTATTTTTTTTAATTTTTTTAAAATGAAAAAACATTATTTTATTCAGTATATACTTCATTTCATATAACAGTATAACAAAATTTGTAATTTGAAATCAGCAATGAAATCGGATAGCAAACAACTACTTTTCTTAAATAAAAAAACAAATAGTATATATTTTAGTGAAAGAAAATGATTTTTTTTAGTAAAACAAATGGTGTGCTACAAATAGGACTACATAAGGGGCTAGACTATCATTTTCTTATTCTTTTTTAGGGAAATTTTATAATAATCCCCTGTGAACTTCTTGAAATCCATATAACCCCCTGACTTTTTCAAAAGTACATATAGTTCTGAAAACATCTATGTAAATCCAAATACGACAGATGATGAATATTCTGATAATATTATGTTTGATTAACCATAAGTGAAAACATAGTATACCAAAACCTCATATGATATGTTAAAAAGCAAAATAATCATATATAAATGATAATTTTATCCCTCCAAGTAGAGAGGGTAAAATCATCATTTACATAGTGGGTTTCACATTTTTAATACATTATAGATGGTTTTTGGTATACTCTGTTTTTTTAGTCGGGGTTAACCAAATAGAATATTCATCATCTATCAACAGTCAGATGATTATTTGGATTTATAGTGTTTCCTAGGAGTTATATAGACTTCGGAAAAAAATTAGGGGATCATGTGGATTTAATGCGCGCAGTAACATGGGGTTATCTAGATTTTTCCTTTTTACTTGTGATCGTAATAGAATTCCGATCCTACGTCACGCCAGGGTGGGTAAGTATATCAATTATCCAGAAAAATATCATTGTCCGATCCGAATCTATATCCGAAAATTCAGAATATATACAATATCCAAAATATTTGTATTTGTATCTGAACAAATTATCTGTATTCGAAAATTTTCGAATCGGATACAGATATGCCTGTATCTGATCCAAAAAATATCCATATACGAAAATATTATTATATTATGACTTATTTAATTATATATTTATATTTTCAGAATTAATATGAGTTTTTATTTTTATTCTAAAGTATATAATGTTTTATGTATATACTTATAATTTTATGTGTTATACTTGGTAATTATTAGATTTTTTACATATTTTAAATATAAGATATATTATTTTTATTTTTGGATATTGGATCTTTTGATATTTTAATCATTTCATATTCAATTTGAATTTTTGAATATTTCGAATAATTATTTGTATCCAAATCTAGGTTTTCGGATCGGATACAGATATTTACTTTTAATATCCATCGGATATCAAATACAGATATTTTTTTGGATATCCAGTTCAGAGACTTATACAGACACGGATATAGGCTTACAGGTGGGTCAATAAGAAAGCGTGATATCAGTGTTAAAATACTTTAATGAAAATAACCTGATTTTAATTGATATTTACATATAGAATCGATCCATGTGACGTTATGTACAGATTATTCTTTTGGATCCTCAATCTATATAAAGGATTCTATTGTATAATAATAAGGGATTGTTTCAAATAATCATACAATTAATTATTCACAAGTAGAAAAGAATATTTCGAAAAAATGGGGATGTTGAGGAACTCATATTGCAGAATCTAAAGGTAACTTGGCTCAACTTTGCATTTTGGCAAATAGAATTCTTTTTTATTCCACGATCCTCCCAGGATCTTTTTCTCATCTTACCTATGTTTTTTTTGTTTTTCACTTCCTTGTATCTTCTTCAGCCCTAAGTTATTCGACTAAGTTATTCGACTAATTACTTATGGTCTATCAGTTTTAGAAGAAAAAAATAT
This sequence comes from Acorus calamus, assembly GCA_030737845.1. Classification (NCBI taxonomy): domain Eukaryota; kingdom Viridiplantae; phylum Streptophyta; class Magnoliopsida; order Acorales; family Acoraceae; genus Acorus; species Acorus calamus. Next base: position 32,139,453 of record CM060860.1, read on the forward strand.
ATATATTTTGAAAAACTTTTACCCTCACTTTATCTATCACCTTCTTGGACCTTCGATGGATGAACTATCTGTGGGTTAGAAACCATGCACATAAATCATTAATTAAAGATTGATTAAACAATTTTTAAAAAAAGGCTTTTTTTTTGCCAAACAAGTCGCTTACAACTTCAAACACAAAAGAGATTATCAACCACTCTGTCCACTCATGCATTCATGATTGAAAATTATGAGTTCCACAACAGATCATTATACAACACAACACAAAAACAGGACTTCCAATCGAACTAGGTTAATTTAATCCCAGAGGAAGAAAAAGGAAAGTACCCTCTCCAGCTAATTATTTGAGATAGTCGATCTCTGTATAGTAATCCCAATAAAAAGCTAGCTAGTGAGATCATACCCTCACAGAGAAACCTGAGAACCAAAAGCCAACCCAAACAGCCTAAGCACACCATAAGTGACCAACATAGCCACCCAACCCCCAACCAAAACCCTAGTCGCCGACTTCGCCACGTTTGAGCCGCCCAACACGGCCCCGACAGCCCCGAACCCGGCCAAGCCCAGGCTACTCACCCCACAAACAGTCCCAAGCCTGGCCCCCCACGGCTTGATGAACCCACCCGCCAGTAGCGGCAAGAGCGCGCCGAGTGCGAACGCCAGCGCCGAAGCCCCCGCCGCCTGTGCCGGGCTCGGAAGCTTCTTCTCCTTCTCTTCGAAGTCGTTCTCTCTCTTCATCTGAGCCAATTCGATGTCGTACTGGGCGTAGACGGAGACAAACTCTCCGATGGCCATGCTGCACGCGCCTGCGACCAGGCCGGCTAGACCGGAGACGAGCATGGCCATGGCGGTCTGGTTCACGGCGCCGACGCCGATCATGAGGGAAGCGACGGAGACCAGCCCGTCGTTGGCACCGAGGACGGCGGCCCGTAGCCACTGGGACCGCGCGGAGTAGTCAGTGGTGGTGGTGGTGGTGGTGGTTGTGTCATTTATGTTTATTTGGATGGAGGAGTCATTGGGGGATGGCTTTGGGGGAGGTGGAGTTTTGGTTGCATGGACTTGTGCCATGGGTATTGTGAGGGAGAGATTTGGTGTGGGGGCTTTGGAGAGAATTGAGATGGGGGAGTGTGGAGGCCACATGCCAAAGAGTATCCATATATAGAAAATTGTGAGGGGTTTAAAGTTTAAACCATGATTAGGGTTAATGAAAACTATGGTTAGGGAATGAATCTGGCCCTTCTTTTCCTTTCACCTCTTGTTTCTGCGCGCCCTCTAAAAACTCCATATTTAAACTTATATCCTTTCCTCATAGATTAATTATTTGTGTGAAAAAAAAATTATTTCTCATTAGATATATACGTTTGAATAAAGGGAATACGAAATAATTAGTCACCATGACTAATGAATAAGAATAACATAAACTAGAATAAAATGTAATATATGTGTATCTGCACCTTTAAATGATTAGTCACCATGACTAACTCAGCTATTAAGTCATTCTGTAACTCGAGATCTCAATTGCTTTTTAGATTTATTCTTGTTATAGAGTGGCAGTGTTTAACATATTGGCTCATTTGGATGAAACAAAAAGGGTGAGAATTATCTACATTCTAGTTCTCATTTGATGTTTTTTTTTAATCAAGTCAAGTGTGTGATAAACACATCGACATCACAAAAAGTTTTCCTCGTAAGACACAAAATTATTTTTAATTACTCGCACTTCAATTAAAAGTTATGTGAAAATGTACCATGCATATATATTGATCATAATCAGGCCACAATGGGATTTCTCGTATATTATATCATCAATCAAAGACTAGCTTGTACGTGTTTATGAAGGTTACACAAGAAAATACAAGGCATTGGGAGGACACACATGCAAGAAACCCTTTTGATATTCCTTCCTTATTATAAGTTAACAAGGCTAACCACGAGTTTGTTTTTGGTTCAATAAGACTGCCTCTTCTTTCAGTGTGAACGTGCTGAGATTCCAAAATTGGGAAGTGCGTACAAAAGATGAATGGACAAGGAGAAGTGTGTCTGCCACACGCCTCCCATTATTTTTATGTAACCAAGGTTGCCATCCCACATGCCTACTCATTATTTTTTGACACGTCATCTACACTGGGGAAGTCTTAATTTTAGATGGGAATTTCCCTAGATGAAGACCTTAAGTTTAATTAATTTAAAAAAATTGGTTGGGCATTTTTTGACTTCTAATTGAGATTGATGAAAAGGATCTTTGAACTCTTTGTTATTTTAGCTAGGTGCGTATTTGAAGTTGCCATTCTTGAATATTTTAAGATAAGATTGTTAATTCATATATGTAATAATAACAAGAATAATTAAAGTGGTTAGTACCAAGTATAATGTTTTATGTTTGACATGAAATATTATTGTTTTATATGAAAAATAAAAAATACTTTGACATGTAATAAGAAAAGAAAAAAATTTGTCTATAAATATATTATTTAAAAACTCAAAATATTCAGACTGGGAGAGATATATATTCATGTGTATTATCATATTATGTATCCGTTGTTTGCTAGGTTTTAGAATCTAGTAGTCTAGATGGTTAATATCATTTTTATATTCTCAAAAATATTTAACTAGTCCACTTGAGAGATAGATTAAGAATTGCAATTAACTAGCTGGTCCACTTGAGAGGGATCTCTTAGCAATCTTAACAAAAAAATATTGATCTCCAGCAATAATTAGCTAGTGAACGAGGGAATCATGTTTCAATCCCGAGGGGAATGCTAATTTATAAATTTTAAAGAAGAAGATTTTAGTAATGGAAAAGGCACCTTTTCCTTTACCAAAAAATGATGTTGATTTAAAAAAAGAATAATTTCACAATCTTTCATAAGCGAATTCACAGTCTTAATAGTCTAATATTGTTGGCATCCCTGACTTGTATATATATTCAATGTCACTGGAGAATTCCTTATTTTTTAACATGTTTTTAGACTGAATCAAGCTTAGCACCATGTATATTATTTTAAGTTCTAGTTTCATGAATTAACATTTAACTGATTAAATCAAAAAATATTTCTTGAATACAATATTTATTGATTCCGAGGAATCAAGTTAATATTATTACTGAATTAATTTCCCTGTTTTAAAAATTAAGGAATCGAAGACAATTACTTTTCAGCTCACTTGCTCTTCCTCTCCATTGGTTTAATTAAACAAATATTTTTTTAATTAATTATTAAAAGGAAAACATGTATATGATCCCCTAAAAGTTAGCTAATATTCATATTTTCTCCTATTTTTCTGAAAATCCATTTAATCCCCTCGAATGTTTCTTTGGTTAAACAAATGCCCCTGGATTAATTTTCATTAATTTATGAGGAATATTCTGTACTTAATATTACCCTGAAATTATATATGCATATAACCCTACGAAATGTTAACAAAATGCAAAAAAAAAAAAAAAACCCTATACATGACAAAAATGCCCTTCCACTTTCCATGCATTGCCTCCATGTTGAGAACCTGCTGAAATCCACGCATGAACCTGCCGCCCGCATCGAATGCTGCCCAAATCCATGCACGCGCGCGCAAACTGTCGTCACAAGCACAAAATTAAAGCGTCACCTCTGCGCCATGCATTCGCTTGAAGAGCTTAAAAGCCTCGTCGGGCCTCCCACAGCGGACGCACCCTTGAATGACGCGAGTCTACGCCGAGACGTCCTTGCGGGGCATCGCATCGCGAGATGATCGCGTTGTACTAGGAGTCCTTGGAGGGGGTGGTGGGGAAGGAGAAGACTGCGGGGAGGGGGTCGTCAGAGGTGATGAAGAAGTCAATGAGGGTGATGTAGAAGAAGGTGTTTTAGTGGGGCATTTCGTCGAACAGGTGAAGGATGTCATCGAGGAAGGCTTGGAGGAGGGAGTTCGAGAAGAAGAAGAGGGAGGTGCAAAATCGCAGATGTCGTTGTGGTGCAAGAAAATCAAAATCTTCAGTGAGAAATCCTTACAAAAACCCAAACTATAAATCCAAAAGATCTCTCTCACAAACATCCATTGTTAGTTCCCTCTCCCTCTCATTATACACACTGTTTTGAATATTGAAGCCCCCTCCTCTTCAACCCCAACCCTCCTTTTCATCACCCTCACAAGGCCACAAGGCCCACAACCCAACTCATCCCCATCGCCGCATCCCATAAACACCTCCTCCACATCCGCCGGCATCATCTTCGACTTGGGCAGCAACTCCTCCATCTCCCGCATCACCCCTTCCCCCCTCGTACGCCACACACAACACCTCTTACTGTTACGAGAAACAGAGGAGAAGGCATGACTTCTTTTTTTTTTTTTTGATAGTGGGGGCATTTTTGTCATTTCGTCTTCTACAATTAAATTAACCATGGTGTAGTTACATAAGAGAAACTGCAGGGGTTATATAGATTAATCATTAGATAATTTATATAATGTATATGGTTTCAGAAAAATGAGGGATTGATTTGAATATTGACAAACTTGGAGGGGGTTATATGCATGTTTCCCTTATAAAAAAACAGTGGGTAGGGTCTGAACAGGCAACTTCATCATGTGGCCGCCACGCGATCGACATCTAAAACCGTGTGCCCTCCACATATTTTAATGTGCTTAATTTGTTGAGAAGTATAATATACATATAATATGAGTTATGTAGTTTTCAAGTTTGCTTGTTATTAGTTTGGATCCTCTGTTTAGGTAGATGACTTAAAGTTTTATTTATTATTATTATTTTGTCAAGGGGCCACAATTTCATAATACTGATTTTTTTAGGGCACATGAAATGTTGTCAAGCTTTGATCATGAAGAGGCGTTGGCAACACAACTGCAACTTGAAAAAAAAAAGACCACACTATGGAGAAGTAAGTTATTGTTTTAATTTGCAATATTGAGCAGCATTAATGTGTTAATATGATATTTTGCATGCAAAACCAAAAAAAAAAAAAAAAAAAGCTCTTTGATTTGATCATTTTGATGGCCTTAACACTGGTGTGATGGCCTGTCAAATACTCTTTGATGTTCAAGGCAGATGTCGATCAGATTCAACATTGTTCTTTCACTTTTAAGAAATGAATGTTTAAGGGGATGTTTTCATACTAAATTTTATGAGGGTACATGTTATTTATGCATTATCATATATGTTGACATGTTTCTTTTGCATCATCTACGTGACTTTTTTTTATTTTACCATGTGGAGCTCAACCACCTTTATTGACTCAATTAACTATAACAATTAGAGTCTAACTGGTGAGTTACAATTGTATCAAGCTAGAATATTGTAAATGTCACCAATAGTTTTTTTTTCCCGAAACGGATCACCAATTGTTTATTGTCATCTGTCCATGGTAAGACCAATTAATTTGCATCTCTTTTGAAGAAATGGTTAACAGTACTCAAATCTGATCATTGACAATGGATATGCAGTTTTTACACTAATTCACTTTACCTCACCTCGGCCGATGTTGAACGCATGTCACTGCACCTTCTTAGATGGGATGAAATATTTCAATCTTGTACTGCATATATAAATTGTGGAATACTTTCAATTATACTGTGATCAAATCATGCATGCTGCCTTTTATTATGATCACTCGATTCATTCTATAACCACCTATTCCTTTTTTTCCATCTATAAATTAATTCTCGCGGTCAGCTAGACACTACAACACGCATGTATTCAAATTAAATTAATAAACTGCATGCTGGCAGACCCGTTGAAAATGGATTCAGATCATGTGTGACATGCAACATATAGATTTTCCAATTGCTAATTTTAGAAGATAAAAAGTACATCAATTTTGTTCATATATATTTACATTTGTCAAAATTGAAATAAAAAGTGAAGATAAATGTTAGTTGAACCTTTATGTGGAAAAAATATCCTCATTTTCATTTCAAATCGGACAACTGTCTGAAGTTTATCCGATCATTTCTTATACAAAGGCCTAGTTTGATAAATGGATAAATATTTATGATAAGTTAGTCTAATTATGAGCATAAAAAATCATTATTTTTATCCAGATTTACATTTGATAATGTATTTTGTTATCCTTATTCTTTTGTGTTCTTATCATTTACTTTCCATTTGGATCACATGATCTAAAATATAAGATAACTACAAAAAAAAATTTAAAAATATCAAGTATACCCTTTCTATGAATGGGGCATTAATATTGTTGGTTTTGGTTTCATAAAGTTTTTAGTTTTTGTTTTATTGGAAAAGTCTGGTTTGACATTGGGATAAGGGGTTGTAATAATGAACTAATTGGGTTAAATCACATGTTATCCATATGGCATAAAAAGAAAAAAAATGATCAAACACAAACAATTGTCTATATTTTGAGAGAAAAACTGAAGATATTTTGTTCTAAATAAAAGTAGAACATATTTTATCCTCATTTTACAAAACATGGACAACATTTATGATTGTCATTCCTAATAAAACAAAAACAAAAAACTTCATGAAACCAAAATCAACAATATTAATGTCCCATTAATAGAAATGATATATATACTTGGTATTTTTAAATTTTTTTTGAATTTATCCCATATTTTATATCATGTAATCCAAATTCAAAGTTAAGGATAAGAACACAAAAAAAAATAACAAAATGCATTACCAAATGTAACTCTGGATAAAAATAATAGTTTTTTTATCCCCATAAATTAGGCTAACTTATCCTAAATATTTATTCATTTACCAAACTAGGCCTAAAAAAAGGTATTATAATTGCATCACATTTAAATGCATTCATATCTTAGGGTGTGTTTAGTTGCACGATTGTAAAACTGATTATGCAGGAATTTGGGTTTTAAAATTGATTCTGTAAGAAGGTCAACCCTCCCCCCATCTATGGGCACTTTTTACATGAAATCTGTGTACAAAAAACTGGTACAATATAACTGTTTAGTTGAACGATCAGTTTCATATAAACGTAAAAGTTGTCCAATCGTGCAATCAAATGTTGTCTTATATGTGTTTGGCCACGCAGCACACCGCAAGGTAGGCCATAAGGGGGCCCTTCCTGTGATTTGCCCCAGATCGAGAAAACCATCAAAGAAATTGAGGTAATCAACTATCAAACCCAAACAGATACCATCGCTACAACACATGAGCAAACTGATTAGCATATATTGTCATCTTTAAAAGAGAGAAAAAAATTTAAAATAAAAGGAAAAATATGCAAACACAAGATTCTTAACCTTTTAAAACCACAACATGTCACATGACCTTCAAAACCACAACATATATACATATTCATAAAATACACCACCTTCAACAGATAAACAAAAAAAAAAAAAAAACACACACACACACACACAGACACGCAAGCTTAAGCCGAAGCATCCATCCCAAAAGCCAGCCCAAACAACCTAAGCACCCCATAAGTGACCAACATAGCCACCCAACCCCCGACCAAAACCCTAGTCGCCGACTTCGCCACGTTTGAGCCGCCCAACACGGCCCCGACAGCCCCGAACCCGGCCAAGCCCAGGCTACTCACCCCACAAACAGTCCCAAGCCTGACCCCCCACGGCTTGATGAACCCACCCGCCAGTAGCGGCAAGAGCGCGCCGAGTGCGAACGCCAGCGCCGAAGCCCCCGCCGCCTGTGCCGGGCTCGGAAGCTTCTTCTCCTTCTCTTCGAAGTCGTTCTCTCTCTTCATCTGAGCCAATTCGATGTCGTACTGGGCGTAGACGGAGACAAACTCTCCGATGGCCATGCTGCACGCGCCTGCGACCAGGCCGGCTAGACCGGAGACGAGCATGGCCTTGGCGGTCTGGTTCACGGCGCCGACGCCGATCATGAGGGAAGCGACGGAGACCAGCCCGTCGTTGGCGCCGAGGACGGCGGCGCGTAGCCACTGGGACCGCGCGGAGTAGTCTGTGGAGGGGGAGTCGTCTTGGTGGGTGGGTTCAGTTATTGGGAGGATGGTGAGGTGGATGGAGGGGTTTGTAGTTGATTGGTTTGGTTGTGGTTGTGGAGGTGGTGGTGGTGGGGAAAGACTTGGACGGATTTGGGAACTCATTAGGGAAGACATGGTGGATTAGAGAGAGATGGGGGGACAAGAGGAGCGTGTAAGGCACACTCCACTACTACAAGCTTCCATATATAAAGTGAAATATCAAGAGATAATTGAATATTATTAAACAAAATTAATGACATACCCTGTGACCCACAAATGTTGGCTAACAAGGAAATGACACGCACGCAGGCAAAATTCTATTTTTATGAAATGTTCGTGGATATATATATACGCGCACACACATATGCTATAAGGTATCATTACAGTTTAAATCGTGTCAGATATAAATTTGATTAGTATTATCAGTATAAAACAACATAATCTTTGAATTGTGCTACACACAGTCTATGAGTCAAACTATATAGACAAATATCACTCTTATTGAATAGTGATGATACTGACCAAATCTAAGTCTGACTAGATCTAATAGGAGAGTGATATATGTATCCAACAATTGATTTTGCAGCTCGATTCATAGGTTGTGTAATTCGATTTATAGGCTGTGCATTTCGATATTAATAGTATTAACCAAGCTCAGACCTGATTAGATCTGGACCCTTGCTATTGGGTCACACATGGTGATCATGTGCCATCTACAAAGAGAATATACTCTCGCTATTTAGGTTTATAGTCTGACTGTTTTTTTTTTCATTATTTGAATAAATTTTTATCTTTTATGTTCATCTAATCAAAATATAGATATAAAATTTTAGATAAATAAGAGATTTTAAATTATATATGTATCTCCTAGATGTAATTAGTATGGTATATTCTAACTTATCGAAGTTTTTTTAGTTATTTCAATTTATCTATACTAAATAAACATGTTTTGTTTTAGGATCAAATTTATTCTTGCCTTATCCACTTTCTCATCCGTGAAACAAATGGAGGCTTATGATATTGTAGGTACGTGGGTGAGTTTTTGGAGTTACAGATCATCTTATAATGGCAGTGTAAGAATGTGATATGGATGAGTAAACACTATGAATTAACATTTTTGATGCAGCATGTAACCACGCTCTTTTACGGATCCGTTCAAATGAACGAAATCGGTAGGCTCCAACGACGCTGTTGATTCTTCAATAAAATGATACCAGGGATGTTGGGCTTCAAATATCTGTTGATTTCCTAAGAAATGCCAGAAATTTGGCATTTCTATATAAATGTGAGTACTCCTAACAAAATTCAATAGATAAAATAAATAAACGTCAAATAATCACTAATCTCTATAATCGTTACATGCCTATTTATAGAAGAGAATCTTTAACAAACTAAGATCTCAACTGATTATTCTGTAAAGATAACTAATACATCTTCATTTAATCTTAACTAATATTGAAATTTGAATTTAAATTCAAAAATTCAAATTCAAATCCTAACTAAAAATATAAAAAAAATCATATCTGAATAATTTCTGAATATTAACTAATCCTAATTATCCAGAAAAGATATGATAAATCTAACAAATAAAACTAAAATACGTACAAATCATTCATGATCCTCCATATGGTGCTCCTTAATGGTACATGATCGTGCTGCATCATTCTCCCCCTCTTCAGAAAAACTCGTCCTCGAGTTTAGTTGAACAATTTGGTGATGAAGCCCGAGCAATTGATGACGTGATCCACTGAATTTTGATGGTATAACTTCAAGGACACTCAATCGATCAAAGCTGACGACGTTTGTGTTCTTTCGATCTCCAGTAGCCATGGTTATTATTTTGTTTAATTTATGGTGGACTAAAATGAAAGGAATATGAGAGTTTTTTTTTTACTTTGGTCTCGGTTTGAGTTGGCTTGGCTGGGATTTGAAGGATAATGGACTAATGGTTTTTTTTTTGTGAATGGGATGTATCTGGACGGGTAAAGATAAATGAAGATAAATGAGATATGGGTTCAACAGTGGCAGCGGCTCAGGACGACAGCGACGACAACGACAGTGCTCGGAGGCAGCGGCTCTCGACGGCAACGGCGGCTCGCGGTGGTGGTCGAACCTTTCTCTGATACCAACTGATGCAGCGTGTAACCACGCTCTTCTACGGATCCGTTCAAAGGAACGAAATCGGTAGGCTCCAACAACGCTGTTGATTCTTCAATAGAATGATACCAGGGATGTTGGGCTTCAAATATCTGTTGATTTCCTAAAAAATGCCAGAAATTTAGTATTTTTATGTAAATGTTAGTACTCCTAACAAAATATAATAGATAAAATAAATAAACTTCAAATAATCACTAGTCTCTATAATCGTTACATGCATATTTATAGAAGAGAATCTTTAGCAAACTAAGATCTCAACTCATTATTCTGTAAAGATAACTAATACATCTTCATTTAATCCTAACTAATATTGAAATTTGAATTTAAATTCAAAAATTCAAATTCCAATCCTAACTAAAAATATAAAAAAAATCATATTTGAATAATATTTAAATATTAACTAATCCTAATTATCTAAAAAAGATATGATAAATGATCGTGCTGCATCAATTTTCCAAAAAAAAAAAAAAAACTGTGAATTAATCCATGTAAAATATTTGTAGAATAATAATTTTTGAAAAACAAGAAGACGGATATTAACCTGCCCCTGGAATGAATGGCATTGCACCTAGTAACACACCTCCCCGGTTGGCTACTCACAGGTTAACATATGGCATGGCTTTCAGAGGTTTTTTTTAAAGAAAAGATAGACATGACTTTTGAGTTATATTAAGTTGACCTTTATTTTATTTTTTTTCATTTGTACTGCTTATATAATAAATTTTGGATGCTGATGTACGCATGCAATTATTATTCATGCATGCAGTTCTGCGCTTGCAACCTTCATTTTCTTGTACATTAGATTAAGCTAGTATATAATTGGAGGATATAAAGATTGCAATTATTAAGCTAGTACATTAGATTAAGCTTGCAACCTTCAATTATTCTAAAGATATATATTCATTGGAGGATATAATTATTTTTATAAAAATATATAGTTTATTAGACTAATATATATCTTAAAAGAGCTCTGTTACACTCAGTCATTTTTACAATCCTAAATGCGGTTCTCTATACCTCGTTAGCCCTTCCACTTACTGTTTTGAGTAATATATTTTATTGAAAATTTTTCTTATTTTCTATTAATGATATCATTCGATTCATTATAGTGTATATATATATATATAATTTTTTATACAAGTACATACCTAATTTAATGAGGTATATGATTTTAATGGTATCTGTATTTTAGACTGTAACATGAATTATGTGTAACATTTTTCATATAAAAAATGTGCAGAAATATTGAGAACTACAAATGAAACTTTCTTAATATTTTCTAAAATTTTAATGTGCACACGAAAAGCTTGTCTGAGGCAGGAGCACATCCCCTCAATTAATATATATAGTTACAAGGAATTAATACATTACTTTAAGAAGGGTTCGGATCCAGCACTGACTTCGGTCAGTTCAATCAGTATCGAACTGTATAATCTATTAATCGAATTACATAGCTTATGAATTGAACTGCACAGTCAATTAATTGTTAGGTATATATGTCATTCTCTTATTAGATCTAGTCAAGTCTGAGTTTGATCACTACTATCAACATACAATAAGAGAGTAACACATGTATTCAACAATTGTTTGTGCAGTTCAATTCATAGACTGCGTAGTTCAATTTATAAATCATGTCGCTATTCGATACTGATGGACTAGCAGAAATCAGATCTAACTGGATTCTGACTTCTTTAAGAATCTGACACAAAAATCCCCCCCCCCCCAACAATGAAACTAGTTCCTTTTAACTAGGCCTGTCAACGGGTCGGATCTGGGTCGGGTCGGGTCGGGGTGGACCCGGACCCGACGAGTCCGGGTCCGACCCAACCTGGATGGTTGGCAAAAAAAAAGAAAAAAAGAGGAAGAGCTCATGTATTTGTTTGCCTTATCATTATATTTGAAAATTTTTGTAATAAAACATTATTATTAATGAGACTATGTTTGAACATAATTTTATACAATTCAAAAGAAGTAAATGAATTATTAAACAATATCCAAAATAATAACCACTAACATAAAAAACATATTAACCTAAACAATAAACATAACTAATTATACAAACATTCAAAACAATATTAACCTAAACAACATTCAAAACAATAAACACTAACATATTAACTAAAATAATAAACATAAATCATGCAACAAACTAATTTATTATACAAATTCAAAAACTAAAAAATTAATTATCCAAAACAAACCGATGACAATACATTACTAAGTTTATTGCATATTAAACAATTAAGTTCTTGCAGATTGCAACATCAACACAACGAAAAAAATGTTATGATTATGATTATAATTTATGAACTTATAGATACAAACATAAGTTAAGTAAGAAATATATTTATGTATCAACTAATACTAATAGTTTTATAATATATGAGCATATATTAATAAAACAATCGGGTCTCGGGTCCAACGGATCGGGTCGGGGCGGGGTGGACCTGGACCTAACTCGTTTGTTTGTTCGGGTCCGCCGGGTCGGGTCCAACTCGAGTCGGATCCAAACCAGGTCGGGTATATTACACATGTAATCAGGTCTGGGTCGGGTCGGATTCGGGTTTAGATTAGACCCATTGACTGGCCTACTTTTAACTTCGACGGGGCAGATGCCGCGATGCACAGATATCACGTGAAATGTGTTATTATCAATCAGTCCGGTCAACAAAAATGAGAAGCTCCGCATACACAACATACGACCTGTTTGTTTAGCATCAATAAACATTTTTTTTGCCGTGAGACACATACTTTTTTTTTCCAGATTTGTAAGGATTTGATTCATTCAAAGATTGAATCTCCTAAAACTAAGATATTTGAACGCCTCTCTATCTTATCTTTTTTTATCATTAAATCTATATGTAGTCCTATATAAAGCAATTCATCCCTGTAGCCTAAATTATTTTTGTTTTCAAGCATATTATTTATTTACTTATTTATTTATATGTATATATGTTGTGTTATTTATTTATGTAAATTTATATTGTGTTATTCTTGTTCTGTATGTTTGATCTTAATTAAATGGTGGCTTTGGAATGTAGGGAACTTTTAAGATGAATGGCTTTGGAATATATATATATAATAATTGGAATGTTGAGTTCATAAAAGCTACCAACAATAAATCTCAGATCATACACAAAAATAAACACCATACAAAAATTTAAAAAGGAGAAAATTTGCATATATAGTTCCGTCTAAGCACAAAACTATACATCCACGAAGAAAAACTAGAGATAATTACATAATAATCACTTGTTTACATGATATTTATAGAGATAGATCTCAATGATTTCCACAATTAACCTCACTGTAACATACTGTTTACAAGATTCCAAGAGATTGGTTTTAAGATTAATTAAAATCATTTTTTCATTAATACGGTTAAACTGGATTGATATACATAATCCTAATACGTACACAATAGATAATTAATGAGGAATAAATAAATAGGGCATGTGTCACACACGCGATCTCCATCAAAAAGTTAGCGAATCTTTCCTTTTTTAAAAGAATTGTGAACACGTTTGATGGAATAAGTTCTACACTAGAAAAGCATCCATTAGGTTCATAAACTAAAGTGAATTATTATGATCCACTTATTTATAATTTGTTAATCAATCATCAATGTTTGTAGTTGTTCATCTCTTTCCCTATGTCGCTTTCTGTAATACATTTAAACTAATATTAAGAATGTGCTATGATTAGTTGGTTAGCATCCTCTATCTGTAAAGAGATCAGGATATCAAACTTAAAGCCATCTATTTTCAAATAATAATAATAATAATATTAGAATATGGAGAATGGCATCCCATCATTTGTAGAGATCAATAAAAATTATAAACAGAAGAATTAAAGTGTTAGGCCCAGTTTGGACTTTGGATATGTGTTTTGACATATTCTGCATTTCAAAAGTTAAAAATTCTTAAACACGAATTCAAACATATTTTTAAAGTTTAACTCTTCAAATCATCATCTTTCTTTTTTAGGTCATTAAATATTGTGATTGAAAAGCTAATAGAATAATATTTTTAAAAAATTGAGTATGAAACACAATATTTTGATAATCTTAAAGTTTCACATGGAAATCCAACCTCAATCATGCAATATTAAAACCATCGAACTTCATTTTCCAAAGCTTCATCTCCTGATGAATCATGAAAGTGATACAATGAGTATACTATTCAATCAAGTGGTGCAATTAAGTACAATTTTCAACCTTCTTTTGAGAATGACCACAACTTAAAATCATTGTGGTTGGGGTACTGTCTATTTGTAGTTCCTATGCAAATCTTGTATATATTAGAACATATCCCATGCGAAGTGGTAATCATTCATCATATAATTCAGTGTTACACGGTAATTTTATTCATAGTTTGAGTCTTTATACCAAATCATCTCTGCACAAGTTTGTGTTGGATTTTTATAGATAAAAATAATATTTCAAAATAATGAATTTATAAGAATTTAATTTTATCACCTTTTATTTTCTAAAAGATGTATAAAAAATATTTTAGTCTCATATAGGAAAAATATTTTTTCAAATCATTGTATATATTAGGATCCTCATTGTACTTATAAAAAAAATAAGTAATCTTGACGCGTGACACACGCACGTATCTTATTTAAATTTAAATTAAATGTGAACTCTTTGATTTGATTTTTGATCATGATTGTCCAACAAAAGACCTATCAAATAAAAGTTCATAATGCATACAGAAAATATCCGAAAAATCCGTATATGTATATATCCATATCCAATGGGTTATTTACTAATACTAGCTTATGCACACGTGCATCGCACGTGAATTGTTTTAATCCTTATCTGATACTATTAATTCATTTAATAATTAGATTAAGTGTTAAAACATATCTTTAATACAAATATAATTATTAGATTATATTGTGTAAAATTAAAACCTAATAAATATTGTGCGCATTTATAAATTTTCTACATTGTATTATATCATATTAATTTAATTATAATTTTGACATATATAAAAAAATTATATTGTGTTATATCATATGAAAAATAGCCATTAATAGGATACAATAAAAAAAATTCACGTCATGCGACTTTTTTTTAGAAGAACAATAGACTATATAACATTCATAAGATACTATAATTGTGAGGGGTGGATTCTGATCTCCCTCCACTGAGCCGGATCCTAGAAGTGATCCGAGCTTTGGTTGGGGGATCCGAGAAGAAGCGCGTACATCTTTCCTTTGCGGCTGTCGAGGTTCTGTCAGCGAGTCTCCTAGCTCCGTCTCCTGTTCCGGTCATCTACAACTCACACCAGTGTGGTGCTGGCTAACGCTCCTCCGACTAAGCTTGTCAATTATCCAAAAAAAATCCGAATCCGATCCGAATCTGTATCCGAAAAATCAGAAATATCCGATATTCGAAGATCCGTAGTGCGGATATGGATATTAGTCTATCCGATCCGAAAAATATCCGTATCCGACATATATTATAAAAAATTTATATATTTGAATTATATATTACCTATATTGTTATCTTATATGATTAAACACAATGATAATATATTATAATACTATTAAATTTTCAATGTATAATATCTGAAAAGGAGAATAAGTCTTAAAAATTTTAATTTTAATATTGACATCTCTTTAAAATATCACTTGATTATCTAAATTAATATCAATATTCAAACAAGTCAATTATCCGAAAAATATCCATATCCGAAGGGATCCGAATCCGAAAATTAATATCCGTATCCGAATCCGAAAGTTAGGATATGGATATAGGCATATCTGATCCGTATCCATCCGATTGACAGGCTTACCTCCGACGCTCAAGTCAGTTATCACAGTTTTAATGAAAGCATACTCGAGTCTAGAGAGTTCGTGCAGAGTGAGTGTGACTGTGTGTCAGTTATCACAGTTTTAGTGAAAGCATACTCGAGTCTAGAGAGTTCGTGCAGGGGGAGTGTGACTGTGTGTTCTTGTGTCCCTTTTGGGGACAATGATGCCTCCTCTTTTATTCTCGAAGAGGGCGTGCCGACCTCGCTCCTGGGGAGTGAGTTTAATGCAAGTACGGACGAGATCGTCCAGGTGGCGTGGGGATCAGCCACCACGTATGATCTCGAGGCGTAACCGACTCCTGACATTGCTTACCACTGCTGTGTCAGAGGATATTCTCTGCCTTTTCCATTATCTTCGTGAAGTGGACGTGTAGGCGTTTCTCCTCTACCAGGCTAGGCCCCGTGGTCAGGCTTTGTCGAGATGATCAAAATCACTGTGTCTGATCACCCCACTTAGGTCGAACGAAAATTAAGTCTTCCTAGACCTGGTCGGGCAACTGCCTTACCTGATGCCCAACCAGCCCTTCATAGGCTACTTATGGTAGATAGCTCCATCCCTTCTTTGGACTTGTTGGACCGAGTAGCTACTACCCTATCGTGGGCCCGCTAATCGGATAGCCATGTGAGTCAATGAGATTCCGCAAATAGGCCCATCTCATATCTTATTCCTGTTTGATTCTGGTTTTGGCACGTAACTTTATTCCCAATTCAATTGTGTATAAATTCAGTTTTCTACAATAATAATCTGAATCTTGCCTCAAAATAAATAGGGAGAAGAGAGGAATAAAGAATGGAAAGAGAGATTGTCACACAAGAAATTTAAAGAACTCAATCCCAACTAAAAAGCAAAACAAAAGAAAGGCAAGGATGGAACCCCCACCTGCCAAAATAAAATACAACCATCAATCACCTCCAAGAAACATTTAACAATACTAAAAAATTATATAGCTTATTAAATTTTTTAATAACTTTAACATTTAATAATATTAAAAAATAATAAGTTGTATTAAGCAATAACGAATTTTATTATATTTTAATAGTTATATTATTACATTATACTACAAATTATATTATTACAATATCATATTAATACTAAATTTATTATGTAATATATTTTTAATCTAACAAATATCAAATATATTCTAAGTTAATAATTTATACTCGTATATTTTAATATATTAATATGTGTTAATATTAAAATATTAATAAAATATTATTTTTATTTAAAATAAAATTTTAAATATTAAACTAAAATATTGAATATAAATCTACTCTTATTAATAAAATTTTAATATTATTATAGATAAATATTAATATTTATTGATGATTAATATTAATAAATTGAATTAATTTGGTAGTATTTATATGTTAATGGTATTCCATTGGATTAATTTGATAGTATATGTTAATAGTATTACATTGGTATATTAGTATGTCAAAAATATTTTCATAATTGGTGTATATATAATAATTATATTATTTTAATATTTAATTATTGGAACGATAATAAATATTTATGTAATTTACATAAACTTAGTTAAATATACTATCGTACTTTGTGTATTATTATATTAATTTCTTAATGTTATTTTAATATATAATTATTAAAAAATGAAAAAAAAATCTGATTTAAAATTTTATTATTTTAAAATATTTTTAAGAACTTCTAAAATAATATTTAGTTAAAGAAAACATAGGATAGAAAAGATGGATTTCAAGAATCTAAAAGAGTTGAATTTAAAAGCCTTTTAATTTTACTGATTGAAAAATATTATATATTTAGGGCATATTTGGATATGGTGCAAATGGGGGCGGATTCTCATTTGCATTTAGTCAAACACAATATTTTGTTTGATTATGATAATTAAGTATAACAAATAAAATTGATCCATTTTTGTGGATATCCAAATCATTTGTAAAGAGTATATGCTTCCCTTCTACATGGGTCGAGACAGACATGGTGACGCCTCCCATCCAGCCGACCACCATAAGGCCACGATAAGTATCAACAATGTAGAGATCCAGGTGGTGAGGGTCGTGAGGAGAGGGCCGGACGACGAGGGCCATGATGCAAGGACGTGGCGACTAAGGGTCGTGAAATAAGGGCTGGGCAACGGGGGCAAGGTGGTGAGGGATCTGTGGGGGAGTCGAACAGATTGAGAGAAGGTTCATGGGGGAGAAGCCTCACATGGTGAGAGTTAGGATTTGATGTGAAATGAATTTACTAATTGTTTGCATATTGTGTTAATATACGAGGAGTTTATAAATTAAGTTATGAAAATAATAAGTGACATTTACAGTATTAAAGGGTTCAATTAGACCCACCCTGCAAATATAGGCACCAATTTTTAATTCGGGTCTAAGTCGGGTCCCATGGAGCCATCAGTGTCAAATAACCCCAACATTGGTGGGCCTTTCATGTGATACCCAACCCAACTATTTCACTACCCGACTCAGGTACCCTAACCCCCAATTTTAGGGTTTCTCTCTTCAAAGGAGCTGCCGCGGCCTTCTCCGCCTCCAGTCGTCGTCGTTTCCGCCTATTAGTCCTTCAGGTATGTGTAGTAAATACTCTCACTCCGTCCCTCTCTGTGACCACCAAATCCGTTGTGTACAACTTTGTTCTAAATGAAGTGTTGAGGAGGTGTGGCTGTGTTTTGATTGTGTACAATATTGTTCTAGATGAATAAATACTTGTTGACGAAACGTATTTTAATTCTCCCTTTCTCCTTCTCTGTGGCTGATTTGGGCCACAAATTGTTTGATTTGGTACAAATTTGGGATGTTTTGAATGTCACAAAAAGCTTGTGCTCCAAGACTCATATTTTTGAATCCGAGATGAATTACGAGATGAGATGTGGTTTAGGAAACCAAACCGGGTCATTTTTTAAAAACTCATAAAAATGTAACTATGGGATTTGGGAAACTAGGGTTCCGATCGGGGCTAGGGGCCTTTTTTGTGGGGTTAAAGTTTTGGGTTTGTTGAGCTGATTAGGGTTTTTTGGAAGCTGAGGGTTTTTTTGTTGTTGCAGTGGAGATTAAAAAAACAGAGAGAGAGAGAGAGAGAGAGAGAGAGAGAGAGAGCAGAAGGTAGAAGGGATGGTGAAATCAAGTGATGGTGCAGCTATGACAATGCGGCGCAATAGATTTACGGTACTGTTTGTAAAACCCTTGAAGTTTTTATTTTTTTTTATTTTTTTGATGGGTATGTTTGAGAAAGAAATTTTGGGTTTTGCTTTATTTTAATTATTATGTTTTGATGGATTGCAGACGTCAAAGTTAGCGGATATGTATACTGATAAGGCATCTGGCAGCTCTACGAATCGAGCTGAATCAAATGATGAGGAGATGGATATCTGGAAATTATTGAGGGATGTTCAATTTGTGGGTAAGCATTCTGAAGCATTGCCTCTTATATTTAATTATTGGTTCGTTTATTTTGAGTAACTATCTTTGTTTTCTTGGAAAGCATTTTTTTGTGTTAAATATACTAATTTCAGGTCAACAGAAATCTTGTTGTGCACCTTGATTCTTATGTTAGTCTTCGAGAGCTCTTGTGATTGTTGCTGGAATTTTGTATTTCTTTATTTGTGTTCATTTTTTTTGTTTAGAAATGCTAGTCATGCATCTTTTTCCACATAGTTTTACTTCTTTGAAATGTACATTATCTGCAAAGTAGACTGACATGTGGCATGGCGGTATCTATGTTTATATGGTCATCAATTTTTTTATAAAAGGTCAATAAGGCTGGGTATTTCAAAAAAAAATAAGGCTGGATTATTTCACTAGCATGTGTTGGTACCCGACATTTTATTGGTAACCAGAGCATCTATTGATTCACCATCCAAGGTGAATGAAGTTTTTTTGGCGGATAAAAAAAGAGGTATTGAATTTTATGAATAAAAGAAATAACATATACACTAGGTTTCATGCGCAAAGACCCTCACTTAACTAAAAAAAATAAGGCTGGATTATTTCACTAGCATGTGTTGGTACCCGACATTTTATTGGTAACCAGAGCATCTATTGATTCACCATCCAAGGTGAATGAAGATTTTTTGGCGGATAAAAAAGAGGTATTGAATTTTATGAATAAAAGAAAGAACATATACACTAGGTTTCATGCGCAAACCCTCACTTAACTAGAGCCTATCTTGTGTATTGATCATCATAAGTAGCCCTTTGTCTAGCCAATTGATCTGGTAGTTCATAGGCAGAGTGCCTCAGACTTACAATAAACACTAAGCTTTTGAGTTCTCTTCAAGAATTGGTCAACATGATGAGGGAGGCCTGGCAACCTAGACTTATGTTTAAAACAGTTTACAGAATGTTATTAAAGGTTCATGAATTGATTCTCGTAACAAATGACCATGGATGATAGTACAGGAGAAAACCATTTATTGTTGATGAATCAAGCACTTGAACATATATGGAACATTGGAGTATCCAAAATTTTGTAGGAATTTTGACCAGGGATTCCTTTTTCCTTTTTCTTTTGACTGGCTAGCTAATCGCTCAAGTAATTGGATTTTTCTCTCTTAATGTTTTGTTTGGCCTTTCTTCTTTTTTTTCTTTCTTTCTTGTCTTTGAAAGTTAGGCATGTATTTCTTATTTGTAGGTTGGGATGTCTAGTCCCCCACCTTTGGAGTTCTCCTTTGTTTTTCTGTTTAATAAAATTTATGTGCTGGGATCCCAATTTTCCTTTAATAAATGTTTGTATATGGTGCAATGCGCTGAGAATTACATCATAGTCTTGAATTTTCTTATAATATGAGTAATACAATTTTCTGCATTTGTACCAATGGGTTCACAAATTAGGATCCTGGGACTGGGTTCAAGAGAAGGAAAAGGTGTGATTTAAGGGGTAGGACGTGTTTTTTTTTCTTTTTGGAGTGAAAAGTAGGACCTTCATTTATAATATGACCTTCCCCTTGTTCTTTCCTTTGCTTTAAGTTTTTTGTTGTAATCTTTTTTTTTTTTTTTTTTTTGGGGGGGGGGGGGGGGGGGGATATATTGTATTGGGTAGCTTATTATCTACCCTTGTGGAGTAACCAATTTAATAAAATTTGGGTTACTTCAACGTTTTAGTAAAAAAAAAAAAGTGTGTTTTATTTCTGGCAAAGTTTAGTTCCATCAAAGGTGGCAAATCCACCCGATCAGACCTACCAGAATCTGAAATGGAACTGCAGAGGGCTTTTGAATGCTTCTAAGAGTGGACTTTAGACACCTACATGGTTCTCTTGCTTATTCTTGGACAGACACGTGACAAAGTTCAGTCCAATGTTTAGTCCAAAGTTTTGGCCCGTTTTGCCTTATCTATTATTAAAAGGCTGCAGACAAAGGCAAACGAAGTGAAATTCAAATTTTTCGTTCTCTTCTAGTGTGAATTAGACAGCGGTAAATTCAGAATGTCAGGAAACAATAAACTTGACATCATTGATTACTTATTGGTTGTAGAGAGAATTTCTTAACAGTAGAAGATTAAAACCCAACTCTTTTAGTCCTTGTCTGTCTTGATTGGGTGTGGTTTTCATCAGGTTCTTCGAGCATGAGTTGGAAGGAGAGGAAGGCGCTGGAGAATCGCAACGTTGTCAATTTAGGTGGAAAGGTATTTATCTGCTATAAACAGTTCCCTGGAATTGGCTGATTTATCCTAGACAGTTTATGTGTCACATTGTCTACTATCAGACTCCCAAGAAACATCGGGTGCCACTTAGTGTGGGGAAAGTAGCCTTCAAAAATCGGCAACAGCGAGAACATGAGAAGCTACAGGAAGTGAGGGACTCAGTCTTTCTCTCTTGTGTTTACACACTCTTCTAGCTGAACCATAGTGTCTTAACTCAAGCCCTCAACTTTTTTATTTCAGGAGCAGATACTTGGGCTTTTCAAGAGGAATAAAAGCAGCAGAGCAGTGAACCGCAAGCCGGAGGAGAGGGTGTTGAAGACAAGTGAGGGCCACTTTAAAAAGGGTGTGTTGAATGTGAAACATCTTTTGGAACCTGCTCCCACAAAGGGTAGTGAACTTAACAGACAGAAGGTTAGCAAGGGAAAGAGGAAAGGAAGTGGAAAGAAGAAAGGACACAAGAAGCGCAGGTAGGCCATGAAGACGTCCTCTTCTTCCATTTTTCCCCCTCTGGAAAAAGAATTTTGCGTTGTCTGGATTTGTATGCTAATGTTCTCTGAGCATCTATCATCCTTGAGTTGATCACTTCAGTTTTATTTAGCAATGAGTTGAGCTTTTATCAAAAAGGTTTAATTGATAAAAAAAAGAAAGAAGAGCCTTTACATTATCTTTAATAGATCTTGGTTTAGCCCCATATAGTTTCACTGGTTTCTGCTGACTTCGTAATTGTGCAGATCTTTTGTGAAACTAGCAGAGGTTTATTGAGGATTTCTTTTGGAAGTTCTTATTAGTTCAAAATTTCAGATCATATGAATATGGTTGTGAAACTACCAGAGGCTTATTGAGAATTTCTTTTGGAAGTTTTATAAGTTAGAAATTTTTTGGATCATATGAACATGGTTATGTGATTCTTTCATTGTATATCGTCATATAAAACTGGTCGTGTAGTCTATACACAGAATATATCCACAACTTTTAAAAAATATATTTGTGATCTTTGTTAGAGTTAAATGCGATTTACAGGATTAATCCAGAATCAGCTGTAGACCTATACGGATGATGTGCTTTGATAATGTGTTGATCTTTTCTGGTGGTTACAAGCTTTGTAGTATATCTTTCAGTATATGAGTTTGCCATAATCAAGGTGGATCTGGTCAAGATATGATTGTTTTGTTTTGGTGTTTGAAGTGGTTAGTTATGTTATTTGAGTTGTTGAAAAGTAAATGCTTTAAGTATGACATGTATCAGCAGATCGATATGCATCTACAAAAGCACATCTGACCTAAGTGCATCCATTATTTTATGTTAACTACCCTCCTGTTTTTTCAGCTCACTTTTGTTTGCCAATGCATGGTATGTAAGCTAAACCACACTTCAGCAGGATCTGTTAGTGTCTTTTCTGTAACTGTCATAGTCAGCTATTGTGGCTTTCATTGGGTCACCCCAAAAAAATGCATACAAGCTTTCTGAGAACACTGGAATTTTCATTCCTTAAATCCACTCCAAAAATATTTACAGGAGCTTGATTTAGGCCATGCATTCAAAATCAATGTTGAATAGGAAGCCTTGTTTTAAGCTGTTTTTGTGAACTTCTCATCTTTAGATCCCTGTATTTGAACTTCTTTAAACTATATATATATAGTTGAAGTGTTGATAAATCTAAATCGGCGTGGTAGCTCAAAGAAATCAATCATTTATGTGAAAGTTGAAATCACTCGTTCTGGTGAAGTATCAATGTCTAGCTGTGCATTGACAAGGTAGAGCAAGGGCAGGCATTGATAACAAGATAGAGCAATTAAAAAATGTGTCCCACTATATGATCACTTGCCCTCTAATTCAGGCAATCCAAACATTTGGGTGGTCCTGTTTTCTCAGTATTTCTTGTCCATTTCAATCCCTGTCAAGTCTACATCTAAACAAATAATGCTTTGGATAAGCATGCATTAGTACCCAGACAGTGAATCCTCCCCTTGACAAGCTTATGTAGCCACTTCTAATGGTTCAACCTCCATGTCAATGCAAAAAATTCCACATGTTTGTACCCTTTACATCTTCCTCAATTGTTCATAAATTCGTATGCCATGGAACCTACTCAGGAGAAATTGACTGAAATGTATCACCTCGCAGGTTAGGTTTTATTTTTACATTAAGGCCTTGTTTAAAAACAAGTTTGACAGTTTTTTCCCAAAGACTAGGTTTAAAACTGAGTTTGTAGGAAGTCGTCTCTCCACATATTATGAAAAAACTAGTTTTTTAACACTTATTTACATATAGTTAGCTTTTCCTCAAAAATTGAGTTTAAAACTGAGTTTGCATGAAGTTGTCTCTCCATAAATTATGAAAAAGCTAGTTTTTGAACACTTATTTACAAAAATGTGTTTGTAATTTTTAATTAAGCTGTAACTTTTTTCTGTTTGAAAACGGGTTTAGGGAGAAACTTCCTACAAATCCAAAAACTCTGGAAATCCATTTTTAAACGGAGCCTAAGATTAACGAAACTGGGATTCAGTCAGTCATCTCAAATACCATAACATCGTAATCATCATCAACCAACCTCACTGTAACTTAAAAATGAAAGATAGACCTTAAACTAAAAGAAGAGCTACAATTGAAATGAAAATTGTACAACACACAGATAAGTATTTCCTGCAGTTCAAACCGCCTCCGCCGCTCGCTCCGAAGCCTGGGCTCCTCCTCCAGCCACCACCACCGCCGCCCGACAAGTCGGACACGACGACCTCGCCGAGAGCCACCCCTCTATGCACTTGACGTGGAACCCGTGGCGGCAACTCGGGAGGACCCTGACGTGCTCCCCCTCAGCGAACTCCGACAGGCATATCGCGCACTCCGACAGGCCGCTCTTCCCCGCGGCGGAGTAGACCAGGGTGAGCTGAGAGGCGGCCGCGGCGGCCGTGGGTTTCATGCGCGCATGCTTTTCCGGGTCGTGGGAGGAGTTGTCGGTGCGCTGGCGGCGGAGGAGGCGGAGGAAGAAGCGGATGGCGGCGTTGAGGGCGAGGGCGCAGACGAGGGCGGAGATGAGCAAGATGAGGATCATGGCGAGGTTCGCGTCGAAGTCCTTGGCGGTGCGGTAGGGGCCCCACCCGGTCTTGGTGGTGGTGGGTGGTGGAGAAAGAGAGGTTGTGTTTGGAGATGGCATTTTGTGTTGTTAGGGGGGGGGGGGGGGTGTTTGTGAATTGTGAGCAGGGGAAGAGTGGAAGAGTGGGATGTGTGTTATATAGAGGGGGAGGGTTTGGTGTCTGTAATAAATTGTCAATGACTGATTAACTGTAATGAATGTTACTTTGGTTGTGTTTAGATGTGCTGTTGAAAAGTTAAAAAGTTGAGTTTTTAAAATTTTACATTTTAACCTTAAAATTTTTTTAAAATATTGTTTTATTAAAGTTTTAGTTATTTTTTGAACTAAAAAACCAAGAAAACGGTTTAAAAGCTAAATGTTAAAACTATGTTTCGATCCATATTTTTTTTTTTTTTTTTAAACATGTATTCTGCTTAGGCGCAATTACAAGTGGGACCTTTATAAGAAAATTTATATCCGGTGTGTAGTTTTTACGGTTTTGAACATGTTTTGAATATTTTTTTTAATATATATTTGTTTAATTAAGTACTACACTTTCATATGAAAGAATGAAATATTTGGCTGCAGGTTTCTTTTATAATTCTGGATAGAGTGTGTATCAGCCCCTCATTTATGTTCTTTTTGGTATTTTTTGTCACTTCATGATGGTATACTGGTTACTGTAAAATCGAGATGGTGTTATAATAGCCGTTGACAATAAATTTAAGATGTTTTTTTAGGCCAAGTTAGACGATGTTGCGAATGTATTATTGTTATTAGAATACGATTTTTATCCTAAAACAATAGTTTAACCAGTTCAACTAAAAGCTAGATAGATTAAGATTTATAATAATATTTCTACCACTAGCATAGATAAAGAAAATAAAAGTGTACATAAGTATTAATGGAAAATAAATATGTCAATCACTCTTCTATTCTATTTGAAGGTAAAATAAATATGTAAAAGTGTAACATCAGCCAAATATAAAAGTAGTTTATGTACTGAGAGTAACTTCTTAAATTTTTAAATATAAATTGAGTTAAGTTCATAAAATTTATGCGCACCGAGTTTTAATTAAGTTAATAAATACTTCTTATCTTTTTAAAAAAGATCAAAAAATTAAATTCTAAAAACATCATTTAAAAAAAAAATTACAGAGATTGTAATATCTTATGTTAACCAAGAGAATCTTGATCAGTTAAAAAACAAACCAATTTTTTTTATTTATTTATGTTACTATTTTTTATTATTATTTATATATTTATGAACTGGTTGTGTGTGGAGGAGTGTAGAAAGTTGAAGTCGGTTTTGGCGTTTTGTCTTGCTGTGGGGCCTTCATCAGAAACTACCCACAGTAGTTACATTGCTTTATTTACTCTCTGATCAATGGATCTTTTTTAAGGGACTGTGGATTGGATGGCTGAAATCTCACCATCTTGAGTTCTGCATGGATGTCATAAACAGTGGGCGGGGTCACCGTTACATGAGCGTGCGTGGTGTGACACGCACGTTACTGCTTCCCTTCCTCATGGAAGGACAAACTGTGCTGGTAAATTTTTTTTAATGATTTTATTCTATTTAAGTTTTTAAGGCAGCTTTTGGATTTTATAAATCTTACAAAAAAAGAACTTAATTTTTTAAAATACTGTTTTGATGGATTTTTAAACACTGAAAAAAATTATATGGACAATGCGTGGATCAGATGTGGGTTTGAGACACAAAAATAAAAAAATTGTTTGTATTTGTTTTTGCGATTCTCAAGTTCTATAATAAAGAACGTATCCAAACGCGAATCCAAATAAGTTTTAAAAAAATACACAAATATGAATTTTTTTTCTTAAAAAAAAAAAAAAACAAAGTTTTATTATCAAATGTTTCAAACATGCTAGTTTCATGGATATCATTACTGTAACTATTTTTGAACCATGTTTGTTTTGAGAACTAGAGAACAAACAAATTAAAAGAATATAATAAATGTATGCATAAACTATAGTAATTATTGCTGAAAAATGGGACAATGGAAGGAGACAGAATCGGTGCGGGTGCTTTAAGGATGAACAATGTTGAATGTTTTTAAGACAGACTTTTTCCGTTCCGGTACGAACCGCGACTACCCCAGGGATTGATGAAGTACTGTCTTCATGATACAATGAAGCTCACTCTTGGTGTTAAAAACAGAGTATGTACTCTCTGTCTTAACCTCTTAGAAATCTTTATTTTTAGGGCTAATGATGCTAACTCGGAATATAAAAGATGAGAGGATGAGTGGTTGTTGTTCTGTTTTGTTTTGAATCTGAGGGTCTCCATTTATAGGAAATTATAGGAAAAATGGTATCTTTTGGTTCAAATGAGACACCCTTTCATGAATTGGGAGTTACGGTAACCATCAGATCGTCCACCATATGATGCATCTCTTCCAATGGCACTCTTTGATAAATACAACCACCAACTGATCAATCCAACGGTGTTTATTGCATCTGAACGTTCCTTCATCAGATGGTCCAGATTGCATTTGATCAAAACGATCTCCACTATTCGATGAGCCAAAAAGAAAAGTGCCAAGTGCACCTCTAAAACGCCCAATATGCAAACGTGACGCACGTCCCACATCAAAGGTCCACTATAAGGTGTCTACCAAAAGATGCTTCACTAGAATAGAATGAGCTCTCCTTATAAACACTCAAAACATTTTACAAACAACCGATGTGAGACTAAATAATAAGACTACTTTTAGCACCACTCAAAACCCAACTTTTGAACCATATTTTAAAAATACCCAAAATACCCAACAATTATAATATTATATCAGCTTGGGTTTTTACCAAGCCTTTGGAGTAAAATGAGTTTAAATTCCACTAATTATTGGTAGTAGAAACACATTGAATTGCGTTCCTCTTGTCGAAAGACGAACATAGTATATTTACATTTTCATAGTCGTTTTCAGGTGAATGAGAAAATTGAATCCAAAGTTCTTCGAGTAACACGGTGAAATTGGTTGGTGATTGGGGAAAAAAGTTTTAATCCTACATTGAAAGTTGAGAATTTTTTTTGAGAATTTATAAAATGGACTCTTTGTACTCTAGTAAATTGCTTTTGATGGACACAGTGGACTTTTCCTTACACCCTTCAGATTATATTTGTGCCTAGACAAATATAGTTTAAAGGATATAGAGTCCAACTCTATCCTCGATTTTCCTCTTTCATCATATTAGAATATAACTGACTCGCCAATAACAAAAATATCATTTAATTTTCATATATCTTTGTATAAGTATTTTATGTTTGGATAAACCATCTGTGAATCAAACAGACATAATGCTCCATTTTATTGTAAATCAATTGTATACTAGTTGAGTGTATGCGGGATTGTGTGTGTTGTTTATTATATTTTAGATATAAGGTTGCATAAAACAATGGAGTTGTTACACTCAGTTTTTTATAAATCTAAATTACAGTCCTATATACCTTGTTAGAAATCAAGTGAAACATATACCTCAATAGACGATATACATACACCTCTTTAGACGATGTACATACCTCTTTTTTACACTTACTAAAAATAGATTTATTCAACTAAAGCATATACTTCATTAGATGATATTTATTATTTAAAAAAAATGTGGTATGGCTTTTGGTTGATAAAAATGACTGTCTAACATTTTCCAGAAAAAAATTTGTGGTTTAATTTTGATTGATAAAAATGACTGAGTCTAACATTTTCTATATAAAAAAAAGAGTACTGATACACTTAGTCCGTTTTGCAGCCCCATGCACCATGATATCATAGTATATACTGCGCTATCATAATAGTTTAAAATTCTATTATAGTGTATGACCATAAATTTTATTATTATTTTTTAACTAAAAAAAATACATTAATATTTTATTGCATATAACAACATATAATAGTAATAGTGTACTATGTTTGGGTAATGATAATAATAGAAAATGATGCAAATGACACACAGTGGATATACATTGATGAGAAATTATCAAAATACCCTCTCATGGAAAAATTATCAAAATGCCGATGAATTTTTTCCTCATCGTCTCAATTTTTTTTTTATGATAACGTAGGCATGGCCTCAATTTTATTAATTAAGAAACATGCTCAAAGTGGGAAAGACAAAAACTCTGGTAGATGAGAACTCTACTAAAGAAAGAGAAAGCTAGCAAAAACTATCCCTCGATTACAAGCCTTCCCCCCATAAAATTAATCTAACTTGCCCCAGCACAAGCGGTACCCCAATCTTTGAAAGATGTATTGATTTCGATGTACACCCTTTTGTTCTGGAAGATGCATTGATTTCGGGCGAGCCAAATTGCCCAGACAACTGCAGGCACGTAGGATTGCGACACCTTAGCTTTGACGCTTCTATCTCCCCTCTGTAGATGATGACCTGCTTCCCACAATCCCTGTAGATCATTAAAAATGCAAGAGAATCCTGTGACCGAATTGAGACATGACCAAACCATCCTTGTTAGCGCACATTCCGTCATGAGGTGTGTCATCGTCTCATCGTCTCCTCTTCGATCCCACACAAAACGCAAGTGCGGTCATATGTGGGCGCCCACCGAGCCCGGAAAGCCTTACATTACAGCGAAGTACAGATATGGGTGACAAGTCAACATTACAGCACACAGCAATTCTAAAATTACTTGTTATTCGTTGTTGTTTGGGGGGGGGGGGTCCGTTAGCATTGATTATGGTTATTTATGTTTAAATTAATTCTAGGTTATTCTAAAAAATGGACAATGTTCGGGACAGCCGTTTATCAGGTTCCAAACAGTGGAGGAGTTGTGGGAGGCGGGTAAAGAGATGAAGAGATCCGACGACAACAGTAGAGAGACGGTGGTCTCGCAATCCCTTCTCCCGGAAGGGGCATAGACATTATGGAAGACGCACAATAATGTCATCTTCAACGGGTCTAGGTGTGTCAAGAGAATATGTAGAACATGTTCCGTGAGCTCATCACAGATTAGGGGCGACACGTAGCGAGAACAGGGGAGATCCAATTCCGAGATGGATACATGAGAATTACGGGCTGAACAGGCGTGGGGCTTGGTCAGTTAGAACTCTCTTCTAACCCGGGGCCTTGACACTACTACAATTTTTGACATTGATCACGGTTTAAAACCGTGATTAAAGACTTTTGATCACGGTTTAGAACTGTGATCTACGGGGGTGTGATTGTTTATATCATATTTTTCATCACAGTTATGAAGCGTGATCAAAAGTGATAAATGATCACGGTTTTTTAATAAACCGTGATGGTTGTTTAAGAATCAATCACGCTTATATTATAAAACGTGATATTTAATATCCAAAAGATCACAGTTTTAATAAGAACTGTGATCTTTATATTATGTAAGATCACATTTTATAAAAAATATGTGATCTTTACATTATTTAAGATCACGCTTTATAAATAATCTATGATCTTTAAATTATTAAAAAATCATAATTCACTGAAACATTATACAATTTCATATATTGATTGTATCTGCTATTACAATTAAATTCACACAACAAAAGAGAGATGCTAATTAAAAATAACTTTCATTCCTCTACTATAAATCAAACTTCATACAATTGTTTCACACATACAATTGTTTTATATATAACTACAAATCAAAGAAAACCAATAAATGTAACTTGTTCTACCTAAAAAAAAAAAAAAAAAAAAAAAAAAAAAAAAACCTTCCTATCAATGACCTTCGCTTCGCAATGTTCTTCATACGAAAAAAGAGATTACCCCGAACGAACCGCAAAATAGATAAATTTTAAAACCACCTGAAATAACAAACATAATTATCAAAATCAAATGCATCCTCGCAATGTAATGTAAAACGCAGCAAATACATGGATAGCATAAAAGAAAATTTCTGAAAATTAGATAATTGACTCGTTAAATTCAATAACAATTAAGTCAAAGAACAAAATGTTGTTGAAGTCAAAAGAAGATTATAATATTGAAGATTTTAATATATATTTTCTCCCTCTTCCAAACGTGGGAGATAAAGAATTTTTTTGGTATTAAAGGGAGATAAAGAATGAAAAGGACTTCTTAAGCGTTGTTAGCATTAAAATGACAGAAATTGAACTTGTGAACAAAAACTCCTCCCAGTCGAAAAGCTCTATCAAAACTTTAAATCAAAAGAGCAAGCTAAAGCTATAAATGTTATTTATTCAAAAAAAGGTCCATAAATGTTAGAGAGGGGGCTCGGCATCCACTAAATTCATATTCACATTAGAGGGTGTATATTTGCACAACAAGGTGAGATGAAATGTTTATAACTTTACTGAAAATCTATAATATCTATTAGTCTAAATCTTCACAGTTTTACCATGTCTCCAGGATTCTCAGCCATCCAATAGAAGAATAAATTGAACATGGTACTGAAAAGTATATCCAATGTTTGTCTACATTGGTTAGTCAGGAACTTAGTTGATTAAGGTCCCAAACTACTATGATTGCCGTTTTATTGGAAAAAAAAACTCTGTATGTATACACACCTCTTCAGGGATGCATCCTCAGACTGGAACTGTCAAGCCTTTGTTCGCTGTTCCGTCAAGAATATCATTGGGGGCTTGGAAAAGACTAACGATCTACAAATTAAATTTACATATGTTTATCAGACGATGTAAAAGAAAATCGATTAAGAAACTGGTGGAAGATTTATCATACTATTAACACACGGGAACTGTATTTTGTGCAGCATGTGTATGTGATATAAAAAAAGAGATATGAGATAATATGCAAATGAGATAGTTGTGTATTTTTTATGTGCTGAACATAAAAGATCATCCAATGTCAAGCTTTATACAAAATTCATTATAGGGATAAACCCACACTCTAAAAAAAAGAGAGGTTCATTAATTGTTCAACCTTGACCTGCAGAAGGAGCCCAATATAGTCCCAAAGGGCAGTTACATAGTACCTTCTTTAATGTTATCAAGTATTATGATGCAATATATGCATGAAAAGTTGAGTTGAAAGAAAAGGTCCCTAATTGCCCTTTTCTGATATCACATTGCCTCATATATATATATAGTTCCTGATATATAGCTAATTAGATCCCAACATTCAAGGAGCAATTTGGACTCTCTCATATTTTTACATGTTGTAAGCAACAGAAAGAAGGATAATCACCTGATGATACAATTGCTGCAGTTCTTCAGTATTATCCTCAAAATGAATGATAGCTTCAACCTGGAAATGAGTTTTCACTGTCAAGTGTACAAAATCTAGACATGGGCCACATTAGCCTACTGATAGAAACAAATTTTTTTTCAAGAGTGGACTTGAAGAAAGTTATTCTAAAATACAAAATAAAACACCATAAATATGCACTATTGGGTTAGATTTCAAATAGAAATCTACTCATATCAGATCCAGATTATCATGTCCATTATTCTAAGTGCAAAGCTGTACTTCTAAACTCAAAACAAACAAAAAAAATCAACATGTAAGGGGCAAAAAGATACATTATCAATAATTCCTAGGTAGTCTGAAGATGATTAAAGCTTGCAAAACATACCTGATCAATTGATCCTCTCATCCTATCTTCATATATCATGCGTGAGGCTATCTTTTCAGCTTGCAAATCATAAGTTGAGAAGAGGATTCTCATAAAATCTTCAAATGATATGGTACGACTAACTACTTGATATACTATTGGAATTTAGTATCTCGTTTACTCACCCTTATTGTCAATATAATTGGTAGACCGAAACAACAGGACAACATATATTATCATAGGGACAAGCTAACACTCAAAACCTGGCCTTTTGAATAAATAAGTGCATTAAAGGGAAGAAGAACATGATCTAGATAGGATGCATTCAATGTTCAACTAATTGGGACCCAGAATTCAAACAACTTCCTACTCCTATGTTATCTAACATACCATGAATCAATTTATAAAATTTAGAGCATAGACCAACAGACATACAGGCTAACATATACAGATGAGCACTGTGAAATTAATTATACCCCAAGCCGAAATGCGGTGCCACTAAGCCGACAATTCTCGGCCAAGACTTTGGTAGCCTTTAATGCCTCATCCATGCTGCTCCCGGACACAATTACAGCAGAAACTACTGCACCCGCCGATGATCTGGCCAATGGCGTCGTTTCCTATAACTACGAATCAATTACAGCTCCCAAACACAAATCAAACGAAAACACGATGACAACAACAGTATTTCATGACTGAGACCTTAATATAGCCCTTCTCGAGCAGAAACCGAGCGACACCGAGGTGATAAGGGAAGAGAAGACCTGCCGCGGAGAAGCTGAACCCCGGACTCGTGACCGCCCTCCGCCCAAACCACCCCCGGCTCCACCGGGTCCTCCACCACCGCCGACCCCGGACTACCTAGATCCGACGGCGGAGGCGCCATCAGGATCCGATCGGCCGGCGATTCTCCCCTGTCCCTCAGAAGAAACGATGCGAGGCCGAGGAAGACCTCCCCCGTTGCCACGGGAGGGACTTCCTCTCGGGGACCGCCGGGAGGTCGCCTGTCTCCGGCGGAGTCCGGGCCCAGAGGCGGAAGGGGCGGCGGGGACTGAGGGGGAGGAGATTTCTAGGGTTAGGGTTTCGGGGGAGGAGGTGGTGGTGGCCGGAGACGAAGAGAGAGGACGCCATAAGAGAGGCGTTGAGTCTCGCTGATCCTGAGGAGGAGATGAAAGAAGAGGAGGAGGTGGAGGAAGGAGAGAGAGAGACTTACGCGTGGGTGGCGGCTACGACCTTCGTCGGCAGAGGGGGAAGGGGCGGTGGCTTTCACCACGTCGACGGAGGAGGAATGGATGGCGGTGGCTGGGTCGGCAGCGGTGGAAGACGCAAACGGCAGAGGAACATGTGAGAGAGGAGGGCATGAGAGAAGGGTCGATCGGGATTTGAGAGCACTAGTTAGGTTTTTTAATTGCAAATGATCACTGCAAGGTTACTCTCGTATTCGGTAGTCTACTGAATCTATCTATGCTATTGAAGCAGAGTAATATAGGCTCTGGATTGAGAATTTCTCTGTAAACTCCTCATGTCCTAAGCCTATTATCTCTTTTTGTAAAGGCTTGTGCATTTGTAAAGAAAATGATCTTACAGAAATACAACATTTTGATTACCCATAAAAAAAAACATTATCCTGTATATTGACATTAAAATATTGAATATAATATAGATATGATATTTTTTAAATTTAAAAAATATGTATTTTTTCCATTCTTGTCCCTAATCTAAAATCAAAATTAAATAAGGATGTTTCTTATTACATAAAAATAAAATAAAAAATGAAAAATATTACAAAGAAAGGTTGAATTGAAAGCATTCACAATTAGTATGATATATAGATTGATATATTTAAAAAACTCACAACAAGTGCAGGTATACCTATCAATTATCCTAAAAAATTAAAATATAGGATATTCAATTATTCGAAGTGTGGATATAGATATGAGTTCTTCTTGTTTCGAAACAATATCCAAATTCAACAAATGTTATAAATTATATACATTTGTATAATATATTGTTTCTTTGTTTATTTTATATTATTAATCACAATCATGATATTTTATATTACTATTAATTTGTTCATATATGATATCTAAAAGAGAAAAAAAATTTAAAATCTCAATTATAATTTCATATATTTCTAATATATTATTTGATTACCTAAAATAATTGTTCATATCTAAACATATCAATTATCTAAAAAAAATATTTATATCAGATCTGTATCTGAAGAAATCTGAATCCAAAAATTAGGATCGGATATATCATTTGATCACCTAAAATGATTAGGATCAGATATTAACTTATTCATCAGGCTTAGTGCCCGTTTGGACGCGGGGTTGGGGGGGCATTGGCTACATGGAACACAGGTGAGTGTGAAACACAGATCCAAACAATATTTTGCGTTGGTAAAGCCAAATTCATAGGGTTGCATTTCATGTGGAAAAAAAAAACGCTTTACCGATGCGATAAAACACAGCTTGTGCAAATCGGACCTCTAATGCAGAAAATAGGATGTGTAAATTAGCAAATTGTCTCCATTGATTTTCATAAATACCATATTTTGTCTGGTCATTAAAACCTTTGTCCTCCATTTGTCTATGGGCATTTTAGTAATCTAATGAACTGGGCAAATGTGAATGCAGGCTTGACATCTCATATGCGTATCTCATATGCGTTTGTGATTTGGTTGTAAATGCACACATTTTCCACCACAGACCGAAACGCAACACACTGAGAATCCAATGGTGTCCACCCCACATCCAAATGGACCCTAACCTCTTGCTCCTTTTTAGTTCGAGAATAGATGCACATAATAAATTAGAATCCATATGCTGGAATTAACTAGTATAAAATTGTATATATGATTCCATTCAATTCATGAAATTATGTTAGTCTTTGTTATTTAACCCAAAAAAAGATGTATAATCATTGTCAAATTAACTGTCATCATCTCTTATAAATTAATTGTGTGGAGATAAAAATCTGTACCTGGACACGTGTCGTGATAAGGCAAAAAAGTGAAATGTAAGTCATCCGACAGAAAGCTCATTATGTTCAATCCACGAAAGATGACCTCACGATGACATCACCCGGCAGGTCGACACGACTAGACTAAAGGATCTAGTCGTATGGTCGATCTGCCCGCAAATCAGAAGGGATCACCACGAGTAGTCTAAGGCACGACCAGACGATAAGTCCGGTCATTCCGGTCATTCGACCTTGCTACTCGATCTAAGGCACGACCAGACGATAAGGTCTGGTCGGGCAACCTTATCATTCAAGTGCGAGTGATATAAGGCACAACTAGACGACATGTCTGGTCGGATAACCTTATCGCTCAGGTATGAGTGATCTAAGGCACGACTAGACGACATGTCTGGTCGGGCGACCTTATCGCTCAGGTACGAGTGATCTAATGCACGACTAGACGACAGGTCTGGTCGGGCGACCTTATTGCTCATGTACGACTGATCTAAGGCACGACTAGACGACAGGTCTGGTCGGGCGACCTTATTACTCAGGTGCGAGTGATCTAAGGCACGACTAGACGACAGGCCTGGTCAGTCGACCTTATTATTCGTCGACATAACGTACAGGCAAGCATGTCAAGAGGCCCCGAGCAGGTCCAGAAACGGTCAAGGGACCATGAACGCACGTAATTGCCACGACAGCATTTAAAGCTCATTACTCACAGAACGTGGGTAATAAGGGCGACATGTTGAGTAAATGCAGTGAACGTTTTCCTAAGAAATAGCACACTATCAGTTAGTGGGAAAACAGTTATAAAGTAACCAACTGAACTACGTGAGACTTGATTCCCCAGCGGATACGTAGACAGTCTATAAAGAGGTCGTGATATAACACTCTTAGGCAGATTCGAAGTAATCAAAGTCTGGATGACAACCTAGTCATTTTGGATAGCCAGACACAGTCTCTCCCCTTCCACCAACAAATTCCGTTTCCGTATAACCCTTCCACTAAATATCCTTTACCGAAAATCCTTTTTGAAGTTCCTAATCCCATAAATAACAAATTTAACTGTGAGGGAAAAATATCATCTTCAAATTGTCATCAGTTTTTCTTTTTTATAAATTCTTATCAACACTTTATTTACATTTTATCTAAAAATTAAAATTCTTATTATTACATTTTTGAATAAGAATAATTTAAAATACAATTAAACAAAAAATTATTTATCTTTATTTATACTAGAATATTAATTAATCTCATAAAATTCTCAGCCCAAGTCTTTGATCCGACCCGACCCAGCGCGATTGTAACTATCGAAAAGAATGTGCACACGTTCGATCCCCCCCACAAAACGTCACGTTTTCATATACCTCCCAAAAAAAAAAAAAAAAAAAAAGCGAACGTCGATTAAAAAAGAGGATTGCTTTTCGAACCCGAATTCCTCTCTTTTTTCATCTCTATCTCCAGAAAACCCTAATGAATTCCCCTCACAGAAGGGAAAACGAATCCAAACCCTAAAATTCTGATCGTCCGCCCGGATTGACGATCGGTTGCGATGTTCCCGTGGGGCTTCGCCCAGTCGGCGGACGCGATATTCCCACGGTACGCGATCAAGCGATTCTGCAAGTTCTTGCTGAAGAAGAAGCTCGGGAATCTCATCCTGGGCGACATAGACCTCGACCAGGTGGAGGTCCAGATCGGAAAGGGCATAATCCAGCTCTCTGACCTCGCCCTCAATGTCGACTACATTAACCAGAAGGTTCGATTCTGATGTAGAATTTAATTGTTTCTTCTCGAGTTTTATTTTGTGATTGGATTGGTAGTTAGGGTTTGATAGGTGAATCGGGGATTTTGGGGTTTTAGGGTTTGGGGTTCTGTGGATGGGTTTTTGGTGAAAAGCTGTGACTTTGATTCGTTGGGTTTAGGATTATTGAAGAAGGATTGACTGTGAATTTGGTTGAACTTTTTTTTGAACGAAAGGTAGACAGTCTACTGCGGTTTCATTAAGAAGTGTCGATGTATAAGTCTGAACTAAGGGTAAAACAAAGTACAGAGATTGAAAGCAATAAAAGGAGCAACATAGAGGAAATGACGGGGTGGGGGGAAGAAAAGAAAAAGGAGGGGCAGAAGAGCTATCTGCCCGTTCCATCCCAACAGCATTCACCCTATGCCTCGATATGGAGAAGAACTTTGTTGAACTTTGTAAAAGAAAAACGTGAGTAAAGAAGAGCAGGTTATAGTTTTGAGTAAAAAAATCTTACTGTCACATATGAAATTTCACTTTATTATTTTTTTTTTTGAAGAAATTTTCACCTTATTAAAATTGGGATCGTGGAATCTTATTTAAGAGTTGATAAGATACTTTCGGGAGAGGGAGACTTAATGCCGCCTTACCTTCAAAGAAAAAATAAAATAAAAAGAGAAAACAAAGGGGCATAAGTATGAAGTAACCACCACCATATGGGAAAAATAGAAGAAAATGAGAACAACAATTTCAAATAGCAACAAAAACAGCCAAGTTTTTCCACCAAAAAAACACCTCAATCATGGAGGATAAGGAGGATAATCCAGCGATATGCGTCCTCCAAGCCCTCAAGCAACCAAGCTCTCTTGCTGAAGCATTCCTGTGTTTTGTGAGTGTATTTCCTCTATGAGGGAGGCTCTAATGATTTTATACAAACATACTAATAATCGCCTTTGTCCTGCATGCATTGAGCCTTGATGTAGAACCGGGTGCTAACTGACTATATGAAGTCTCATAGAGTGGTAGAAATGTTTTTTTTTCCTTAGTTTTGGTATATATATCCATTGACTAGATTTTTCAAACTGGTTATAGCAAAGGAATTTCATTCATCATGTTGCTGTAAAATATGTGGCACTATATTTTGTAACTCCTTTAGACACTTTTTTTTGAGGGAGGGCTATGCTGAACTAACACACATTTTGTGTTATACAGTTAGGCACATCACCGGTGATTATAAAAGAAGGGTCTATTGGCTCTTTGTCAGTTAGGATTCCATGGAAGGTGAAAAATTGTCAGATTGAAGTGGAAGAACTAGAAATTGTGCTTTCTCCTTGTGATGTTGCAGCACATGATGAGAGCTGTTCACCAAGTTGTGATGGTGAATATCCTGGGTGCAATGGGCCAGCTAAACATGAGAGTGGAATGACCCAAGGCAGTGTTGGACTTGGATCTGTTTCTACTGACATTCATGAAGGGGTTAAGACAATTGCCAAGTTGGTTAAGTGGTTTCTTACAAGCTTCAATGTTAAAATAAAAAATCTGATTGTCGCTCTTGATCTCTCTTTGGAAATGGATGAGGAAATTTTGACATCTCATCCCACTCTTGTCTTACGAATCGCGGAAACAGAATATGGAACATGTGTTTTAGAAGATCCAAACTCAGTGATGAATCCAAGATGCGATAATATTCTGGGAATAGCTAAATTGACAAATTTCATAAAGTTTCGAGGAGTTGTTGTTGAGTTTCTACAGATGGATGAAATCAATGATGATCAGCTGCATTCTTCTTCTTCTGAGAATACCCTCAGTCAATGTCGTATGAAGAGCTCACCGTTTCATGGAACGACGACCCCAATTCTAAATGGGCCAAGTGGCGGGTTTTCAGGGACACTGAACCTAAGTATACCTTGGAAAAACGGATCCCTAGACATTCACAAAGTGGATGCAGATATATCCATTGAACCTTTGGAGATAAAGTTGCAGCCCAGGACAATCAAATGGATGATTTGCTTATGGGATTCCCTAAAAATTGCCTCCCGTGATGGCAGGAGTAATATGCATTGTAAAGCTTCAGACTCTGTTTACCTAAATGCTAAATCCCAGTTCCATTCTTCTACACCACCTTCCTCTATATTTCCTTCAGATGCTGGAACATCTATCAATGGAAAATTTTCAGCAGGTTCATATGCTCCAATCAATCAAGAATCTGCTGCTGATGTGTTGCTTCCTAGAACGCATGTTATCCCTAATTGGGTTCCTCTGTTTGTTGACAAAAACCAAGAAGACTTATCTGGATTCGAACCAGATTTTGCAACAAGGTGTGTTTCCAATTTGTATATCTTTGTAATTTTATGATTTTTATACTAGAACTTCTCTTGCTTGGATATCCACTATAGACCAGATCAGGTATGTAACTAAAATTTATGAAAGCAAGAAGTTTTTTGTAATTATAAATTTATGTAATTAACTAATTATATTACTGAACATCATAGTGCGTATGTTTTTAAATTATTAGATGTAAGTTTCTTTAATATGGAAATCTCCTTTTTTTGAAAAGAATGGAAATCTCCTCCTTATGGACTACCCAGCCAACCGAAAGATCATCTCTTTGGTTCAGTTATGGACGAAAAAGTTTTTCTCTCTATTTTGAAACGCCAAACTGCTGCCTTGTTTTATAGCAAAAATGGGAGAATCTAGTGCGTATATTGAAATGCTAAAATGTCAATGCAAGAGGTGTATTTTCCTCCGCATGATCAAATTAACTGAACATACTTTCATTTTATAACAAACTTAGGAGACTCATACTGATGTTTTCTATGTTTCCGTATTCCTTTTTTTTTCTGTGAGGAGACACTAATAATGCTTGATGTATTTCTTCTTCTTCATCTTCAGCATAGATCAATTCTTCGAGTGTTTTGATGAGATGATAAGCTCACAATCAACTTTAGGAAACAGTGGCATCTGGAATTGGACTTGTTCGGTTTTCAATGCTATAACTGCTGCATCTAATCTTGCCTCAGGTGCAGGGGAGATGCTCTCAGGTGAGACGAATGATTGAAACTGATTAGTATATTTAAAGTTTGTGAAGCTTAGTACTTCCATTCATGTAAATAATCTTTTTTTGGTGGGTAATGTTTTTTAACTAGTTTTCACTCGTATTCATGTTTCCTCGTGCCTGTCTGGCATAAAAAACCAATTTCTATGTATTACCATTGCCATATATAACCAATGTTTATTTTACCCGTGGAAGAAGGATAATGGGGTGCTAGTGTCTAGGTGTGCATGTACCCAGATAGGGGAGAGGGAAGAGGTGATGGGGTCAGCCAGCCAGATTTAGGTGTAAAAATGCGGAGGGGTAGAAGAAAAGGTGGAAAACAACTTACTAGGGAGAGTGATATGTTGGCTGGTCGGAGGAGGGGAAGTTGGAGTGTTACTGGTCAATGGAAGAGTGATACTGTTGACTGCTGGTTTTGAGGGGAAAAAATTTAAAGTAGACCGAAAAAGACTCAGAAAGTGATTGCTGTCAGGCAGTGAAGGTCAAGTGGGCGGCACTCAATTAGAGAGGAAGGGAAGGGAGTTGGACTTGTAGGAGTAGGTCTTTTGATTTTCGAAGGTAGGGCTCCTCATTTTTTTTAATAACCAATGGGCCATTTTTCAGAGATCCCTTGTGTCCGTTTATTGGGGGCTTCTTTAATAATAGATGCTCCTACACTTTGTTAAAAAAAAAACAAAACAAAACAAAGAAAACCAATGGGCCATTGAGCCTGCGTGGCACCGGCTTTGTCTCCAGGTTCAGGTACCCCTCCTAGGGGGATTTCAGCGGCAAGGCAGTGTCAACACCCAGATCCCATGCAGCTGCCTATGGTTGGAAAGTGAGCACTCTGGCTTGCTTCAGAAGTAATACTCATAACTTCTATCCAATACCTGACAAACAGAAAGTGCATAGTTTCCAGTTGCATGAGATATTCATACATCATGCATTTTAGATATCTTGATGGTCTGAATGGGGTTGAAGTTGGATTTTCTTGTGAAATGTACACAAATTGAACATCACTTGAAACTTGTGCAGCACATGGTTTGGCATGAAATTCAACAATTTCAATTCTTAGGGTGTGAAACAAATATATTATCTGTCTCCTTAAACGACTTTTTTTATCTTTGACTTTTCTCAGTAGTTTGTAAACCAAGCAAACATGGGTCATGCATTGGAGGCTGTTTTCTTCCAGTTTTAAGCAGTTTTAGATTGTCAAATGTATTGCCATATGGGTCACATATGTACTATGTTCACAAGCCTACTTGGTCAATAAGTCCCCAAATTACCAGGGATTCGTAAGAAAAAGAATATGGTTATC
Organism: Acorus calamus; assembly: GCA_030737845.1. Classification (NCBI taxonomy): domain Eukaryota; kingdom Viridiplantae; phylum Streptophyta; class Magnoliopsida; order Acorales; family Acoraceae; genus Acorus; species Acorus calamus. The sequence goes on from CM060860.1 coordinate 32,180,623, forward strand.
CTGAATATGATTAGAGAAGGGGCTATTGATTTATTGAGAGTGCACAATCTTAATGTGATGACTAATTTAATACAAGCACTGTAAATGGGCTGTTGAAACCTTAAAGAACCTTTAGCCCATTGCAAATGCAGGCAACCATGGGGAGCGATTGGTTTGGGATGCAGTTGTGATCGTCGTAATCATTTCAGGTTGTTAGATATCTCCTTATATGGGAGGCCTTTTTTATCTTCTTTTCAGGTCTTTAAGCCCGTTTTCTTTTTGAAGATCCCTCGTCTCTTATTTTGTTCGAGGGCATTTTACTCTAATATGGATGCTCACATCCTTTTTTAAAACACACACACACACACCATGAGGAGTGTCTTGCTGAATTAAGGAGCAGTTTCCTACTTCATCAATTATTTCTATTGTTTGTTTATATGTTCCTTAATTTATCATCGTCATATCACTAATGGTCCATCACACACCTGTCAGACAGCTTACAATCTTAGATAAGGCCTGTTATGCCAATTTATTTCCAAAACAATTATTTCTAAATTGAACAATTGATTTTAATTTATAGCCAATGGTAGATTGTGATACATATAATTAGGACAAAACTGCCCAACCCTATTGATTTGGGAAACCTATATCTAGCTGCTCCAATCAGGCTTTATATTACCCACAATCCCCGCTGTAACCTTACCTTATGTCTCTCCATTTCTTGAAATCCTTTTCTGTTTCTTTAAAGCCATAATGCTAGCTCAGAGCAAATAGCATCAACTGGCTTACTTTATCCTCTTTCCTCCAAGACTGATGCGACATTAGTATATAGTTAAAAATTTGTGACCACCTCTATTGATGTGGATATGAAAATCCAACAATGCATCGAACATTGCTAAAACCAAAGACGACGGTCAGAGGTTTTGAAGAGTTGAAGTGCATTTAATACAAAAAAACTACTTGACCTCACGTGGAATGCACACAATTTACAAAAAGTAATTTCCTCCAAAAGGTCTGATTTGAAAAAGCCAGCTTCATACAGATCTTTTAGTATATGTGAATTTTCAAGGGGTCAAAATCAAATTTATCTCAATCCTACAAGGGCAGGACCTTTTGCTAGTTTTTTTAATTTCTTGTATTTTTCCTTTTCTATGTATTTTCCGAGATCCCTCGTCTCTTCTTTTTTTATTCGGCGTCATTACTTGATATGAATGCTTCAACCACACTTTAAAAAAATTATCATTTGTGAAATTTATATGTGCTAGGGTGCAGGTTTTAACTTGCCTGTGGTTTAGAGGATCTCATTAGATTTTTTTTATTAAGGGCATGAATATGTAGACCATGAATGCTAAATCATGGTTTGGGTATGACAGAGACCCACACACAGGTTGTTCTAGTTTAATATAAAAGAAGAAGAGTAATGTCTTTATTCCTTTTTTTTTTTTTGAAATTCTTTGAACCCTGAAGAATGAAATATAATTTTTTTTTTATCTAATTTAATTGTGGTTCCCTGCATTCTTGATACTGAGAGTTGGAAGCTGACCAAATAGTGTTATGAAGTATATCACCATTTTTGATGTCTTTAGAAAAAATCACAGGATTATGTTTCATGTTAAAGAGGAAAAGGAAAAGAAATGCTGAAAACTGATAAAAATGTTTGATTACTGCAAATTTTTATATACTTTTCTTGGCATCCTGCTCCGTTTTAACTTTTAAGCTAGTCTCAAACCTATGGTTTGCAGTTGCCTCAATATACAAGCAGTCGTCCATCTGTGATAATTCTTAGATTTTATGTAGAATTTCTTATATGATCTGACCTGTCTAAGATTACAGACTAATTGGTTTTTAACTTATAAGCTTTACCTTGTATGTTGATTGGGAATATTTAAGAGCTCATCCTTTTAAGGTTATTTTGATTTTAATCTGCAGAACAACAGCATGTTGAAACAAACTTAAAGGCCAAAGTTGCTGCGATTTCTGTTGTTCTTTCCTTGAATGATGAAAATCAGAGGCATTCACAGGATATTATGGTCAACAATGGACTGATACAGGACTTACATGAAACAAACACTAAGTCAACAAGCAATTTATCAGCTACCTCACCAATGGGGCTCAACGCTGACTCTTTCTCATGTCCTGCTCCATCCATGGATATAGTGCAGTCAACTGTAAACAGAGTTAATTCTATTGATCATAGCTTAATTCATTTGATAGCCAGATGTGAAGATCTAAATATTCTTCTGCAGGTAATAATTGGGTCATTTTATTGTTTTTCAAGAAGCTATATCACCAATTTAGTCTTATTCTCGTGCTAATTGCATAGATTAATTTTAAAATTTCTGTCAAGGTCAACAGATATGTCCTCAAAATCTCAAGTTTGAAGCTGCAATTATGCATATCAAAATTGATGGCTATTTGGAGGGAAATGGTTTTCCGAATTCCAAAAGTGTTATTTCTGGTCAAATAACTACCATCCAACATGTGCAAGGAGAAGTTCATCGGGCTCTCCCTCCATTTTATTGTACTCTTAAAGATCCTCATTCTGGAAAATTAGTGAAGAACTCTAGGGCAGCAAATGTGAGTCAACATATGGATTCCACTAGAGGTGGTGCACATGGAATTGGTTGTGAAAGCATTGATCTGGATGAACTGGTGAGGGTTGAAGTATTTGAATCTGTTGGGGTATCTGATTTCCCATTGTCCATCATTTTCACTTCTTCAAATGAAAGGTCAAGGTCATCAACTTCTTTTTCAGTTGAGATGCCTCCTTCCATTATATGGGTGGACTTTTATATGGTTAACATGTTGTTGGATCTCATGAAGACGGTAGAACTTTCTGTTGGAGAAAGCCAGCTTCAGAAGGATTCCAAGTATGATGTTTTTGATGGAAAACATGATTCTTCTGGTCAAGAGGATCTTAAAGATGGCCCTTCCACCTATTCAAAAAATGCATCTGGAGAAAAATTGCAAGGGAACATAGTGTTGTCCAATGCAAGGATCATTTTTTGTTTTCCTCCTGGGGAACATATGGATTTCGGATGTTTTACTTCCTGGGATAAGTTTGCATGTCTTGAGTTATCTCGACCGTTGGACAGAAGAAAAGTTTCAGATTCCTCTGCATATCCAAATTTGAATCAGCATAAAGGTTATTCCTGCACATCTTCCAGTTACATTCAGCTGAGCCTGGGTGATCTTGACTTTTTCTTGATCACTTCTGCTGATAAAGGTGCTTTACAAAGTAATTCTTGCATGAAAGACACAAATTTATTTTCTTCCACAAAAATTCTATCTGTTAGCAGAGGTAAAAATGGTCAACATTCTAGTATTACTGTGCTCTGGCAGAAGGGTCCTGTTACAGGGCCATGGATGGCAAGGCGAGCATGGGACCTGGGTACTTCGCAGGATTCAGGAACTAGAAACAATGTGACTGGAAAAGGGCATGAGTTTGCATCTGTAACTACTGCAGAAAATCTAGAGGAGGCAAATTCTCATGTACGGCAAGAGATCCTTCTTAGTTCTGCCTTTTTATTGCATGTTCGTTTTCCTCTTGTGTGGATTGATCTTGATGTAACTGAATATCAACTTCTATGCCATCTTGTAAAACTGACCATGGATGGAATGTCTTGTATGATCAATGGTATGGATGCTACAATGGACGAGAGCCTGAAAAAGAGGCCTGCAGCTTCAACTGAGCTTAGTGCATCTCAAACAGCTTTTCTTGTGGAATGTGATGTGTTGGACCTCTGCATCAGGTTGGAGATGGCTGCCGAAATTCATTCCTCATTACAGAGGGAGCTGCCTGGCACATGGTGTAGCCTAAGACTGACAGTTGATAAATTTGTGTTATTATCTGTTTCAAATATTGGAGGGATTGCCAGGGCAAGTTTCATGTGGGTAAGTCATGGAGAAGGTGAGTTGCATGGATCTATCACTGAAACAAAAGGGGGAACTTCTGCAGTGGCCCAAGATTTCCTCTTGATATCTTGTAAGAACTCCTCTGTAAAGCGTGGTAGTGGTGAAGGCACCAATGCATTATCTTCTGGATCTGCCGGTACTGCTATCATACTCCAGCAAAATCCACAGCTCTCTCAAAGTTCTACATCCATAACCATTCGATGTGGCACCATAGTTGCCCCTGGTGGCCGCATGGATTGGTTTGATGCAATATGCTCTTTTTTTAGTTCTCCTTTTCATGGGAATGAAGCAGTTGAGGGTAGTTCACAAACTAGATCTCTAGGTGATGATCAATCTCATGCCACTTCTTTCTTTCTTAACTTGGTGGACATTGGTCTGTGTTATGAGCCACATGTAAAACAGTCAGTGTCAGATGGCGGAGATCTGGATTCTGGCTGCTGTGGTTCCATTAAATTCACTGAAAGATTGGGTGAACCATATGTGGCATGTCTCCTAGTTGCAGCTTCTCTGAAAATATCTAACCAAACCATGGCAAATTTAGCTACCAATGATTACACTGTTCGTTTGCAAGATTTAGGGCTTCTTCTTTGTGAATCATCTAGTTTCCAAGACACATTTTGCAGATATAGTGTTGAAAATCTCCGTGAGACTGGGTATGTCAAAGTTGCTGGAGAAGAACTCGTGGAAGCTGTTCTGAGAACTAAATGTGAGGATGGATCTCAGTGGCAATTAGATTGTTCAGATTCACACATCAGCCTGCACACCTGTCATGATACAACTTCTGCTCTTTTCCGATTGATTTCACAACTTCAGAATATTTTTACACCTGATGTTGAGGATGCTATCATGCATTTGCAATCAAGGTGGAATACTGTTAGGCAAGAACATGATGAACAAAATATCATTAATTCAGTAGATAATAGTGACCAAAGTACTATCTCATCAGCGTCATCTGAGTGGTCCTCAGGTTGTGTTAGAGAAAGATCTGCTGGACTGATGGATGAAATACTTGAAGATGCTTTTCATTTCAGTGGAAATCATATGGATCATCCTGATCATTTTGACTTTGAATCTCATATGTCAGTTGATGGACATGTTGGTGGTGATCTGTGCAATTTCAATAGCAAAACGACCTCAGCAGATGATGTTCTCCCTCTAAATTGTCCCAACATAGGGTTGGAGACGATTCAGTCTTCATGTTCACATGAGACTCTCTTGCCTCAGTTAATAGAAAGTTACTGCATTTCTGATCTACTGCCTGCACCGAAATCATCTTCGTGCAACTATACATCGCACGAAGATTTAAAAAGCAAGTCTAGTTTGGTTCATGCAGATGCAGAATACAGAAAGGGTGGATGGTACGAGGACATTCCATTCAGGATACGTGAAGATCATATTTTAAAAGAAAATGAACAGCCTGGAGAGACGCAATTACACAATATATGTGAACTTCCTTCTATAAACTCTGCATCTCCTTCTGAACCTTCTACAGTGAAGGGAAGGATACTCCTCAAAAATATTGGTGTGAAATGGAGAATGTATGCTGGATCTGATTGGCCTAAAGGAAATAGGAATGATACCAATACTCTAAATACATGTAGAAGCATTGGAAGAGACACCACAGTTTGCTTAGAACTTTCACTATCCAGGATGAACCTTGAATATGACATGTTTCCTGAGGGAGATATATGGTTGTCAAAGCTTTCCATCTCGGTACAAGATTTTTATCTCTATGACCACAGCAGGGATGCCCCTTGGAAGATGGTAAGACAAGCTCATACAGTCTTTCTCATATTAGCTGTCTTTCTTCATTCTCCATTATTGAGCTAAATTGTAGAATTTGAATAAATAAGTATCCATATGATTGATTTTGAAGGTATTGGGATATTATCACTCAAAGCGGCGTCCTAGAGAATCTCACACTAAAGCTTTCAAGCTGGATCTAGAAGCCATTAGACCAGATCCAGCTATCCCTCTTGAGGAGTACAGGTGATTTGGAATCTTTATCTTTTTTTTAGAATGCTCTTTTTTTTCTTAAAAAAGAACACAAATGCTATCATGAAGGATGTAAATGCATTGACATAGCAAGTTAACTTCCCTCATTTTAAATCTATTTGTCTTATCCTTGTCATCTTGAACCACAATGCAACATGTAATTCCATCATGAATATAGATGCTGTCAGAATGATGTGATGTGATGCACAATTCCAATTAGGCTTTCACTTACTCTTTTGGACCAATATGCATCTGCTTCTGCCTGTCTTTATAAACTATGACCTTAGCATAGAACCCATGGAAAAGAAATCAATGGATGATGATTGATGAATACTCCAAAAGCAATTCCTGCACCAACCATTGCTTCACAGAAATGTGAGATCTAGTTAAGAGCCAGTGTCCAAATTAAAAATAGACTCTGCTCCCCTTATGGAGCATTCTCTAAGAGAGGATTTCAACTTTACATATCATGTTTGGTAAGTGTCATATTTGTACAATATGATAGTATCAGGACCCCACAATTCTACAATGTCTCTTCCAAAAAAATTCTGTTGCATCGATTACTCTCCAACTCGAAAGCACGAACACGTCGGGAGGGGTCCCGTACCCGTGTCCGACACGTATCGGACATGGACACGGCATGGACACGTGTCGGACACGCCTCCAGCCGTGTTTGCTTAAATGGGCTACATTTTTGGTCCGGACACGGCTCAGGACACTCCGGGGACACGACTTGGGACACGGCAGCCCAGTTTCAGCCCAAAAAGGAAAAAAGGCCCAAACTAGTCGGACTCCTCACCTACTCTCGCGGCACCCCCTCTCAGCCTCTTCTTCTTCTTCGTTTGTCCTCGGCATGGATCGAACGGAGATGGATGGGGAGGGGGAGAGGGCATCGTTGGTCCTCGGCATGGATCGGACGGAGATGACGGGGGAGGGGAAGAAGGAGGTGCTCCTGAGACCTGCACGAGATGACGGGGGAGGGGAAGAAGGGGCACTGCCAACGTCGAAGGAGGCGGTGGAGTGCACGGTCTGAAGGAGGTTTGGGAAATTCAGAGAGAGAGAGAGGGATATGTAATTTAAAGAGGGGGATGTGAAAGGGAAGAGGTGGCAGGGATGAATTAATGGCAGCTGTCACTTGTCTTTCATTTCTCTCTTTATTTTGTCTTTTCTTTATTTTTATTGTTTCTAAGGGGTGTGTTTTCTTTTCTTTTCTTTTCTTTAAAGGTGAGCTTATGTGAAGTCATATTTTTCAGTCCTAAATACAGTCTACAATTGACCCAAACCCATTTAAAACAGCCCACAAGTTACCAACTCATTTAAAATGACCCAAAACAATCCATTTAAAACATGGTGGTGTATGAAAAACATTTAAATTCATATGGATATACAATATATATTTATTATATTAATTTATTTGTTGCCGTGTCTTAGCCGTACCCGTGTTTTATTTTTTCAAAAATTGCCGTGTCGCCGTGTCCCCGTCCTCGTGTCCGCGTGTCCCGTGTCCGTGCTTCATAGCTCTCTAATAGTTATATTGACTCAAAACCATCCAAGATGATTTTCGAAGTTTGAATTAGATGAGTAATTTCTCTAGGACCAATCTATATGATCAGAACTGATACACAATTGCCTCAACAAAAAATGGAAAATTTGCTCCTAAAGATTCTTGACTATATTTGAGATTTGTGATAGCCATGTGTTTCTTCAAAAAAACTACTTGCATACACTATGACACTCTAGGGTACTTCAGATTACCCTTAAACACACTGTTGTTATGAAGAGAATTGCAAAATAGATATGATGAGATATTCCAAATTTGAAAACCATGCAAATCATTATTCATCTTTGATGAGATTGTAGATCAACATTTCAACATGTACCAAAAAAGAATATTTTAGATGCCTTTTCTTAGTTTTATTACAGCAATGTGAATTTGTTAAATTCAAAAAAACCAAATTATCAACAGAGTCATGGATCTAAATACTAGATTCACAGATCAGTTGAATCAACACAAAAGAAAATAATGAGACTTCAACATTAGTTAATTTCCATGTTGAAAGTTCCATCAACTCCTGCAGGTTTTTTTGTACACAGGTTTGTTCATTGTGGTCAGAATTTCTCATATCTAATCTATCAGGTGCAGAACAGTTTAGAAGAAAGAAGTCGTTCTGAAGATTAAATGAATAAATTTTTATGGCTGGATACTGCTTGACACATTTTATAACATAATTTGGATTGTACTATTGTGCGATTAATTATGACTCATCTGCATTTTAAAATTCGACCTAATTTCTTTGAGCAGTGGTGTTGCCATCAACTTTCGACTCATAACAAAAATTGAATGAGATAGGCTACGTATTTTTCCTTATTTCTAAGTATTTATATGTTTTTAAGTATTTTAGATTTAGGAAAAATCAACCAAGAGGATCTGCTACCATAATAGACCCATGGAAGACTGTCTTTGCCAGTTTTTGTCATACAGAGCACCTCATTTACATAAATTTTTAGACCAGTCTAAGCATGGGATTTATCTTCCATTTCTCCTACTAAACTGAAATGTTATAGTTATGAAATATATATATATATATATATATATATATATATATATATATATATATATATATATATATATAGGGACGTGATTACGTGCGGCGAACGGCGGGTGCGCCGTCGATCACGGGTCCATCGCATCGGACGGTCGGGTGCGATTCACGTCAACCGTTGGATGCGATGGACCCGCGATCGAACGGCCCACGTCGCGGCCGCACCTGCCGTTCGCCGCACGTAATAATTTTCATATATATATATTTATATATGTATATATTGTTCCAATGATTTAGTATAGATGCTGAGTCAGATTGTTGTTGCTTAAATGTCATATGTTTGCTATATTCAGGCTTCGTCTTGCACTTTTGCCTATGAGACTGCATCTTCATCAAAGCCAGCTTGAATTTCTCACCAACTTCTTTGGTGAAGATTCGAACATTAATCAGTCTCCAACTCTACCTAATAAAGCGGATGAATCAGAAATGTCAACATCGAACAATTGTGTTTTGGGTGGGCATACTATTGCGAAGGAGGCACTACTTCCTTTCTTTCAGGCAAGCTAGCCTAACTTTTTGCCGTTTATGTTTAGATATGCCTTTTATGTTCAGATATTCCCTTGATGGTATTCTTACTCATTTTTATCCTTTTCTTTTATGTTCATTTATTCTTTTTTTAATTCAAGTTAGCATCTTGATGCTAAAAAAGTATTCTAGTGGAAGAATTTTGATGGATCAATAAACTGTAGACCTAGATCAATTTGTCTCTCAAAACCATACTTTGCATTTGATATATGTAATTTAGCTTTGGTAGAAACTTTATAATTGAGTTTTCAATTATAAATTAATTTTAATATTACAAGGTTGATCACCAAAAGTACGCTCAATGTGGGAATGCTATCAGATCTCATGGCATAAATGTGGCAGCGGCATTTGTTAATGATACCTGTGTTCCCTTCTGGTTAATGCTGTATGAAACAATATTGTAATATGAACTAATAACTATAATATAACTTCACATCAACCTGATTACTGACCGTCCATCCCCAAATTGTTATTCCAAATTTCACATTTTGTGAAATTTTATGTCATCCTGACATACTGCTGTACATTATCTTTTGCAGAAATTTGACATCTGGCCTGTTGTTTTGCGAATTGACTATATTCCACATTATATCGATCTAGCAGCACTGCGAGAAGGGAAATATGCAGAGCTCGTTAACCTGGTTAATTGGAAGGTAAAAAATTTCACGTATGGTGTAAGCTCTACATTGTGCTTTGCCTGTTGGTGCTTTTTTAAAAATTTAAATCTATCGTCACTTCTAAAGTTTTATACCTCAAATATTGTTAATATAACTAATTTACTGAGACAACCCAGAATTTGTTTTTTACTGAGACTAGTTAAATAAATGTTGATAGCATCCAGGGTTGCCTTTTTCATTGGGGAATCTGGATGCAGGTACAATATTGTGTAATTAGGATCTGTCAGATCAAGGTATCATTTTATTTGATTGAACAGTCAAAATTCTAAAAGGTGCTTGGCTTTGCTATGATGCACACGCTCCTGGAATTGTTTCATTTTACTAAAGATGCCTTTAGCTTTCAAAAAGAAGTTTAATTAGTTGGCATTTGTGATAAGTTCGTTGATTAATCAATTGAAGCAAAATATTAGCTGGTTTCTGTAAAGAAAAATGATGCAACCTGGACGCAGCTCTATATATTTTCTAGTTGGTATACCGTATACAAAAGTTTCCTAAGCATGTTCACCAGAAATCATGTACAAGGCTGATACATATGGACGGCATACTGCGGCATTCATAAAGAAAAACATGAATGGAAATTTTTTGGAAATATAACAATAATGTGTGTATGTTCAAAGCTTATTGTATTTTGAGTATCAGCATGGTTTCATGTTGCCTTATTCATCTCACACTTCCTGGAAGAAGCACATGGATCAGGGTCCAAAGTGATTTTTTTACAGGAAAAGGCTCACAACATATATCCTGAGTCTGTGGTACTATAGACACCTGTTGATTCTTGATTCTTCAATTAGCCAGCCTTTGACAGTTAAAATGATCTTGGATTTTAACCGATGTTTATACACCTTGCAGGGAGTTGAGTTACGGCTTAAACATGTCCATGCAGTGGGTGTTTATGGATGGAGTAATGTGTGTGAAACAATAGCTGGGGAGTGGCTTGAAGATGTCTCACATAGTCAGGTTTTGGCCATTTTCTTGCCCATTATATAGAAATATGATGATTTTATGAGCATGCTGATATGTCATACAACATACTCATTGACCTTTATTTAATGTGATAGATCCATAAATTATTAAAAGGGCTTGCCCCTATACGCTCACTGTTCAGCGTCAGTTCTGGTGCTGCTAAGCTGGTTTCGTTGCCACTTAAAAGCTACAAGAAAGATCACAGATTGATCAAAGGAGTGCAAAGAGGTGCAGTAGGAACACTTTGGTTCTCGTACTTTCAAAAGTGTTGTGTTCACCTTCATTAATGTTTTTTTTTCTTATCAAATCGAACAAAGACACTCTTATTTATTAGAAAATAACAACGAAGCCTTTATTCCAAAATTTGGGGTGGACTTCATGAATCATTTTTTGCCATTCAACTGTATAAACAGCCACGTCCTCGAAATTTTTAATATTCCTCGTAGAAGCAAAGTTTAATTTAACCACACACTTTCTGTTCTTAAAGACACCCAACCTGTACCATAAAAAACTACTAAGCAAGTGGCGATCACGGTGTGTCAGCTAAACTCAACTGATAACTGACTTGAAAATCATGCCCATGGGTGGTTAGCCCATCAAATTTCTATAATAATTGAGTCCTAAAAAAAGTATGTTAGGCAACCATCGTACTTTCTTATGGAAAAATATAGTTTTTGCTTTTATCTTCATAAGTTCTTCACATTTAAAGTACATAGGGGCAGCAAAAGTGTTTTATTTCATTGTTTGATCTACTTTGAAATAATTTTTAATGAAGCATCAACAAATTATTATGGTTGTGCATCAGTATATAACAACAATTTATTCCATGTCAACCTCTTGATTTGTTTTCCTTTCTGGCATGTCATATTGATATCCGAGGCAGATGGTTGGTCAGTCTACTACTATAGAATCATGCAGTTTACATCTTAATTTCTTTGTTATTAAACTTGCTACGTGGATTAAATATATCAACAAGTCACATTTCAGCCCATCATCTTCTTGCCTGTTCACATTTTCTTTGTTGCATGTTTCTATTGCCTAGTCTCTCAAACTTGGTTCTTCATTGTTCTTTTGAATTGGGAAAGGAATGTTTGTACAATTATACAGTTAATTTTACCAGGTGCCACCGCTTTTCTAAGAAGTATTTCAGTTGAAGCTGTAGGCTTGGGGGTCCATTTGGCGGCAGGGGCTCATGACATACTACTTCAAACAGAGAATGTTCTTGCCAGCTTTTCACCCTCTTTGCATTCATCAGGTAAAAGATGGGAGAAAGCAGATGTAAGATCCAATCAGCCTAGAGATGCACAGCAAGGAATTCATCAGGTAATCTTTTTTCATCTCAGGGCCTTATATTGATGGGTATTAATGATAATTTGGAGAGTTGGTTTTGATTTTGATTTTTTAATTTTTTTGGGTGATTGTTACCGAGTCTACTGCAAGACACCTCTTGATGACTTGTTAACCATTTAACTTCGGATCAAAACCTGAGTATTTAGATGATATCATCAGTTTCAAAAGTTAGGTGTGATTCATATGGTATGAATATCAGTTTTGAAAAGCATACCACTATAAATTGTCTCATGCAAATCTGTTAGGTTTATTTCATTTTTAATTTTGTTGTAGTGGGCAACTTATGGCAGACTTCTAATCGTGTGCTCACAGCACATCTCAATTATATTGGTTGTCCACAAAGGGCAAGTATTATTATTGGAGTGCAAACCAATATCATTCAGCTGACGTATATTTCAAGTCTCACTTTTGGGTGTCCTAGTTGATGGCTCTCTGTAGCAGGCTTATCCACCTTCTGTTTGATGCTTCATTGCTATAAATTGTTGTAGTTAATAATTACACAACATGAGACTGAAAATTATGAGTGATCAAATCAAGTATAGAAATCCACTAAATATTGGAAAAGTTCTACAAAATAAAATATGAGGGATTCTTCAGTAGTGGATTGTCTGATACAGGCTATTTGTCATTCACGCTCCTTCCACTATAATGTATCTGGAATCTGAATATTATTGCTTAAAATTGAACATCTAATGTCTCTTTAATTGTTATTCCTATTTTCATATTTCAACATGGCTTTGATCAATGAAGGTCCATTCATTCATGATGGCATGCATATCAATTGTACAACATTTTTTAGTCTCTTGCACATCTCAAAAGACATAATTACAAGCCTTGTTGTTCCCCCATGTACTTTTGATCATAACAGGCTTATGAGAGTATAACTGATGGTCTTGGGAAAACGGCGTCTGCGTTGGTCAGTAATCCCCTTAAGACATATCAACGTGGTGCTGGTGCAGGATTGGCTCTTGTAAGTGCCATCCAAGCAGCTCCAGCGGCTGCTGTAGCTCCCGCCTCCGCTGCTGCCCGTGCTGTCCATTGTGCCCTCCTTGGAGTAAGAAACAGGTCTGACCCCTCGTTGATATTTTAAATATTTCCCGTTAATCAGTTGGCCATGATTTTGGAAAGAGTAATGTCATTATTATTAATGCCATCCATGCCTTAATCTGCAGCCTTGATCCTGTGCATAAAAAAGAGTCCATGGAAAAATATATGGGTCCCACTCGACCCCAAGATCATGGAGACTGGTATGGATGTCAATTTGATTATGTTAGAGCCATGGTATCATTTTTGTACTTGCATGATCTTTAATGAGAATCATATTTATTCTTTTTCTTCCTTGAAGCAGGTGATCGTGTGGTTTTCAGATTTATATGCAGTGAATGTGCCTCTCCTGGCAGGTGTGGATAGAACAGCATCCGTGTATCACGTAAGTTAAACTTAGTATTTTCCACCAATTGAGAGTACAGGGGTTGAAAGCATCAGTTCTTCAAGTTTCCATAAACCATTGAATTTCATGGGGATGATTAATCACAATTTCATTTCTTTATCTAATGTGGGTATTGTTTTTACTTGTACGATGCAGGTGTGCGGTTGTGTACAGTAATATTATACAGATTCTTTGCACATAAAGAAGCCCATGTACATAATGTAGATAAGCTAAATCCCCACATTTATCATTGTCATCATAGCTTGAGTTCTTGTGAATTTTTAGGAACATTTTTTTTTGGGCTCATCAGTATAGTAGTGTTGTGCAGTGGTTTGAGAGCCCATCAAGGGACCTTATTCTGTCAGGAAATGAGGTTCTTTCTGTGTAATTGTGGATATTATCAAAATGCAAAATTCAAGAAAATTTGTATATGTGCCTGGTTTATTTTTTAGAATTATTTGAATGAAAGAGTGATGCAGATTGCTAGGTATTGTACAGCTTGTTGCCCGAGTCATTAATGAGTATACATGGTGTATATTAGGTAGTACTAGTAACTGTACGCGCAATGCCCTGATTGTGAAGAATTGATCATTTAATGTAATGCTTCTAGTTCCATTAATATGAAAAAAATATTATTTTTGATTTTTTAGTTTTGTTTTCAACACATTTTTTCACAATAACATGAAAACCGTTTGAAGGTATGATAAACATCATTAAGAAATATACTTCAGGAGTCTTTGAAATAAAAATGTGGGTAGTAACATGCAAGTGAACACGCATTTTACATTCAATTGTATCGTATTATTGATTAATTTTTAATGTTTATCAAGTTTTACCAAGATTAATTGTAAGTGTGAACAAATCTTAATTATACATGGATCGTTATTGTTGAGCAATGTTTGCAAAGAAACATGGGAATATTTAGAGTTTTTAACTTGTATCTGGAGATGACTCAGTCATCAAATATCTTGCTAACTCCAAAATGATTAAAATTTTCATTTTAAATAAATAAAAATGATTAAAACTCTCATTTTAAATAAATAATAATATAGGGTATTGTTGACAATTAAAAGCTATGTCTCGTTAGCCATCTATTGAAAATGAAATTACATTTGCAAAAAAAAAAAATTTCCACTTAATTCAAGATAGAATATTTTTTTACACATAGAGGAGAATGTAAATATTTCGTTAAATATTTTGTTACACTTATTAAAAATGAGTTCATTCAATTCAAAATTGAACGATATACATTTTTTTATTAAAACATATAATTTATTAGATGATGTTTACTATTTTTGAGAAAATAAAAACATATATCATCAGAGTTTTTATTAGTAAAAATTTGACTGAGTTTAATATTTTCCAAAACCCAAAAAAACAATTATTTTTCAGCTTGCAAGCCCATTTACCACACCCAAAAAATAATTAAAAAACAATAATTATTTCTCAGCCGGCAAAGTCACAGCCCATTCGACACCTTGCAAGCCCCATTCACCACACGATCAAACAGCTGCAACTCTATCGAAATTACAAAAATGCGAAAATGGTCGGTTGGATAATTTTGGACTTACTGCTGTGCTAATTTAATGGCGCATATATTGACGTTAACTAGACATATGTTTTGAAAGAACTTTTTTACATTATATATATATATACACGCTCGCGATTAGATGCGATGAACAGCAAGTGCGGCCGCGACGTGGGCCGTCCGATCGCGGGTCCATCGCATCCAACGGTCGACGTAAATCGCACCCGACCGTCCGATGCGATGGACCCGTGATTGCTGCCGCACCCGCCGTTCGCCACATCTAATCTGTTCATATATATATATATATATAGGGAGTGATTAGTGATCGATCACGGTGCATCAGACGAATGCGGGATGCGAGGACCCGCGAACGACTCACGTCGGATCCGTATCACTCGCGTGTATATATATATATATATATATATATATATATATAGGGAAGTGATTCAATGCGGGAAGCGATCCATCACGGGTCATTGGACGGTCGGGTGCGATTCACATCGACCGTTGGATGCGATGGACCCGCGATCGAACGACCGACGTCGCTTCCCGCATTCCCGCACTGAATCACTCGACTATATATATATAGGGACGTGATTATGTGCGGCGAACGGCAGGTGCGGCAGCGATCACGGGCCGTCGATCACGGGTCCATCGCATCTGACGGTCGGGTGCGATTCACGTCGACCGTTGGATGCGATGGACCCGCGATCGGACGGCCCACGTCGCTGCCGCACCTGCCGTTCGCCGCACCTAATCATTTTCATATATATATATATTCATGCAATTCATTGGAGTATGTGCTTCATTTTTTATAAAACATGTATCTCATCATATAAGATATATTATTTTAAAAAAATTCAAAACACATGTAGACTGGAATTGAAACTGGAAATGGAGCTGGACGTAACACTATCCATTTTAATATTGAAAACTTTAATGAATATTAAATCTAAATGAAACAAAAATTATATATTACATAGACATGAATAGTTCCTCTGGAAAGATATTTGGTAATTAAAATAAATTGTATATAACTATATAACACATTAAATACATTAAAAGAATATTCGATGAGAGAGTAAAACACAATTTATAAATTTACATAGACGGTATATGAATATAATATATTACAAAAAATCTATTTGACAAAAATACATATAAACATGTTGATTGTATGCTACTACTTTAGTGTGAGCTTTATCATCATATCATCTGAGACAAAAAATTGTTGAGCGTATGGGAAAAAGTTTAAGGGATATTTTTTATCATATAAGAGTATAAGACTAATAATAGTATCACCATATATGACTGAAAAAAATTATAAAAAAACTAAAAATTAAGCATTAGTCATGATTAGCTTTCCAACCCATTTTTTTAATCTTAATTTTAATCCAATGTCTTATTGAAGGTAAATGCATTTATGTGAGCTTCCTTCACTATTGTATACTTTTCAAAACAAAGGCATATCTAAAGACTAAAAACGATATTTAAAAGCATATGTTAGATGTCAAAATCACTACATAAATATATATGATATGATATAATTGAATCAATTCATAAATATAGCAGATGTTAGATGTTAGATGTTAGATGTCAAAGAAGTTGGTGAATAGCTAAACCCACTTCATCAGTACTCAAATGTCAAGCACATCTCATTCATTTTTTATTTTATTTTTTGAACTAAAATATGTGTCACCTACATGAAAATAAACTGAAATTGAAGAAGAACGGATAAAACTAAAGCAACACCATCAAACACTCATTAAATATGGAGAATCCGAGATCATGGAAACCAACCTGACTTGGAAATTTTTTGTGAGATGATAAACTATAGTATATAGTATTTAATGGTCGATCTCTTACTTCTTCATATTTTGATTTTAGTTTCCAGATTTAAAAGATATGTTCTTTTTAGTCCCTGGGAGGTTATTCTTATGTAATTAAATAATTAACAACACTCTAACCCGTGTTAGGTTATTCTACTCCAAAAACATATATTTCCTACAAAATAACAATTTATCTCTATATGACCTAAATCAATCCCCTTAGAGGTTATGTTATTAGATAAGGTGCGGCTATAGCCACCCCACAACCTCTCCAACCCACCTCTTTTTCTTCCCCACCCAGCCATATATCTCCACTTCATAAGTCCACCCTTATATAAATATTCAACCCAAATCATTTCCACCCCACCCCATCCCATCCACTATTCTAGAAAGCCATGGAGCATGTCAAACCAAATCAAACACTGAAGACATGGAGCATGTTGAACGAAATACAGAACACTTCAAGGTTTTTTATTCCATAAAGTCATGGACCATGTCGAAACAAATAAAACACGAAAGACATACAACATGTAGAACGGGATACAAAATACTTCAAGCTCTCGTATGTTTGGAACAGGAATAAGCCCCCGAGTAACCTGGTATAAAAGGGAATAAGGGATAAATGGTGTTTGGAAACATAAAATAAAAGGTAGGGATAAAGTATGTTATAATAAATTAGTATAAAGTGGTATATGGATTCTAACCTACCCCTGGAATTAAAGTTATTATATGTTATTTCACCCAATGAATATATAGGTCCACTGTCAAATTAACTGTTTTCACCTCTTATAAATCACATGTCAAATTAACTATTATTGTATTTTTACTTTTTATGAATTATTATTCATACTTTATTCACATTTTACCCAAACAACAAAACATTTATTACAGAAAAAGCCATGGACTATATCGAACCAAATTGCACACGAAAAATATGGAATATGTCGAACGGGATACATAACACTTCAAATGTTTTTTTATTCCAGAAAGTCATGGACCATGTCGAACCAAATTAAACACGAAAGACATGGAGCATGTCGAACGGAATAGTGAACACTTCAAAAGTTGGGGTAGGTTAGGGGTGAGAAAAAATGTAACGAAACATTTTTATTTATAAATAAAAGGGGTGGGTAGGAGAGGTTGTGGGGTGGCTATAGCCGCACCCTATTATATATCATATTGTGTGGTGGACCGGTGGCCGTTTGTGGATGGGGAGGGGGAAAGAGATGGGGGAGACGACGCCGAAGCAGTGGGGTGGCCGAAGATAAAGGTGCAGTGGCCGGAGATGCCGCCGGTTTTTGGAGGGGCTACTGCTGGAGATCCAGAGAAAGAGGGGTCGGTGTGTTATGAGGGAGGAGAGAGAAGATGGGGGGTTTAAAAATCCCCCATCTATAGCTTTGGTCAATCTGGGATGTCCAGATCAATTGGACGGTTTCGATTGTTCACGACTTTAAAAAAAAGGAGCACGAATATGAACCATTAAGATGCGATCGGACGGCCAGAAACAGATCTACACGTAAGGGGAGCATCCGCACGTCCACAGGGTATCATTTATATATATATATCTTACCAGATATTGTTTATTATTTTTCATTGTGTATAATCATAATATGTAATTTAAATCTATGTTGCGCCATAATGTAGGAGATAATATTTTAATATTCTAAATGTTTGTACACATTTTTTTTCTTGGTTATTCACATATTTTAATGGCCTTATTAGTACATATCCATTTTTTTAAAGAAGCATTAACACTTAATGAAGTTCATTATAAAAAAAACTCAAACTATATTACACATATCTCACAAAATCCACTTTATCACAATGAATCTAGAATAAAAAAAATTATACATGAGAATGTGTGAAATATATTAATAAAATTAAGAGGGTGAAATAATTTAACAAAGTTAAGATGTATGGAATATGTTAAAGATCTAATTACATAAGGGTGAGTTAGTCTTTTGTGTTTTCAAAATTATAAAATGAGACTTTTTTATGTATAATTTTAAAAAGTGGCTGATTTGGGTATTTCTCACTTTTAAGAGATATTTTTTTATCATTTTCCCTTTAAACAATATATACTAAATGGTTGATTGTCTATATATTATACTAAACAATATATACTAAATGGTTGATTGTCTATCATATTCGTTCATTTCTGTGTAACATTTTCATTTCCAATTATAACCTATCTAAACTTTAATTTTATATTAAGGTAAGAATGGAAAAAATATATATTTTTTTAATTTTAAAAACATAATGTGAGATATTTATCAAATCTATTTTTTTTAATATCTATCTATATTAATGATATATTGATTGAATGGTGGTGATCGTGTCAAATCATCATATTTTGTTATTATTACTTTTATTAGATTTAGATTGAGATAATCATGGAAATATAGGAGATAAATAGCTAAAACTTTTCATCATGTGATATTCATTCTTGGGAAACATCAATTTCACGGTTATAAGTATATATCGAAAATTTCTTTCTAATGAGCTATTGATCACCCTAATAGGAGTTATACGTAAAAAGTAATGAATCTTTAAAAACATTCAAGAATAATTTTTTTTTTGTATATATACATACCCCTGAAAATCACATTTTAGTCAAATATCCCTGATTATTTGTTATTTTTAATAATATTATTCAAAATTGTTTAAATTGTATATGAACATCATTTTTGTTTATCAATATTGTTGGTTTGAGAGTATTTTTACAATATATGCAAAAAAACTCATTTTCAGTAATAACATATCTCTTTTATGTGTAATTTCATAATAAATTTTATAAAATATTTTTTAATTTTTATTAAATTTTTATCATATCATTTATGTATATATAACATGATATATTATTTAGCATATAAATAAATTAAAAAATAATAATGATATTGATTGAAAACAGCATTTATATAAAATATATATTTATTTACACGCGTACGCATATCAAGTGTGAAAAGAATTAGTATATGATAAGTGAACAAGTGATTTGTATATGAATTCGACTAAAGGACACAAAGTGAGGCGAACACTCCGACAAGAATCCCCCTCCTTCTTCATTGAGGTGCTCCCATGAATCAGAATTATTAATTGATGCAGATCTAATCATCCTCCACACCTCCAGCTAATCAATACACACCAATGCCTCTATATATATCTCATCACGTGTACCACCCCATGCAACGAACATATGCATGTTCCCACCACGCCCATTCTTCGTACACCAAAGCACATGACACGACACAAAAAACAATTAAATTCAAACTGCCATGTCGTACAGACATGTTATCCACTAATCCACACACATACACCTTTAGCCCCGTTTGAAACGGGAATAAAGCCATAAATAACCTAAGATAAAGAAGAATAAGAAATTTTGGGTATTTGGAACCACATACTAACTAGAGATAAAAGTATGTCAAAATAAACAGATATAAAGTGGTATATGGATTCCAATCAACCCTTGAAATTAAAGTTATCATAGGTTATTCCATTCAAAGAATATGCACTGTCAAATCAACTGTCATCACCTCTCATAAATCACCTGTCAAATCAATTATCATTATTTTTAACATTTTGTAAATCTTTATCCATACTTTATTCATATTTTACCTAAACAACAAAACATTTATTCTTACGCTTACCAACGAGAATAATTCAAAAACAACCAAACATAAAATCACTTTATCTTTATTTATACTCTTAATAAATGTATACTCAAGAATAAGTCGAAGGTTTTGAATTCTTTAATTTAACATACAATGCTGCCTATCCTGTCTCCCATTCCTTTCACAGAGCCCCAAAAACATTAGTACATATATTTAAACAAAATATTAATATTTATTTGAGTAATTTATTTAGTTATTTATTGTTGTTGTTTTGTCCTGCGCATCAATATGGCCACACCGACGCTTCAAGTCGGTGACCCTGTGGGTCTCACGTACATGCATGTTCTGATTTCCATGCATCCGAGTGCAGCAAAAGAAGAAGTTAAAAAAATTAACTTGGCTGTGATATGTGATCGATTACTGTTGTAATAATAATGGTGATTGATTCATATTGTGGATTAATTTAATTAACATTTGTAATGGTAATTGATATAATATCTAACTTATTTGCACATGTATGTGCAAACCAGTTGGTTGGGCAGGCAGGCAGCCCAGATATATAGAGATTCTGCGCGTTGGTTGAGATTTACCTGAAAATCATGCATGCCTAGATATTAAAATTTTGTTATATATCTACTTGACTTTCTCCCAATAGTTATTCATATACATACTATCATAAATGTATTAAATCTCTAGTTAATTTTTTCTTCCCTGTTTTAATCACTGTACATGTCGAATATGCCAAAATAATTTTCCATAGTTAAAAAAAGAAAACGTTTGTCAGAATGGAATCCAACAATTATATACTAATGAATTAGAATAAGTTCCGATAATTAATGATTCATAACCAAAATAAGATGTTTAATTTCAAAAGGTTAAAATAATTATTTCATTTAAAAAAATTCACTCACATAATATTCACACATATCTAAAAACATGCTACATTCGTTAAATCTCTCAAACACATTCCCATACAAAACAATATTAATGATCAGTTGAATAATTATAAACCACTATCCATATACCCAAAAAAAAAAGACAAAAAAATAAATAAATATCTTCTATTTATGTATGCATATTATTATCTATTCTAGCACACAGTGGAGGTACATTTTAATCTAGAAAGTGGGGATGTTTAGGAGTTTGAAAAACAGGGGGGGAGGGGGGTGGATATCTCATCTATGTCCTCCCACTTTGTGTCAACCTCTGTAACTCTATTTGTTTTTTTTTATTGAAATTGTAGGCATGTAAACAAAAGCAGTGTAAGAAGAGAGGTGGACCTGGGAAAACCGTGTAGAAAAGGGTTCCTACAACCCCTGTATAGTAGCTCTTATACTCGGCATGTTTCCTTGTGATGTTTAAGTTATTTTTATTTTCTCTTATTTTGTTGACTAGTCAACCTCAATTTAATTTTTTTTAAAGATTATTTATTTTGATATGACTATGGAAGATGTTTTTTTAAATTTATAAGTTGGAGATATAGTTTTTAGTTTAAAATAAACAGTTATTGCATGTTTTTTTAAACTTATTAGAACTTATTTAAGTTAAAAATAACTTTAAAAAGTCACAATTTCTAAGTTAGGTTAAGGGTGTTTTTTAGATTATAAATTAATTATAGAATATTTAAAAACAAAAACTTTTAGACATTAGTACCCTTCACTTTATTTACTAATGATCAAGTCCTTTCATCTACTATAACTTTTCCGCTCATCTTCTAGAAACACTACAAGGGTAATACAAAAAAAATCATCATGCAAAATTGAATTGACTCATGTATGAGAAGTTTCATGTGTGAGCTTGTTTTATTGTTATGTGATAAAAATCATCATGTGAAATTGTGATTATTATTATAACTGTGATAAATCATAATCAAGATACATAACCTATTAGAATATTTAAACCTATATACACATGTATAACATCTTGACACTACGATTTATAACGAATTTGCTTATAAAAGAGCGAACTTTTATTTATATTATATTAATTTATCTTTTAAATATTCATAACTAATTTTATAAATAAAACCACATTCTATTATCAAACATAAATTAAATTTAACTACTACTTTTAAAAGAGATATTTTTAATAACCAAACAACAAAAAAATATTTTATAGTTTGTTCAAACAAACATTTATGACTATTTATTCTTTGTTATTCAACAACTATAACAAACATATCAACTGTTTATCAAAAAAGTTTTGTGAAAATTTAAACATAAACAAACATGGCCATACCCGTCCCCTCAAACTTAGAAGGGGAGGTGCACGTTGGTGAACATGAAGTGGTCCGGGAATCCTCGTGAATCTTTAGTTCACAACATCCGACGTTTGGGAGAGGTACGTGAACGACACATTTTATTAACATTCTGCTGCCGCTATCAATCAATCTCCAAAGCCTCCTTTCACCCAGCCTGGCAGTCCGATCCTCCGCCTAACATCACGTTCACTTTACCCCCCCCCCCCCCCCACCGTGTAACTCCACCTAAGGCTTCGATTGGATGTGTGCTCCACACCACCGCATTGATTGAATCAACCTGTCGACGCAGAATCTATGTTTCAGTGCGTTAAAAATGTCAGAGAAAAATGCACATACACCATCAACATGCACGTAAAACGCGAACGCTGCTATTTTCATTTGATTGAGAGTTTGCGTTGATCGGTGTCTGCGAACGCAAACGCCCCGCGAAGTCTCTGCCAAACGGGCCTAAATCGAGAATAATTTGTGCCGCGACAGGCGCTAAAACGCGCGTCGGCCCCACGCGGGATTTTCAATGGAAATTATGATTGTAACCTTGCGTCGCTTTTATCTTCATTTTCAATCATATTTATTACGTCGTTCACACAGCTTGCAAGACAAAATTATATGAATATAATATTGACAACCTGCTATTGCAAACCGTTTAACAAGAGAGATTTTATTTATTTTTGGGAATAGTTTAATAAGAGAGAGAGATTTGTAAATTATAAGCTACACGTAGGGACTGACTTAGACACTACAACAAAATATGGTTTTGGTGACAGACATTTTGAATGGCTGTCACCTAAAATTATTGTTAGGTGACAGATAAGAATGCGTGTCACAGTAAACATAGTTTTTTGTGACTGTTACATTTGTTTGTCACGAAATTTTATTTTTGTGACAGTTGCTTAAAATGTGTCACATAAATATCCGTTATTATGACACATATGTTAAAAAAGTCACAAATGATATTTATAGGTGACAAACATTATTGAAATGCTAATATTTGTATTTATTAGGTGACATACACTAATGGAATGTCACAAAAAGCATATTCACAATTAAATTTGAAAGCTATATTTAGTATCTATATAATTACATTGTAATTATAAATCTTACAAAATATATGAGAATCAAGAGCCAAAAAATCAGCGCCTTCCAATTTACTACAATTCTCCCCGGCCATGATTGCTTCCCCATGAAAAAAAAAAGTTAGGGCTGATCTCTCTCTCCCATTCTACATTGCACCGTGAGCCTCCATCATATCCTATTCAATTACGTCCAAATGAAATTAATAAATCTGAAATCAAAACATCCCCCACCACCATCACCGCGAGCCCATCTCCATCATATCCTATTCAATTACGTCTTCCAACCCTTCATCACCTGCTCTACGTCCTCCAATCCCGTGGTATAACAACCACCAGGTCCTCCTCTTCTCTTTCAATTCCTTTTTTTATTTGTGATTTGTTGAAACACCCATTAATTATTTATTTTTACGCACAAATAATTTTTTTTATCGTTAGACATGTCGTGTATTTGGATTTATTCATATAATATTAAATTAGGCATTTGTGTATCATGGTATTATTTTTTCTTTCAAGGAATCATCATATCTTTTTTTATCATTAATAAGGTGAAAGAAGCATGAATGATAAAAATAAACAAAATAATTTTTATGGATATTTAGGGTTGATTTGGTTTTAATATGTTGATCAGCTACCCTAGGCATTTAATTGAAGCAATTTTCAAATAATTATAGTGTTCCTCATAATTTTTTGTTCTTTTTAGTTGATTGTCTGAATATAATTTTTGTTCTAGTATGTAAACATTTTCGATAATTACAAGAATATTATAATGGATAAGAGTTGGATTCTTTTTCTGAGATCCACTGAAAAATATATGAATGGTGTGGAGAAATTCATTGAATATGCCTTCAAGAATAGTTCTAACAAGGAGACGACCTTATGTAGTTATTGTTGATAGTCTCGAAATGTGCGAAATCATTTTATACATTCTCCAAATGAAATTAATTCTTCGGCCCGCTAGCCATGTTGACCTTTCTCCCGAGGTTTGTAATTTAACACTAATTTGTTTCTCATTTACAGCTTTTTTTATATAGGTCTGATTTGTATTGAGTACATTATATTATATTTTTTAATATGTGCAAACTTTTTCATTATTTTTTTAGTTGATTAACTATCTAGGATGCACTGAATTAAAACGACCGTATATACTTGTTTTGTAGGATGATGATGCTTTTCCATCTCTTGACATCAATGACGAAGCAAATCTCAACAATATTAATCAAATAAAAAATCCTATGAACAAAAAGACTAACATGGTTGATGAGGTAGTATAAAATCCTACAAGATTTACTTATTTTTATGCATACGTGCAATAGGTATTTACTAATTTTTTTATGTTTTTTCTTCTGACATGTATAATAGTTTCAAGTATTTCCTATCAAGATTTTATCAATTGAAAAGAAAATATTGACAAATGGGATGCTTCTTAACGAACACCCAACCAAAATTCTTGGATGACCACTGTTGGGTGATGGATGGTGTGAAGTAGTGGTTAATTTTCCGTTAGATTCTACAGGAAAATTGAGGAGGCGACATGGAACACTTAAAACCAATAAGGATGCTATTGGACACTATATTGCATGGCCTCGAGCATTTGTAAGTGCGTAATAATTTTTTTATTTTCTTAATTAATTAATGTTTCATTAATCATTTTTCTATAATTAATATTTTTGTAGGTGGAGATAAATTGGACGAAAGTGAAGAGGAACAATATTCTTCAAGGATGTTGATATTTTATTTTTGCATATTGGAACCCTTATAACAATGTAATTGAATATTGGTTGAAATAATGTAATGAATTGTTGAGATTCTCTTATATATGAAATGTTTTTATTATTTTTACTTTTTAAATTGTGATTGTACATGTTATGAGTATATTTTTTAGTAAGATAATTATTTATAAATTATTATATTGAAATATTTTATTATTGATAGAGCAACTATGATTATTGATTGTCACGAAAAATTTTGATTTTAATTATATATTTTATAATGACAATGATAATCTGTCACTAAATGTCTACAAAAGGTGACTGACATTAACTACCGATCCATTATTTATCGGCTTATGTTGACAGATACGTCTGTCACCATATATTGTCAAAGGTGACAGTCATGTGTTAACCGTTGGTAAAATTTATGCACCGCTTGTCACTGAATGTCAGTAAATGATGACAGACATTTGTGTCGGTCACCTATTGTCAACCAATGGTGACGGGTGTGTCTGTCACTATATGCCATGTACGGTGACATACTGGCTTTGACCGTCACGAAAAGATATGGTGACTGGTCCAGCCGCGACGCACGTCTGAGCGTCACTATAGGTTTTTCGTGACAGGCATATAGGTTTTGGTGACGGTTTTCACCCATCATCAAAATCCTATTTTGTTGTAGTGAGATTACAGGAGTGCAGAGTGCTCAAGAAATTATTTTCAAAATATATGTTACCGACAAAATCTTATGCTTCATCGTTTTTAGGTCATTGCATACTTTTGAATTTTTTTTAATAAATAATACATCAATCTAATGAAATATATATATTTTTAAAATAAATAATAAGTTGTTTATTACAGAATATATATTAATATAGTAGAATTTATAAATTGTGTGTTAAGTGACTTTATATATTAAAATGAGTACAAAAGTATTTAAATGTAACATTTCTATTTTTTTGTGTTAGAAATAAAATAATAAGTTTACTATATTATCTAAATATGTAAATATAATTCTCTTTCTAAATAATAAATATTCAAGTATACTCCAACATAAGTATTACACCTATAAATCTTTTTACATCACATAACACATCGAGTTCAAAACCAGTCAGGTCTTGATCAGTACCATCAATATTAAATTGCACAGCCTATGAATCGAACTACACAATCTTTGAATCGAATGACATAATTAATTGTTGGATAAAAAATTTCACTCTCCTATTGAATATTGATAATACTGATCAAACTCAGACTCAACTGGATCCAATAAGAGAGTGGAGCTTATAATTTAACAATTGACTCTGCAGTTTAATTAAAGATTGTGTAGTTAGATTCATATACTGTGTAGTTCAATGATAGTGTTGACCACACCTAAGTTTGACTAAATTTGGACCTGACACATCTTAAAATTCTTCACCAAACTTTTGTTTAAGAGCATGGAAAACTTAAAATCCAAACTATTAGGCATAAAGGATAATTTATTGATATTTATTATCGGATAATTAACAAATTTCGATAAATATCCATTTGATTTAAACATAGCATCCGTATAATTACAATATCGAAAAATATAGTAGCTCATAATAAATTTGGGATGTACCGCCATAACACGAGACCTTGAAAAGGAGTTCTTCGGTAGTGTTAGAAGAACAGTCCAACACGTGTAAAAGAGAAAAACATGGAAAGAGAGATTTTAATGGTTGATCAATCAATCTTCCTTGTCTCTCGCCTTCTAAGTCTGTCTGTTTTTGACCCAATCCACATAAAAGACACTGTTTTCATTTGCCGGGTAAAAAAAATTCCACACAAAATAAAATAACAAAGATCCTTTTTTTTTTTATAGTGGAAAAGCTCTTTCCCTTCCCTTGTTATAGCTTTCATGGGTTCTTCTCACATATAGAAAAGAAAGACAACCCAGAGAGAGAGAGAGAGAGAGAGAGAGAGAGAGATTGGGAGGAGGCTTATACAGGTATGTTGTCTTTTTCTTTGGATGGAAAAGTGTTATTGGGTGCTCTGTTTTAAACACCAAAGAGTGGGGAACGCTTTATTTTTTGCATGAGCTGGTTTTATGACGAGGTTTGAGTAAATTTGGAAGAACAAAGAGTGAGCTTTATGAAAAAAGGAGGTGACTTTGTGGTGGTTGTGTTGTTGATTTTGAGACTTCGAGGTTTATATTGGATAAAATCAAATCCCAATGAACTTGTTGAGATGTTTCTATTTATTTGACTGTATTGTGAATTAAGTGATATTAAAAAATGTCGTTTCTTGTGTTTTATGTTTGTCTTTTTTCTTTAGTATCTCTGTATTCTTTTATTATTAGATTTCAAAAATGGTGGTTTGGTTCTTTGTTAGGTGGGCATCCTTATTTGGGTTATCTTTGTTTCCCTCTGTGTTTTACATTGATCTCTGTTTTATATTGAGTTTCAGAGCCTTTGTTGCTCCTTTTGGGGTCTGTTTCTAGCTGTATTTCATGAGCTTGGCTTTGATTTTTTTTTTTTTTTTTTTTTTTTTGCAAATTTTATTTTTGGTATTTCAATTTTTTTTTTTCCATTGAGGCCCATTAATGAATATTTGATTTTTATTATTTTTCCTTCTTTTTTTTTGGTTTACATGAAGAGTTCTTTCTCTATCAATAATGGGTTTGTTTAGTTCTGCCAAACATTATTCTGTTTGAGGGCATTCACTTCTGCTGGTCCCTCCCATTCATGCTTTCTGAGTGAACTTATTTTAAATATCTGCGTGTACATAATACCTGTCAATCAGGTTTCCTTCTTTTTGCAATGCCCATTTAAGCCCATGTTAACTCTTGTTGTTTCTGCAGATTGTTGTGTATCTGAACTTTCTGCACATTCTTGAGCCCCACTTTTTCTTCTAACACTTCATTTTAAAAGTTTTTATTTTCATCATTATATATGGGATGCGATGAGCTCTTCAAAAATCTAGTTTGCAAAGGTCATACATTGTGTTAAGTTCATCTCTATATGAGTCTTTGATATCTGCCTCCAATGAAGAACTTGTGAACCTAGTAGTTTTTTTTTTCACTGATCTGTTGTTCCTTGAAATTGATCCATCCATTCTTTCCAGTTCCAATGGCAAAAGAGTATGCCGGATCTCCCAAGATCCATCAAATCGAATCAAAACGCAAACGCCTGACATGGGTCCTAAGCGTGAGTGGTCTCTGCATCCTCTTCTACATCCTAGGCGCCTGGCAAAACACAAACATAGCTCCCATTTCAAACTCCACCTCCGACAAGCTCTCCAAAGCCGCTTGTGATCCCTCCAACACCGTGACCAACACCCGCTCCGCCACCCAATCATCCTCCGGGGCAATGAGCCTCGACTTCAATGCTCACCACCAAGTAGGAATCAATGAGACCGCCGGAGGTGTTCACAAGTTTCCCCCTTGTGAACTCAGTTTCAGCGAGTACACGCCCTGCCAGGATCCAAAGCGGGCAAGGAAGTTCAACAAGAAGATGCTCATCTACCGGGAGAGGCATTGCCCTCCAAAGGAGGATCTCCTCAAGTGCTTGATCCCTGCCCCTCCAAAGTACAAGAACCCATTCAAATGGCCCCAGAGTCGAGACTACGCTTGGTACGACAACATCCCACACCGGGAGCTCAGCATCGAAAAAGCGGTTCAGAATTGGATCCAAGTGGAGGGCGATCGGTTCCGGTTCCCTGGGGGAGGGACAATGTTTCCACGTGGGGCGGATGCTTACATTGATGACATCAATGAGTTGATCGCGTTGACAGATGGGAATATCAGGACTGCCATCGATACGGGTTGTGGGGTAAGACTATTACATGCTTTTCTTGCATTCTTTGTTGGCAATTGGCATTGGTTTGGTAAGTTTGAAATGTGTTGATGTAGGTGGCGAGTTGGGGGGCTTATCTGCTGAAAAGGGACATATTGACAATGTCATTTGCCCCGAGAGACACGCACGAGGCGCAGGTTCAGTTTGCGTTGGAGCGAGGGGTGCCAGCCATGATAGGTGTTCTAGCTTCGGAGCGCATGCCATACCCTGCAAGGGCATTCGACATGGCTCACTGTTCTCGCTGCTTGATCCCTTGGTATGATAATGGTATGGTTTCTCTCCATCATGGGTCCTATAAAAGTTTGTTCAAATAATCTTTGATCTGCTTATGTATAGAAGTTGCAAATGAAACCTTTAGATTAGTCATGATGCAAATCAGATGTTTATCTTATGAGTTTGAATGCTATGACACTCTTTTGAGATTTTGAACCAGTTTAAACTCTCATTGGCTTTCCTTTTATTGTTCAGAGGGCTTATACCTGATTGAAGTGGACAGAGTTCTGAGGCCGGGTGGTTATTGGATTCTGTCGGGCCCTCCGATCCGTTGGAAGAAGTACTACAGAGGATGGGAGAGAACCCAAGAGGACCTGAAGCAGGAGCAGGACGCGATAGAGGATGTCGCCAGACGCCTTTGCTGGAAGAAGGTCATCGAGAAGGACGATCTCGCAATCTGGCAGAAACCCATCAACCACATTGAGTGCATCAACAGCAAGAAGATCTACAAAACTCCCCACATTTGCCAGAATGACAATGCTGACTCCGCATGGTTAGTATTAAACCTGGCAATGAATCGGCTACCTTAATATCCATATTCTGTTTTAATTCATTCAGATACGGATATTAGCATTCGAATTTGGATCTTTTCGGATTCGGAGTGGATACAGTTATTTTTTCAAATAATTGGCATATGTCTAAGTATGGACACTAGTTTAGAGTTTGAATGATTAGATGGCATATCATACAAGAGAATACAATAGTATAACATAAAGACATATGTCAAATTCAAATATTTTAAATGGGTGCATTGATAATCATATATGCACTTCAAATATTAGAATTTCGGACTCTTCGAATAGATATTATCACCCTGTTTGATTTTTGTTGAAATGTTATTGTTTTGTTAAAAAAAAATTGTTTGCATTCATTATCTTCATAGGTACAAGAAGATGGAGACTTGCATAACTCCTTTGCCCGAAGTGAGCAACGTCGAGGAAGTCGCCGGTGGAGCCTTGGAGAAATGGCCCGAACGAGCCTTTGCGGTCCCTCCGAGAATAAGAAGCGGGTTGATCCCGGGAGTCACCGCGGAGAATTTCCGAGAAGACAACGAGATGTGGAAGGAGCGGGTGGCTCACTACAAGAAGATCATCCCTCCGGTCGCCCATGGGCGGTACCGGAATGTGATGGACATGAATGCGGGCTTGGGAGGTTTCGCGGCCGCCATGACCAAGTACCCGGCGTGGGTGATGAATGTGGTTCCCGCCAACTCCAACAAAGACACGCTCGGGGTGATCTACGAGAGGGGATTCATCGGGACATACCAGGATTGGTGTGAGGCCTTCTCGACATATCCGAGGACTTATGACCTCATTCACGCAAGCAATGTGTTCAGCATTTACCAAGACAGGTAAGAACAATTTTAAACATCTGTCAGTTCATTAGATATTGGCGATGGGATCCAGGATGCCATCTCTCGCTTTTGTCTTGTTGAGTTTCTGAAGAAGTTATGAATGCAGGTGTGACATAACGTATATTCTGTTGGAGATGGACCGGATACTGAGACCGGAAGGGACAGTGATATTCAGGGACACCGTAGAGGTGCTTGTGAAGATTCAGAGCATCACAGAGGGGATGAGATGGAAGAGTCAGATAATGGACCACGAGAGCGGACCATTCAACCCGGAGAAGATTTTGTTGGCTGTGAAGACCTACTGGACCGGCGAGCCCGAGCAGCAGCAACAACAGCAAGAACAGCAGCAATGAAGGTTGTCTGTTGAGTCTTTAGAACTATTAGGACTGCTGCTTTTGACAGGGTTTCTTAATTGACCTTGCTTGGGGGTCTCCCTATCTGTTGTTGTAGAATGTCTGATTCTTTTGAAAAACCATATAAATTGGTTTTGTATCCATTCTTTTTATTTTAAGCTCTCTTGCCTGTGCTGGCATGGGAGGGCAGAGTGGAGAGGGTGGTCTTTGATATCACTAGTATTGGAAATTGTGTTTGGGGGGGATGAACTGTGTCTAATTTTTGTAATCAATCAATGGGAAGTAAAATTTTGTGATTGTGTTAAGTACTTAAGGGCTTACCAGTGGCCATAGCACCAGTGGCCACCAGTGCTCATATCAAATGGGCAGGGCTTGCCTGTATTAAGGGTAGGTCTTGGTATCGTTTTAGTGTTGACTTAATCCTTCGTATTTTTGTGGGTTTGGGGCACAAGCGAATATAGTCTACCCAACTCAATCAATAGGCCAGTTATGGGGTTCCCTCTATCAAATTTTTTTTTTTTTTTGTGATTGTGTTTAATTGCAACAACATATATTTTTGCATTAATTTATGAGCTGGTTTGTTATAAATGTTTCAAATGGAGCCTTCAAAATAAAAGACCTTGGGACAGGCTGGCATTTCTACATCGACTCTCATTCTGCTTTGTTAGATGAAATATGTAATTTTTTATTTTCTATATAAATGTTTACATATCAGTGCAATGTACATTTTTTTATGTAATTATATATCGTGTTACGTACTGAATGTATTTTCAAATAAAAATAAATAAAAATATGTGGAGACCGAACGCTCTCTTACATTATCCAAGTTAAAAAGAGCTTATGTTATTCATTTGCCAAAATGTTGGTGAATAAAGCTTGAAATCAGCAACAGTCATTCAAAATTTGAAATGCTACCGTTTGAAACAATGCCATATCATCATCTCTGCAACTTGCCTGTCTGGTTGAATCTCAACATCAATCAGTGGTCTATTAAATATTGTTAGCACAAACAAGTTGTCTTGGCAGAATCATTTTTATAATCCTGAATAGCTGGTTATGACTAGCCTATAAATGGCTATCATCTAGTCTAAAACATCCATGTCTTTCATGAGACCAATCAGACCATAAAATTGTATACTATTAAAATCAAGTCGGACTGGTCTCACATCCAGCCAATCAAAATCATATCTGATTTAATAGTGTCCCGTAATAAATAATTAAAGTAATTTTAATCACAATAACTACTTTTCAAAATAGTGGGATACAATCCTTATCTTTTAATTGACTCATCCACATCTCCAACATTCATTTCTTTTCAATTTTGATCATCCTTACAAATTTAATAGTGTAAAACATTGGTAATTGAGAACAGCTAACGAGTTGATTAAATAAGTTGCTTTTTCATTCATAGAAATATGTTTAATTAATTGTTAAAATATCAAATCTAATAAAATAAATAAATTTTATATATTAAAATAATTAAGTGATGTTAAGTAAATACTTAAAAAGCATTTGATCACTACCGGATTCGGGTTAACGGATCTGACCACTCCTGTTCTCCTCCGCCTGGTTCGATCGTCGTCCACCGGGAGGCATTCCTTGAATGTCGTATACAAAGGGAGGTGGGGATCTGCAGAAGACCCTCTGACACTCAAGTCAGTTAAGGTGGCCAAAAAGTAGTTTTTTCAAAGAGAATTTTGCATACCTTTTTGTGAGAAGTTGTTCGGCTGGTGTTAGGGTTTTTGGTTGACCCTTTCCCATCGGACGGTCGAGAGATCCCCAGTCATTAATGAGGAGACCAGATATACTCTCAGGACCCGTTTGGGATGTGACATAAGATTATTTGCCATTGATAGCTATACTGGGATAGATAACAATCCATGCTGAATAAGTAAATTTTTGTTTGGTTGTCTTTTCTGTTATTCTCATTGTAAAATTGATCTTTTTGTTGTTTGGTTCAAATAAAATAAGGATAAGTTAGATAAGAGATGAATAAGAGTTTATGACTTTTTAAATGACAATTATACACCTGCATAAATTATTTGTGTTTGAGAATAAGTATAAGAGATATGACAGAGAGTGTTAGGTGAGATAAATATTTTAAAATGACAGAGAAGAGTATTTTTATCCATTGGCATATAAGCCCTGATAAACAATTTTTTCTTAGAATAGTTATCAGATTTAGGATAACTATTGTCAAACAAACAGCTGTTTGAGGCTTATTCTACTATATTCTCCCTTATCCACCCTTTATTCTCCACCCCAAACGGGGGGGGGGGGGGTGTCAGGATTTAGTCAATTATAAGTTGACATATATATTCATTTTTATTTAGGATTTTGACACAATCAATGATGATTTGATTTTATGATATATATTGTCACTGATTGAATTTGAATGTTGATAATTATAAGTTAATACAGTATATCCAAGAGGATCAATGAAATATATGAATGGATAGGTATTGACTTGGTCCGCTATCATCTGACGAGTATGGGCCCTCGGGTTGAGCCTGCTCGTGCTTGGGCCGATTGGGCCATTGTCTTGCCGGGTCGGACTCGGTCCATGACCGGCCCACTTTGGGGAGTTAAAAAATTTGGCACCCACAATAAAACATTGGTAATTGAGAACCGCTAACAAGTTGATTAAATAGTTGGTTTTTCATTCACAGAAATTTGTTTAATTAATTGTGAAATTATCAAATCTAATAAAATAAATAAATTTTATATATTAAAATAATTAAGTGATGTTAAGTAAATACTTAAAAAGTATCAAGATTTAAAGCTTCTTAATTATGGAAGGTTTTTATAAAATATTTTATATTTTCTTATAATTTGATTTATTTAATAAAATTAATATATGTATTATGTCATTATAATATCGCAATTCAAATTTTGGTTAACACAATGATTGAATCGGATAATCCCGGGACATATTCACTTTTTCAATCCAATAAATTGTTTAAATTTTAGAACATTATTATAAATCAGGAATAAAAATATTGAAACTTTAAAAACTGAAACTTTAAAAGGGCGTGTCTATCCCCACCAAATAATTTTCTCATCCCATCAATCAAAAAAAAAAAAAAAAACTGGTGTTTTGTTGTTCCCACCAATCCAGTTCGACCGAAATCGGTCGCCATTTCAGGTTTTGGGCGACCGGATTTAGTCGCCATTTCAGGTTTTGGGCGACCGTAATTGATCGTCATTTCAGGTTTTGGGCGACCGTAATTAGTCGAACAGGATTCAGAACTATATCTACTTATTCTTTGTAAACAAATAAATTTTTTAGTTTATCCATCATATTCTACATTTATTCTTTTATCCAAACATATTTTATATTTGGCTTTTGAAATTTGTCTGTAATTTATGTAAAAAAAAATTGGTCTTATATTCTACATTTAAGAATAATAATTTATTCTCCCTATATTACAACTCAGACCTAGAGTGATATGAAGGATTCAAGGAGGATACACGTCGTGGGATTATGTTTTCAAGAAAAAAAATTATAAACTTTATTACAAATCCTGTTCGACCAGATTCGGTCCCCCAAAGCCTGAAATGACAACCAAATTCAGTCGTCCAAAACCTGAAATAACGACCAAGTCTGATCGCCTAAAACTGAAATGGTGAATCAAATCCAGTCGATCAGGCTGGATCGGTGGGAATAGCAAAAAATTGATTTTTTTTTTTTGCTGACCGGTGGGGGTAAGAAAATGTGTTTGTGGGAGTAGACGTGCCCACTTTAAAAACTTGCTCGTTTGGTTTGATAGGTGCGAAAATGACAGACTTATCCGTATTCTTAATCAACTCGGAGACTATTTATTTTATTTAGTTTTTTTAATATATATATATATATATATATATATATATATATATTATTTTTGTGGTGAGAGATCTCCAGTGAGTGACAAGATAGATAACCTACAACATACACATTTCTCTTCTTATCCCGCTAGCTAGACCATCTATTCCCGTCTGTCTCGATCAAAACTTTTGAATGATATCACGTTTGTGAGCTTAACTTCTCTCGTGGGAAGAAAAGATAATACGATGTTTTTTATTTGCGGGCATCCCATGTCAACGGCAAGGAGCCATTGTGCGCGTCTCGCCTTGGTCACCAGTCGATTCTGATATAGCAACCATAGGAAAAAAAAACACTTCATCTTGGTATTTTGGGTCCCCAGATTTCATGATATTTCAATTGCTATTACAAGATAAAAATATATTAAATTTATCTTGTATGCCTCGATCTCTAACAAAGTCTCTTACGCCTTAAGCCTACTGATTGGAGGGATGCATAACTCTTGAGAGACGTGTTCAAATCATGCATAGGGTGGTAAAAGTTGAATGAGCCGAGCTTTGACATGTTCAAGATCGACTCGTTTAGTATCAAGCTTGGCTTGGGTCAGCTTAGCTCGGTTCGGGACCGAGCGTATTTTTATATTCAAACTTGGCTCGTTTCCTTTAAATCTTGGGGACTAAGACCAAAATACATAGAAGTGAGGAATCGATCACTAAATTCATATGGTTTATGAGGACTTAAAAATAAAAAACCCTAAAAAAATCTTGTTTAACATTTAAGAAAGTTACATTTTACAAATCACAACACCTTATACACGTGAAAATAACATAAACTCTGACTCAGGCTCGGCCCGGATTTTTTTATTTTCCCCTAGTTTTGTTAAGCAACAAACTCGTATATGTTCGGGCTCAACTATTGTACCAACCGAACTTTAAAAAGTATTTAAACTTGACTTATTTGTCTAATCAAACGAGTTCAAACGAGCTTTAACTGAGTCAAACCTGAGCCAAGTCCAAGTTGCTCGGCTCGTTTACCACTCCTAATCATGCAAATGGCAAGATAAAAAATATGGTGGACAAACCCTCTAAGCTCGTTCATGCATTCTTCCAACCGCCCATCAAAGTGGAGCATAGGATATAAAAATATTATGTCTAGCTTTATTTTGATTTTAAAAAAAGAAAAAAATCAATATAACTCTTGAAATTTATAAAAATAAGAAAGGATTCATGTAAAATTCGATAAATCTCCTATGTTTCTATCTTATTAGATAATCTTCATTTTAGTCTCTAATGTAACCAAAACTAATCAGATCTGCAGTTGAATCTAACCATACATGATAAATGATTATAATACCCTTTAAAATTTACATTTTTCTTGAGAAAAATCAATGACTCATTGAAAACTTATAAAAATTGGAAAAAGTAATTGTAAAATCAATAGAAGAAATTTCTATGGAGTTATATCATTTTTTTTACCATTGATGAGTATAGAGGATAAAAAATAATTTTTAGAAAAAGAAAAAGATAGAGGCATTTTTATCATCAAAAGAATTAAATTGGATTTTTCATATTTTATAGGAACTTATTTGAATGTCATTTATGGGGCTCTTTTTGGTAAACGGAAGTCTAAATTTATTAATCATATATATTGTGGTGATTTTTTTTATTTTACTGGACTAAAACCGATTTAGCAAAATTGTTAGAGTTATATCCTATCTTTCCCAAAAATATATTTTTGCCGGATGAATTACATTTAATAATATAATTTAAAAACTAAAATATATGTATAAGTAAATCAATATTTAATTTTATTTTATAAAAGAAAATTAAAGTGCGTTCCTCAATCTTATACAGATCGGCTATGTAACACGCGCGTGATAATCCATCCTCCACGGCAGCCCTGGTTGTAAGACAACCATCGATGCGAACAATCGCTCAGAATAAGAACACTCTCGATCGATCCAGCGAGCGTGCGAAGCGCGAATCTCTAGGCATCGGAGGCGTCTGCTTAGGAGATGGGGGGTCCGTCGTCAGCGGAGGATGAGCTAGCGGCGGAGGCGGCGAGGGCGATGGAGGAGGCGAGGGCGCTTCAGGAGACTGCGGCGGCGCTGATATCTAGGGCGTGGAACGAAGAGCAGTCCCTCCGGCAGAGGGCATCGGTCCTCGAGTCCGGCATCAAGAAGATCGAGTCCTCCATCCGGTGCGCGCCCAACATCGACCACGGGGAAGCCGAGAAGGTGCACCGCCCGTCCCGTCCTTGCAGATTTAGGGTTTCTTGATTTCTCAATCTGATACTGTTTTTTTTCTTTTTTGAAGTTGGAGGAAGAGCTGTATAGAGCGAGGTGTGTTATACGTGATGGAGACGTCGCTTCATTTCTTCCAAGCAAATCTCAAGGTCTGTCGATCTCTCTCTGTCAGTCTTTGTGTGTGTGTGTTTGTTGTAATGCTGATTGTTGATGGTGGAAATTTTGGTGAAGGTCGTTTCTTGAAGATGTTTCTGGGGCCGATAAATGTTCGCGCCATGAGGAAGGACGTGCAGTTGAAAATGAAGGAAGAGTACAATAACTACAGGGTGTGTTTCGAATCTTCTGTCTTCGACTCTTATTGATTTTTGTGTTTTCTCTAGTGAAAGTTTGTATTTTTAGATTTTTGGGGTATGTAAATTGGGATTGATTTTTTTTTTTTTGAGAGAATTGTAGTCATATTTCATTGCATCAAAGATCCAGAACATGACTGATAAGTTATTGGGATTGGGATTGATTTTTAATATTGACTATTGAAAATGAGATGCTGATAAGTTATTGCATGTGTTAAATGTATCAATTCCTAATTCTAACAGAAGCATGGTAGTCACTGAATGCAATCTGTTTTTCAATTTTTTATTTCAAGTTCTTGATGATTGGGTTAACTTTGCCTGAATTAAATGGCATGAAAGATCTGTAAGGATGAGATCTACTGTGAGGTATCCTTTTCCAATTGCAACTCCAAGAATAGTAGTACCAGAAGCTTGGGGATGGGAATAGTTAATGCAAAAATATCCATGGTTTTATTTCATAGTTTCATCAGTGTCACAGTTAATAGAGCTCATCCATAAATTTTTTTTGTGATAATGCATTGCTGTTTATCTTCTCTGGGATCCTTGTTTGGATGTGTTTTTTTTTTTTTTTTTGTGGGGGGGGGGGGGGGGGGGACATCAGGTAAATGTCATGTCTTGAGTTCTTATGTTTTTTGAAAAATAGGGAGGCCCTTGCTATGGGTTGAATTCACCTCATAAAAAGTGTTGTCTTGCACTTGCAATTGGTTGATGTGGTCTGGACCTGTGGAACATTTGTGAGATTTCTTATTGCTAAGGACTAAACTAGGGTAAATATTTTGGGGCAGTATGTTTTGATATAAAAGTGGAGAAACATACAAGAATTTGAATTGATAGAGATCTCTTCTATGTTTTGATGTAAAAAGTGGAGAAACATACAGTATGTTTGGGTTGTGTGGGTTGCATCATTGATAGAGATCTCCTCTATGTTTTGATGTAACTGTGTGCGTTTGTACATGGGTTTTTGGTCTTTGACCATTGTGTTTGTTTACTTGCTTTGGGTTTTCATTCTCCTATTAATAATATGGGTATGAAAGCCTACTGTTTCATCAAAAAAAAAAAAAGAAGAATTGACACAAGAGTAGGGACGTAAAAATTAGAAGGTTCTGCTAGTTTGGATAATGGTAGATGTCACTGAAATATAGGATTGTGAACCAAAGATGATTATGTGGTGAAGGCCATTGATGGTTTTGTTGTCTAAAAAGGGAGAGTTCAATATGCAAGGAGGATGTTTTGTAGGGTATGTGGTTCCCTAAGAATTGAGGGAACCTCTTTATGTAGCCTTTGCTTTGTTTAGAAACACCGGATGTCCACCAGAATTTATTAAATTTGGTAAAATTCAAAAAATGATGAGACAATACCCCCTTAATCAAATACACTCTGCTGAAAGTTTACGTAATAAATTACTCAGTGGAAAGGGTGAGTTGGAAGAGAAGAAAATCCAAACCAAATATATTTAAATCTACATATGATGAGCAGTCTACAGTGAACCTAGATATGCGTTTGCTGTTGTACAAAAATTATAGGTTAGTGCAATTTTGAATGTTCACGAAACATGATCATTTTCATATGACCACATTTCCATTGAATCCCCCCCTCCCCCCACAAGGTACAGAAATTGATTCCATGACTGAAGTGACAAGTTTAATTGAAGTTTTTTCACATTAGCTTCCTACCAAAATTACAGCAGAATGTTATTCCATTTGCTTGACAATTTACTCTGATGCAGGATAGAACGGCTTTCCTGTTTATTCTTTTCCCATGTACTCTAATATTTTTGAGGTCATGGATTTGGGATGGATGCTTTCCTGCACTGGCAGTGCAGTTGTACCAGGTATCACGATCATAAAGACATTCAATTAGAGTCTCTCCTCCAAAAAAATTTCTTCTTAACAGAATGTCTTCTCAAATTTTAGGCCTGGTTGTTATTTCTTTACACAAGTTTGGCTTTGCGAGAAAACATACTGAGAGTAAATGGAAGTGATATTCGTCCATGGTAACAAATTATTTATCATCTTATGCAAATCTTTTAATTGTAATATTCAGATATTTGGTACATTCATCCTACCTTAATCAGTGTTTCTGAACATTAATTGACTTGAGCCTCCATGTGGTTGAAGTTTGAGAATAATCTGGAATATTGTTAACTCTTATATCTGTTACTTTGATTGCATCAGGCATGTCCCAAGGTCACTTTATTCTTAATCCTACTCTAACCTAGATAACCTGAGATAGAGATAGTTGTTTAATGGGGAGGCTTAAATAGCTCTAACTGGGTTTTATACATGGAATCAATAACTCTATCCAGGTTTTATACAAAAACTTTTTTGAAAATGGGGTGGAGCACCACCTGAAATTTTATTAATTCCAATGAAAGGTGCAAGGTATGAAGAAATAGGAGTTAATCAGTATTCTAGTACAGTGGAATACCTGTTCTTCTCCAGTGGTCAAATTTACTGACACTGCTTGATGAAAAAAATTCAAATTCTGAATGGTTAAAGATTTGTAGCCCATCTGCAGTTGGGCTTATTGAACCCGTTTACTCTATGTTGCTCAGAAAACCTGCAAACTGGAAGTATATAGACAACTTTTTGGAGCTCAAAACCATGTCTTTTTTTTTTTTTTGGGGGGGGGGGGGGGGGGGGGGAGGGGATGGTGGGGTGTAGGAACCAGTATCCATCAGTTGTTGCCCAAAAAAATGTCATATACATGTGTTATTCTATATACCTCACGTAGTTTGCTACTTTTTGAAATGATCTCATATCTATTTGAATTTGAAATTCCAAAGGAAAAACAGGTTATATTCTTCATTTGATACATCAGACACCTATCCACGTGTGAAACACATCCTGGAAGTACCAGTACCCAAACCCTGCCAGTACGGAAACCAAGCTTTGAAGCAATATTCTGCCTTGGGGATGCTTCACTAGTCCTTGTTCCCTGTCTATCTAGATATCCTATACTTCTGTTTGTTCTGGGAATTCATGTTCCCTGTCCAATGCAGGCTATCGACTCCGTAGTTACATTTAAGTATACCTTACGAAACATGTCTGACGTCAATGACAATCTGATGCTTAAATTTATGGATTTTCTCTTGAGTAGTAATCACATAATGATGTCCTTCATTCTTCTACAGGTGGATATACCACCACTATTGTGCTATGTTGATGGCACTTATTAGTCTCACATGGGAGATTAAAGGGCAACCAAATTGCAGCCACAAGCAGGTTATCCTTTATTGTCAGTGATTTTGAGTTCACTTTTGGTGATTGTTGAGCATATCTTTTGATTTCTAAATTTCCATGTATAATGCAGGAAGGTGTAATATTATTCTTAAGATGGGCTATTTTCCAAGGTCTTGTTATGATTCTTCAGAATATATATCAGAGAAAAAGACTGTATACACGTATTGCACTGGGAAAGGTATGTTTTGCACAATTCTTACTGGGACTATAAAGAGTCCTATCCCATCATGAAGGCGTGAACCAACTGCAAATTTTTGTGCTCTTTTTTCTTTTTTTATTTTGTTTGAAACCCGCTCAAATGAAGTAACCTTAGTATTGAAGTCACTTCATTTGGAACAATGCCATATTTTCTTTGTCAATCAATCATTTAATGGAGTTACATTTTTTTTCATTTTATAATTTCCCTTCTCTGAATGCAACAAGGGGGTAGATGTAGGATGAGATCCTCCAGGAAATCAGGAAATTTTATTCTTATTCAGTGTTTTTGTTGACTGCAGGCAAAGAGAATGGATGTTGTGTCGGGAGAAACTTCTGGTGTAAAAGGTCAATTGAAGTTCTTATCCTTCGCTTTATTCTTTTTACAGGTGATCATCTCTGCTGTGTCGTATTTTCTTTACACAATCCTTCTGTATGACAAGATGTATATAATACAAAGTAATTATTATTTCCTACATTGCCTAGATATCTTAAAATGACACGGTAACAGTGTGTTATCACGCCGTATTGGGTATTTCAATTTTAATTATGAATTTCTTGGGCCCAAGCTATATACAGGCATCATGAATTTGGTTCCACAAAAAATAATTCACATAAATCCATCCATGATGATTGATCACAAAATCCTGACCTCAAATTTATTATCTGTTGCCACAGTTCGTGAAATTCTTCTAAATCATTATCCATACTATTTAATGAAAATTCATAATGTTTATGTGAAATTTGGTTTTCTTGAAAGATGAGATTGAAATGAAACAATCTAACATTGGAGAGAAATAAATTAATATTTTCAGATTTCTGAAGCATGCGTGGGGCTGCTACTGCTGAAGACTGCTGTGGCTGGTGTCGTTTCTGAGTGGCAGGTGAGATGCATTTCATGATCACTGTATATCAATCTCTCTTGTAAGTGCATAGGAGAACATCTTAAATCCAAATATTTACTGTTGGTTGTAGGTTGTAGCTTGTGGAATCCTACTAGTTGTGATGGCAGTGGGGAATTTCGTGAACACAGTACAAACGCTTATGGCAAAATCAAGGTTTAAACAGAGAATGAGGAGAACTAGGAATCATCAAGGCTGACAAGGTTGCTTTATATATTGCACCATTACCAT
Source organism: Acorus calamus (assembly GCA_030737845.1). NCBI lineage: Eukaryota > Viridiplantae > Streptophyta > Magnoliopsida > Acorales > Acoraceae > Acorus > Acorus calamus. Next base: position 32,222,837 of record CM060860.1, read on the forward strand.
ATTTGGACTGAGCTTTTGCAGGAAGAAGAGGTATGGGAAGCAGATTTTTCTTGCATGGTAATCTGTTCATTTTATTTTACCCCTTTAATGTTTTGTAGGTTTTTTTTAAGGGATCAGCAGAGATGAGTATGGGATGTTTTATAGTTATATACATATAATGTTGAGTTTTCGTTGTTCATGTGCGGAACTGATTGGAATTGGAACTTTCTGTTTAGGTGATAACCTGGTTACAGAACCTTCTCTTGGTATGTTATCTCATCATTTTAGATATGATTGAAGTATATAGGCTCTTTATTACAATAAGGTTTTATCATATAATTAGACCAAAGTGAGGGATCCATACATGCTATGTTGTGTCATTCGTCACACAGGTCTACTTTAATGATTGTATGTATGTATTGATGGATCAAGTGTGCTGTGCTGTCACAGGCCACAGTCAATTTTTAGTTAATTATATAGTTTTATTGAATGCCCACGTTTGACATAAAAAAACAACCATAATTAACATAAACAATTGAAAAAACATACAATAAATAAACACTACACCACAAGCATTTCATTGGTAGCCAAATTGATTAATTCTTCTTTTCGATCAGATAAGATTAAAAAAACGTCCAAAACATTAAATCTGATGTTCAATCGGACTCTAAAAAAAAATACAATTGAATGCCCCTCTCAACCACAATTTAATTGTGAGATTTAAAAAAGGAAAAAAAATTACAATTGAATGTCCTCCAACCATTCGGTAATTTAATCTATGTCACTTCATGGGGTTTACGTCTATGAAATGGAGCTTGTGAATCATTTTTCAATTTTATTAGATGAAAATATGTGATATAGTTTTTTTTTTTCATCCACGGGACTCTCTACTTTATTTTTATTTTTTTATAAACAGTTTTCAAAAAGAGGTGTTAAAATAAAAATGAAATAAAAAGACCACTTTCTTTTGTCGATATTATTTTATACTATATTTCACAGTGAAATTTATTTTTATATCAATAAAAAAAACTGTGTAGTTAGAACTTAGAACCTAACAAAAAATGTGTAATTAAATATTTTAGAGGAATCATGTTATAAATAAAAATACTATTGTCCCCCTGGGTACTGGATCAAAGATATATATATATGTATATAATGAAACGATTAGGTGCGGCATACGGACGGGTGTGGCATCGACCACGGGTCGTCCGATCACGGGTTCATCGCATCCGACGGTCTATGAGAAAGAGAGAGTATCATCTATGATTACAGTGTGTTAATGTTTATAAATATATATAATTTATCCTTGTTCTTTAGTAGATGACCACCACCACCGGAACGCTTTGATAAAATATAGTCTCTCACAATCACAAGAAACCATTTAAAAAAGACTTGATGAACATTTTTGTTTTCCTTCCTCCCTTGGCATACAAAACATGTCGAGTCCTCATCATGGATCAATGGGACAAGAACTCTTGTACTCTTGTTAACACTATTTATACTTGTTCATTTCACACACAAAAGTACTAACAAAAGGAACCCACACTAGAGATACAGAGAGAGAGAGAGCCATCAGTGAGCACAGTTGCAGAAGCGTGACCCATTGGGCTCCTCCAAGCACCTCCCGCCGCCGGAGCAGCCTCTGGACCTGCAAAGGTGGTCGCACTGGCGGTTGACCTTTTGGTTCTTTGGGTCACACGTCGAGAGGGGCAGCTTGGACCCACACTTTATATATAGGCAGTTGTTCCCTCTCCCTTCACATAGTGGGCTATATGTGTATTCCCTCCCCACTACAACACACCCACCAACAACAACAAAAGTAAATATAATGATTTGTACTAACTAGTAGTTCATGAATTCATGACTTGTATGTTAAAAATACAAAGCAGAGAGGCACCTGTAGCAGTTACAACCAAGGAGAGGAAGATGAGAGTCAGTGCTCCAGCTTTACCTGCCATGACAGTGTGAGTGAATGTTTGGGGGAGTGGGTGTGTGGTTTTATATATAGGGGTGAATGGAACAGTGAGGATGGATGGATGGATGGATGGATTACTATGGATTTGTGTTGGAATTTTCGATGATAACAAAGTATCTTGAGAGGGAGGGAGAGGCGGTGGAAGGAGTGATTCCGTGACCTCAAATGGGGGTCGTGTCTTGAAAGAGGTATCCCTGGTTTGAGAGGGCTAGACAGGTGTTTCATTTTTTTTTTTTGGCTTAATTTGTTCTGGAAGATTCTGAACAGTTGTTGGGCCAATTAATGGAAGTTTAGAAGGGAATCAATTTTTTTTTTTTTTTTTGTAATAACATGTCTACTATTACATCATTTCAGATGTCTAAAATAGATGGAATGACGCCATTCTAGATGGGATTCAAGTTAGCCTTACATCCCTCAAATTTTATCATAATAAACATGTGAAATGATAAACGTTAGTCTTTTACTGAAGATTGATAAAAATAAAGGGGAATTGTCCATATACTCTTTAGAGCAACCCCCTTATTTTATATCCCTGAACTTTTTTTTATTTTTTTTTCACCCCTGCAGAGCTGTTCAATTGTTTTTTTACCCATATTTTTTTCTAATACCAGAACTGCCCCCTCATATAAGACAAACAAATATCACAAAATCCATTTTCTTCATCTTCTTCCCCAAAATGAGTTGTTTTTCTTCTTCTTCCCCAAATGAGAGCCTCCTTGTCCGCCGGCCATAATCGATGACACTGATCACCTTCACATCATCACCGTTCACCTCACCGTTTCACATTGTCACTCATCGCCGCTGTCAACTCGCCGCTCACCGAATTGCCACCGTTCCCGCCGCCGCCCTCGTAGATCCAACATGGTTCTCTGGTGGGTGTCGGTTATGATACATGATGAGTGTTTTGAGTGAGCTCTTGAATGGTGACTCTGTTGGGTTGTTTTTTATGTTTCTTGTGATTGAAAGAGATTTAATGAGAATCAGTGTGGTGGATGAAAAGGAATGTTGTGAGAAACTACATGAATATAGCATAGGTAACTATATTTATGATTTATGTGTTATGTAAGCCTGCTACTAAGTTCCTCCTTCCCCTTATATATTTATTTACAGAAACATTATATGTTAGTTACGTTAATATATTTATGATTCACAGTTTCTATCATAGGTATTTACATAAAGAGTTATAGAAATACCAATGTTCGAAATATCGATTAATTCGATATATCGATTTGGCCTCAAATCGATATATCGATCGATATATCGATATATCGATCGATATATCGATTGGTCCGATTTTTTTTATTTTTTTTGAAAAAAAATGAAAAAAAAATGAAAAAAACAGCAAAAAAAAGATAAAAAATAATGAAAAATAAAAAGAATAATTTGATATGAAGATATTAATAATTTTACAATGGTTTTGGTTTGAAAAAAAATACATGACTAATTAATTACAATATAAAACTATAAATCTGATAATCCATTGCATTGTTTATTAAATTAATATTCAAATAAATTGACTCATTCATATTTATGAATTTATCCCATAAGTTATGTTTTTTTTTAAATATATATATATATTCTAATGGAAAAAGAATGGAAAATAACTGAAAAAAGAGAAGAAAAAAAAGTAGAAATTTGAGAAAAGCAATGAAAATGAATAAGAATAATTTGATATGAAGATATTAATAATTTTACAATGGTTTGATATGAAATAAAAATGCATAACTAATTAACTACAACATAAAAATATAAAAGTGATGAAATTTTATTTAAACAGATGATCCATTATATTAGTTACAAAATCTCATTTTTGAGTTCCATCTAATGATGTGTGTAAAAGATGTAAATAAATATACTATTTGAGTTATTTTATTTTTTTATTAAAATAAATACTTAAATAAATTGATTCATAAATATTTATGAATTTATCTTATAAGTTATAAGTTATGTGTTTTTTTTTTTTTTAAAAAAAATATATTCTAATGAAAAAAAAAAAAATTATAATGCCGGGTATCAAAGCCCTGATCTGTTGCATACTGAAGATTAGCTGTACCATCTGAGCAACAACACCACACTGTTAATTTTATAGTTTATATATATAATATATGTTTGTTCGACCCGACTGACTAAAAAAAACACAACGATATATCGTCGATATATCGATGACGTCAGCGAGATTTCGATATTTCCTCGCGAAATCACCGATAAGTCGCGATTTGGTCTCCGCAATCGATATATCGACCGATATATCGATATATCGATCGCGATTTTTAACTGTGAGAAATACAGAACTACAACATGATACACATATTTGATTTTTATCTACAGATAACATTCAATGTATACAATGATGGTTAAACACAAAATGGTTATACACATATTTTCAGAGTGTACTTGCAATAGATTCAAGAACAGTAAGACATATACAAAAAATGGTTAAGCCTAAAGCTACATTAAACATGCAATAATCAGTCAAACATTAATAATATATAGCACGAATCCGAACTAGAAACATATAAGAATCATACATACCTGCTTTTCTGTTGGGGCCAATCAGTCTCAGTTTATTTTTCATTTAGAAATATTGACAATGATAATGTATTCATCGAAGTACTTCTGGATCCATTTTACTCAATCGATCATATGTTTCTTATAATGAGGATGAGGTAGTGAGTTGTAGGACACGAAACACTCCTTTACGAAGTCCAAACACCACAAAATGCCAATACATATCATTTTCACAAAAATATAATTTTTAATCACATAAATATAATTATAACTTATTGAACTGTACTGAACATCATTTACAAAACATAAGCTACTATATACATAATATAAATTATCATTCACATAATTGAAACTACCATTTACAGAATAAAAACAAACCAATTACAAAGGCCACCAATAGTAGAAAATATCAACATTACATATCCAATGTAACAACTACAACATGATAAACATAACTACAGCATAACTAACAATACTCAATATAACAACTAAAACATAACTATAACATGTTTAACATAACTAACATGACTACAACATAACTAACTAGGACTTTTAAGTGGTTTTAATTAATTCACATTTGAGCTATAGTAAATCTTTGAGAGAGTACTTTGTTGTTTAGGGTTTATACTCTTGATTTGTTTTACATTCCATTATGTTAAGTGTTGTTATGTGAATGATTTCTGTAAATCAGCAACTATATTTTACAAGTGTTTATCTAGTTATTCATATATAGTATTGCTGTAGTTATTTATTCACTCAGTGTATGTGATCATTAGATTTTTGTATACTAATTTCTTATATATATCTTACACAGAGGATGTAGAGATGATTATTTAAATAGTTTTTCAATGTCACTTGACCCATCTTTAAATAATGTCAATCACTATTTACTTTTCTATTCAGTGTTTATACTCTTTTTCTAAGTGTATGTTAGTAAAGGAGATGACATCTATGAAACTTTTCAAGTGAATATAAACTGTGTATAAGAAGTCCTAGTTTCCATTATGTAATTGTTCAATTATAGTGTTATTCTGTAATTTATTTGTATTATCCTGTAAGTGATCATTCTATTCATGTAATTGATTATTATAAATCTATTACTATCTATTCCTCAGTATATGTAGTCAATAGATTTTTGCGTACTAATTTTCTGTATATTTTTTTTCTGAGTGTATCTCAGTAAAGATGGTTTAGAAGTTATCTGAGAGAGAAAATTTATGAAACTTTTCAAGTGAATATATATTATGTATAAGAAAAGTTTTATTTATGTAGTTGTTCACTTGTAATATTATTTTGTAATTTATTTGTAAGTTTCTGTAAGTGATTATTCTATTTCAGTAATTTTTTATAATAAATCCGTAACTATTTATTCACTCAGAATATATTTTACAAATCGGATGGTGGCAGATCGGGTCAGTCTGACTGTTCAATCAGTGAACGGCGATGGTTGGAGAACAATGAGCTATGATAGTGGGAGGTTTGTGCGTGGCGATGGTGGGAGAGGTGGGGGATCAAATCGGTGGGAGATCGATGTGAACGACGAGCGAATAGATTCGATGGGAAGACGAAAAAGGAACGACGTTACCGATTTGAGGGAGTTTTTGGAAGAGTTTTCGATTTGATTTGAAGTTTTTTTTCTTGGTGATTTGGGGGAGAAATGGGAGGGAAAGAGAGCAGTGGAAGAGAAGAGTATAAGTGGAAGGAAAATGTGAGGTGGCAGTGGAAGGGTAAAAAAATAAGGGGACAAAAAAGCAGGGGCAAAAAAAATTCCCCCAGATCAAGGGGTATGGAAAAAATAGATGGTTTGGTTTAGGGGTATTTGAACAATTCCCCCTAAAAATAAAAAGGATTCAAAATTGACTGCATTCCATTCCACCTTAAACTGCTTAGCATCTAAATCATGACATTAGGTATATGGACGTCGATATTATCGAACGCTTTTGCAATCTCGCCTACAGCTCAAAAATGAGCTCCCGGCACCTACACACTCCTAATTAGTGTTTTAACTTGATAGTGTTATACACGCAGTACGTAAAAATTGAAAGTTTTTACATAATATTTTTCCAAAAAAAAACAATATACTAGTTAATTAAAATTTAAACTTTGACTTTTATTATAGTATATATTTCAATGGGTGGAGTATATTTTTTCTTAAAAGAAAAACGATGACCGGAGAAAGGGCTGCACATGGGCATATCTTTTTCCTAGATATATCCTCTCCTATCAAGAACTGAAGCAAAGCTGTACAACAAATTTTTTTAAATTTTTTTAGAAAAAAAGTCCTCCCGAATAAATAAATACTCACTGCACAAGACTAGTTAGGAATCCATCCATATCGTATTTTGGTTACACACTAAAGCACAGCTCCTGAACATACTGAAATACACATCCAGGCAGCACAGAAAATTTTGCGAGATCCTCAAAGCAAAATTCCCCTCGTGATTGCAATACAATGAAGACCTCTGAAAATGAAATGATGAAAAAGAAGGAAAAAAAAAAGAAATGAAATTCGATACAAAAACAGGACAGGTGATTATGTTACCAAAACATAGATTTACAGGGACCTCTCGTTCACAAAAATAATAGTTACGGCGATGTGTGCAAGCACTTCGCTTCAATGTGGATGCTCTGATGTTCCACTGTCACATGTTGTACAATCGCTGAAAGTGAATAGAGAGCATGCACCAGCGATTTCCAAAACAAAATTCAAGGTCCTCCGAGACAGTAAAAATTAACTCTATACATTATGCTTTGCAGGGCGACCGATCAGTCTGCATTGCTCAGGAAACATTGAACAGATGACTTGCCCGTTGATTGAAACAAGCTCACCATCGATCCCACACCCTTTATGCGTGTTTTTTAGGGGCTTAACCTTCACTGACTTCACCTGCATCACAAATGAATGCATCAATCATGAGTTGACTAGATTTTAATTTGAACTCTTTAAACAACGCTACCTTGAGATATTCGACGTATGGAAGGGAAACATGTCGACCACCCTGAAGGTTTGTTAAAAATCTCAGTAATCTCAGCCGGCCACCTCCATGGACCATTAACAAATCAAGACTACTGTCATCATGTTCAGCTTTTGGAGCAACAACTTGAGAACTCAAACTCTGCACAGTCCTGCATGAGTGGTTACATATCAGGACACCAAGAAACTGGCCCTTCTTCACAACCCATTTTTCTTCCAGTTTAGGGACCTCCTCCTTTTTAATACCTAATTCAATATCATCCGGTGGCCCTGAGAGTTCAATGGGATCCTCTGTGTCCCCATCCCAGTTGGGTTCAGCGTCCCATTTTGGCTGGGTATCCCACTTTGGCTCCCTATCCCAATAGAGGCCTGGATCGGATGTTGTCGATGAGATATCCTCCTTATCGTTCATAGCTACTGTTCCCCGTGAAGGCCTAGAATCATTTGCTGTAGTCAACCCGGTCCAAGCTTTATCTGTTCTTGACTTTGATCTTGTTCTAGGCCAGATTGGGGTGGCTGACAAGGATACTTGAGGATGGAGAACTTCCTCTGCCTCTGCTACCACGTTGATTCTACCGGAGGATAGGCGTTTTATTTTTGGATCAATCCCGCGCACATAATCAGATGGCTCACTGCTAGCGAGAGTGCTTCCACCCATGTCTGGGTCTTCGGAAACTCGACTTGGCGTCATGATGGAATCAATACTGGACAAACTGGAAGCTTTAGGAATGCCTTCTGCTCTTGACCTCTGCATTATGTCTGCGTATAAGTCGTGCACGTCAATTCTCTCATGATCAGATGAAATCTTTCCCTCAGAGTCTGTACTTCCTTTGACACGGGAAGATATTCCAACTCATAGTTGTACTTGGGCAAGCATAAAAATTTCAAGAAACCAGCGACAAAATAACGAAGAGGACCAAAGCGCTTCTGATACTTCTCGGAAAGTTCAAGAACTGCAACAGACAAGGAGCAAAACGATATGTTAATTGATCGGTGCAAATATGATGAGACATTGAATGACCATCAGACTGCACTAGCTAAAATATTATCATAGTGCAGTGTGCCCTGTACGCCCTCAAAATATAATGAGAAGATGAGAAAAGAATACACAAACTGCATGTTGTCAAAATTTTATCAAGTTTTCACCCAACTTTAAGCACCGAATGACAGATGCCTACTATACATCTTAATTATGAAAAAAAATCAGAATGTGAATTCTGTGTAATACAACATTTAATATTTGTTACTTACCAAAAAGAATCTAATATTTGGTAAGGAAGTTATTCATAAACCAAAAGGCAATTTCTACGTCATTTCGATACATGGATATGCAATTTTGTAGCAATAAATCTGAATGAAACAATCATTAATAATAATGATATATACCATGACTGTTCTGCGTTGGTAGTCTAGATAAATCATGACATAATAGTTTACATGAGATGATTCTATGATCATGCTCTCCATACTATTCCAAACTCTAAACAGCTGGAAGTCTCAAAAAACATTAGACACCAACTTGTACTCAAATTTCTAAAATCAGAATATTGTACTGAATGACAGACTTTAATTTCAACATTTTTTTTATTTAGCTAAACTAGTTTACTTCACAATTTCCACTAAATTATCACCCACATACCATGTACTGGTTCTGTTGATTTTTCTGTACTTGGATTTCAAGAAGTTTTATCACAAAGGTTTTCATTCACCCAAATCCCTAGGAAGAAACATGAACCAAGAACCCCATCTTCACCCATCGGCGTTTAATTTTGTTATATTGATAACAGACAAAATTGTTACCCCAGGAAATGCTCCAAACTTGATAACAATTCTGAACAATGGTTCCTCACACTTTGTTCTCACACCCTTTCTAGTCTGATGACGCCAATTGTCCCCTCTACCTTTTAAACTCTGAAACACCCACAGTTCAACTATCTAGAAAATCTACTATGGGTCTCCTGTCAATAAGGTCCATGTTAAAACACCACGTACATCTCTTTTCTGTTACTGTATAAAAGACAATCCCCTCACTATGTTATCATGCAGTCAAATTATTTCTCTGAAATTCTGGCTTCTTGTATCAGTACAGGTTTTATCAACAACTCCCATAATTTCATAGCTAGCCAGAGTTTTCCCGTCCCACAGTATCCATTTCTGTTTCCATATTTGGGTGCAGGGTAAATTGAAAGGGCAAGCTGTCATCTGCATCGAGCATGTAATAGTCTGTCGAAGAATGCATATAAGAGCTAACACAAATATGGCACAGTTACCCACCAAAAAAATATGGCACAGAACATTATAGAGACAACCAATTTAGCAATGGCTCTTTGTTTATGAGAACACATGTTGCCGGAAGCAGTGTTCCTTCACATCTCTTTACTCTAGGGATGGGCTTCATTCAATAGCTTGGATGTGATACATCATTATAGTAAGTGGTATATCTCCAAGTTAACTCACAATTGGCTATCAAAATGGTTTTACAAACTGACAACAAGCTTTGAAGTTAGATTGCCAAATCAGTTGCAGTGACCATTTCCTAGTATCAAATGTGTGGGCCATTAGATATTGGATGTGCATATGCAATGTAGCACTGCTATGGTACACCATCATCTTAGCAACCTTTTCTTCTTACCTTACAGATATTACACTAAGCATCCAAATCGTCACAATGTTTAAATGGCATTTCTGTTTCTTACAAAAGTCCAAATAACATTAACTGCTGAACACAAAGCCTATAAATACACCACAATGTTTTGGGGGAAAAAGAGTCAAGAATTTACCATCACTAACAAAACCGTAATATGATACCGTATGGCCGAAATGAATACTACCAGTCCGTATCCATTCAACAGCAAATACATCAGTTGCGGTGAGCCCACCCTGTATCCAGGTAATTAAAGACAGAAAATCAATAATGAAACAAAAGGGCATTTCCACTCTCCATCACAAAAGGGCACATGTTTTTGAATCCCTACCATGGACAGAATATCCTCCGTACCTAATCAGTAGATTTTCTAAAATCAAATAACAGGGAGACCATCAAGAATTGTCAATACACAAAATTCCAATGGCTCACAGAATGAATATAATCATGCTTGGTTAATTTTAGGATTAATTTGATAATATTAGGGCGAGCATCACTTCGCTGCAGCGGGATTGGACCAATATCCTGTTGGGGGAATAGTCAGCTAATGGAATTGTGGGAGGATTTGGGTACGGGGGAAGCACGTAGTGGCTGGTTTTGGGTGGGATCCTCTCACCTTTTTTTATTTTATGAAAATGCTGCATCCCCGATGTTAGGGGTTATTTTGTTTTATTTAACAAAATCAGGGAGAAAGAGGTTAATTTTAGGGATTTGTCATACATGCCAGTCTAGTGGAGATTCGTTTTTAAAATTGAAATCCAACTTGCAGTATCATCAACAAAATTTGCAACCTAGAGGTCCTGGGTTAAAATCCCACCCCTTACCTAAATAAAAAAATGTACTATGATTATTAGGGTTAGTTGTGTTAGATGTTCAAAAGTACATATTTTGATATACTTTTTAGCCCCGTTTAGAACGGAGATAGGATTTATGACAGGGTATGCATTTATCCAAGCATAAGTGAGTATAAATAAGGATAAAGTAATTTTGTGTTTGATTGTGTTTTGAATTATTTTCATTGTAAACGTAAGAATAAATGTTTTGTTGTTTAAATAAAATGTGAATAAAGTATGAATAAGATTTATAAAAGGCAAAAAAATAATGATAGTTGATTTAATGAGTGATGTGTAAGAGGTGATGACAGTTGATTTGAAGCCCACATATTCTTTGGGTGGAATAACCTAGGAGAATTTTAATTCCAGGGGTTGGTTGAAATCCATATACCACTTTATACCAGTTTATTCTGGCATACTTTATCAGGGGTTATCCGGGGTTTCCAAACATACCAAAACCCTTATCCGAGGTTATCCGGGGTTATCCGATGGCTTATTCCCAAAACAAATGAGGGCTTAGAGTTGTCTTGAACATTTGCCTATGCAATATATTCTTTTTCTACATACATATTAGGGAATTTTATTGTCAAAGGTAATTTGCATAAATAAACTACATTTATACATTTCATATGCATAATTATATTTGTCATGTGAATTCTAATATTAATATAAATTTCATAGATATGAAGATAAATTTCTACATGCTATTGGGAAAATACATGTGCATATTCAATGATGGAACAAACTCCTAAAAATCTACAGCAATTAAGGAAAGAATGAGTCATCACAATTGCCAAAAGAAGAGAGAATCTCTCACAAATCAGCTCCAGCAGACCACCACAAATCAGCAAATCTGATTCATCAAATCAGTCTTAAATCTCCATCAAAATCACTGAAAATCAGCTCCAATCAATCCATCAAATCCCCACCAAATCAGCCTGCACAATTCTACCAAAACAGCAAGGATTTTTCAAATCATGTGCAGTTATCCAGCCTTAAAAACTCCAGCCAATCCAGCCCCAAAACTCTATAAAAAGGGGCATGCAAAGGGGAATTCATTCAGCTGGACATAATTTTATCTTTCCATTTTCTTGTTCATTCTTTTCTGTTTTGAGTTTTTATTTTCATGTGTTTTCACTTTGTATTTCTTTGGTATTAGAGACATGGATTCTATTATATTTTGTTTATGCTCAATCAATAAAAAGTTCTTCTTTCTTTGATTTTCATGAAATTTTTTATTGTTTTTCTAGAATATCACCAATAATGGTAGGCTAGAGAATCCTCCCATCAAGAGAGGATTTCATCCCATGAGTGTGAGCGATTAATTCTTTTATTTGTACATCTTATATTTTTTCTTATTCATGCTTCATGATTATATAGTTTCTTCAATTTGGATTTCTCTTTATTATGGGTATTTTTAGATCTTCTGTCATTTTATTTAGATGAGACAATTGATATTTTATAAACCCTATTTTTAAATCAAGTAGAAGTGAACTGCTTTTTTGAAATATTTTGTTTTCATTAATTGAACATCTTAACTGTCAAGGAAGAGGGTCTTCACTATAAGAATCATCCTTCATCTAGTAGTTAATGGTGTATAAAGTAATGAAAGTTTAAAAGATAACTTCAAATCTATATTTTTCCATGTGAGCAAGTAAAATCTCTTGACTCATGTGTAAGGAAATATAAGTGCAATAATAATCTAATCAATTATATTTGTGGGTGGTTTCCAATCCTTGGTGGATTTTTCTGTATCTTGATTTAAATTAGAATTTTATTTTAGCTTTTAAAGTAGTTGCCTTGGATACATCTCAAAATTCCTATTTTAAAATCTTATATTGGGAATTGATATCTTATGCCAATTACTTGTTTGCTTCAATAGTCTCCTTGTGGATCGATCTCTTGCTTCCACTTTCTAGCAGAAAGAGGTAAGAGAGTTATAAATTTCTTTTGTTAGTAAAGACTAGATCTTAACGACAATTAAATCAACCAACAAGTTGCTTACTTGCTTATTGAAAAACTTTGATGGTTGCATCCTATGGATGTGATATGTGATTAAATCTCCTCTGAGTCTAGGCTATATGGAAGTGTAGGCTCTTTTACCTTTTATCCTCTTCTGTTTTGCTTCAGAAAATTTCATTTATCCTAGTTTCCAGAAAATCACCAAATTGTTAAAACTCTCCAAAAATTAACATTTTAGTTTAAAATTAATAGTCTGATGCATAACATTCATGAAATCAGTAGAAAGCAACCATTGTCCTGTCATAAAAGTGGAAATGAGCCAAGTATGAGAATCAAGTATAGCTCCAAATAAGATTGTATAACTTACCTTTACAATAGTTAATGCAGCAGAAACAGGATCCCGAACTCCCAGAACAGTCCAGACAAGTGAATTGTCAGATCCAGCAGGAATAATACCAATTGGAATGGAAATTGCCTCTTCCTGGTTATCTCTAGTGAGTAGACCATTGAGGACCTGCATATTCAGATATTCAGATATTATCGTTATTTTTATTAGTGCGACAATAGATCAGTAAGATGACTAGACACCTCAGATAACCATGTAAGAAAAACCAGTTAACAATAACACTCGTCAAATAATTTAATATAATGACTAAATGTATGTGAAAGTTATAATTATATCAAGAAAGAAATTGCATTTTAAAAAGATGTTGATTTGTCATGAGAAAATTTCCAATATGAAACTAGAGGCACCATAGAAACTTTGTATTTGTAAGACAATCTGCAAATCGGCAATATGAAACTTCCAATTTCTGTTCCTTTCTTGCTCAATTCCAGATAAACAATAAATGAAAGGAAGAAATTCTGAATTTTAGTTTTACAGAGGATCATTTATTTGAGATAATTGATCACTTTATTCAAGTAACATACGGATAAACCAATAATGATGGCATTTTTATAGTTTAAAATAAATATAATAACCCATTACTAAAAGAATGTTTCAGTGTGTAAGAACTAAGAAGCACAGTTCAAAACAGCAAATCAAAAAGTAATTCCATCTCATCTTTCTGATGATTCTTCTAACAGCACCTCAAAGTAGAATAATTTTGCCACATCATTCATATTGAACAGTTTACCTCATTAAAAGCAATATACATGAAAATCTGGCATGAGATTTTCATGAGTTTTTTGTTTTTGTTTTTGGAGATAAAGGATAAGAGCAATCTTATTAATTAAAGAAGTTCCCGAACAAGGAGGAGACGAGGGATCTCCAAGAAAGAAAAGAAAAGATATCAACTTACATTCTTCTCTCAAATGTATCAACACCTGAAAGAAAGAAATCTCACAACCCTTACACCCACACCATGAATACCCGTAATAGATGATGGCACATCCACTCCTATAAGGCCAACAACCCAACTTTTAAGGAGAGAAATGATTGCCACCCATTGTTCTCAATATAAACCCCTTAACACCCAACTTTCACGGGCAATTTATTACTTGGTTTTAGTTCCAGATGCATAAATTTGCAATTGATTACAACTGGAATTGTGATGACATGGTATTATACCCTTTAACACGAGCTTTAAATCTTCATCTAAATTTTAACAAATCTAGGATTTTGGCTGTCCGTGCATGCTTCTTTAAGCTTTCCTTAATATAAAACTGTAATCGTTCCGTTAAAAATTGCAAAACCATACTAATGTTAAGGTATCAACCTATCTTGCACAATGTCAAGATGCAAAAAGAGTTTTTTTTTCTCCAAATTCCACACAAATTATAGGACATTTTAGGGTCAATAATGTTGGATGGAAAATAAAGAAAAGCGAAGGAATTTGGGTCCAAGGGAAGTGATGGAAAGACCCTCACTCCTAAGGGAGGGGAAAATTTTACTTAACTTCTAATAAGACAAAAGAGGTGAAGCAAATGACACGGAAAAACTCCTTTAGTTTGACACAAACACCAATTTTTTGAATGGTCAAATGAAATTTTTACCATTCCCCCCATTTATCTTCAGTTTCCAGCATTATAAGGACGCCCCTTAGAAGAATAATGACGTATTAACACCTTGATATCTCCTACATGTCTGAAGAGGATTGAAAATCAATGATTGCATTGTTAAAGGTCATTCCTACAATTTTCACTACTAATTGGATTATTTTTCCATATATTTCCACTTTGAAAAATCTAATTATATATTAAAAAAAGTAGATTTTAACATTACAAATCAATTTATGGACAATAAAGGGAAAAAAATGACATATCCGAAAAATCAGTGGGAAAGTGAAAATGAAAAATCCACAAACTAAAATGCAGCACAAAGGTTCACCTCATTTACAATTCCATCTCCCCCGACGCATATGATTCCTGTTAAAAGAACAACAAATAAACAAAAATATGTCAAAACAAAAATCGATGAAATTCATTATATAATAAAACATAACCTTTGAGATTAATTTTTTTGACAAACCCTTGTGAGTCATTACGAATAAAAAAAATATAAGTCTACCAGCCGGGTTCCCATTATTAAACAGTAGATGCGAAGGTACTCGAGAAACATGAGAAAAGTATTGCACATGACACCTCGAGGAAGCCAAATACCATGTTGCAGTAACAAGAGCAGTGACAAATGCAATGGTGCCTGACGTGACATATGGAACACACTCAAAAACCTGGACCCAGAATGTCAATGTTGTAGAGTTTATTGCTAAACAACCCAAACCCCTAATAGTATCAGCTAATCATTATATTCATGGATAACCCTTCCATTTTGTTCCAAGGCTGGTGTATTACATGTACGCATTGGCTTACAACCAAATGCCTAGATCCCCCACCCACATTGTTTGGATATTATGTGACATTAGCAAAGAAGGAAGAAGCCACCATTTATCAAATGCCAGCTATCATTAGGGAGTATGCTATATATGTCCAACTAATAAAGATCATGGGTGTTTCTTACCAATGAAAACCCATAAAACAGAATTTCATAAACCAAATTCATAAGATTTTTTTATATATTGTGAAGGTTGGAATATTCATAAGAAAATTGACATCAAGATCTGAACATATAAATAAATTTAAAAGAATTTCAGAATAATAAATTAAAATACCATCAGGGCATGTATTGAAATCAACACTGGAGGCAAGTTTTCTCGCATGACCAGCAGTTGTTGTTTTGATGATTTCTGTCTTGAACCCTGCAAGCTGCCACAAGTTTTCGATTCATAATAAAGAACAAAATTTGACAAACTTCAAATCTATGAATGAATCACTACAAATTTTTCACTAAGGAAACAATTCTGAGAAATAACAAAATTAAACTGCATCAAATGAATGCAAATAAAAAACTAGCTTAAAAAACACAGTATTTTTATAACTACACAAAAGCAGTTCTTATTGACTATTAGTCCACACACTTTCTGTTAAACTACTAGATCTAGTCAAGACAACTCTTAAAAAGGAATTATAAAGTTTTGGGGTAGGAATTAGACTGTGTGTACCATAAAGATAGGAAAACTACAAGACAAGATTGTCTTTCAAAGTTAAAAACTCCGGATAGTAAAGGATGTTATATAGAAAAGACCTTGAGAAGCTTTATACCGAAGTCACTAGCTTCTAATTTGAGAAAAGGACATATATGCACCTAATTATATAACAGCATCTCCTTAGCCTTAGAAAACAGCTGCGTCATCATCTGGTGTAACCAGAGGTGGTGCTTAAAGTTGCATTTTTTGGAGATTAGCTTGAAAGCTGCCTGATAAAGAGGTTTAAGTGAACGCTTAATGATTGTGACTGGTCGCCTACAAACCAACCACTTTCTAGTTTTAGAACTTTACACTGCGATCTGGAATTGGCAGTTACATCTATCCATATCCCTGCCGGGTGAGCACAGTACTATATTAGTTTACCATTTACCAAATATCAAGTAAAGCACTTACACTAATGGTCTCTTACAAGGGCCTCTCACATCTCATCAAGTGAGAAACATCACCCTGGTTAACAAAAGGGAAAAAAATAGTAGAAACTGTTACTAAAATAAATTTTTTTTTTCAAACAGGTGGGAGTACCCCGTGTAATTTTATTTAACAGTGAAAATACTCCAGCAAAAACTCAGAGGTACACAAATGCCTTTTTTATGTAAATAAATGTTGGGAGTACCCCGTGTAATTTTATTTAACAGTGAAAATACTCCAGCAAAAACTCAGAGGTACACAAATGCCTTTTTATGTAAATAAATGTTGGGACTCGAACTCATGATCTCTTAGGTGCAAATTCTCTAGTCAACCACTAAGCTACCGTCCAAGCCCCGGAAGACATTCCTTACCTCCTAGGAATTAGTTAAATGGTGTTGCCCAAGTTTTATTTACAAAAGTGACCAGATTAAATGAATCAAGAAAAAACATTGGAGAAAAAATCTGCCCGTAAATCAGGAAAGAGATATGTTCCTGGACATTGTAAAAATAAAACTGTAAAAAATTAAAAAAAAAAAACAAAGAAAGAAAATTCACAAATCTGGGTTTTGGATAACTATTCTCCATCAAAATTGGAGAAAAAAGTTACTAGGTGGATAAAATCTGCTAAAAATATAGCCTAAAATTGGAGAAAGATCTTCTATAAAAGCAAGAAATCAGCTATAAATAACCAAATCGATTTACAAGTAAAAATGTGGGAAAACAATAACTGAATAAGAATCTGGGATCCATAATTTGAGTTTTCCCAGGTGTAAACTATGCATATAAGTAGCATTCGATATCATAGATTCTGAATTCAGGTTAAATTTAACAAAAACACAATTTGGGAATGAGCGCAGGTAATGTTGATGTTCTGACATGCCAAAGTGGTGCATGTTGTTGGAATACCACTTCTGCAAATCAAATGTGGATAACAATTTAATGGTATTTTATTCAATTATTTCTTTTTTTTTTTTTGAAAATCCCTTTTTCAGTGATATAGCATGCTGAGTGACATCCAGTAAGATTGTTATTAAAGCTACGGTGCTAATGAGGAAATAAAACTAAATATGAGAGTAATTTTTGTCTAATGAGTGTGAATGATTATTCTAACTCATCCAAATTCTAATGAGCCTAGCCTTGTAAAGAGCACATGTAAGCCTTATTTGAACACTACCATAAACCAATGAGTTTTAAAAAGTTGAACTTGGTTACAATTTCACCTAAAAATCCCAACTTTCTATCTTCTTTAATTACTATAATATGAACACAGTCGAAATCTCCTTCGTATAAGTTAAACCTGTAAAATTATGCTGTCACCTCTTAGTGCAATTATTCTTGCTATTATATAACTACAAACATGGATCCAACGTTCACCATTGGATATCAGAAGTCCACCCCGTAAAGCCAACAAAACTTGAACAGCTGACTCGCTGACTAGTGATGGTCTCAAAAAATGCATACCTACAAACTTCTCAAGAGTAATATGACTACTGATATGTAACTCTGAATCATGTTTTCACAGTCTAAGTGATTCATGGGTCTGACTGCATTGTAATTCATATGCATACTATTTGGGAGTTCCTACAAAAGGTACTAGCAGTTGGAGCAATATCCTTAAAACACAGTTTTATTGGAATATGGGATAGATTATGTGATAGGAGATAATTTAAGGAGAGCAAGATTTTTCTTTTTTTCACATAAAGGGAGTTTATCATGGGAAGAAATCTACAAAGGACAAGCAGATGCAGCAAAGATTCAAGACCCTTGGGTAGACAATGGAGCAAGAACAATATTTTAAGGGGAAATTTGAAAAATACCTGAAAAATAGGTTTTACTTTGCTTTCAAAAACTTTACTAGAACGACCATGTCCAGAGCGGGGGTTCAGTATCACTAGCATCTTGGGAGGACTTTTGCATTTGATATGTGGTTCAAACAGAAAATCAGCTGCAAGAATTTCAGAGCTCTGCTTCTTCATAGACACCATCGGATTTTCGGAGAAATTCACAAAACACTGCTGATCTGCAAAGCCACTAACCCACTGAACAGCATCCTCTGGGCTAGAAGCCAGGAAACGAAAATCTTTTCGAGTTCTTCGGGGCTTCACAAAGCAAGAGAGCATGCATGACTTCTTTGTTATTGGGTAGGAGTGCACAGTAAATTGTCCAAGTCCGGCCATATATGATACCTACCAAATCCATGCAACCAGACGGAGTGACCAGTCAAACTAAAAGGAGAAATGAAAAGAGCAAAAACTTGATTGCAGAAAAAAGACTTCATGGTTTCTCTAGGATGAACTCACAGAAACAACGTCTTCGAGAGACAACATCATATGCCCCCAAATTAAAGCTTTGCTTGTAAGTTTTGCATCAACAGCATCCTGATATGCTGTTCCTGTTGCATTTTGCACATCTGTATTTGAATGTGCAGTTTTCTTTTCAAGAACAAGCTTCCCTGAGAAGACTTCATATCCCAATAAATCAGACTGCTCATCTCCTATATCGATTTTGTGCACCTCAGCCTTTACTTTTTCTGTATCGTCATTGGCAATATTTTTCTCCTTTTGCCTAGAAGATCTTACCTTGCCTCGTTTTTCTGGAAACACAGTTGGGGATGAATGCTGTCCCGTGGAAATTTGAGAACGCCTACTTCCAGATTGATGGATTGATTGTTGCGGCAACACTCCAGGGCTATTATTTTGTGAAATGCCAGATTTCTGCATCTCCCCTACCTAGAGGTTAACATGTAAAATGGAGGGAAAAATATGAGAATATCAACTTCACAAAGACATGAAAGGAGATGACTGCAAAGATTCCACAGAAAATTTCTTATGCGAAATAAAAGGCCATCTTTTGCCAGCATTAATTCTTAGCATATCTTGATAATAAGTAAATACATACATATATACATACATACGTGTCACGTGTGTGTGTGTGTGTGTCACAGAAATACAGGTAGATTCTAATATGCTACAGATGCGGGGCTATAATAAACTTTCACCCATCCATCATATGCCTTCAAATCAACCAACCCTAACATGGGTTGTATTCAAAAATACATATATATATTAAAAATAAAGGAAAAAAAAATAATTCATCCTGTGCATCTCATTTACTAACTATGAACAGTCACATTCGTCCAGAACATCATTTGAACTCCAATGAGAGATTTGATACCATACTGCTGAATGATTCATGCAATGCACTTCATTTATAAGTGCAGAGTGTGCATTATTTTAAATTTATACTGACAAGTTCATAATGCCTTTCTTCTGCAATTGCTAATGGAACATCAAGGAAGTGCTAGTGTGCTACTAAAAAATTAGAAATGCGAATTTACGGGAATATGTATCACCATAATTTATTAACTAAAATAATTATACAGGAAACCCAAAAGGACTCCTAGAGGTCCATATTTAACAAAAAAATCCATTTTCCCTTCATTTCTCCGTCAAATTAGCCTAGAAATCCATGAAATCACTCCACCTATCAATGATTCTCCCAAAAAATGAAAGAACTTGAATTCTCCATCAGCTGAAACACAACAAATCACCCACCATTTCTCAACCCGTTCACACAGAGAGATCAACAAATAAAAATTACCTAATATTCGAATTCAACGCATCTGAACCTTCAATGGGAAGCCCCGATCCGACACCCCTCCAATCAATTCAGTCCCCGACCTCAAGAACCTCAAAACGAGCTACGATTGAAATCCAAAGCTTCCTGAAGACAGGAGGCGAACCGAGTCGGAATCGTCCTAGCACCAACCCCTTCAAAAACTGCCGTTTCAAATGAGGATTTCGGGTCCTCTGTCAATCAGTCCTTCAAATAACGCACAAATAGCGACGGTGACATAAAAAATGTGCCGCCATGGTTTATGACCGTTGAAACCAGAGCGTGTCGGTGTCATCACTCGCGGAGAACTTTAAATTAGAATAACAGGTTCGGTTCATGACTTGTCGTCCTCTGGAACGGTAGCCGGAGTCAATGAGTTATTTGGATAAATTTTAAAGGATATCTTATAATCAGGTCTGTTTTCAATTTAACGACGCATATATTCACGTTAACAAGGTATATGTTTTAAAAGAATTTTTTTACATTTTCTATAAATACATTCATACAATTTATTAGAGTATATATTTCATTTTTATAAAAACATGTATATCATTAAATAATGTATACTATTTTTAAAAAGTTCAAAACACATGTAATCTAGAATTGATGTTGAAAATGGAGGTGAATGTAATATTATCCAATTATAAAACGGGGATTGAGATTAAGAAAGTAGAATTGAGATTGAGAAAATGGGATTCAGAATCCTTGATTAACATGAATCCCACCCAAGAGTTGTCCTATTCCAATCGAGATGGATTGAAAAAAAGACATTTTTATCTAGTCTCTTTATCTTCCTTAACATATGTATAAATAAATATATTTATATCATCTAATACATATATTGAGTATTTTTGTAAAAATATATTTTATATATTATTATTTATGGATTTTCAAACACATAATTAAAATTAAAAATTTAAATCTTAATTTTTAAATCATCTTCCTTATCAAACAAATTTACATTATTCACTTGCCCAGTTCAGAATAGCAAGATTCACGTAATTCGAATCCACTTGTCAAAGGCCTGGGTTTTCATTGGCTCTCCTGCCGACGGATTCAATTTTGGACGGTTGTGATTTCACGAGACCCGAGGGATCCCGATTGTTAGAAGTTCAAACTTTGAACAGTGTCAGCGTTTCGATCGACGAATTATCGTACTCCGCGTGGCAGCGATGCTCGTACGGCTTTTGGTCTCATCATAAATGGATAAACAGAAATTACTGTCTGCACATCGTGAGGGGGGATTTATTGATTGGACGGATGTGATGTGATTTGATGTTACGAGGCCAACGCAGGTGAGTTTAGCTTAAGTTGACCTCTGTGTCAGCTTTAGCTGGAACTGGCACCGCACGCACGCAGAAGGATCGATTTGATTTTGATATTTTCGTGCGACCAATCGAGGGAATATTTTCGGTTCGGTACACTGTTTCGACGTATCAGATAAATTAACCGATACGGCAGAATAGAAAATCTCATGTGACGTCACCAGACTTTTTGTAAAACTCGAACGAATCATTAAGCGCCCGTTTGGGTAACGGGTTAAACACGAATAAGAATGGTATAAAAATGGTATGATAATAGATAGGAAAAATGGTTGTTTGTTTGCAGAGTATAACTTGATATTATTAAACCAGTTTAAATGAGTATAAAAGAGTATAACAGTTCTACGTGACCCCTATGATAGGCTATAATAATTTTATTTATTCTCATGGGCCCATATATCTAATCAACTTTTTACACTTTATCACATCAAATCACATATCAACACCTCTTATATATCAAATGGTCTACATGTCAAATCAATTTTTTCACACTTTATTTATATTTTATTCTTTATCAACTAAACAACTCAACATTTATTCTTCCGTTTTCCAATTAGAATAATAAAAAACACAATCAAACAAAAATCTCTTATTACTATATAATTGTTTATCTATACTGATATAGTTATCTATCCAGAATAATTCAATTCCTCAATCCAAATGGGGGTAAAGGGTGCGGTTACTCCCACCACCTAAATTTTCAGTCCCACCACCTTTTTAAACCCCCCAACTCTCATTTCAGTTCTCACCAACCCCAGCTCTTAATAAATACACAATTGATGAAACACCAACCCCACCATCTACCCCATTTTCACAGTAACCTTTCTTCCCCCCTTCTCTTCTCCTCCTTTTCTTTTCCTCTTGAACATCCAGAGAGACTCCAACTCCCGTGAGCCCCGTTAGCCCATGGTGAGTCCGTCGTTGAGCAAGCACTGCCTGTCCCGTGATCCCCTACCACAACCCACCCCATCGGCGACCTTGGTAACGACGGAGTCGTCGATGGACCCGTCCCTATCGTTCTTGAAGACGATGAGTGTCCCCGTTCCATCCCTCAGCACGGCCACATCGTAGTCGACGTGAAAGTCATGGAGGGCAGTCTTCTTGAGCGGGAGCGCGGCATCTGAGGCAAGGCCGTGGCGGAGGGTGGTGGTGTGTGCGTGGGTTTCGAGGTGGCAGGACTCGGGAGAGGTGGTCTAGTTAGCGGAGGGAGCCTCGCATGATTATTTTTTGTTAGATATCAGTCAACACTATACCGTTCAATGTTTACGTTGTCAAGGTAGAATATAAACGCTCAAACGTGTCCTTGTCGGAAAATAAAAAAAATTCCAAATGGATATACTGTACTCGACCAAACCAATGTTGACCATTAAAGCCCAATTCAACTAATCACTGTCGAGGTTAGTCCCAGGGTTGTCGACTGCCATGTCGACCATATTCGGTAGACACTTTGTCAGCGGTTGCCTTTCGGTTTGATAAATGAGGCTTGGTGGATCGTGGTTGGTCGTGTCATTAAAGAAGGTTACATTGCAACGGAATTCGACAAACTGGTTGTCAAGCAATAACACAACCATTCGACTCCATCGCCGTCAAGGGAAGTTCTTCAAGTTGACTCTGTCTTCGTCGAACTTTGGTAGACAGAGCTGTTGTCGACAGGCCGCGTTCGGGTTGATAGATTCTTTGTCGATGATGGTCTGCCTGTGTGTGTGTGTGAGGGAGGGGGTGGAGCACCTCTTGCTTTTGTTAATGGAGTATTTTCATTTTTTATTTTTTTTAAACATTTTTTTACAAGGTCATTGACGTTCACGTCTACCTTCGGTTGTCAATGCTAGGTGTAGCGATAAGCACATGAATTGACATTCTTGATGAATTATCTATCGAGTTCAGTGTAACCATTATGGGTTTTAATTTTCACTTCGACGGATTCTTGGTCGACCCTTTTTGATGTAGACGACACAAGGGTCGTCGAACTGGATTGACATTATCGACGGCATGTCTGTCGAATAGAATATAGGCGTCAGCAGTCCCTAATTTTAGTGGTGAGTATTGGGTAGTGGGATTGGTGTTTGGTAAGTTTTGGGGTGGTGGGAAGTGACAGGATAGTGGGATCAACGAGTTTTTTAAAAACACATAGTGTGATTATTTGGTAAATATGAGATGTGAGATTAATAATGAGGGAGGTGGGTATATCCGCACCCATCATTAAAATCGAAAAAACATCACACGCTCATATGTTATTTAACAAAAATTTAAGGGATTTTTAGTTTGAAGTCCTTTATAAATATGTTTATTTAGAGATCGATCTATCCCTTCTTCATATTTCTTTTTAAGTCTCCATATTCAACCACATATTTGATTTTTAGTCCCTCTGTCAAACGTCTGTCTATACACCATTAATTTGTGAAATGTGATTTTATTTTTAAGTCCTTGTAAACAATGTTATTTAGTGATCAGTCCCTGAAAAAATAAAAATAAAAAATATAGTTTACATGGACTTAAAAATAAAATCACATTTCACAAATTAACGGTGTATGGATAAACGTTTGACGGAGGGAATAAAAACTAAATAGGCGATTGAATATAAGAACTTAAAAAGAAATATGAAGAAGGGAGTGATCGATCTCTAAATAAATATGTTTACAGGAACTTAAAACTAAAAATCCCAAAATTTAATTGTGGCATCTATGAATATAATAATAAGTATTTCTAATAAATTGATTTACAAAGTGAAAAATATTTTATAAATATAATACAAACATCTTCTTAAATATTAATACTTTTAAAGTATTTATATATTTATATATATCATCCCAGTAATGTATGATAATATTATTTTTCATTTTGGAGAGACTCTCGTTACTGACTTTACGGTTAAATTGAAAAGGCTAACTCCACCTATTTGTCCCGGTTCCACATAAAATTATAAACATGTTTTTATTGTATAAGATCTAATTTTTTAATAAATTTAGTATTTTGAATAATTTAATTAATCATATTGATCCTTGTAAGATCAAATCTTAATATTTAAATTTGACATGCACTTTTATATATCATTCACAAGGCTAATCTTATAGTCAAGCTGGGAATATTGCCTCTGTTTATTTACTCTCGTCCCACAGAAAATTCTGATAACATTTTTTATTATATAAGATCTAAATTTTTAATAAATTTAGTATTTTTTATAATTTAATTAATCATAATGATCCTTGTAAGATCAAATCTTAATATTTAAATTTGACATTCCCTTTTACATATCATCCATCCATAACTCAATTCAAATTGTTTTTTTTTATTAACTTAAGATGTGGATTCAAGTAAAACCCAATCGTTAAAACTCCAATTTGAACTCACCAAAAAGTTGAAGGATGGCTCTATTTAAGTCCTTCTAAATTGTAAGTAAGCCTCTCTTGTAAGTAAACCTCTCACATTTTAATCATTTGATGTACAGGCTCCTCATATATTAATCTCATATACAAGTAATGAACAAACCATTCTCACACCAAAACCTCTTTCCCACCCACTCATCTCCCTACAAATCCTAATTAACATATTCTAATAAAAAAATTAATATAAATATAAAAAAAAATGAAAATCCATTGTTTATGCACATATTCACACAAATTCTTTAAAAATTAAAAATCCAAACCTCAGATATACGAGATGGGAGGTATGATAATTAAATATTTAAAAAAAAAATTAGGTGGGTTTATTTATTAGGGGACATACTTATTAGAAAATTTAAATGGATCTTTAATAATAAAATTCCTTTGAAGGGGTTTACTTACAAATTAGTGGGGCTGAAATAGAGTAACCCAAAGTTGAATTGGATAAGATTGGATCCAATTGCAGTGTTTAGCTTTTGTTTTTTCTTTTCAAAAGATTGCTTTATATATCAACCAATGGGATTAGCAACCTGAAGTCGTTTGCAGCACGTTTGCAGAGTATTTCATTATATCTTTATTTAGATAACTCATTGGACAGTCTTTTTCTTTGGTAAATGCCAGAACCTATATAAAAAAAAAGGAAGATAATCCATCATCCTTGCCTTTCCTGAATTACATTCTCATCATCCAATCATGCAAAGCAATGGTAGCCAGGAATCTGATCTTTGTTTGAATAGTTTATTGATAGGGCATGAGAAGATTAGATACTTCAACCAAACTTCAAAAGAGATGAGTCTGTGGTCCAACCGTTCTGAACTAATCATTTCCACAGTCCAGAAGGATCACTGAACAAGGAAGCTGCTATTGAAATGATTTCATTATCATCTACAGTACTAAAACATTGACTTGCGCAATGATTAATACTGTGGTCCATCAGGGCTATCCATTGGAATTATTGATGGAAATTGATCTACACCCATTCTCTTTTTTTTAGATTTATTTTTATGACCATATATAACTCAAAATTAAAAAAACAAAACTAAAAGTGGGACTAATTAAGCACATTTTAAACTCATATTATCAATCATTCAAAGACATATGGAAAACACACGTTTTATCCTGTGTTGTTTGATGTACTTTAAATGATATTAGCAATTGGTGTTTGAAAATAATCAAATATAGTGTCTTAAAAATGATCCACGGTATTACTTTTAGGTTCTTCAATAGTGTTTGAAATCAACCTTTAAATTTTTTCAGAAAGTTTACTTTTATTAGATTCTTGATTCTCTTAGTGATATTTTTTATTACAAAAAGATGTTTTTCATTTTTTTAAAAGTGAAGACTATTTGAGTTGTTTAGAAATTAATGAGTTAAGATTATACATGATTCTTGAGAAAACAGAATCTCCAAAAATTATCTTAGATTTTTTTAATTGAAAATTTTAGATTTTCACATATTTTTCTAGCTATGAGATTTCTTTTCTTTTATTAGGAAAAAGATACACTCAGTCACATTTACCAACAAAAACTCAGACCTCACGTGTTTTTATTTTTTTGTAAATAGTAAACATCATCTAATGAGGTATATGCTTTGATAAAAAGTGCATATTGCTCCATTTCAAATTGAATGAACCATTTTTAGCAAGTGTAAGAAAAAAATTCAATGAGGTATATACATCATCTAACGAGGCATATGCTTAATTAAATCTGTAACGAGATATATATGGTATGTGTTTTGGACTAAGAATAAAACTGAGTGTAGCAGCACTCCTTTTATTTTACATGAAGCCCACCATTGAATTTTACATAAGAAAAAAAAGTTCAATTTTTTTTTGAGGCAAAGGTAGGCAGAGCCACCACGAATTATATTAATATTGTCGCACAACATCCAATTTAAAGGAACAAGAAAAATCGAGTAAAAAGACATCAAAATAAAAAGAAAATCCATGAACCATATGAGCGCCAAGGTGGAATAAGGTTGCATGCAGGTGGAAGGCGGAGCCAAGCCAGTGAGAAATCGGCCTAGTGCCTCATCCTCGCCTATTCACGCTCCATACCCAAAAAACCATGCGGCGACTACCCCATCAGATGGGCGCCTCTCCCAGGGCAGGGTCCCCAATGCTACAATGAATTGTATTCAACTTCGCAAGAAATCGTCGGCCTCATCCCGCACGTTATCCACGTAGGCCTGCTGCCCATAGAACATGACAACGTTGCGCGTTAGCCATAACGCCCATGCCGCCGCCGCCGCCGTCACCACCACTGCTTCACATAGCTTGCCCAAGCCTCTCCTTCTCAAGCTTTGACACAGCTGCAGACCGTAGAGTCATAGGTCCGCAGTCTCCACTACCTGCATTTTCATGTTATGAAACCACCACAGGCCACCCAAACCTGTCGAGAGGAGGAGCAGCGACAAGTAGATGTACGGTGGTCTCACTCTCCAGGTTGCAAAGCACGCACTCCGTCATCTCATTTGATTGCCACTTAGCACGGTGGACCTTGGTTAACAAACGATCATGCAATGCTAACCACATGAAGCCCTTCACCTTTAGCGGAATTGGGAGCCCCCAAAGGCCATGGAGAGGAGTTATCATAATGTTATGTTCGACCACCATGCGCCACCAATCATAAGCACACTGAACGTTGAATCCATGACTCGGACTAGGCACTCAAGCCCTCGAGTCAGCCACTCCCATTAACAAACGCATCCCCAATAATTGTCTGCCATAACCGATAGTTAGAGGGCATCATTCCCCATGGGTGCATGCCAACATTGTATGCACCAGCTTGAGGTCGATGCACACCAAAAACTGTCGACCATGCCCTCCACACGCTCGGGGAAATACAGACCGAAGCGGGGTAGCAACACACCAAACATCCTCCCAGTAACTAATCCTCGATCCCTCCCCCAACGACCAAGCGACGGCCTCGGCAAAGTCTTCTCTCGGGGAAAAAATCCCTCTCAAAATTGAAGACATCCTTTGAATTGGCCGTTGGAACCCACCCCCTACACTCGCAGACGTGCCATATCTCTCCCGGAAGACCACACTCCATGCCTAGCCAGGTAAGTCAGCCCACCACCATAGCCATTTAGAGATCAAAGCATGATTCATGTCTGTCATGTCAAGAATCCCTAGCCTCCTCTTTGCTTTTCGCTGACACACAAACTCCCATTTGACAAGTGCGCACATCGCACCCCCTCCTCTCTGTCGCCTGACTAATACGGTCAATGATTTGGCCCACCCCAATAGGCATTCGAAAAATGGACAGGAAAAACATTGAGAGGCTAGAGAGGACCGCTTTGAAGGAGCATGATCCTTCCACCAAAGCTGAGATGTCTCCCCTTCCATCCCTCCAACCTGCGGTGGAAGCGCTCCGCCAATGTGTCTCAGTCAGCTGCTCTGAGACGGATCTTCACCAGCGGGAGCCCCAGGTGTCAACAAGGGAGCTCTTGGATTGGACACCCTACAATGCCCTCAAGAATGGACGCCACCTTGGGGTCAATGTTCAGCGGGATAGGGATGCTCTTGTGAAAGTTTATCCTGAGGCCTGACAATAATTCGAAGATTTTCAACATAAAATGGAAACCCCAGATGTTCTCTGCCTCCGCATCTCCGAGGTGGATAGTGTCGTCAGCATATTGTAGAATGGGAAAGTGAGTCCCCCCACAATCCCCGTAGCCTCTGCGAGCCATCCCTTCCAAGAGGCCTTCGCGCACATGCAACTCAAGACATTGGCAATGACGAGGAACAAGAATGTGGACAAGGGGTCCCCCTGTCGTAGGCCCCTGTTGATTGGGAAGAAGTCATGTAGCTCACCATTAAGAACCACAAACGCGTTGACTATCGATATACATTGCTCAAACATATGCACTCAGTTGTCCTTGAACCCATGCAACTAAAGAACATGCAACAAGAAGCCCCATCCATGCTATCAAATACCTTAGTGAAGTCCAACTTAAGTGCAAACCCGCTCCTCTTGTCCTGCAGTAGCGCAAAGATCAGCTCTTGAGAGGCTAGAAAACTGTCTTGCAGCGCGCGACCTAGAATGAAGACCAACTGCGATCCTTCAAAAAGACGGTCACCCAATCCTCAAACCCGATTTTCCAAGACCTTGGAGAGTAGATTATAGCAACCTTTTACCAAGCAAATTGGTCGGAAGTCCTTGATCAACACTTCTCCCTCCTTAGGAATGAGCACGAACATTGATGAATTTATGCATCCGGTCTGTCATGGCCTTCAAAGAACTCCCCAAACAAGTTCAGAATATCAGCCTTCACTGTCTCCCAAAAAACTAGTAAAAACATAGCCCAAACCCATCAGAGCCCGGGGACTTGCCCCCTCGGCCCCAAAGAGCGCCCGCTTGATCTCCATCTCTTTAAAGGGGGCATCCAAAGCGGAAAGGACTCCATCAAATGTGTTGCAATAACTTAGATTCTCAGTCCGAGCGCCACGCTCACCTCCTAGAGAAAGCCTGCTGGAAGTGCATCTCCACCCTGGAGTGTAGGCCCCCCTCCTCACCTATACAATCACAGTCAAACGTCAGACTTCGAATATGGTTGGCTTGCCGATGAATAGTGGTAGCCTTATGGAAGTATTTGGTGTTGTTATCACCAAGATTGAGCCAAAGGGGTGTCTCCATTCCATTTCCTCTATCGAAGATCTCCATCAGCCTCTCGCGGCATGCCTTCCTTGCTCC
Organism: Acorus calamus; assembly: GCA_030737845.1. Lineage (NCBI taxonomy): Eukaryota > Viridiplantae > Streptophyta > Magnoliopsida > Acorales > Acoraceae > Acorus > Acorus calamus. The sequence goes on from CM060860.1 coordinate 32,252,679, forward strand.
CTGGTAAACATCTGTGAGAGACTTGCTCTCCTCCGCCCTATCCCATCTCACAATCTGCTCAAGGCATGTTGTTTTGCTCTCCCGCCTCCCGCACACGCTTCTTGACTCCAACCTCTATGTGCCCGCTTAAATCTCCGCAACTTGATAGTAATTCAGCGTGCCCCATTGAAGACACTTGGCTCCGCGGTCCAAGATGTGCGTACCACCGAAGAGCTTCGCGAAGCCACCTAGAATCACCAGAGCCGCTCCACGACGACACCACCTCCGCCCAAGAGCTTCCTTGATGGGGCTGGCCGAGAACCCCGTCACAAGGATGTTGACAGACTCCTGACCAATCGAGACCCTCAACAACCTTCTGTCAATTTCTCCGTCGCATCAATGAGCACCTCTTTGAAGAACTTTCCATCGCAGTCCATGTTCGCTGCCATGATGTCAATGAGACGGCCAAAACAAGCTGCAATCATGTCAACACAACCTACCTCCATCCAATGCAGTGGAATCCCTGTAAAGCGGACCCCCACCGATTAAGCGACATTTGAGATGCGCCCAAGCTACATACCCACTTTGACAGGCATATGAAACCTCCCCCGCAGAACATCGACCCTACGATCAACATGTCCTCCTGTACTGTGTAGGGGATCTGAAGATAGAGAACGTTCCCCACCCCACCCGACGAACCCGGGAACAAGCTCTCGTTCCCCAAAGACGAAGCAGCCTCTCCTTCACCTCAGCAGAGGCCGGACAGTGAGACGAGGCCACCACCATAACATCCCCCAACAGAGAGGACGCCTCCACCTGCAAGTGCGGGTGTTCGCCTAGCGACATAGATTTCCCACACACAGTCGACTGATGACCCACCCCTGCATCGCCAACACACCACCGGCTCCCGACACTCCCGACCCCAATGACCTGAGCCATGCAACAGAAACACTTGCCTGACCGCCGAGTGGCAGGTGCCCACCCAATCTGGGGCATCCGCGCTCACCGTCGAGAGTGGAACACCTGCCACCCTTCCTTCCTCAGTTCTGTCCTCATCCGTCCTCCTCAGCCACCCAGGTTTCCATTACACATGTAGCATGTGTGGTCTCCTTTTGTCTTTGTTTTTTGTACATATCACATTGATATGGGTTACTCGTATTTATTATGTGAGATGGACTTGTTTTCTTTTGAAGATGATTTTTTAAATGAGTAATAAGATGATTTCCCTCTTGCATGGAAGAACACATGCATGATTATCTATTAGTTAGAGGTTGTAATATCATTTTTTTTAAAGACCAGGCATGACATACAAGACATGACATATTGACATGAGTCAACATGGACCCAACACAAACACTGGGCCTAAGCCTACACTACCCAACCTAAGAGGGTTTTTGCACACAATTTTTTCCTCTCACCCTTGACAAGATTTGATCCCAAGAGCTTCCATAGGAAGTCCATGTCCTTCACCACTAATTAAAGCCGTGGGGGACAAGGTTGTCACTTCATTTTGCTGGCATAAGTTAATGCTCATATGGTTACAGTGGCTGATGTGAACGGGGAATGAAATCTCAATGTATAGATTAGGTTGTGTTTATGTTAATAAAAATGGCGTTCCGTATCAAAATATAAAAGGCAAATGAAAATACATAATTGAAAACAAAAAGAGATTTACGAGGTTTGATAGAAGTTCCGAATTAAAATTTTAAATTATCAATATTGTGTGATGAGCTTACAAATATAACTTTTTTCTCTCATATCCTATGATAACCTCTCCATTGTACAAGAAATTTAACTCATAAAATAAGTATAATATACAGTCTGATACATGATCGCAATGCCCTCACACATAATACATATATCAAACAATATTATAACTAAGAATTGTTTGGTACACAATACGGTCTTCTTTGAGAATTAGACTATTTGCAAATTCTAACGGAATGAAGAAATCAGTTGATGGTGTTGTTGATCTTACACCTATACATTCTCCAGTATAACTTGTTTTAAATGGGGGAAAGGCTTAGAACAAAGACATTGATTAGGGAAAGCAACAAGTGCATCACTTAAAGATCAAATAAACTTATTTCTAATATCATCTAGAGAGATAAATCATTATCTAGTTATCCCACCTCTAAATATATCTTACTTACGAAGGGAGAACTTGAAAAAATTCACAAATCATGTTGATGTGATGACAAAAATATTCCAATGAATAAGGTCAAGCTTTACAAGACTTGTAGTCGTATGGATTCTAGGTGAAAAGTTATATGCAAGGTGCTTTTATCGTAGAGGGGAGGATTGTTTGATGTGACCCATATCTGGATATGGTCCATCTAGGCAGTGGCGGAGCCAGAAATTTTATAAGGGGGAGGGGGGAAGGGGTAATGTGACTTATGTAAATATTTCTAAAGTTATATTACTATATATATATTTTTAATTTTAATAGCATAGATTAAAAAATGAATATGTATAAAATGAAATAAATGCATTGACACAAATCATATCACTGAATAATTCTAAAAGATAATTATCATATTTTAAAATAATATGTCAAATTTTACATTGATGATTCATAAAAAAATGTCAATACATAAATCTAATAAGTAATACATACTTTTAAATTTAACATCGACGAAGTTTCATATTCTGAAAATGTTGAATGATTTTATCATTATCAATGCTATAAAAAAGATCATTCTCAGTATTGACAGTATTAGTCCCTAGTGGTCATAATATAACGGTTCAGGGCTTAGCGATGTTACCGATAGGTCCTGGGTTCGAGTCTTGGCGTTGACTTACCCACCTTTTGTTGGTGATTATTCGAAAGAATTTTCTGTGGGACCGGAACAAACAGGCGGAGGTAGCATTCCCAGCTCGATCGTAAGGTCAGCCACAGGAGGTCCATTCGATATAAAAAAGAAGATCATTATTAGTATATGTGATCAAACAATCATTCACCCACTCGTCTCTCCTTTCGATTGCGCCAATATTGTAAACTTTAAATAAATGAGTAAAAATGACAATAAGGTAAAAATGAAAAATTATATACTTTCGAAGTGTTGATGGAGGAGGAGAGGATTGACGATTCCGATCGTGGGATGGTTAATGAAACAAAAAATAAAAATTAAGAATTTTTTTATTGATGGGGAATGATATTGGAACATTAGATACAAAAGAGAAGAAACAAAAAGTCAAAAATTTATGCTTTTCAAGATACATGGAGGAGATGCCGAGATGAGTGGGGTCTGTACCGTGCCGACCGCGCCTTTTTTGGGTTTATTTTCTTTGGTTTTTGTGGAAGAGAGGGGGATTATTAATTATAAAAGAAGGGGTGATTGGATACTGGATAGTGAGGCCGATGAGGGCATACGTGGAGTAATCAACATGAATCATGAGTATTTTCTTTTTTATTTTTTTAATTTTGCATGGGGGGGGGGGGGGGGGGGGGGCTGTTTTCTGTTGTTGATTGGTTGTTGCTATTATGAGGGCTATGGGCCCAAATGAAAGTTTTTTCAGGAAAAAAAAACCAGGGGGCGGCCCCTTGGGACTCAAGTGGCTCCGCCACTGGATCTAGGGGCATGATATGCCATTGCACGATAACACGTGGATTAAATTCGTTATATGTCACATGTGCATCAAAGAACAAAATTCATTAACAAAAAAATCATAAATATAAATCTCATCAATATATTTTGATGAACACAACATAGAACATCTCCAATCTTATAACCAAATATGTCTCAAATTTAAATTTGAATAAAAGTCATTCAACAATCTCTCAAACCATTTTTTCCATACTTATGTCAAATTAAACTTTTACTTAAACTTTTATCTAAATTAATGAAGACTCAAATCTTTATTTAAATTTTTAAAAACTAATTTTCTACTTCAATTTCATATTTTAAAAAAATTTAAATAAAATATAAAATGATGGGATGAGACAAGCTATATCAAAGGAAACTTATTAAAATTTTAATATATAATTTTAATATAGATGGACTGATATAAATCACATCACATCAATACGTATACCAAAAATGAAAATTTTCCATTAATTTGGGCTCGAGACTAGGCCTGTCAACGGGTCGCGGGTCGACCCGGACCCGACCCGGACCCGATCCGATAAAAGGCGTAAAATACCTGACCCGAAGGACCCGAGACCCGATATGGACCCGACCCGAAGGACCCGATCGTCCAAACGGGGCGGGTCCGGGTCTACCCCGACCCGATCCCATGGACCGTTGGACCCGATAATATTTTACGTCTTGACTAATAATCCTAGTAATAAGTAATAATCCTTCCATTTTTTTTTATTTATAACACAACCCAAGTATCCAATATTCAAGCCCAAGCCCACTAAATCAATAACCCACCCAAGCCCACTGAAACAGCCCCATATTCATGTTTTGATAATAATTTAGTTGATCAGTGTTGACTTCAATCAGACGGATGTAATTAAAACACATCAAGTGGACCTTTTTCCCTTCCCCTTTAAAACTTCTCACGAGAGAGAAAAAACAAAACCCCCAAAAATGAGGAAACCATGTTTGTTAGGGCAATCTATGAAACCCTAACCCTACGCCCTCACCACATCTGCACCGCCTTATCCAAAGGAGGAGCGACAGTGAAAAGGGTGACGAGGGAGAACTTCGTGGCGGCGGTGGAGGAGCTCTTGCGGCTGGTCAGGGCCTCGGATTTCGTGTCGGTGGACCTGGAGGGCTGACGAGCGCGCCATGGAGGGAGGCATCAAGTTCGACAGCCTCGATGTGGGGTACCTGAAGGTGAAGGACTCTGCCGAGAGGTTCGTCGTCGTCCATTTCAGCGTCTGCCCCTTCCGGTGGGAGCCTTCGAAGGACTCCTTCATTGTCCACCCGTAAGAGCCCTCATCAAAATTTGCTTTTGAGACTCATTGGACGAATAAAGTTCTATATTTTACGAGTTTTTTTGGGTCGTTCAACTTGAATTTCTATTTTTCTATACATTGGATGATGAAATGTATCAAAAGTTGCTTCGGGGATTCATTGGACGAATGAAGTCTTCTACGTGGATCGTGGACATCATATGCGTTATTTTTATACATGTATACCCGGGTCGATCCGGACCCGACCCGGGTCCGCTGGGTCCGGACCCGGGTCCTCATTTGGCTGGGTCCGCCGGGTCTCACCCAGGACCCGGGTCCGGCGGACCCAAGCCCGGGTCGGGTCCGGGTCCACCCCCGACCCGACCCAGACCCGACCCGTTGACAGGCCTACTCGAGACGGAACGCTTTTCCGATCCCACCACCGCACGTTCGATGCCTTCTCCAATCCTCCATTCGAATTCCAGAAAGCCCTCCCAAAAAACCAGACGGTACGCGCGTCCAAAGGCCTCCCCCTCCTCCGCCGCCGCCACCACCACCGCTACATTCGGCTCTCTCTCTCTCGACCACATCGTCTTGGACCTCCTGTGGCCGACCTATCTCCCGCATCGTCTTCCGCGCCGACCTTCCTAACCAACCCCGCTTCTTCCTCGCGCGACGAGAGACGCCATCATGAACATCGAGAAACTGATAAGACTTTTGAAGCGGATCAGAGGGTCTACGGCAGCGACAACCGCCGCCTCAAGGCCTGCATTTTCCCTGGTTCGGATGATACGTGTTGCTGCGAAACCATCGAGTGAGATTTGGCATGTGGTGAGTGGGTTTATTTGATTTTGATGAAATTCACAACCGGAAATTGTAGGTTTTCAGAAGACTCTGTGACAAAGTGAACCAAATTGAAGGTTACATTTGGTTGCCGATGTTGATGCTTTTGACTGCTGACCTATGAAAGACAGTGGTCATGGGTTTTGAATATTTGAGGTAGTCTTTTTGTGTATAAAGTTCAAATGCGATAACTTTAACATCAATACATCACAATTTTCATTGTTTACATTCGCCGTTTTTGTTATGAAGGCATATTTCATTATATACTGTTGGTTTCTTGGTTGGATTATGTGGTGATTTTTTTGTTCAATGGTAATAACAGAGATAGTAGAGTCTACTTATGGATGAAAATTATGTGATTGAAGACTTCTAAATCTGCTTCTAGAATCATAAAAGGACTGATTTGATTGCAACTGAAGGATATTGGTGTATAATAATAGATTTGATCATTCGTAAGTTTTGACATGCAAAATTTCTTTTGACATTAAAATTTTCCAACATGTATTCTTTTCCATTGATCATGTGATGCAGCATGGATATGGGTCTTCAATAGATGTCCAACTGATTAAGAAGGTGGGTGAATCCAGCAGGTCCGATGGCCAGAAAAAGAAGCCGTTGGTACCAATGACCCTTGAAATAAGCCATCGATCTCAGTGGTTGATATGCCTAGTCGTCAGTTTAGGTAGCAGTCTACATGTCCAATTTTTAGGCGTTCTGTTGAAACTTTTATGCAACTGAATTAGTTAGGACCCAACGAGCATCTAGAGTAGCAGTTGGACAGGTTGGTGTAATGCTAAATTTAGTGATCAATGTGCTCTACAATAAAGCCAATCAAATTGATCTGTTGCATTCTTGTAGATTGACTCCCTTAGAGTGGCATAAAGGCCTATAAATATGACTATTGAGTAACAAGAAACATCCAAAAATTTTAGAATTTTTTTTTTTGAGTTTGAAAGAGGCCTTTGACTCTTTTGACTTTTTATTGGTGGGTTGAGCAATAAAAGTCTTCTAGTTTCCCTCATCTCTTGTTCCTCATCAGGTTTAGACGCCTAAGCAGCATTATCATCTGATATCAGAGCTTGATCTTCCATTCTATGAGTGATCTAAGAGATCCTACATTCTTACCTCGAGATGATGAAAGGTCGAGGTGCAGGCATGCAAAGAGACATGAATCGCAAGACAAGATATTAATGATGGAAGGTGCATTATGGCAGAGGAACTCTTGTTCATTGATAGGCGAGATCCGCTAGACCTTTAAGAACATGTAGTTGTGGATCCACAATGTCGAGACTCAGTTCTGACCTCTTTGAGCCTGGATCATTTGGTTCATGGCTTCAACTAGAGACCTCCTTGTGATAATGCTTCAGGATATTTCTTTGCTAGTCCGTCACAATGTTCACATCAAGGATGATGGGCAAAAACTCTACCTTAATTGTTCAATCGTCTAATGAAAATGGATGGCCATGCAATGACACCACCTCCATTCGACCCGACAACAACTGTGTCCACTCCTTGAGGGTGGACAACATTTTTTTGGGGTCTACGCACAATGAATCGGTTTACCTGATCTGTGTTAGACCACAGATCAGGTGTGTGTCTAATGTACAAACCATAGGTCCGAAGTCCTTCGATTGACTTCATAAGTCTTAGTCCTTCATCCTTCAAGCATAGCATGACAATGACCCATTTGAAGGGAGTTATGGAGATGAAGAGATTGACACTCCAAAAGAAGAGGTGAAATATAATGAAGAGCCGCCTGAAAAAAAGCATGAAGTAGAGGAGCTCAACAGTATCGACCGTTCTCGGTTTGATGAATACCTTCTCATCATCATAGAAAACACACATGCTTAAATTCCATTTTCATTTGAGCAATTTGAGAGTGAACATATCTTTGACATCCTTCCCATAGTGACATGTCAATCATGGCGAGATGATTGAGGGGCATACATGTTCTGAAGAGGACATATGTATATGAAGGACAATGCTTCAACCTCGTCCTCTTGCTCAAGCCCTTGGTGTCATCCATCGGAGTAGAGATAATCCCTCCTTTGCTCGTAATGTGGCAAATACCAACCCGGTTGAGCCATGAAGACCCGCCGAGTTCAAGGACAAACTCTCTCCAACCCAGGGGGAATGATGCAATATGGATATAGGTCTTCGACAGATGTCAAACCTGATCGAAGATATCTAAAGGCGGGTGGATCCAGCAAGCCTGGTGACCAAAAAAAGAAGTCATTGGTATCGATGAATCTCTGGATAAGCTATCGATCCCAATGACTTGTCTATCCAGTTGTCAAACAGGCAGTCTGTGTCCACTTTTTTAGGCATTGAGTTGAGATTTTTATGTAACCAAATTAGTTAGGATATGATGACCATCCAGAATAGCTTTTGGATAGTCGGTGTAATGCTATTTTTGGGAAGTCGCAGGCTCTTCAAACATTTAAATTAGATTGCTCTGCTACATTCTCACTGATGGACTCCCTTAGGTCCACCTAGGGCCCTACAAATATGGCCCTTTTGAGTAGTAAAAGATATCCAAGTTTTTATTTTTTTAAAAATGTTTCTGAGGTTGAAAGAGGTCTTTAGGACTTGTTTTGATTTTTTTTGTGGCTTTGAGCAATATAAGTCTATTAGTTTGTCTTATTTCTCTCTCTCTCAATTCTTCCTCCTGTTCTGATGCCTACGCCGCTGGATCATCATGTTTCTTCATGTGTATGGCATCTTAATGCATTAAATACATCAGGATCCTGAGAGGAATTCACTATACAGATTGCTATTCTAGTATGATGGAAATAAACCTAAAATAGCTATTAAAATAAAGAAACATAAAATAAACAAGGAAAAACATTAATCTGAAATGCCCCCGTCTCCACTAGAATTACCCAAATTTGGAATATGTTCTCCCTCTCTTCCAATGGGTCACGGTTTTGCACATGCAAATCTGTAGAATAAATGTAGAGTAAAATTGCATGCGGTATTTGTTATTTTAATTGATTTCTTCTGTGAACAACTAACAATGGTTGAATTGTCTGGAATAATTCCCTGAACATTTGATCGTGAAAGTAGTAGTCATGGGAACTTTTACCCAATGGAACTTTCTACTTACCCTGTTAAATCTGTCCACATGAATTTAGACTTATAACTATTACATGTAAATACTAATATGTTGCTGTTTGCTGTCTTTTGAAAATCCCTATGGCCTTCAATTAGTCTTCCCATGATTATTATCAAGTGTTCCTTACATGTATTGGTACAAGTAACATCCTCATCAGAATGCTTCTCTGTCAAACATAATTGAAAAGAACTCTTTATCACTGTTAAGGACCCTTATAGACTTCTTGGCATCCGGGATTTTGTTCTTATTACTGTTCTTTCATGATCATATAGTTAAAGAATGGTCTCTGTCTCTTACTGTATACTTTGAGAATGTTTCTTTTCCTCTCTTTTCCCCCCTTTATATTAATATGGTTCTTTTTTTTTACTTTATATACTTTGACTCTTGAATGATATTAGTGGCCTAGTGCATCTGTATTTGGATCTATGCTTGTATACCTGCTACTTAGGGGAACACCGATAAAGTCAAAATGATCAGTAATATGTCTTTCCTTTACCCCTGAAGATAAATCATGACCTTGGAACTTAATGGATTAGTCATGAGCTCCAAGATCATGGCACCTGGATTCCAGTTTACATGTTCAATTACATCCCAACAAATCAATATCATTTGTGTCAAAGTTTCATGTGTCTAGTTGAGTAGCCTCCCCATGTTCTTTCTTCAACATCTGATGTATCTGTACTTTTGTTCCAGCTGCACAATCTTGATTCTATATTTCACTACACCAAAAAATGTATATTGGTACATCGCATTTCAGAACTCAATTGTTAAGCTGGTCTGCATTAGCACTATATGTGTGAGACTCGAGTTAGTAATATGTTTGAGTTAGTGGAATTTAGAGGTTTAACCATGACCTCCAAAATCATGGGACCGCTTCCTGGATTCGACCTGAAGTGTTTCAATTACAGCCAACAAAAACAAATCACTATATTTCATGTCAAAATTTCATGTGTTTAGTTGAGTAGCCTCGCAGTGTTCATTCTCCAACATCCGGTGTATCTGTATTCTGTACTTTGTTCCAGCTGCATAATCTTGATTATACAATGCCCCCCACCCCACCCCACAAAAAAAGTGTTTTGGTACAGCTCATTTCATTCTGAACTCTAATCGTTAAGCTAATAGCACTAGCAATATAAAGAAGTGAAACTCAAGTCAATTATGACCTTTATTTAAACTATTTTTATGTCAATCTAATGGTTGTACTGGATCTTTCACCTGAGTTGATAGATAAGCCTTGATGTGATACTCAGGTCAAAGGAGAAAGGTCTGCAAATGCATGCTATGCATATGCATGTCAGAAAGATGGTTTCTGATATATACACTTGGATGGAACCAAAGATACTGACAGTTAGGAGGTAGCCTGAGCAATGACAAAACAGTGAATTGTTTGCTCAATATTTTCTGGTATAAAAAAAGCAACCAGTTGGACAGAGGAAGAGTACATGATGTTTTAGATGGTATCCAATGAAAATATATCTTGAATACACTAGGAAAAAACAGTCTGGAATCACATTTTGGATAAATTGGTTTTATTGTAATTTACCTGTTTACTATTTTTTTCTTAGACAACCTTCGATTTCTAGTTGAAATTTTTACATGGGTTGTCTTTCAAAATGTTTTCTGAGCATGTGGTTAATAATATTAAATCTGCATGACCAATTACAAGTTTTAAGACTCCGGGTTCTTTCCTGGGAAGGTGTGTGAAGACAAGTTTAAAGGCATTTCTCTTCTTAAAAGCTAGAGGAGTACACAATTTCCATGGTTTCAGCAGATTTATTTAAGATCCAATGATCTTTGTGATTGAGTAGGTGTTTAATTCAAGACTATTCATAGAAAAGTTGGAATTTACACAATGGCTTGCAAGGACTGAACTTCATGGTATTATTTAAGATGCTTCCCTCGAGTTCTCATGATATGGGGATGTTTTATCTGTAATTTCTTTTCCGAATTTTGGTGGGTAAGCATGGTTGAAAATTGCCACAAAAAAATACATAATATCAAATAGACAATCTTCTCAGGAGGTGAAATGCTGGATTACAGTTTGATGGATCAACTCTCAAGGAGATTTGATGAGTACCAATCCATTTAACAACTAAGCTGTTGCTGTCATCTGCCTATATATTTAATTTACTTTATTTTTGTGTAAATGTTTGCATACATATCTCCATTCATCTCCAGGTTTACCCTATCTTGCTCACAATCTGTGGGGCCAAACTATTATCTGGTATTTTTTCCTATCAATGTCTGTGTTTCCGTTTGATTCTTCTTCCAGGTATATCTGAGTGGTTCTTTATCCTCTATTGTAGGCATGAATGGGTCCTTTACTTTTCTTCCCATATAACTCGCTAGAGGCAGTCCTAACTTATGGAAAGCCAGTGTTTCGGCAGATTGGCTTCATTGTTCTTGTTGAGCAGAGAAACCGACCCATCAATAAATGACTTTTGAGAAGTGAAACTCTCTTGACATGTCAATTTGCTCTGGCTTTGTACTTTTTTTTTTCTTTCTTACATCAGATTTGGTACCCCTATTGTTGTCTACACGGTATTAAATTGCGATTACAGACGCTCCGCGTCGACCTCTTTGCATCCTCTTTATTTCTTTAGAGTCTTCCATCTATATTTCCTATGTTAAGGACAAGATTCCATTACAGCAAATTTGTGCAGGTACAGCTTCTCATTCAAAGTTTCAAGACCGCCGTAATTATTGTTGGATATCTACTAATACCTCCCCCTTCTCCACAGCTTGGCAAGCAATCCTGGGTGGGCCACAATGCATGTGGTGTGGGCACCACTTGTAGGTACTGTGCCACTGATCTATCACCTATCCACCTCCAACAGTGGTCCCCCCCTCCCCGAATGAAGCAGTGGTTAGACTTTGTTTTAGGAGGCCCCCACAGACATTAGTAAGTGTTTCACATCCCAACCCTTGCTTAAGAAAAATCTTGTTTCACATTCATTTCTTGATCAATACGTGTTCGTTTAGTCTGGAATATAATTATTATACCTTGTGATTATTAATACATTGCATCTACCTTTCACACACGCACCTACTTGATGAAATCATGTATTGTATGTATTTATGTACGCGTTGTTGTATTGTAGAGGAAAAAAAAGTAAAGACAGGTGATGAGGATAATTGAGGTATGGTAGTGGACAATTCATGCTTTATGTGTGGAGGGGGGTATTGAGACGGTTGCAACCACTTGTGGGGAAAAAGCTTTCCAACAGGAATCAAAGTGATATGCTCATTCTTTGAATGGGTGTTGTGGGTAGTATTAATTCCTTTTGGGATTCTTTTGTGGCCTGGATAGTTGTCTGTCTTGTCATTCTCCCAACTAATTAATGGCATTACTTCTTTACCAATCAACTACTGCCCATATCTCTGTCTTCCATTAAAAAAAATAACCATTTCGCTTGTCTACAAACCCTGTCTGCATGGGTGTTTTTTAACATACATGCTGTTTTATCCCACCCAATCAAATAGGTCTCTCATAAACATCTGTACTGCATTAGTGGTGAATTATGAGTGTGAAAAAAAAAATCATGAATAGGGAGAATCCTGACCCACACGTGCCGTCGGAACGTGTCATCTTTTTGTCTCAGGCAATAAGGTCAACCTCTGCTACATGGCCTGAAGGAAAGGAGGGTTCTTCTGAGTGTGTACTACTTACTGCCTCTGACAGGATTCACTGAAATAAATGGATCAGATGACCCTTAATCAATGGCACTTCAGTGTTGTTGTTGAATCATTGTTTGATTTTATGTTTCTGGAAAAATAAAAGTAGTTCATCAAGATCGAGTGATTAAAGATGGGTGTTATGCACAATCAGGTTTGTGCATGACTGACAAAGAGGGACCCCCCTCAGCCTAACATTATCTCACCCAGACAAACTGGGGACGTTCATCTTCAAATGTTAGTTGTGTGTTTTTGTTTTTAGAGAGGGGGAAAGTAAGAGAAGGAATGATGTGTTTATTGTATGCAGAGGACACACCATCAGATAAGTTTACTCTACAAACTGAGGCCATCTGAATAATAATTTTTATCACTAATTAAACAACCCTGAATTTATACAATTTACATAAAACCAATAATAGATCTTTTATTTTTTTATAACAGGTTATCATCCTTTAACATTGACCCCCGAGTTGGGAAGAAGTCCCTCTCAACAGTTATATATTGTCCTAATTATACATATATTATAATAATATATTGTATAATAAAAACAGGTTAGGAAGGATCCAAAATTTGACAATTTAGTACTGTCAACCCCACAAGGGCTCAATAATGAAAATCTTCCAATTGAAAGGAAAAAAACACTGATTTTATTTATTTATTTTTTGTTTACCTCCTGTAGATTTGATAGGGGTATTGGTGGTCTGGAGCCATTTGAATGTACCCACAGATTGAATAGAGCTGTTTGCATAACTATTCATCAATTTTGCACCCACCTTATTAACCCTAGATTATTGGGGAAAGGCACTGAAACACTCAGTCATTGCTGTATTCCTCCTGTAGATTTGATTGGGGTATTGGTGGTCTAGAGCCATTTGAAAGTAACTGTGTGAAGGTGCATAATTCTTGAGTATATAATTTTTTTTTTTATGTTTAAGGTATGTACTTCATTTAATCATGTAAATATTATGAAAAAAAAAATTCAAAACGTGATGAGTTTGTAAAAAATGATTGTTCATTTTCAGTTGGGGAATCCTATTCAGCCATTACTACATCTTTTTCAGTTGCAGGAAGTGTATCACACGTATTGTTGGGGGGGGGGGGGGGGGTGTTCATTGCTGTGATTAGCAGTGTTGGATTAGTTTCAAGTAGAAAAATAAATTTGGATAGTGTTATTATGTACAATTCTTTTTTTAGCCTTAATTTCCGTCTACACACGTTTTATTTCTTAAAACAATATACTCATCTCATTTAATGAGGTATATGTTTTAATAAAAATAAAATTTATAATTCAATGAATTTCATAAATCAATTTATAGAAAATGTGAAATTTTTAACTAGGTATATACCTCATTAACTTGAGTGTATAATGTCAATGAAGTATATGGGAATGAAATTGAGGCTGAACAACGCGAGGGAATTAAATGTTGGTAAAGCAATTGTGAAATGTAGAATCAAATGCACACTACAGAAAATATGGAATTGATGGAAAGTGTGAAATTCACTTGGTTGGTTGTATTATTGAAAGTAAACGTGGTTTCCATCATATTCAAAGTATAGGCAAGAGGGGAAAATTATGGTAGAATGAGAATTCCACCAATTTGTTGAGATTCTAAAAATCCCTGATAGATTGTCTATTTAACTGTCAATATTTCTCTCAAATAATAATATAATAAATCAATTATAATTCTTATTCTTCACTAAATGAAACAATCCCTACTCCTCTTGTAAACATTACTTTGGGTTGTAGTAAATATTTGAGTAGATACAAATTTAATTATTGTCTTCTAAATTTTTAAAAAGATGTTCTTTTTTTAGTATTATTATTATGCTAGCAGTTTTAGTATCTAAGGCTTTTAATTATACATCAATGATTAAAAGTATATAATTATTATTTACATGTATTTCATGAGATTTTAAAACCATATATTATGCAAACCTCATATTCTTATGCTTTAAAGTTTGAGTTTACATTTCTAAATTCTTGATAATGCTTCAAATTCTATCAACATAAAGTTGTACTCATTTTATTACATTGACAAAGATTACTATAATTTTCCTAATATTATCATACATATTAATCAGGGACTAGATTTGTTAAGATCTAGCTGAAAAAAAAGGTAATTTTGGGATCAGCTTCATAAGTGGTTCTTTGTCAAATGAAATCATTGATGAAGGTTTAGGAAACAGATCATTAAATGTTTTTGAAAAAGAAAAATATATTTGTTCATTAAAATTTATTGAAATGATGCGAAGCTCAATCTATATTTGTTTTTGGCATTAGGTTATTAGTTTTACTAGTGATGGAAAAACTAGAAGTATTATTTATTTTCCAACTGAAACATTTTTGTAAAAATCAAAATCTAAAACCGAAAGTCGAAAATTAACCATACCCGATTGAAATCCATTATCTAAAAATGAAAATATGTTTGACAATTGATTCCAAAGGTACCCCTACTTTGAGAAATGCCAAACCCACACTTGAAAGCTCTTTAAACCTAAAACATACAATATGTGACTGTGTTTATGAATTCCTACTCATAAAAAACTCACCAGTAATCTATACTTTCCTATTCTTCTTAATCTCTCCCTATTTTCTAACTTTATGTCTTCTCCACCCAAAAAAAGGTTATGGAACCTTAATAAAGTCAATGAGTTCATAGTAATATGGATATTTTTTTTTTCAAAAAAAAATTCACATAGGAAAGAATATTAATTCAGTGGATATTCATGATAGATATTTATACATGTGTATAGAATTTCAAGGTCAATTGAGTGTGAGAGCTTGATATCCTAATGCTATTGATTTTACACCATCCTTGGATTTCTTACTATAATTTCAAGGTCGTGGCCTTTTTTTTCTTTCTATGTTACAGATGTAAAAATGTATACAAATCAATCAAGTAGTAGCATCGAATGGATACACAAAATCATCATTTTTTTTATAGAAATAAAATTTTTAATTATAATTTAAGTGAAAATCACTCGCTCTCATCTTAAATAATTTTTTATTATTTATATAACACGTACCGATCGATCCACACATGAATTATCTGTACTAATAGAGCTAGTTTGACAAGGGAATAAGGTTTTGAAGATAAGTTGTCCTAATTTTAGAAGATAAAAAGTCTATTTACATTTGTCAAAATTGGGATAAAAATTAGGGATAAATGAATTATCTATACTCATAGGGCTAGTTTGATAAGGGCATAAGGTTTTGAAGATACGTTGTCTTAATTTTAGAGAATAAAAAGTCAATTTACATTTGTTAAAATTGAGATAAAAAATTGGTGATAAATGAATTATCTCTACTCATAGGGCTAGTTTGACAATGACATAAATTTTAAAGATAAGTAGTCCTAATTTTAGATGATAAAAAGTCTATTTACATTTGTCAAAATTGAAATAAAAAATTGGGGATAACTGCTATTCTCATTTTCATTTTAAAATCATAATAACCGTGCGCAGTTTATCCAAATTATTTTTTATATCAAACAGGAATAAACTGTTTTTTCACTCACTTATTCCCCAACACTATTCCTTTGTCGAAAGCGCATTTCCACTATGCCTTATGACCAAACTATCCCTTCAATTACTTGTGGGAGAGTGTTAACTCCAATACAAAAATTCCTTTATTCCTATAATTACTCCTTATCCCAACACTTATTCCTTTATCGATCAAGCGCATAATTCCACTATGCTACTGTCTAAAAACAAAATGACCAAACTATCCCTTCAATTACTTGTGGGAGAGTGTTAACAATCCAATACAAAAACCTTTGATTGTTGTGGTACCCACCCAGAAAGGCTTGGCACCTTCAAAAAAAAAAAAGCCAGACAGAGTCATACATGAATTTGAAAGTTGAGTTATGTGATCCTGATTGGGGAGATCAGAAACAGCATCATATAAATTTGAAATGAAATGAAAGGAATTAGTAGTGCGCCGGTGCAACTCCTATTGCAGGGAGACCCATCTGATCCACATCAAACGGTCCCCAACCATTGTCAGAACTATGTCTCTCTTGCTCTCTCTCTCTCTCTCTCTCTAAAAGCCCTGCATGTGATGTCGTAGGTTTTTTTTTATTGATGTTTTGATTGACTCTCTCTCTCCTTACACAGTCTCTTCTCTCATTTTAATTTGTCTACACATTATTGGTTACGTCATGCTCCCAGTAAAAACACTATGCCCATCTTATCTTATTATTATTATTATAAGTATATATATAAAGGGTTAAAGACATCTAAGTTCCTACAAACATGAAAAAATCCATATAAACCCTGCTAAAATTGTGACAGACATACAAGTCTTTAAAAACTAAAAAAAACCCATACAAATCCTTAAAAGCTAAAAAAAGACTCAATTATCATCCATAAATTAAAATTTCATCCAAATTAATAGAATATTAATAGAATATTGCATCACATATAATTGTGTAGATATTAAAGTCCATATAAACAGTTGTAAAGACAAATTAGTCCTTGTAAAAGATAAAATTGCCTCTCAAAGACTTTTACATTAAATTGTGTACCCATTGCAATCCCTATAAACAATCATAAAAACAAAAGATAAAATTGTCCCTGAATGACTTTTACATTTAATTGGATTAAAATTACAGTCTTTATAAACAATCGTAAAGATAAATTTATCTTTATGACTGTTTATAGGGACTTCAATGTTTACATAATTATTTGTGATGAAATATTATGGGAATATTCAGTTAAATTTAGATAATAATTTAATTCAAGGATGATAATTGGGTTTTGTGAGTTTTCAGAGATTCGTACGTCTGCCCCAATTTTAGTAGGAACTAATATGGGTTTTCTCATGTTTGTAAGGACTTAAATGTGTTTAACCCATATATAAATCATGTAACAACTCACCCGATGATTTTTTTTTTTTGGAAAAATGCTATTTTAAAATGATTTTGATGATACTGTTGAATTTTGGTCATTCTATGATTGGAAAATAATTCACAAAATATAATTTATTTTTAATGTTGATTAGCATAATATAGTTTTCTTAGACAAAAAAGTAAAAAAATGTAATACACAAATTTAGCAAGATATTTGTCTGATCTAAGCCGTTTTTTTTATATAAAAATTAATCTATTATTATTATAAAAAAATTTGTTGATTTTTAACACACAATTAAAATCTACAATAAAAAGTCAAAATTTCTAGGAGAGTAATCAATGGGTTGTGTTCAATTTTTTATTCCAAAGGTCTGAGGAATGGAGATTGAGGGTCATCATCTTCTTTTGTGGTATCAGAATTCAAGTATTCTAAGTTTTACTATTAATTCTATGAGTTAGTTCTTGTAAATCTCTAATTCATGGTCAATAATTTGATTGTGTGTAAATTTATATAGTATATATTAGAGTATGTAAAAAAAACACAAAAAATCAAAATTTAAAGTGGAAAAATTGACATGGAAGGTAGGACGGGTCGTGATTGGTGGGGACGACAGAGATGATGCCCCCTATAAAAATCAATCCCAAAAGCTCTCTCTAAACATAAGGGATTTAAACACAAATTTATAAAACTAGAGGGGGGTATGTACAAGCAAATATAAAAAATAAAAACTCTATTATTACTTGACTCAGACCAAATTGGGGCCCACTGTAATTACTCCCCTCCCCTCCTCCCATCCCTTCACGTTTTTGATAACTTATACTATTATCATCCCCATCAACCATACCCCAAAAAATAATAATAATTCACATCACTGTTAGATCTAGGGTTTTGAAGATCAACGGACGGATGGGATGACACGTGTCGAAGAAGATTCTTTCCCCTGCCAAACTCTGTCACGCCACGGTGTTACGGGCATGGGAAGGTTTGGGTGGCGGTTGAAGAGAGAGAAAAAGTGAATATATATACATATATATAATATTATATTTCTTGCTTTGTTTTTATTTATATTTTCAGTGTGTCTGATTTAATTTAATTTTTGTGACACAAAATAAGGAATAAATGAATCTAATCTAACTTCGCATGCGAGGGGGGGGGGGGGGGGATCCGCGATAATCGCACGGCACGTTCCACTCCTTCTCTCGGCCCATCTGGGGCCCACACTACAGCTGTTGCAATGTGTTTTTGTCTGCTTTCTTATCTATCTACCCACTGTATTTTTATTCGAAAATAAAACTGTGAAATCATTTCTGCAGTTGATCATCGTATAGTTAAATATATTTTAATCTAATTAACATATAATCTTATCAAAATGCATGTTGTAAAAGATTTTACATATTAAGTTGGAATTGTGTCACTACAAGAATAAATATATTGTATATGTGTTTTAATATATGTTTTATCATTTTTTGTGTACTCAGAGTTACTACAAATTGAAATGAATGTAACATTGTTATTCTTTTTTAAAACATTTACCTAGGTTACAAAGAGTTTTGGATTGAGGCCCAGCTGCGGCTCTTGGGATTCAACTATTAATAATAAAAAAAGACAACCCCCACCCCCATGACAACGCAGCATCTCGTTTTTGTGTTATCATTTCCATGTTCTCTCTCTCACACTATCATCAACTAACATCATCATCATCATGTCTCACTCTGGTCTCTCTCTCTCTCTACAAAAATTGCATCTCCCTTGAATTAATTTGCATATAAATACAGCTATGTTTTTAATTTTTACTGATTTTCTTTAGCTTTTGGCTTTGCCAGCCTCACTCACTCCATAGAGAAAGAAAGAAAAACAAAAAAAACAGAGAAAGAGAGAGCTCTCTTCTCATCCTTCCTTCCTTCCTCCCCACTCCTCTCTCTCTTTCCAGTTGTCTCTCTCTCTCTCTCGCTCTATCTCTTTCTTCCCCTCCCATCAAAACAAATACTTTTCACCTCTCCCTCCTCCTCCACCCTCTCCAATTCTGTCACTTCTCTCTCTTTCTTTCTCCCTCATGAGCCAGGGAGGGAGAAAGAGAGACTCCCACACCACACCCACACCTCAAAACCCCCTCAATTTCAACAGTAGTGGGTGTAGTTAAAATTTAGTGGGAATTTTTTTTTCCCCAAATTTTGCAAAGATGCAACAACAAGGAGGAGGGTCCCAATACGGCGCCGTCCCTCCGACATGGCTCCCTTCTCTTCCTCCCCCTCCACTGCCGCCGCCAACAGACCCCACGTCATCGAGCATTTGCAACAACAGCCGCCGCCGCCGCCTCCGGAGGCGGCATCCCCGATAAGCAGCCGCCCACCTCCACCATCGTCCTCTCGGCCGCCGAATTTCGAAGAATTGGGCGGCGGCGGCGGGGGAAATTACGGCGCGGCGGCGTACGAGGACGCCCTGGAGGCGGCGGGTGAGGAGATGGAGAGGGGCGGCGTGTCCGGGAACCGGTGGCCGCGGCAGGAGACGCTCGCGCTTCTCAAGATCCGGTCCGAGATGGACTCCGCCTTCCGCGACGCCACCCTCAAAGGCCCTCTTTGGGAGGACGTCTCCAGGTTCCAATTCTCTCTCTATCTCTCTCTCTCTCTCCCTCTCCCAAAAAAAAAAACATTGGATCGTTCGTACTACGGAGACTACTGAGATGTTGTTATTGTGTTTTTGTTCATTTTTAGATTTTTTTTAAAAAAGAGAAAAAAAAAAGTTCCTCCTCTTAAAACTTAACCCTTCTCTTTCAGATCTCTCATAACTCAGGTCACGAGAGACCAACGGCATCTTTTATTTTATTTTATTTTTTCTTTTTTTCATCTCCAGATCCGCAGTGCATCAATCCCAACCAATCCCAGTTTTTCACATCTAAATTTATTCCCCAATTTTTTAATCCATTAAAAACCAATCCATCTTCACTTTCACTTTTTATTCCTTTTTTTTTTATAAAAATAATATAGACATGTAATCATCATCACCACCACCACTATCAATCTATAATAACATCTGAAAAAATTTTCATTTTCATTTCACAGAAAGCTAGCCGAGTTGGGTTACACAAGGAGCGCTAAAAAATGCAAGGAGAAGTTCGAGAACGTCCACAAGTACTACAAGCGCACTAAGGAGGGCCGCGCCGGTCGCCAGGACGGCAAGAACTACCGCTTCTTCTCCCAGTTAGAGGCCCTTCACAGCGCCTCCGGCACCGCCTCCGCCGCCGGTGCCTCCTCCTCAGCAACCCCTATTGCGGCTACCACCACGGCCGCCGCCGCCGCCGCCCCAATCGGAGTCCTCGGCGCACCCACCATGTCATCCGTCCCGCCCATCACCGGCCGCCCCCAGCCCCACCCGATGCCGATCTCCTCCGCTCCCCCACTCGTGATGCCGACGGCGGCGGCGGCGCCCGCCGCGGCGGATCCGACGGCGGGGATCAGCTTCTCGTCGAACTCGTCTTCGAAGGAGGAGTCAGAGTCGGACGAGGAGACGGAGGATGTGGTGGGGAGCGGGCGGAAGAGGAAGAGGTCGTCGTCTTCGACGACCCGGAAGATGATGAGCTTCTTCGACGGGTTGATGAAGCAGGTGATGGAGAGGCAGGAGGCGATGCAGCAGAGGTTCTTGGAGACGATGGAGAAGAGGGAGCAGGACAGGATGATCAGGGAGGAGGCGTGGAAGCGCCAGGAGATGGCGCGCCTCACGCGCGAGCACGACCTCCTCGCGCAGGAGCGCTCCCTCTCCGCCTCCCGCGACTCCGCCATCCTCTCCCTCCTCCAGAAGATCACCGGCCACTCCATCCCCCTCCCCCAACAACAACAACAACCCATACCACCATCACCACCTCCTCCTCCTCCTCCGCCACAACCTCGACAACCTCCGGCGGAGGTCATGCCAATACAGGAAGTCCCACCCCAACATGAAATGGCAATTGTCACCACCACTGGCGGCGGCGGCGGCGGTAGTGGAGGGGGTTTTGATATGGCGTCATCTAGGTGGCCGAAGTCGGAGGTGCACGCGCTGATAAAGCTCCGGAGCGGGCTCGAGACGAGATACCAGGAGGCGGGGCCGAAAGGGCCACTTTGGGAGGAGATATCGGCAGGGATGCAGCGATTGGGGTACAACCGGAGCTCGAAGAGGTGCAAGGAGAAGTGGGAGAATATCAACAAGTACTTCAAGAAGGTGAAGGAGAGCAACAAGAAGAGGCCGGAGGACGCCAAGACCTGCCCTTACTTCCACCAACTCGACGCACTCTACCGCAAGAAGGTCCTCGGCAGCGCGCTGGCAGCAGCAGCGGAAACCAAAGCAGCACGACCACGACACCACGACGGATCAAGACAAGAGTGCTGCTGATGTGTTGGCGATCATGCCCCTGCCTCCCCAGCAGCCCCCGCCACCGACCAAGACTCAATTGAGTCGGAGACGAAGAACCAAAACGATGGAACAACAACAACAGAAGCAGCGACGGTGGCGTACCGGCCCAGACGAGCAATGGAGGAATGGAAGAGGGAGGGACGCTTAAAAAGGTAAGCGAGCTATCTAAATTTCATCGAATTTTGGGTATGAATTTTGGGTGGGAATAAATTTCATCCAATTGATCGAATTGTTGTTGGATTGAAGCCAGAAGACATTATGAAGGAGTTGATGGAGCATCACCAGAATCAACAACACCAGATTGGGATGGATGACTACGACAGTGACAATATCGACGGAGAAGATGAAGAAGACGACGACGAAGATGAGAATGATAAGATGGCGTATCAGATCCAGTTCCAGAACCGGCCGCCGACAAACGCGAACACACTCCCTCGAACGGGGGAGGGAATGTCGCGGCGCAGACGACGACCACCGCCGGGTCCTTCTTAGCCATGGTTCAATAGCATATCACCTTAACAACAGATGAGAGGTCCTCTCTTCTTCTTCTTCTTCATCCCCATAAAAAAAATGTACCATATGTACCTATTGTTTTTTACCTCCGCCAAAAAACAACCCACACTTCCAAACCATACAACCAACCAAAAAACCAAACCCATTTTCACCACCAGCCTTTCTTCACACCCTCCTCATCACCTGTTTATTAGAGAGTTCAATTAGTCTTTCTTTTTTTTCTTTTCTTTGAGAATTTGTGAACGTCGTCGTCGTTGCTTCTTCGCTTCTTCTTCGATTGGATGATACGCTTTTTTTTGTTGGGTATTTTATTGATTTGTTGTGAAATAAAAAAAAGAGATCCTGCACCAGCACGGGCCAACCGGAGCGGGGGATGGATGGACCACCAAAGGCCATAATAAGCTCTCGCGTGAAAAAAAAAAAATTGGAGGGGGGAAAAGAAAAAAGAGACCCAATTGAGAGAAAGTTGTGGTGATTTCAAAAGCAGCCATGGATGTCTGTGAGAGAGAGAGAGAGGCTTAGCAAAGGAAGCAAAGCTTTTGTCTCTTCTTTTAATTTTCTTCTTCTTCTTCTACTTCTGTTATCTCTCTCTCTCTCTCTCTCTCTCTCTCTCTGTATCCTCTGTGTTGTGTTATATGTCTCTCTATCTTTCTCTCATCCTTTGTATTCTTTGTGGGCTCCCAGAGGGATCTGACAGTAAATTATTAGTGAAGGAATTCGTTGCTTCATTTTTTTTTGTTTTGCTCCTTTGTTTCGTTGAATTTCTTTTGAGTGAATGCGGTCTTACAACATGTATATGTACATTTTGTTCTTTATTTCTTATTTTATTTTAATATTCTTGTTATCAATCAAGAAGAATCTATTGTCCTCTCTTATTTTCCAACCAACCATGTTTTTGTTTTCCTGTGAAAGTTTGTTAGACTCTGTCTTTGTTATTAATCACGTAAAACAAGAACAAACAAAAGAAAACAAAAGGACTCGTTTTGAGACAGTGTGGTTCAATGAGAGAGTTTTCGAACCAATACAGAAAGATTAGTCAATTTTTTTTTTTTTTTTTTTTTTTGCAGTGGTGATTGAATGAAGGTAACGTGGGCTAGCTGGTGTTGGAGGTTTTAAAATTATTAGTTTTAATTAAGAACATCAGAAGTGGAGATTAATAATAGATAAATATAACCAATTCTGATTTTGCAGAGCAGAAAGAGTAGATCGAGGTGGGGGGAACAGAAATGGTTATAAGGACAGTACAAATATTTCAGTGCAATTTTTGTCCAATTGCCCGATTGCCCCCTGGAAATTCTATTAATTCTGCCCCTCCCCACTTGCCTGAGGTCCCCCACTTAGCCATTTCTCCTGTTCTGGGTTCTTGGGTGACGTAACTGGCAAAGCCACGGATTTATGTATACAGTTATTTCTGCCTTTTGAATTTTTGAAATTATACAGTATATATTTTATTGGAGTTTAGAATTACATGAATGGCTAGGAATGATTACTGTTTTAGCATCCATGGGTATATAATGATTGAATCATTTTTGTTAAACTTCCACCCAATTATTAAATAAGTAACAAGGAGTAAATTTCATCTAGAGAAATAATAATTGTGAAGCTCTAGCACCCTTTTTTCATAAAAGATGATTAATGATAAATTTTGAGGGTATCAATCTTAAAAAAACAAAAATTTCTTTTCTAAAAGAAAGATCATGTTAATAGCATTTTGTCTGTTCATCTTCCCAATAGTCGCTTTGCATGTACACTTTTTTTTTGCTTCTATAATCTCTTGGATGTGTGTGTGTGAGTGAGAGAGAGGGATAGGAGGTGTCCCTGTCAAAAACCTCCGACAATATTGAGAAAGAATTATTTACCCCCTCATCCCCCAAATGATGGAGCTCTCTACTTATTTCTATACTCGTCGGTATGTTTTTGTTGATGGAATCTCTAGATTCATTTGTTGCGACGGTCTGATATGGGATTTGTTAGAATCAAAGAGAGAATAATGAGACTTAATTCTGTTAGAAGAGAGACTAAAACTCTTTATATAATGATACATGATTGTGCTACATGTGTAACAAAATAATATTATCACGTAGGGATCCAGGATAGTGTTTAGGTTAAATCTATGTTTGGATAAGATTTTCTTTTAAGATGAGGTGGTGTCTGACTGAAAAATATCTAACAAATGCATGGGTGATTCGATCAATACATCGATACGTGTCGTTTTGTGGCTGGGCCATTAAAAATGGACCCTACAAACAATGGTTAAAATTGTCAAACAAATTAAATGGATTACTCTACCATAAATAATGAAGTGATTGTTTCAATGGACATTACAAAATGATCAACATCAACTCCACTTTGGGCCCCAACCTTGTAAAGAAATTAGAATATTGAAAACAAACAGTGAAAGCTTTCCAGCACTTACTCATCCACACACAAGTCAACAAGGGGGGTGCGGACGCAGTGTAATTTAACGAAACGTGGGGGTTTAAAACGTAAAAAATTCCAATTCACATGGCAACAAAATTACAATAGACTCCTCACCCCGGCCGGCAGCATGTGCTCTTCACAGTTCACAGTTCACACTTCACGAGAGAGAGAATAAAAGACGCGCCCGTATTTTTTATTATAAAAAAAGCCAACATCAACATGTGGGTTTGACACGTTTTGTAACGGATCCCGGCTTGTCACGTGCGAGCCGTAGCTGAAACTGGCGCGTCCAATCAGACGTCACGGTGGCCGTCTGATTCCTCGGCCATCAGATCGATGTGTCAGAGGCCACCGTATGATTTCGGTTGCGTACGTTCGCTGCGTCCATTAAGGCAATCATTTTGGTCGCACGCGTACAACAATGCAACAGTGATAAGCACACATGTTTGTTTTTAAGCGGGAGATTATAGATTTTAGTCTAAAATAAACTATTGTTGTATTTTTGTTTAAATTTATTAAAATTTATTTAAGTTAAAAATAATTTTAAAAAGTTATAATTTTTAAACTGGGTTATGGATGCTTTTCATATTATAACTTATGGATTATTTTAAAAAAATACGTTGAACATTACTGTTATGTACTTTATTTACTAAGGATAAGCATTTTCATCTCCTCAAAATATTCATTTCATCTTCTGAATATTTGAGAAAACATAGGCAAGATTAAAGAGTTTATTAGTTTTAAGTCACTGTAAAATACCTATTTAGGGATCGATCCTTCACTTCTTCATAATTTGATTTTAGTCCCCGATTTAAAAGATATGTTCGGTTTTAGTCCCTCACAGGGACTAAAAACAAAACCAAATAATTTAGAGATAAGTCTCACACCGAGACTAAAACCAAAACACCAAGGACTAAAATTAAAATATGAAGAAGTGAAGGATCGATCTCTAAATCCTATGGTTTATGGGGACTTAAAAATAAAAAACTCAAGATTAAAACTTTAAGTTGTATTTTTTTTTAATAAAATTTAGATTATAGCCATAATATTTTAGTTGTGTTTTTAAACAATAGAGATCAAGTTATATATTTGTCTTTCAAGTTTTATTTTTTTAATTAATGTATAATCCAAGATTTTATTAATTTTTTTAAATATTATTTTTAATATTTATGGAAGATGAGTGGTCAAAATCATTTTATAAGTAAAACCACATTTTTTTTATTAAAGAGAAATTAAATTAAATTTTCACTTTAGAAAGTGTATTTTTGATAATTATACAACAAAAACCTATTTAATATTTTATTCTAATAAACATCCATAACTGTTTATTCTCTGATTTTCAACAGCTGCAATGAACATATTAACTACTTATCATAAAAAGTATAATATATAATTTGTAAGTCGTAAACTAAATATGCAAATTTAAGCTACAACAAACATGTCCATAGTATATTAGTGGCCTAACTCATTAATAATTCTAATTACCTGTTGTTCAATAAGATTGATCGATTATCTTAGTTAATTTAAAAATTTATATGATTTGAATTAATTCAAAAATTTTTTAGTTCAATATAAAAATTATTCAATTTAATTTCATGTTTTTACTCATATTTATAGATTGATTAATTGAATGAATTATATATATATATATAGAGGGCCGATTACATGCGGCGAACGGCGGGTGCGGCAGCGATCACGGACCGTCGATCACGGGTCCATCGCATCCGACGGTCGGATGCGATTCACATAGACCGTCGGATGCGATGGACCCGTGATCGGACGGCCCGTGTCGCGGTCGCACCCGCCGTTCGCCGCACCTAATCGCTTTAATATATATATATATATATATATATATATATATATATATATATATATATACACACCCCCGAGTGATAGCGTGCGGCGGACCGCACGGTGCGGATCCGACGTGCGTCGTCCGATCGCGGGTCTATCGCATGCAACGGTCGATGTGAATCGCACCGACCGTCTGATGCGATGGACCCGTGATCGACGGCCCGTGGTCGACGGCGCACGCGACCGCACGCCGCACCTAATCACTCCTCTATATATATATGTATATATATATAATTTGAAAGGATTGAATGCATACCTCTTATTTTTTTAATTGAGTATAATGATTTAACTGAGTATATACTTTATTAGAGCATCTACAATCCTATACCCAAATTTTACTCAAACTTAAATTTGAGTAAAAATCATCTAAAACTCTCCCCAATCATTTACTAATACTTATACCCAATAAAGTTTTTACTTAAATCTTTACCCAAATCAAGGGAGACTCAAATCTTTACCCAAATTTTAACATTTTTTTCTTTTATCTCCACATTTTCTTCCAATGTGACATTTTTTCCCTACAACTCCACTTTTAGTTTAATTATATTAGATGTTTTCCCACCCCCCAAAATTTTCACCATATCTTGAAATTTTAAAAAATAAAAAGTGTCTTCTTTCTTAAGTCTTCATCTTTGTTTTTTAATTTCTTATTTTTACTACAATAAAAAAATATTACTTTTACTTCTTTTAAAAAACTTGGATGATAATAATTTTTAAATTTAAATATTTTGAAAGAAAAAAAAATTGAGTAGTAAAAATATTTGAGGAAAGGATTTTGAAAATGTTTATAGGAAATAATTTGAAGATGATGTGAAATTTTTAAAAGATTTGAGTAAAATACAAAGTGATGGTTGGATGCACATCATATCAAATCAAGCTTTTACTTAAATTTTAAGTGAAATTTGAGTATAAATTTAAGTAAGGGCTGGAGATGACCTTAGAGATTTCATAATCTGAGTTAAAACTATATGAATGAGTTAATTGTATCAACACTGAATTCGAATGTGGGATTGATTTTGAAACGAAGGATTCGTATTTTTGGCACCCACGTCTAGCTCAACCAAATAGAGCATTTTTAGCTTTTTTAGACTCATGCAAACATATTGTCTGTCCAATTGAAGGCTATTCTTGAGGAAGAAATATTTTAGCTTAATATATCAATAAACATTAAGCGATGTGATCTTTTTTAAAATGGGTATGAATGCTTATCTCTCAAGTTGGGAAAAAATAAGGGGTTGGATTCGGAATTCAATTCACAACAAAATTTGGAGACAAAAGGTCTTAGGATCAAGTCCCTACATGTGAAAAACAAATGCTGAATGAAATCAAGTCTAATACTCTTTATGAATAATAAAAGAAGAAAAATCTCAACTTTAATTTGCTAAAAAAAATTACGATATCAAAACATTATGATCACAAACATTTGGTTTTAGACACTTAGACTCCTCTGTTTTTTTTTTGGTTTGTAAATCCAAAATTGTATTTCATCGTAATATTTAGCAAATGTTAAAAAAGATTCAAGGGTTACATTGCCAATATAAATTAACCAGAGTGAACTGAGAAATAGGTGTGGTGAGGGAATAGACTCAGTGAACTGGGACTGTGCATCCACCTCACCCCTTCTTAGTTCACCAGGTTACACTAAAAGAACCCAAAAATAGACAAAAGTGAGAAGTCCTAACAAAGCTTTTCATGAATATACAGAATACCACTGCAATCTCTGTCTAGGAGGTTCTTCAATGCCAGCCAAACTTGAGAAGGGCTATAGTGAGTGACCCCCCAGTTGACTTTGAGTGCTAGCTAGAAGATTCTATTTCCCTCTCTATGGATGTGGGAGAATTTGATCCCGAAGAAGAAAATAAAGTCCTCTTTGATAGAATTGACCAACCATCGCACTTTTCATGGAGCCTTGCTGCAAGAAGTGATCCAAAGTAATGCAACTTTAGAATCACTCTCCACACTTAGACTCCTTTAACAACATGCATGTTATGAATTATTGGCATAGTATTACAAAATAGGGTATCATATACAATATTTATGAACTTAACTCATCTTTATCTTTTGAAAACTTAATAAGTTAATTAGACTTATTTATAATCTAATTTAACTTTTGACATAATGCATATATTTTTAAAATATAAATTTCTATGTGAAATGTGTGGTAACATAAAGGAGATGAGTGGTAAATAATGCACCTATTTTATCAATACTTACATCATTATTTTTATATTATCCACCCATTGAGTAGATAAGTGATAACATTCTCATCCATCTCATAAAGTCCAGTAATTTAACTATTGTTTGAGAATAGAAAAATAGTATTCTAACATCAGAAGTACTTTTAATATTTTTGGTACCAAATAATATTAGTGACTAACCCACATGCACAGCCATTTTATGATTCAAAGAGTGAAAATCATCTTAAGCTGAAACTGATTTACCAAAAAAAGTATTGTTGAATCTAAAAAAGAGATTTTTGAAGTCTTTTCTTTCTAATTACAACTTTTATAAAAATCAGTCATGTTGTTTGTTCGGATGCTCAGACTAATTATAACGATTTGATTTGAATGTCTAACATACAAGGGGTCCCATGGTCTTCCATGTCCTCAATTGAAAAGCCAAAAAAAAAAAATACACACACACACACACACACTTGTAATGAAATGTGAGGTCATCCACCCCACTTTTGGAATCCAATAGTCTTTTGGAAGCGAAAATGAGAGGGCATGTGGTATACACATGGAATGGCATGACATGAATGTTTCATTTTGAAGGTTTTTAAAAAGGTTGTTCTTGTTAGTGTGGCAAAGACAAGCTTATTAAGTTGTCATAGTTAATAGTCACAATTAATTACAGTTATTATGCTTTTGTTTTGTAAATTATTCATCCTAATAGCTAAGTTATATCTAAACCATACAATCGACGAATATGTAATATGAATCTCTAATAGACAAAATATTCTCATTTACAATCGCCGTATCATTGATTAAGTATATTGTTCAATATCTCAATATATGCTTTATTACGAAAAATGCAAAACTATATTCATTCTGTTTTATGAGTATGCATTTTATTAGTCTATTATTTACTTAAAAAATTCAAAATGTGTGGCTGAAAGTGGTTGAGCATACCAATTTCCATTCTACCTTTAATATGATCATCAAAATATTAATTTTGAATACTTCCGGTTGTCTTTTTTGTATGGCCCAGTTTGAAAGCAGGTTTGAGATATAATTTTTTTCTTAAAAATTGGGTTTAAAACTGAATTTTCAGGAAGTTGCTTCTCCACAGATTGTGAAAAAACTAGTTTTTAGATATTTATTTGTAAAAAGTGTCTCCAACTTTTAATTAAGCTCCATCCTTTTTTTTCCGTTCAGAAATGGGTTTAAGGAAAACAGATTTATGCAAATCCAAAAGCTCATCAAACCCGTTTTGGGGAGTTAAACTAATCGGTTACACAAAAAACTAAATAATATAACATTTTTAATTGGAAAAATGACCAAAAACATCACTTAAAAGTTAATATTCAAATTAGCTACTTTTTTTAAATTATACAAAAAAGTCTCATTTCATAATTTTAAAAATACAAAAAACTAATTTATCCTTATGTAATTAGATCCTCAACATCTCTGTAACTCTTATTAGGTTGTTCTACACCAAAAATTTATTTTTCCTACAAAACAACAATCTCTTTATATGACCCAAATCAATTTCGTTAGAGGTTTTGTTATTATATATCATATTATGTGTTTCTTATATACATCTTACATGATATTGTTGATCATTTTTCATTGTGTATAATTAAAATATGTAATTTAAATATGAATTGTGCCATAATGCAGCATAAGATATTTTAGTATTTTAAATCTTTATTTATATTTTATTTTTACTTGGCTATTCACATATACTTACGGAGTTATTAGTATAAATCCATTTTTTAAAAGAAACATCAAATTTAATGGAGTTCATCATAAAAAATTCATATTATATTGACATATATCTAACAAAATCCACATAATCACAAAGAATTTAGAGTAAAAAAAAGTTCTTTATAAAAATGTGTGAAATACATTAACAAAAGTAAAATGGTGATATATTTTAACAAAGTTAAGAGATATAGAATGTATTAAGGATCTAATTACACAATGGTATATTACTCTTTTGTGTTTTCAAAATTGTAAAATGAAATTTATTTTGTATAATTTAAAAAAGTCACTGATTTGAGTATTTTTAACCTTCTGAAGATTTTTTTTGGTCATTTTCTTTGTTTAATTTATAAAAAATATTTAATTGACTTTCATGAACCAATCTTTCATGTGATGTTGAAACTGGAAAATATTTTTAACATTAATCCGCCTTTGCTTCTCAAATTATAAAATAATTAATCTACAGAGATTTCATTGAAAGAGATCTTTTAGCACATAGAGAACATATGCATGCATGTCTAATTTAATATAATTTTATAACAATAAAATAAAATAATTTATTATGAATGTTTTTTTAGAGATGATATCAGTATCCAAATCAGTATGCCCATCCATTTCAAGGACAAACCACACCAATCACCAAAAAAAAAAAAAAAAACCAAACAAACAAAAAAACTCGTCTAATGCTTATTCCTGTAAAAATTGTAAAATTTATTAAAAAATCTCTATAAAAAAATTTGATATTTTGACCCACTTTAGAAGACATTGTGTACTACTACACATTCATTCATTAAAGAAATTTGGCACTCACAGGGTGATTAATTTTTTGAATTTATATAGTTGGATTCACTCAAAATATGGGGTATTCTATCACATCTTATCCACCAAGTTTCAAAAAAAAAAAAGGCATCCAACCAAGTATCATTTTATTATAGAACCATGAACACATCCAATCACCCACTTGATTTTTCAATCATTAAGCACCGACACCCATCCTCATCTCCATTCCTTAGTCATCATGATAAAAACATCATATGAAAAACAATAATTCCAAGAGTTACGACTTTAATCATCCCAATACACTTTAAATTATTTCTGAATATTTATACCACTATGATAAAAATACATTTATTAAAAATTAAAGCATGTATCTGCATAAATTGAATAAATACTTATTTGTATTTTCAAATATATATATATACACACAATAGATATCTCTTTTTGTTTACATTTGATAAAATGTCGATAAATGATAGATAAGAAATATAAAAGATATTGTGATTTTTTAAATAACAATTATTTCGTTCCCTGTATAAATCATTTATATTTAAGAATAAATATGAAAGATGTGTGTGTGATATGATGCATTATAGATGCAAGATATTTTTTTTAATTTTATGTGTGTGAGAGAGTTAATTAAGTGTGATAATCTTTTTAAATGACATAGAAGAGTTTTTATCCATTGTTATATATGAGTATTGATAAGCAATTTCACAACCCCTAGTATAGTTATTAAACTTATTTTTAACTTGTATATATATAACCATCAAGATTTATTCTTTCAATAATTGTTATTATTATTTTTTAAATTCTCCAAAGGGGTAAAAATAGTCATCTCACTTTGGGAAAACAAATTTTATGGTCCCTCAAACCATAATTTCCATTGTATGACAATTGAGAAAAATCAACCTCAGATCACTGTATGATAGCCATGTCACTTGGTTGAAGCAAAGCCTCATAAAAGCTGTCACGCAAACCTGAGTGCGACGTTTACCTTTCTCAATAAAATAAATATCCAACTACGTGATTCGGCTTGTGATTAATTACGGCTAATGAGATGTTTAATTAAACTTAATATATGTTTTTATAGTAAGGGGTCTCCATCAGTGGATCAGAGAGTGTGATGTGACTTGTGATATATCTGGTCAGGAAACAAAAAAGAAGAAGAGGGCATGATTATGAAAACCAAACTAGGGAATCAATATCCAAGCGAGATCCTATCTTTTATAAATAAATTAAAAATATGAAAAATATTAAGAATAATCTTTTATGCAGTATTCCTTTACCCGTTTTGGGTGATGGTTTGGAAGAATACAGAAGAATAATAGTTTTGACAAGAATAAACCTTAATTTGGTAAAGAAGTATACTTCAAGAAAATGTAATTGTTTATAAACCTTAATTTCTCTGTCATAAAATATTTATCTCTAATCTCTGCAAATTTAAAAAACTGTATATACATTCTCTTATACTTATTCCCAAACACAAATAATTTATGAGGGTATAATTGTCATTTAAAAAGTTTATCCATCTCTTATCTACCACTTATCCATATTTTATTCAAGAAAAACAACAAAAATTTATTTTTCAATTAGAATAACAAAAAAGACAACCAAACAAAAATCTAGTATATATCCCAGTTTATCAAGGGCAAATTCGACCCCAAACAGGTAATGGTTTTTAATATGTTTAATTTGGTAAAGAAGTATACTGTAATATAAACAATTATACTAATAAATTGTATATACATATAAATTCATCTAGATAATTTTGTTAGATAAAATATGTCATACATATAAGTAACTACACCCAAAAGAGAGTATTGTACAAGCTCTGATGCACAAGATTAGAAAATTGTGTTTTCTAGTTGAATACTCTGATTAAGCACCAAATGCACCCTTAGTTTACAAAACCCCAATATTTTCTTCATAATCAGAAGGTCAGAGTTACATATGTTTATCATGAAACAAAAAATGGAATAGGCATTAGGATCACTTTAGTTTATGTAGGTTGAACGGAAACTGCATTCCGAACTGAATTTGATTTAGTTGACCATTTGTTTTAAACCGAAATGAAGTGCATAGTATCTGTTCGGAGTCAATTTGATTTATGGGTTATGTCTTCCTGATCAGTTCCTATTTTAAGAACAGAAAAAGTTTTGTAGGGTTATATATTATCATTCTTTGAACCCCACAAATTTTAGAAAATTAGATGTCCCGACAGTAATTAATCTATCTATTATGCTAAGCAAAAATGTTTAAGGCTCCGTTTGGAGTTTTTGGATTTTGGAATAAAACTGCTTTTTAAGTGATTTTAAACTATTTTTTGGGATGTTTTTTTTTAATTCTTTGAAAGGAGTAATGTTTGGTAGAAAAAGTTTGTTTTTCATTAAAAAAATTCATTTTCTGAATTTACCGTTAATTAAAAGGAATTTATTTCGTCGATGCCCCGCTTGGTTGCGCGTTTGATCTTTTCAAAAAACGATTTGCGCAACCAAATAGATTAAGTCTATTTCTTTGTTATTTTCTGAATTTACCGAATTTTTAATTATCTTTGAAAAAATATTTGTATTAATTTTATATTGGTATAAGGATAAAATTTATTTATTTATATATGTGTATATATATGGATTGGATAATATCATATTCATATCCACCAAATTAATCTCAATAGTTTTAATGGTTTTTTAATATATATTGAATAAATGGTGGTGATCGTGCCACATCATCATATTTATTTTTTTGTTCTTATTTTTAATAAATTTAGATTGAGATAATAATGGAATATAGGTGATAAATAAATAATTTTGGATCAAATATGAATTTCAATGTTTAATCTTATTTTTCATCGTGAAATTATCATTTTTGAAAAAAAAACTATTTCACAATTATAAGTATATATTGAAAAGCTCTTTCCGATAAGATATTGATCACGGAGTTATACTTGAAAAGTTATAAATTGTTTATTCATTCAAGCAATATTGTTGGTTTTAGAGTTTCAAATGAGATATTTTTACAATATATGGTTGGTGAGGGATATATATATACAAAACATATCTCTTTTGTGTGTAATTTGATAATAAATTCTACAAATGATTTATTTAATCATTATTAAAATTTTCATTATAACATTTATCTAAATATAACATGATCTATTATATCGCATATAAATGAATTGAAAAAAATTAAGGATATTAGTTGTGAGCAGATTTATTATTTATTTACACACATATTGTGCGTGTAAAAAAAAATCGTGCTCACATCGTGCATGGAAAAGACTAATTCTTTGTACAACCCAAATGCAAGCAGAACCGTTCCATTATGCAAAATTTAAAATGAAATAGTTAAAATTCAACCTAAACTGAATTGAAATTGTTCTGGATTTGGAATACCTCAAACTAATAATTCTATTCCATGTTTAAAAAAACAGAAACCACCATGGTCAAAATAAATAAGGGTTTACTTATCAAATAATAATATTTTAGGTTATAAATATTATTTTATTAATATTTATTAAAAAATATTAAAAGAGAGGAGGATACAAAATTCGAGGAGATTGGATGACGTCATTGAATCCTCAATGATACATGACCGTTTTGAGTGTAAGGGGTTGTTTGGTTGCATTTTCTTTCTGTTCTTATTTAGCTTAAAGTTGAAAATCAGATTTAAGCTCGTTTAGTTAGATGTCAATTAAGCACTGATTAAATCACTCGTTCAGTCATTTTTGATCAAAAATTTTAAGCCCACGTAACCTCACTTATTTACTCGCCAAACGGATTCAGTTATTCGTCCCGTCTGTGAAAAGACAAGGACACCCCTATAAATGTTTGTTATTTACATAGGGTATTTAATTCCTCTTTAACTGAAGACAGCCCTCTCTCTCCTTTTTTTTCTCCACCGAAAACAGTCCCCTTTGAACCGTAACACAGACGAGTAAACCAACAACTCTCGTCGACCTCCCTTCGACCTCCTTTCCTGCTCGTCGACCCCCCTTTGACCTCTTCCCCTGCTCGACGACCTCTACCCTTCAGATCTCCACGGCAGATCCAGTTCAGGTCCAGTCACCGACGCATCAGCCCATCCTCGTTGCCTCACTGCCACCCGTCGCCGCATCAGGCCATACCCATCGAACCAAAAATCGATCCGAGGTATAATTTTTTTTCAAAAATGAACCCTAAATTCGCAAATGTTTTTTTCTCTGTAATTTTTTGGGGTTCTGGTTCTCATTCAGGGGTGAATGCTTTGGTTGATTAGAAGTGCAAATACAAATTTTATTATATGGGTATCCTTCTAGTCCTGAAGTGCTTGCATGCTTGAATTATATTATGTGGTGCACAAGGATTTGTAGGGTGTTACATATGATTCTATACGAGGAAACAAAGAAGTAACTGTATAAGGATGATTTATATTAATTATGGTATATGAATTATTGATTTAACATGTACAATGCTTTTTATTACTTAAAATATATGGATTATAAAAATGATGATATATTATTTTGAATGGTAATTAAAATGATACGTTTGTGTTACCCCATGTTTTTCTATTTGAATGAGGAGTACACAGTAGAGATTGGGTTGTAAATGCATATTTTTAGCAAGACAAGTATGTGATTGAGACTAGTGTGAGTTGGAAAGTTGAAGAGGTGGGGTAGAGACATATAGTGGAGTAGATTTTAGAAACCATGATTTTTCTAGGTGAAATGAATTTGGTTTCAGAATTAGCTTTACTATATCATAAACTGATGGTTGATGTGGTTTGATAAAGTATATTGAAAATATTGATAACCACACTGGTAAAGATAGGCTGAGCTGGGGGTCAAGGATCTTGGGAAGGAGAGGAGCCTAAGAAAATTAAGGTTTATTTCACAATAATAAGGAACTTAAGACAAGATGTTTTTAAGCCACAAGAAGGCATCTAGTATTGTAGGTAGATTTGATCAATGAAATTTATCATATTCTAGGATAGCTTGTTCAATCTTCTTGTTGGCATATTAGCAAAGACATGAATAATGTCTTGTTGACTTATACATTAATAATACCTGGTGTGCATTGAGTCTCAATAATATGTGAGTTCTCAACATCCCCAATATTTGGAAGTCATTAAAAATATAGAACAAAATATGTTGGCTAAATGATCATTTTACATTTGAAGATATTTTTACATGTTGGTTAAAAATTATCTCCATCGATCTCCCAAAGATTTAAATCGAAGTGGAGTCCAACGTAACCCAACATTAGATTCAGATTGCAAATTTTATTGTCCAGAGATAGAGCTATCATCTTACACTGCTAGAGTAGCTTATAAGAATAAAAATTCACACAGATCTAGAGAAGCAAAGTGGTGGACTCCCTGGCAAACTGGAAACAAGGCATGGGCTCTGTTGTTATTCAACCTAGGACCTTTTGGCCTCAACTAACCAATCTGTTTGAAGCAGATAAATCAGGGATCTTGTATGATTGAGACTCCTAAGCAAATTTTGTTATATTTTGGGTTTGATATTCTATTGTGTTCCCTCAAACCTCCTGTTAAAAAGAAGATGCACTAAGGTTCTCACTTTGGTTCCCTCTCATTTTATTCAATGCCAAACACTTTTTTTAAAATTTGTGTCCCTGATTTCCCTCAAAAACCTGCCAATCCATGGTAGAAATTCATTTATCCAATCAAACCTGTTTTTTTTAACTATGTGCTAGCTATCCCCAGAATTAGAAATGAAGGCAGCCTTGAATTATTTGAAGCATTTTATTTGGATATTGCCTCTAATGCACTATTGTTGTAATTATATATAAACTGGCTGCTCTCTTATATAGAACAGAACTTAAAATTAGATGGAAAATGAGAGACCTATAGTGAAAAGTGATCCTCAAATTGAATAGAACTTACAAGAAAATTTATTAAATAGACTAGGCCCTTTATGGACAGCTGAGAATAGGTGGATAGATTGCTCTGTTGAGTGGTGAAACAATGTTGATGTCCAGAGAATTTAAGGAAGCCATTAGAGAGGGTTTGAATGACTTTTTTTTAACTATGTGCTAGCTATCCCCAGAAATAGAAATGAAGGCAACCCTGAATTATTTGATTCATTTTGTTAGGATATTGCCTCTAATGCCATATTATTGTAATTATATAAAGTGGTTGAATAAATGTAGATTGATTTGTTGTCATTCATGTAATCAGGAACACCCACAATGTTTCATATGGGTTGATGAATTGCGTCGGGCGCACAGACTCGATTATTTTCTAGTGCCAGTTCAGAAAAAGGTAGAGAAGGAAGCCTCAGTTGCACGCCCCACAGGGTTACTCATCTTTGGATGCTGCTCATGCTTATGTTTCATATTGATGGTCTTTGTGATCTTTTTTTTTCTTGTACTCCTGGCCATCAAATGACTGTAGAATTTGGATTATGAAACCTATCCTATGTATTGTAAATATTCACTGCTCAAAAACTTTGTTTTTTATTTGAGAATGTTGTAATATTCTCATGTATTTATCTATTGTAACATATATATCTATGCAGCTCTAGTTCAATGTTTGTGAATTTGGTCTTATGTTTGATGATCTATAGTTCCTTTTTTGTTTTTTATCAGCTAATGTTGTAATAGTCTCTTGTAATTATCTTTATGTGATAATTAAATGATATGCAGTTTTTTCAAACTATTAGGTAAAACTTGTTTCAAAATTAAATTTTTTTTATGTGATTACTATGACTTTTCAAATATGGTAAATATTTACTGTATCATAAAAATCAGCTAAGTGCCAATTCTTTTTTTTTTATGTAATCTGTATAGGCTCGTGATTATGTTCTAATAAGTCTTCAAAGTGCAGTATCTCATAAGATATTAAATAGACATACACCAAAGTATCTTTTTTTAATAAATAGAAAAATAAGCAAATAATCAAGTTTTCAACCAAACAACAAATTACATTCAACACTTATTAAATGGACCAAAACACCCTTAGTATAAGTTCTACTCTTTAGTACTGAACCAAACACACTTATTTTCATAAGTGTTTATAATTTTTGCTGAACCAAACACATTTTTCTTCTGAACTGATTAAAACTTATCAGGACTTATACAATCTACACTTATGAATCATGACTTAAAATTAGCTTTCCGCTGAACGAAACGGCCCCTAAAATAGATAGAGATAAAGATAAAATTGCAATTAAGAATTGTTCTAAATGGTCCTCTTAGACAGGGGCGGACCCAGGAATTAGAGTAAGAGGGGGCCAGAAGACCAAGAGATTTAGAATTAATATCTTAAAATCTACTTATTCCCATCGTAATTTTTTTTTGTTTGGTAAAATCAACTGTATTTTGTTTATTAATATATTTCTTTATATAGGTATACAATTAAAAAAATCAAATGTATGCATGGTATCGGGGATGCAAACATGACTGAATATAACATTTTTTAATTTCAAACCCATCGTTATATTTTTCTTATACTTAGTAAAATGAGTTCATTCAACTCGAAATAGAGTAGGGCTGCAACTCGGGCGGGTTGGGTTCGGGTTGACCCCAACCCGAACCCAACTCGAATTCTAAACTACTCAATCCTAACCCGACCCAACCCGACCTGATTTTTAACCCGAATTGGACCAACCCGAACCCAACCCGAAATTAAATAAACCAACCCGACCTAACCCGAATTGGACTAACCCGACCCCAACCCGAATTGGACCAACTCGACCCAACCCAAATTTTCTAACATGATGTGTAAATTAATTAAATCAACCCGACCAACCTGTAAGATTAACTTGGTTTACCTAAAATTTGGACTACCCATATTAGAAGCTACAGAATGAACAGCCATAATTTTTTTTTAACCATTAGTTTATGGGTTCGGGTTGGGTCGGGTTGGGAGTGAGGCCAACTCGACTTGTGAGTCAACCCGAATTGGCGAACCCAAACCCGAACCCGATTTGATCAACCCAATCTATTTAAAAATCGGGTTCAACCCGACTCAAGTTGCAGCCCTAAAATAGAGCGACATATACTTTTTATCAAAAACATATACTTAATTAGATGATTTTTACTATTTTAAAAAGTTAAAACATGTATAATCTGAGTTTTGCATTATAAAAATGGCTTTATTTAATACATATGTAATAATACTTTCAATTATTGCCCCCCCCCCCCCGCGCTCTTAGAGCACTTTATTGTTTTTTTAACGTAGTGATCCTCATTGTAGATGATTTAGCACATACTCTTTATTCCAAAAACATACACATAAATAGGAAAAAAATCATCCGTACAACTTTCATCTTTCACTTTTTTTAATTAATAATAAAATAATATAGCTCCTTTGGATATATAGTTTCCTTGCATAATAGGTTACCATTTATTTTAATTTTAAAATAGAATAGGTGAATAGCATGTGATGTTTAATAGGTCGATCACTTAAAAAAAATTATTATTAATTTTACAGTAACTCTATAAGTAATGAAGTTTGAATATATTAAAAAATTTATAGGAAGATAAAAATAAATAAGATATTTTGTGATTGTCGTCTAATGGTATAATTTAATTTATATGATTTTCATTGTTTTTTTTTATCTGAATCAATTATCATGTGGGACATATAACAAGCTGTCTGAATAGCAACCACAATAACGAAAATTTGGAAATCTAACTCCCAATGTAAATATAAAACCTTAAATCATGCGAACATCACATCAAACAAGTAAAACGTCCTCCAATTGACAATTTTCATGTGAGTGAGTTTCGGCTTAAGACAGATAATACACAGCCACGCTATATGTGTAATTTGACCCGGACTCCCTGCCACTTCTAATAGGAAATTACAATGTTAAACTTATTTTTACCATCTAAAACATGTATTTTTATTTTTTTTAATAATAATTATCAATGAGTTACATATTTTGATAAAAAAATATATATCAATAAGTTACATATTTTAATTACATATTTTGATAATAAAAATAATTTAATGAGCTATATAACAATGTATATATAACAATTAATGATATATATATATTTTA
The DNA here is from genome assembly GCA_030737845.1 of Acorus calamus. Lineage (NCBI taxonomy): Eukaryota > Viridiplantae > Streptophyta > Magnoliopsida > Acorales > Acoraceae > Acorus > Acorus calamus. The sequence goes on from CM060860.1 coordinate 32,292,869, forward strand.
AATGAGACATATAAAATTGAAATTTAGATTATAAAAAATAATAAGCGTAACCAATCATAAAAAAATAAAAAAAAATTATAAAAAAAAGTGCTAGTACGAAATTCAATCTCCCTCTCTAATGTGTGGCCGCACGTTCAACCAATCATGACCTCCCTCTCCCTCTCTCTCTCTCTCATATAATGACCAACCGTTTGGGAGTCTCGCATGTGTGAGCTGCACGTGCAACCAATCATGTCGCAGTTGTCCAAAGCAATTGATATGAGAAAAAATGACAAAAAATTGTTTCCGTAGTCTTTTTTACGGTATATAAGAGCAAAGTTTCAATATAATTTTTTTTTTTTTGTTGATAAATATTTTTCTAGTCAAATTAACGCGGTAAAAAATTAAACTACTAGAATCAGATAATGGAATAATGGAATCCTTATATTTTACTTAGGGTTAATATCTTTATATACAAGTGTCTAGGAGTTACACGTGTAATACATTACACAATATTATAAGATAACACATATAATCTAACAGTCTCCCTCAAACTCACGGTGGATTATACAAAGTGAGTTTGTGAATGAGAAACTGAAATCGTGGAACTCGATCTGACTTCGTAAACAAATCAGTAAGTTGTTCGGCAGAGGAGATGTGCAGAAGCGATAATGTCTTTACAAGAAAGTGCTAACGAACGAAGTGACAATCGATTTCAATGTGTTTGGTCCTATCGGGAAAGACCGGATTGCTAGTAATTTGAATAGCAGACCGATTATCACAATGAAGAGGAGTAAGACCAATCATAGTAATTTCTATATCCACCAATAGACGTTTGAGATGAACAATCTCCTTGGTGGTGATGGCTATAACTCGATACTCAGCCTCGGTGCTGGAAAGAGAAAAAACCTCATGTTTCTTGCTGCACTAGGAGATGATGAAATCTCTCAAAAATATACAGAAAATCAGTGGTGGAGCGTTTAGTGGTCGGGTCTCCAGCCCAATCAGCATCAGTATAAGCCCTGAGAACCAGAGTCGAAGAAGATGACATATAAATCGATCTAGTGATAGTACCGCACAAATATATAAGAATACGCATAAGAGCACCGTAATGCATTGATCAAGGAGCTGAGACAAACTGACTAACAATACTGACGACATGAGCAATGTCAAGTCTGGTGATGCAGAGATACGCAAGTTGACCCACGATTTGTCTATATCGAGTAGGATCTGGGAGGAGCTCACCATCTGTAGGACGAAGCTTCACATGAAGGTCGAGAAGGGTATCTGTACTGCGAGTATATGAGAGAGCAGCACGCTCAAGAATATATGTTGTATACTTTGGTTGAGAAAGTAGAATGCCACAATCACTCTGTGCAATCTCGAGACCAAGGAAGTAGCGAAGAGTATCGAGATCTTTCATCTGAAACTGTCAACTGAGGTGGTTCCTGACCACAGTAATACCGACGGAGTCATCGCTAGTGATAATCATGTCGTCAACATATAGAAGAAGAATAACCCGGCCCGGCGATGAGGATCGTACAAACATAGAGTGATCCTAGTGGCTCTCAACAAAGCCAACTGCAAAAATAACACTGCAAAAACGCTCAAATCAGGCACGAGGGGCCTGTTTGAGACCATAAATAGCAGGATCTTATGTGTTTCCCTGTCTAGGAGTTACACGTGTAATACACTACACACATTATGAGATAACACATATAACCTAACATAAACAAAGATCCAAAAAATGTTAAGATCTTTCAACAAACTTATAATTCTTAAATGAGAAAAAAATAAAAAAATAGAAAAATAAACGCGCATTGTGGTGTATCAATAACTTTTGAAGGCAGACCCTGCAAAATAAATTTGTCAAAGTTGATCAGTTTATCTAGGGCTTCAAGTTGATCGAACATTTTGTCTACATCTCCATGGGTATCTGAAAACCCTCATATTGAAAATTCATTAAAAATTAAGTGTATTCATACAGGAAAATCTTCATAAAATATGAAATTTAGTTCAAGATTTTCAATGAAACAACCACCCGACAATGAGAAATAAAATTAACGTTTAAAATAAGGTTTAATAATGAGTATGAGTACTCGTTTTGATAGAGAAACAATTAATCAATAAAAATAACTATAAAACATTTGTAAAAAAATTAGCATAATATAATCAAAGAACAAGTGTTTTTTTTAACCATATTTTGAATTAGTAGTAACTAGTTTTCCCCACGCACGATGTGCGTGTAAATAAAAAAATATTTTAAAAAACATGTCCACAACCAACACCTTTAATTTTTTTAATCCATTTATATATGATATAATATATCATGGTATGTATAATAAATGATATAATAAATTTTTTAATAATGGTTAATAAATCATCCAAAAAAATTAAAATTTTATTAGGGGTAAGTATGTAAAATTATATTTTATAATTCAAAACACTTTGGTTAATAATATAAATATATAGATGAAGATCAATTATGATATCTATAATCAAGGATTTCATATACATATATTTTTTTTCGTTGTGTGCTTTAAAAAATTGATATACCATATATTCTTAATATTTTGAGTATCCTATAATTAATTATAAATAAAAGTATATTTAAAATATAATGTAAAATAATTAAAAAAATATTCCGAAAATATATAAAAATATATTATAAAATGATAATAAGTAAGTTACAATTAAAAAATAATCCATTATAATATCATAATTGAATGAGATTTAGTAGATATGATGTTATGCTATTTAAAATTTATGTATATTCTATAATAATAATAATAATAATAATAATAATAATAATAATAATAATAATAATAATAATGAATGATGATATGGTATGATCACCACTATTCATTAGATTTGATTAAAATCTCATATTATCATTTTTTTTCATTCTTACCCTCATAAAAAATTTAAGGGTAATTCAGAAATGATTGAAAACACTTTTAGTTAGTAATATAGATAGATAACATAAGATATAAGTTTAAGATATATATAAAAGGTTTTTAGGTGGGACTTCTAAGTAATAATAATAATAATAATAATAATAATAATAATAATAATAATAATAATAATAATAATAAAAAAAATTGCTCAAATGTCATAGACCACCCACACTATTTTTTTGACCCTTGTACTTTCTTTCTTTTTTTACCCCTGCAGTGTTGAACTTTTTTTTTTTGATCCTTGACTTTTCATAATATCTGAACTACTCTTTCGAGATAAAGTTACATGAAATATATAAATATAATGTGATACATAAGAAAATTATACACATAGTTTCAGATATTTAGTGGTTACCTACAAGGAGCATTCAACGTACATAAAGATGTTTAAACACTTTCCATTGTCATTACAATAGATTTATGAACTGTAAATCCTATCATTATCATTTATAAATGTATTCAACGTACACAAAATGGTTAAATACAAAATAAGTATCATTCCCAAAATGTTATTAAAATAAATACATCAACTGTTTGAATTATGAAGTTGTCTTTCTATCGTAATGAAATCAGCTATTGTCTCTCCCTTGATCCTTTTAATGTTCTCTTGGGTGAATTCGAACTCACTGAAATATAATTACAAATTACATAAATACGCTTACAACTTATTACAATATAATGTTTATTTACAGAAATGTAATCACAACTTACATAAATATATTTATTTACCATTTACAAAACATAAATGTAATGCAATCTATTGAATTAAACTGCGGTCGGGAAGAGAAAACGTTACAAGATCGCCAGGGAAACAAAACAAAACAGAACAAAGAAGCATGGTATGTATAGTACATGGATTGTACATACACATGTCTTGGTAAACTAGCATAGATGAATATTCATCCATGCATGCATTCATATTGATAAATGTGAAATAAAGAAAGCCTTCAAAAGTTACAACATCTTACATCTATGGCCATATGATGATATGAAGCTCTTTTAATTAATTATAATGTATTAAATTTTTCATAATTGGAGTCTACATGGTAGGTATCGACCACATCAAGTACAGCCTAACACAACCACCAATTAAGTACAAGTAACCCCAATCTTCACTACCATTCATCTATAAAAGTCACTATTTGAATATTTATTCGTGCAAGATCAAAGCCTAATATCTTTTGGTACATAGTTATTTTAAATGGTCACATAAAAAAATCACTTAAACTTAATGTACATGCCCAACAAGTTAATATAAATTATGAGGGATTGTATGTCAATTGTACCTTAGGTAATGTCAATCTATGGATAAAAATTATAAAAAATATATATATTTTTTAAGAATTTCTCCAACAAAGAGTTGAATATCTGTGGATAGCGGGAGCAGGATTACTCTACCACTTATAATGCTCCATCGCATATTTAATTTGTCCACAAAGAATTAAGCATGTATACAAATATACTTAGAAATAAGGGAAAAATGAATTATTATTGCATTTTCTGAATGGATTTTTTTATGCAATTGGGATCCTTTAATATAGATCATGCCAATCCTAATTTCATTCACTTAAGCAACATTATCATGAGAAGTATGCTTGCTTGTTTAATTTGGATCATCAACAACTCTAAGCGTCATTAATTTCATGAAGCAGCTTAACCATATTAATTGAACTAGGTGGATTTCTTATACAAGACCTATTTGTACATAATTTTGAATTGAATTGCTATCTTCATTATTTATTTTACAGCATATCATCTTAAAATAAGCTACATTTCTTTGTCTACTTGAACGATTTGCTATTATATGCCCATTAGGCTTTATCAATCTCGATCCTAGGTGTACGTGCTGGCGGTCTGTTAATGGCTCAGCCAATTCTAAAAAGATAAATTGTGTAAGCTTATTAAAAATAATTATGAGTGTGTTTATTATTTCTTTCTTTTATATGTAAAATATTATTTTATGAGTTTACTTAGAACTTTTATATTCCGGGTTGGTCCAACCTATCAAAAAAATGTAAAGCACTTAAAATCCCCATGAGCCAACTTCACATCAATACATGTGCATTTTGATATCCAATGTCACACATACTGACATACAGATGACCATTCAAGTGGACTAACATATACAAATCTGAAGTTGGGAGGGAGACATGGTAGGTGAATTTGAAAATTCCATATAAATGCTGTCCATCCATACCAACCATTTTTTTTATAAAAGGAAAGAGCACTTGGGAGATCCTGAAAGTGTAAGAGCATGGTTTCTAAGATTAGTTACTGCTAGAGGAGGCCATCCAAGATTTATAGCTTTTTGTTCACACTTTTTCTTCGTTCCTTTCCTTTTCCCTTTGAGACACCAAACTTTGTTAGCACCAATATTACCTCTCCCATATTCCCCACTTGCACCATTTGCACATGCAATTCACTATTCTATTCCATGGACCCTCACTCATCCCCCTCTCTCTCCCCCTTCTCCCTCTCCCTCTCCCATGTGTAGGATACTCTAAAAAAGATGTCACTGATATATTCATTCCTTTCATCATGTCCAACTGTTTTAACAAACATCAGCTTTTCATGCATCAAAGAAAAGCAAGCTATATAACTTTTCTTTCTAATGATGATTGGTATCTCCAATAAAGCTCATGTGGGTGATGTAGTGAGATTGTTTGCAGGATGCTAACAACATTTTTAAGATCAATGTTCATTTTAAAGAACAAGTTAATTAGGGCATTCTCAAGTATATGTGAATGTCACCTATTTTACGTAGTTTCCATGTGTTCAATCTATCTTTTAATATAAATGCCACTTTGTTAACTCTAGATTCCCATAACGCACTTTTATGTTCCATGGCCTTCTAATCAGATTTTAATTTGACGCTCTGAACTTGAATCATTGAACCCACATTTTTTTTGTTTTGTGAGGAAGAATCCATTCCATTGAAGAATAAAACTATAATTATTTTTTTTCTTTCATCAAGTACATCTTAACTTTGTTAATTTAGTGGTGATTAGTTGTGACTGCATGCGAATTAATGCGATGGCATAAGTACCAACTCATTCTTCTGTGATGCCTCGTTGTCGAATATATGAACTGTAAATCTCAAATTTAATCACATTGTTAGAATTTGAAAACAAACACACCCTAATCAAGCAGAATTTATTTACTGTACAGTTGGTGGTTAGAGACATTCAAAATCAATGAGAATAAAATATATGTAATATATATATGAAGTGACACAAAAATCAGTCTGGACTAGTTGATAAATCTTGCCCATACAATGGAGGACCCACCACTAAAGTCTCCATTTCTTTCTTCCCCTTAATTCTTAACGTAACATATAATAGTATAGCTAGTGATGTAACTTAAATTCATAATACCCTGGCCATCACATTCACACAGCTGGCTTAAGGTGTTGTGGGGTTGGGAGAAGGAAATTTTTTTTAAAAATACACTACACCGACACAACTCATCATACAACGGAGGAATCAGTGGAGCTGTCAAAAACCCTAGATAATTTTTCTAAAAATTCAAAATCAAATGATAAGATGGTGAGGAGGAGAAGATGCTTTTGATAGTTCCCTTTTGCCCAACTCTTCTCATTTTCCATTTTTGGCTTCCCAAACCCTAATCCTATCACGATCACAAAATTCATGTACAATGTACATAATAAATATACATTTGTTAATGATACGAGATTGATTGATAGTGTGTAGGCGATAATTTAATTTAGATCATGAAGAATATGATAAACCATTCACGATGCTGGGTAGAACAAACAGAAGGTATTCAATCTCTGATTTTTTTTAACATTAAGAACCCTGCCTCTATGATTAACTTTAGTGGGAGGAGTTAAAACACTTGATCACTCACTTTTATAACTGTTTGCAAAAGCACACACACACACAACTAGCTCCCACTGAACCCCCCCTCCCAATTGCTTGTGAAATCTTATCACTTGCAAATTCAATAAAAAAAAATTGGTGGGAAGTGGTGGTTTTGGGAGGCTCTTCTTTTAATGATGAGAGATGTATCTCTATCATTAGCTTTTGATGGAAAAAGTTATTTGTGTTAGTTTTTGTTTAATACTGTATTTGTGTTAGTGGAACCTACTTAGTTCCATGTGCCAAGCAAAGTGAAAGAGAAATTATAATTAATTAATCTAAATAACATGGGCTTAGGGATACCTTGCCTACCATGATTGTGTACATTCGACCCTACTAGAGTGGATATAATAATAGATTAATAGAGCTAATAAAGCACTAAAGAAATGAAGAGATTACCTCCTAGGCCATGTTATAGCCAGTTAACCAATGATGATGCATTTGGAAAGTCCATCACGTGCAACCACTTGTTTTTATTTTTATTTTTAAATAAGAACATCTAATTTATGATGGTGGCGTTAATGTTAAAAGGTCACTCTTATACTAGATATTTTAGTATATTTTTTTATAAATCATGTTACATTGTATTGTATGAAATTGTCGAACGAGATATTTTCACTGACCAGCGTATACTCCATTATTAAAAATGAAAAAAAATATGCATTTCAATTCGTATGAATACATAAATCTTTTTTATATAAAAAATACAATTTATTATTTAAATATATTAGTTTTGAAAAAAATTAAAACGTGTACGAACTGCAAATGCTACAAGGCTGAACGCATCACTTTCCTAGAATCTTTGGCCTAAAATTGATTCACGGTGAGAAACACAGTGAGACCATGGGCTAGAATCGATGGGCCAGCTCAGTGAATCGTGGACCATTTCACAGAATCTTAGAAGTGGCCCACGGTGGTCTATATGGATGCCATATACCTGTGCCATCAAATTTGAAAATTTCTGGGTCATATATTTACAGGTACACATAAATACGATCTATAATTCTAAGATATCTAATATTATCTTCACTCTTATATTCATCTTCTTCTAGGGCTGCAACTCGGGCGGGTTGGGTTCGAGTTGACCCCAACCCGAACCCAACCCGAATTCTAAACTACTCAATCATAACCCGACCCAACCCGATTTTCAACCCGAATTGGACCAACCCGAAAACCCGACCCAACCCGACCTAACCCGAATAAATACCCCAACCATTTTCACCCGGCCCAACCCGACCTAACCCGAATTGGACTAATCCGACCCCAACCCGATTTTCAACCCGAATTGGACCAACTTGACCCAACCCGAATTTTCTAACATGATGTGTAAATAAATAAATCAACACGACCCAACCCGTAAGATTAGCTAGATTTACCTAAAATTTGGACTACCCATATTACAAGCTATAGAATGAACGGCCATAATTTTTTTTAACCATTAGTTTACGGGTTCGGGTTGGGTCGGGTTGGGAGTGAGGCCAACCCGAACCCAACCCGATTTGTGAGTCAACCCGAATTGGTCAACCCGAACCCGATTTGATCAACCCAACCCATATAAAAATCGGATTCAACCCGACCCAAGTTACAGCCCTATCTTCTTCTAATGTTGTCGGAGTAAAAGAGGGGAATGGGAAGAGCTCCAGCCTCCATGTCATGATAAAAGAGGAACTAAAGAGGGGGCCGTGGACGACTAAAGAAGACGAGATCTTCATCGACTTCATCAAGAAAAATGGTCATCGCAGCTGGAGTTCTATTCCTAAACAAGGAGGAGGAAGTCTCATCTAGCTCTGGCAATGCAAGGAGGGCTCCTCTTCCTCCGCATCGGCTACACAGAGACCCACCTCGACTCCCTCAAGCGCGAGGTCTTCCACCTTTGCTCGGCCTTCCTCACTGTTCACCTGAGCCTCTTCACCTTCTCCCACCGTAAGATCTTTGTCCGCGGCCTCTCCCCGAACTCCACCTCGTTGCCTCGTCGGCACCTTCTCTCCGTCGTCCACTGCATATACCTGGGTCGACCCGGACCCGACCTGGGTCCTCATTTGACTAGGTCCGCCGGATCTCACCCAGGACCCAGGTTCGGCGGACCCAAGCCCAGGTCAGGTCCGGGTCCACCCCGACCCGGTCCGGACCCGACCCGTTGACAGGTCTAGGTGGAGGTAGTCGAATCACCTCTCTTATAATAGAGGATGGCGAGAAGAATCCACGGGTGGTGATATCGTTCTCCGTAGATGAGCAGACCGGTCAAAATGATTTTTTGAAGTGATGTATGGCTTAGGAGAGCAAAAACGTTCCATCGTAATTCATTTATAATTGAGAGTACAAGAAATTTTCACAACTTTCAACTCATGGGGCTTACAATTGGGTCTAGCCAGCGGGCCGGTGGCCAAATAAACAGTGCCCAGGCCGTTGGCTTGTCTAGCCAACGGGCCGGTGGCCAAATAAACAGGTCCAGGCCCTGCCCACAGGCCAGGGCCTGAACGGGCCTGCTGGGCTGGGCTCGATCTTTGGGCCTACAGGTGGGCTAGTGGTTCTAGATTTTAAATAAGTTTTTTTTTTAATTTTAAGTTGTCTATTAAAAATATAATGTTCAAATTCATTAAATCTATTATATATATTGAAAAAAATGTTTACATCTATTGAATTTTAAAAAATAAAAGATAAAATGAATGGGCGCATGGCCCCACGGGCCGTCTAGTGGGCGAGCCTATGGGCCAGCAGTTCAGGCTGGGCTGGCCCTTAGGTCGGGCCAGGGCCCCAAAATCAGGCCGTGGCTAAATGATGGCCCTTAAATGATATAGAGGTGCAAAAACCATTGTGGAGTACAATTTTCATATCCCTGGCATCAATTTTATTTTATTTTATTTGTACAAAAGACCGGACAGAACAACAAAATCCCAACAGATACATTGACAAGTCTTACTACTAGTACAAGACTCATAGGCCAAAGAATAAACTGTTGGTTAAGCCCACAATAACCAGACATTCAGAACTAGGGCTCAGAGCTTTTTTTTTTCTCTCCTTATCAAAGGAGGATTGAATCCGGGCAATCCCCTTAAACGGGGGGGTCCCTCAACTTTGGATCCATCAAGATGTCCCAATCTTCAAATTCCACAAAAGGAGCAGCCCTGTCATCTCCTGAGTAGCAAAATGATCCTTTTCAAGCTCGAGCATCTCAATCTTTTTCTTCATCCTGGTTTTTGACAAGTATTATTTGCGCTTTTGTATATCTTGTGACAAGCCATAAGTAATAAAAAATTATTCATATGAACAAAAATAGTTAATCCACAGCCGATTATATTTCAACTTCATGTGTCACAAAAGGCATTATGTGAAATATGAATCAAATCTGCTTACTACAATCCTCAGCCTCTTTAAGCCATTCCTCAAGTTTGGCTTCTTGATCGCACTTGAATTTGTCATACGTTTCTGACATTGATGACAAATCATGCACAGGCAGGCTTTCAAGATCAGCTTCCGATTCATCAAGCGGGTTGTCCGCGATATTGCTTGACAAGGGAAGTTCTTCGGCTTCTGTCTTGGGAAGGGTGGAATCGACAGCAGTGGTGATGATTGATATTGGTTGGGTTGGAGCTGATATTGGTTGGGTTGGAGCTGATACGGACTTCTTGCCCATTGAGTTCTTTGAACCGGACTCGACCTGTGACCATCGAAGGGCTGTTGCTTTCTGCTTTGCAGAGTTCAAGACTGCAGAGAAATAACTGCTGCCATGCTGGGAACCATCTCTACCCATCTGAAATCCCCAACTTGGATTGCGGATTAACCTGAATTGGCGATTAATCGTGAATGGATATGGTGAAAAACTTTTTGCCAGGCTGTCAAAGATTGGAATGTCATTCCATGGTTCCTCGAAAAATGCCCATAACATAAAACATAGAATTTATTATATCAGCTATTACCCTGATCTTAGGTATTATAACATTGTTCCATCAGGGAGGAGAGGTTTTACCGTTTTACATAATTTGAGTCATTGAGACAAAATCCTAAATGATGTAGGGTCCACAAAAATACTATTGAATTAAAAAAAACTCATTGTGGCAACCCATCTACAAGGGGCACCGAGGTTTAGCATAATGTAAATGAGAGGTAAAATAAGCTCTTGGATGGACATCATGAGAGATGCATAGATTGTATAAACACAGAAAATCGACACGACTTGAACAACACAACCATGCACTCATCACAAGAGAAAATCAGCCATGTTTTTTATGAACCATCAACAACGAATCATGGATGATAGAAGGGCTCCTTAGCAAACTAATAAAATAAAGGAAAAAAGAACTAGATGATGCATCTTACCCTTAATCATTCTCAAACATGAAGGCAATTCACTTAACTGTCTTTCCAAATGAATTTGTTTGCATTTCTTCCTACTTTCCTCAACACATGCCATTGTTAGCTTATGACCTCAGTGGCAAAGCAAGAGCCACAACCATAGGGAAGATAACATATTGAATTCCTTGTCTACATATCAAAGATAAGAATCTTTTTATAAACTAAATATGGTATACGTGATGTCCAGTGTCCACCCACATTGCATGTAAATTTTGCATGATCTTTTCTAATTCAAGTAAAATAAATAAAAAATGAACTGAAATTATCAGCCAGTAAAACTTACCCTTTATATGGTTGTGATGTTGACATGATATGTAAAGATTTTCTGATGTCTTTACTCATCTCATCAGCAATGGGGATACCACATTCCGTCATCGACCTTACCACACTAATAGAATCCTCCAAGTCCTCAGTATGTAAAGCTACTTCATGAGATTTCTCCACAATCTTATCCTATAGAAGTCCAGGCAGAACATTTCAATGATGATTCCTTAATTAGATCCAAAGCTTTGGAACAGAAATAGATCTCACAAGATCCAACACTTTATAAACAACAAGAAGGACTAGGGCCAAATTGCCTATCAACATTATGTGTAAGCTAAAGAGACTACCGAATATGATTCATGTCATATAAGAAACTGTACTTTACATAACATTTAAGCTATGGAACACAAACACAGTCCCAGGACTCAGAGAGACACAAAGAAAATATTTAAAAAGGGCACTACCCAACAAATAAATGGCAATAAACAAACCAACAAATAAATATGTCATGCTACTATTATCTGAAAAGAGAGCATGTATCATAAATTATAAAAAGTGATGTAGTGTATCAACTATAACTCCATTAAGATTTTAACATTATTTAGTTTCATGCAAGCATAAACATTACATTAGTTACTCAGTAAAAGTTACAACGCCGTGCTGCATGTGCTGTGTCTGCACCGCGTCAATCCTGCATCTAACACACGTCCAAAATTCAAAAAATTTCTTTTTGAATTTTGGCATTTGGATACATATGGGATGTGCCAAACATGTATCATGTAGGTTGAAGTATCCATGAGACTCGTGCATTAGATGTATGTCATATAAGAACCCGTGCTGTTCAATAAATAGGCATGCTATTTGTAACATGAAAGAAAAGTATTTCAGCTTCTAAGCCAGACCACTATGGTTATTTGACTGGACATGACTCACTTGAAGTTTCTTAATCTATTGATAAACGGGCAAAAAATGTGTCCATTCCTAGCCGTTAGGACGGAGAACTCTTAGATTCCTCCCATTGAGTTGGCTATTAAACAGAGGCATTCCCATGCTCCAGCTCTACATTCCACTCCCTCCTGGTCTTGCTTCTTGTAACTGAATCCCAACCTATGAAAGCATACCAACTGATCAAACATGTTGCCAGCAGATCATCGAGCAAGGGAGAAAAGATCTGCAAGTTTATCCAACTCGAGCAATCCATGCTAAGTGGTTTAATAATTTCACAATGTGATGGCAATATGTCCATCTAACGCGGGACAAGGTCCTCAAATGAACTAACACTGAAAAATGATTCATATAGCCGACCCCAAATTGTGGAAAAAAAGCTTTGTTGCCGTTGTTGTGATGCCCAGATGACATCAGATATGGATACAAGATGCAGGATACAAACCGTGATTTCCACACAATCACATTATACACAAGCACACATTCATGAATCTTTACATTGATTAATATTATTGTTAGCATTACATAAGCATATAGTTGTGCGTGTGCCATGCATATCTTTATAAATAACAAATACAATCAAATTTACAATCTATTCACACCTTATAATTTCAAAGATATTTCTACATAGCATGTAGTATGATAAATCTTGGCATGCCACATCCTCAGAATGTCCAGAAAGCATTGTGTGTCAGTTACCATTAACAGGTGCCCAATGTTATATTGATCAGTCCATCAATAATAGTTTAGATGTAATGGAATAGATTCCCTATAGACATGAGGTATCACACACTTTAACAATGATCAAGCATGGAAACACCTTGAGATCCATTGTGGCACATTTAAACAAAATTGAATATGTGCAACCACAGAAAAATAGGGGAATTCAAAACTTCTAGGTAAGTCTAAACATTACTAAAATCCAACAAGAGACTCCATTAGCCCAAGTGAAAACGATGATTGTTAATTTCTAAAATTCATATTCTACTAAATTCTCTCGTCTGAGATGATATTTCTATTATTCCTTTATTACACATGTACACTGAAAACATCATGTAAAACACAATCTCCTAAGTAGTGTTTCACCTACTCAATCAGAAGGGAATAATAGATAAAAAAAAATCTGAACATCAAAGCGAGCCATGGATTAAATAAGGGAACAAATCCCCAATTCATCACACAGAACACAAACCCCTCAATACATTCCGACATCCAAAACAACTACCAAAGCATATACAATAAACATCTCCGCATCCCAAAAACATCTTCAACAACCCACTATGCATCCCCTTCTTTCCAATCATCCAACAACAAGATGACGAAATCCATTGAAGTTTCTTGAGAAAAACAATAACAGCAAACAACCCAATAAATTCAACACTAATCATGCATGGTAAGACCAACCCAATCTTGGATGATAAACTCATACAAAAAGGAGAATGAACAAACCTTGACATTGGGAATGCCATGTAAAACACAATCTCCTAATTAGTCTTTCAGCTACTCAAACATACGGGAAGGATAGAGAAAAAAAAATCAGGATATCAAAGTGAACCGTGGATATAAAAAAAAGAAGAACGAATGAATGAATCCCCAATCCATCATGCAAAACACAAGCCCCTAAATACATCTGACATCCGAATCTATCACCTTGACGGACCCAACCCCTGCATCTAAAGAAACCATATACAATCAAAATCTCCACATCCCAAAACATCCTCAATGACCCACTATAAATTCCTTCTTTCCAATCACCCAACAAAAAGGAAACAAATCCATTAAAATTTCTTGAGAAAAAACAATAACCATAAACAACCCATCAAAATTCAACACCAGTCATGCATGGGAAGACCAAAAAAATTCAATCTTGGATGATAAATCCATACAAAAAGGAGAAAGCACAACCTTGGCAGATATGAGGATGGGCATGGCATTCTGCGCATGTTGCTGGACGAAAAACAGTCCCACCGAAGGCTCGTTGGCGACGTACTCAATCATCTCTTCCAAACCCTCGTTCACTGCCGAAACAACATCGGATTCAAATACGACCCAAACGAAGTGGACACAGAGAGAGAGAGAGAGAGACAGGCTGTACCTTGCACGAAGCCGTCGACGGTGGAGAGGCCGTCCATGTCGCCAAGGAAGAAAGACAGCCGCTCATCACTGGCCTGGCGTCGGTGGAGATCGAGGAGATGCGATGGTGGGAGCTGATGAGGCGGTGGTTGGTGGCGGTAGTTAGGGTTGTTGTCGCACCTGGAAAGGTAAAATCCATGTCATCGGAGAATTTTTTGAAGTGTTTATACCTTCCTTTCTTTTTTTTTTTTACTTTTTTCAGAATCCTGTTTGGTGCGAATTACAATTCCACCGGGAATAGAGGCAAATAAATAATGGTTTATTTTGAAACAATAAATTTGATAATAATGTTTGATAATTATTATAGAGGATGCTGATATTGTTTATCAAGCTATTTATACCAACATATAAAAATATTTTTATGATTAATTTTAAAAAATTATCTCACTAAAATTTTCACACATTTAAAAATATATGACACACATCTCTTCACACTATTCTCAAATACAAAACAATTCATGCAGCATATACGTGTCATTTAAAAAAACATAAACTCTTATAACTTATTCATATTTTATCCAACGTACATTAAATAATAAAATTATTATCTACATTTTTCAATAAAAATAATAAAAAAACAACTAAAAAAAATTTGAATAACCTGAAAAGATAGAGAATCACAGTAAACGAGTATTGAGATGCAAACAACAAACATGATGAAAGATGAGAGGGAGTAATAATGATGGGTGATGCTTTTTTTTTTTATATCAACAATGATTCGATGAGATCAAGGGTGCACATTCATCATATTCTAGTAGAGGCTCTTCTTATATATCCTGCATGAGCAGCAGGTGCATCATCTAAAGTCCACCTTTAACTGCACGAGAGATGCTAGCTTTAAAACTGACTGGATTTCTTGGCCACCAAAAATAAAACAAATATGGAAAAAATTCAAATAACCCCCTATAAGCCATCTAAATTTTTCTGAAGTTCATATATAAGCCTTTGAAAACACTTATATAAATCTAAATAGCTTCATGAGTTAAACTTTCATTGATAGAGATGATGAATATTATGCGAATATTTTGTATAATTAACCTTAACTGAAAACATAATATATCATAGGCCCATATAATGTTTAAAAATGTGAAAAACCATATATAAATGATGGTTTTACCTTACTAAATAGATTATAAAACCTATCTGGAGGGGTAAAATCGTTATTTACAAATAATTTTTTATATTTTTAACACATTGAAGAGGGTTTTTGGTAATGTTCTAAACAGCGCTCGGCGCTAGTCAGGTAGTTAAAGGGGGACTAGGGATTAATCGGTTAGGCGGATATTAATCGGGGATTAATCGGTTAGTACAAAATAATACATACATGTATATATATGTGTGTATAATACCTAAATGTTGAAAAATAAAATAAATAAATAAATTAAAGAAGATAAATGACTTAGCACGTAAATATTCATGAAGAGAACATGTAACTACGACATAGATAAATCATGAAGAAAACATAAGTGGAATCATATAAATAATCATGAAGAGAAATATGCAAGTGCATCTATGACTTAGATAATACTTAACTAATAGTGCAACTATAACATACTACATAGATCATAAAGAAAAAATGTCAGCAATTAAATAGCCCAAAAAAATCTTGATTTTTATATGCAACAAATTTTTTTTTTGAGGCTGACTATCCCGCCTAAGCCTGCCTTGATCAGCCTACACCCACCTAGGCGGTTGACCGCCTAGACAGGGCGATTATGCCCTAAACGATGCAGGAAGACCTAGGTAGGCGACTAGTCCCCGCCTAGGGCCACTTTTAGAACAGTAGTTTTTGGTATACTATATTTTCAATCAGGATTAACTAAACAAAATATTCTTCATCTGTCAATAGAATTTTAACTCAGGGGGCTTTTTGGATTTTCATAAGCATTTTCAAGGGTTATATGAACTTCAGAAAAAGTTAGAGGGTTATATAGATTTCAGGTAGTTTATAGGGGGTTATATGGATTTTCCCCAACAAATATTCATACATCTCATACCTTAATATTAAACTGTGTGTTTTTAACCAAAAATGCATGTCTCCGCACCACACCTTGTTTTTTTTAAGGAAATATAGATATTTACTACCTGATTTCATTGCATGAATATCGAATTACAAACTCCAAATGGGTGTGGGGAGGGGAAAGAGGGGGAATAAATAGAAAAGACATAAATCAATACCATAAACTGAGACACGAGCTCTGTCAAGACCGGTTAGAAGAGACATCTAGACCCAAGAGGTGCCGAAGTCCCCCGCTATTTACATCATGCCTACAACGTTCTCAATCATGCCTCATAAGTTCCAGTCTTGGAGAGCTGTCCCAAATGATTCCCACATGTTCTCGTGGTATGCACGAACTTCACGGAACCTTATTTCGGGTCGCCAAATCATTCATGTCCTCGCTGGCACAATAGCTTGCGTGCACATCGTCTGACCTCCATCAGACACAACCCCATACATCACCTTCTCGGTGCACCAAAGCTCCTCAATATTGTTGAAGTAGGTCGACAATTCGGTCTGATGCCCAACTCCATCTTAGGACCTCTTCACGAAAGCGTAGTCACAGAACAGGTGCACAATGCTTTTCGAGGCCGTCGACACAATGCATAGGTTGTTGGAGCATTTATCGCTCACTTAGCTCAATATACTTTCGTAGAAGATGTTCCTAACATAGGATTCACATAAATACTTTGATCTTCATAGGGATCTTTGGATGCCATACCTGTTTGAATTTTGAATAGCTTAGAGAGGCCGTTTGCTCTCGCCACCACCGATACCCTCCCTTCACTATGTATGCCCTTGTCATCGTTGGCCACAATCTGATGCTCTCCTCCCGATCTGGACACAACACAAAGCGATCCAACATAGCCATCAAAGCCTCGAAATGCTTAGCTTCTGCCTCGCCCAGTCGTGCCCGTGTGATAGACAGGTCCACCCCCTACCATTCTCTCGTCCTTGGAAGTACTCGTCAACCATGCCTTCTTTGTTGCTAGATAGACGGAACATGTTCAACGTGATGTCCTCCAACCGCTCCTTCCCACACCATCGACCATTCCAAAAATGGATAGATGTGCCACTCCCCAACTCCCAACCGAACATGCTATCCACCTCCTGCTTGCTTAGTGAGGTGATTGGAATGCACCCGCATTTAGTGGTTGTCCCGGGTTTGAACCCCATTATTACCATGGAGTTTGTGCCCCTCATGGGCTGTTGTTAGGGTCTTGAGCCATATTCTATGTACCTGCCCATAGTGGGCCTTTCTACTACAAAAACAAAAAAATGCATGTCTCCTTTGTTGTGTTGTTATGTTTCCTTTTGAAAATTTCACTCACATTGAAAAAAATGGTCTGAAAACACTCACCTTATATTATGACACATCTTACACACTAGCCAAGATGCATTGCATCCCCTATATTTTGCATTGTTTTGTTATAATTAATTTGACCAGGTTCAAAATACTAATTAAAAATTTAGAAAAAAAAACTACCCAAACCAATGTTTTTAAAAACCAAACTGTTCAATGAACTAAAAAATCATTGGGTTAAAAATCACTGGTTCAACCATCGGGTCAACTAGATTTGAATTGTGACATAATTATAATATTATAAATATATTAATTATCAACACTGAATAAAAAATATGAAATATTTTAAAAAAAACTTCGCATAAAATTTTTATATTACATCATAATATGATTTTAATATATAAAATCTAAACTTTTTATTAGATTTCATATTTTATCAATTAATTAATCACAATTTCTATAAATAAAGAATCGATTGATTTAATCAATCTGTGTTGGTTCATAAAAATCGTCAGTTCAACTAATGGGTTGATTGGATTTTGGCGGTTTTTTATATCATTGGTTTTAAGGGTAATTCAAACCAGAATTCAAAGTGGGTGAAGGTTTAAACTGAGTCAACTAACCAAGTCGGATCAGATTTTAAAAGTGCCAAAAATTAGACAAGGTATGGACTCCATACTCATATTAGACACCTTTCTTAATCTTTCATAGGACTCTTAGAAAAATAAAAATAAATATATACTTAATATATGTTTAAATGAAATAAATGTATATATTTTTTTATATTTTTTGAAATTAAGGATAAGAAAAAGAGGAGTCTACACAAGAATTACACGAAAGATGATTGCATGTACGAGCCCATTTTCAAATGGAAAAAGATACATGTAGCCCCATTGCAACCCCAATTGCAGTTCATCCATTTTTTCTTTTTTAAAAAATCATACACTCACTTTTTGAAGTACATGCTATTATATGAAATTAATTAAATACTGAGATAATTTAGTGTATATTTTATAGTGAAAAAATGAAAAAATGTTAAAGTCATACTATGATAAAATCTCATACATTATAATAGTATAGTATATATTACATTATCATAGCGTATGAGACTACAAAACGGGCTGCGTTGACACACGCTCCTTTTCTAATACAAATTCTTAGATGGGCCACAGATAACATTTCCTTTGTGGACTGTGGGCAGAGCCCATCGGTACCTATATATTGGAGCCCAAGTGCCCACTCAATGCCAAATCCATTCCCTGAGATTTACAGTGGCTCAATGAGCAGTTGAGCGTTAGATACACTCGGTCCGTTTGACAACCTAGACTTTAACCATATACACTATAATAACAGTATATACTAGGATAACACATTATATATTATAGTATCATACTGTATGACGGAAAATATTTTTTTTTTTTAAAAAAAAAACACTATGAGATATAACTCCATTTCATATAATAATATGTACATCATTAGGAGAGTACATGATTAAAAAAAAAAAAAACGGTGTGCACTGCAATTAGGGTTGCACAAGGGGTTAGATATATCATTTTCCTTACACAATACATAATAAGAAAAGAGTGTTGTTACTCAATCCCCTTTTTTCAGGCCCTACTCCAGTTCTATATAAATCGTTAGCCTCATATACTAATATTAATAAATGTATATATACCTTTTTTTTATATTTTAAAATGGGTCTATAGAATTTATTGGAGTATATATTTTATTTTTAATAAAAGTACATACCTTAATAGTTATTAGGTGGGATTTATAAAAATTTAAAAGACGTGGAGACTAGAATTGGGATTTAAAAAATAATTATATATATCATTTTCCAAAGAAAAGATGATGGTGGTGTTGCACACAATTTTATTTATAACCCTTCCAGCAGTCCCATGCATATATCTCGATCGTCCAACAATATATGATTCTTGTTAGGCGAGATGAAGTATATTTATTGATTATTTTATTTTATTTATTTATTTACATTTTTATTATATGGTTCCATATAAATTTTTTTATTATGACATATATATATTTTTTATAAAAGTATAGATTTCAATGAATAAATATATTATTTTAAAAAAAAAACATACACAGGGAGTGTAGGTGGGGAGCTCGATGTAAAGTAGGTGCCTAACATTTTCCAAAAGATAATTAAAGGTTGTTGATACACTAAAATCATTTCTACAATCTCTCATGCATTCCTAATCTAGGATAGTCTTTATAATCTATTATATTTTAGGTTAAAAAAATATAAAAAAATATACACATTCAATTCATTCAAATATATATATCTTGTTTTTCTACGAAAACATATATTTCATTAGATAAGTATATGTATCTTTAAAAAAAAATATAACATGTTGGGATTGCAAGAATGACAGACAATTTTCAAAGATAAAAACCCATCTACAGTGGTCGTGTATATTTAGATGTAACATATCCCTCTCTAATAACACTACAAGATTTTAATCATCCTTTGCTTGCTCGACATTTAACCACTTCATGCCCTAATTTTTTTTAATCCATATCTTGTCTTTTAATTACAAGACAACTAAATCATGATTATTTTTTAATCTAGTTTGTTTACACAAACACAGTTTCTGTCATGTCTCCAAATAGAAGCTGCTTGGAACATCCATGAAACCATAGTCTTAGTTATATATTTTTGTAGTAATCATGTTGACTGTTTTGTCACCTCTATATAATAACAAATATCTATCTTTACTTAAATTAGACATATGTCTGCCTCATACCACTAAACTATCTCATCCACCACTCCTTAAATAACATATCTTATACGTCTTATATTCTCTACTAAACCATCTCTTCACTGAAGGGGTTCTCTTGCTCTACAAAATTCAATATGAAAAATACTTATAGACTAAAAAAAATCTCCATTTGATTCAATTCAATTCAACATTTTAAACTAAATTGATGCCGACAGAACAAAGATCAGGACAAATATATTGAAGGGCCCATTCATGAACTGACATAATCTTCATATAAACAAAGCACTATATCATTTTTATTCAAAATCTAATTAGATGTTGTGGGTTGAGATGTCACATATACTTTCCCTACCCATATAAAAAAATGCCTGTCATCCACACATTAAAAAAAATATTCTCGTGTTCAAGTTAGGAAGGGGACATCAAATCCAACCACCATCAATAACAACATCCAAAACCAGTCTCAAGACACAGAGAAAATAATTTAAGCATATTGAACCATCCAAATCACACTCGCACGATTGCATGATAAACATTGCTTATAGGAAACTGAGACGAAGCATAGGTCCCTTGTTATTAATTTATTTATATATGATTATGGCTATTATAATTATCTTACACTGATGACATCAAATGAAAACAACCAAACAAGTAGAGAAATGCAATCATCCTTTCATGTTATCACAAGTCTTGAAAAGAAAGTTGAACAACAGGAGAATGGACTTCAGATGAATGTGATATGATTTTGTTTTTCTCCAAAATTTACACATTTTGCATTCACATGTCCATAAAATCTAGATAACCTAACAAAGGGTATGTGCATGCCCCCCCCCCCCCCCCCCCCCCCCCACTTGGCTAAAGTTATCGATTTGTGTCTGGTAGAGATCTCGAGTTTAAATCTTTCTGGATTCATCTATGCTTAAGGTATGGGGGTGATTCCATGCTGGGGTTCATTGTCAATGTTAGAAGTAAGAGAGAGAAAAATAATAATAATGCAACCTTAAAACTCTTGTTCTATTAGAGAGGGACTAAAGCCCTTATATAATAGTATAAGATGGTGTTACACGTGTAACACATTAAGATAATAACAGATTAATATAATAACAAATTAAGATAATAATAAATCTAATCTAATATCAATAACACCCTCTCCTAAACTCTGAAAGGTTGTACCCTTAGAGTTTACAAAAAAATGATAAATTAAAACTCTTATTTCAAACACCTCCAATTTATTTTTGTGAATTGGTAATCGTCATCTGTCTCTTGGATCCATCACTTCGCTCCCGCTCTTCTTGAGTCAGTCGAAGTCGCTCCCGCTCTTTGAGTTAGTCAGAGTTGCTCCTGCTCTTCTTGAGTCAGTCAGAGTTGCTCTCGCTCTTTGAGTCAGTCGGAGTCGCTCTCGCTCTTTGAGTCAGTCGGAATTGCTAGTCCACTAGATCAGATGCCGCACGTAGGGCTCACGGAGGTTCAAGGAGAAGACGGAGGGCATAGACGAACGCGGACAGGCAGCGGAGACAGCACGTGGACAATGGTGGTGGAGATTCTTTAACACCCTCTCCCAAACTCTGAAGGGTGGAACCCTTAGAGTTTGCATAAAAATGAAACGACGGTGGGGACAGTGATGGACGGCCGGTGGCGGTTGGTGCAGACGAGCGCGGACATGCGCCAATGGAGAAAAAGAAGTAGAAGAAACGCAACGCGAATGGCGACGCAAACGGTGCAGAGTAGCGCAAGAAAAGAGGCGCGCTGACAAAGAAGAAGAATAAAGAAAATGACAGTGCGCAAATACAACGACGGCGCACGAAAAACGAAGATGCGCGAGGACGACAACGCACGAAAACGATGGTGCGTGGGAACAACAGCGCACGGAGACAACGGTGCGTGAAAAACAACGACGCACGAAAATGACGGTGCGCGAATACGATAGCGCACAAAGGCAGCGATGCTGCATAAAAAACGATGCCACTTGGCGAATGACGACGACGAGAGTAGATCTCAAAGGAAGAAGAAGATCCAAGAAAGAAAAGAAATAATGATGTTGCAACTGACGGAAATCAGAAGAAAATGGAAAAAGACATATACAGATGCGTAGAGAATGAAAAACTGAACAAAATGAGTACCTGGATGACTAGATTCGGAGTCCAAACGAAGCCGTAACAGTCCAGGAAAGAAACGCGATAGAACAAGGTCGGCAGTCGACGGACGATGGCCTGACAGTGGCCGGAGAACGGTCTGACGTTGACGGTGGCCGGACAATGGCCGAACGATGGCCTGACGGTGGCCAGACGACGATCTAACGGGTTGGTGCGCTGGCAGATCCAGGTGGACATCCGGGCTGGCGGATCCGGATTGGTGGGCCGGGCTGCGGACGTGGATCAGCGTACGAGTCCGCGTAGTCGAAGCAGTGGGCCGGGCGATTCTGAGGTGCATGATAGCGCAGATTTGCGCTATCGTGCACCAGATTTCTTTTATTTTTATTATTTTTTTGTTCTCTGCTGCTGCTGTTGATGCGGTTCGGTTCAACGGCTTCGCGACGGGCGGGTGACGAGCGCGGCGTACGGTGGCGCATGTATCGAGGACAGAAGCGGTGTGACATGGTAACGCTCGGATTCCGAACAACGACGCAAACAAGGGCGCGACGAAAAATAACGATAGCGCGAAGAAGACGACTACAACGCGAAGAAGACGACGGCATGAACAACGCGCAATCGCAATGAAGACAACGACAACACAAAGAACGGAAGAAAATATGGGTATCAAAAATCCTCCCTCGCTCCGATTCCTCCCCTGCTCCGATTGAAGACTCCCCAATCGGAGCGGGGAAGAAGATGATAATTTTTTTTTTTTAGGTCTAGGGTTTATAGCTCTGATACCATGTTAGAAATAAAAGAGAGAAAAATAATAATAATGCAATCCTAAAACTCTTGTTCTATTAGAGAGGGACTAAAGCCCTTATATAATAGTACAAGATGGTGTTATACGTGTAACACATTAAGATAATAACAAATTAAGATAATAATAAATCTAATCTAATATCTTTAACAGTAAAAAATAAAATGTGGTCGATGCTGAATAAGAGATATTATTGTCTAACATAGTATAACAGTGATTTTAGTATCTAATTGTCACATGTTTTGATTTTTTAAAAGTGCATACTTTATGTAATGAAACTTTTTTTTTAAAATAATGTATATATACTCTAATAAATTGTATATATTTATTTTTAAAAAAATAAAAAATTGTATGTTATATAATGAAATATATATCCTGTTAACAAAATATGATTGCATGCTGCATATAAGAATAGCTTGTAACAACCTTCATTATAAAATAGGAGAGAAGGGTAACAGTACTAATTAATATGACCCATCTGTGGTGGGGTCACTGTTCTTCCCAAGTTATATTCCACTTGCCCTGCATAAGCTGCATGATTAAAGATTTCCTGTATTGAATAAAAGAGTCATTGGTGGGATTCTTTGTATGTCATGGACCGCACTCTCTTTAGCATATAAATAAAAAGGAAATTCAGATATTACCTCCCTAGCTACAATGTACCACTGAATTTAACACAAAAAAAACAAGGGCCATGCACCCCGTGCCATAGTATTATTTTTTATTTTTTATTTTTTAAATCCTTATAAACTATATGATTTATTAATCGATCCCTCACTTCTTTATATTTTAGTTTAAGTCTCCAAATTTAAAGGATGTGTTCATTTTAGTTCATCCCATGAGCTAAAAAAAAAACTAAATAATTTAGGGATAGATCTCTCTTAGGAACTAATAAAAAGCATACTCTTTAAATATAAGGAATTAAACTGAAATATGAAAAAGTGAGAGATCGATAACTAAATCATATAGTTTACAGGTATTAAAAAATAAAAAACCCATTATTTTTATGATCACTTGCTCACTTTGAGTTTCACCGTCTCAATCAGTTTGATTTTCTTTTCCTTCTTTCTCCAAACATGACCTCATGAATCATCATTTTTTTAAAACTGAATTGCAACAAGATCAATGTGAAATTGTATTGGATAGTTTCTTCTCAACCATTTAAATCTTTTTTTAAACTTTTCCATTTGTCATGCCCACCTTAATTTAATCCCATTGTATAAAACTAATCTAGTACATCTTGTCTCCAAGCCTAATACATGCTGCTGGGGACATTCATGGAACCACAGTTTTGTTTTTTGTTTCCTTGTTCATTTTTTATTATTTCTATAATGACAGTGTCTTCATCAATTATGATTGAACATATCTGCTAAGTACCTCGTTATGTAATCCCATCCACAACTTCTTATAATATATAAAATACTTATTTGCAGTTTCATATGGAGTCATTGTATTTTTGAAATATGTATCTTAAAATGAAGTATGTATTGTTCAATGAATTGGATGCGATTCTTTGCAGAAGAAATCATGTATACATATACTTCTTTAGAAAAATATA
Source organism: Acorus calamus (assembly GCA_030737845.1). Lineage (NCBI taxonomy): Eukaryota > Viridiplantae > Streptophyta > Magnoliopsida > Acorales > Acoraceae > Acorus > Acorus calamus. The sequence continues at coordinate 32,317,868 of CM060860.1, forward strand.
GACTAATATTGTTGCATATAAAAATTATGTATTGTAATACGATAGGATAAGGGAGAATAAGCCCCAAAACTTGTATGTTTGCATGGGATAAGTGGGTGTAATTATGTCAAAATAAATGAGAATAATTAAACTAGTATTGATATTTCAGGTTCTCACTAAAATTGTGTTATTTCACTGGTATAAAAGGCTATACTGTCATCACCTTTTATAAGGCGGATCACATGCTAAAACATTTTTCACATTTTATAAATTCTTATTCATATCTTATTAACACTTTATGCACATATATCTATAATCATCCGAACAACAAAATCTTCATTATTACGATTTTCAACTAGAATAACTAAAAACACAACAAAATAAAATATAAAAAAATTTATCTATACTAAAATATAGTCTAACATAAAATAGTTTGTATCGCTACCTAAATTAGAGATATTGGTTTGGCTACACCGCAAATTGACATTCTTCTCAAGTATTATCTTTACAACTACTCAAAAGGACACGTTTGCAAAGTAATAATTAAGCAGGAATTTCTCTCATGTCTTATAATCTTCATAATTAAATTAAAAGCAGACAAATCATAACCATCTAAGGGGAAAAAAAAAAGTGCGCAATCTAATATGGTAAGGTAACAATTTAATCAAATTGATGCCGACAGTACTTTAATCGTGACATGTACAAATTGGAGGGCCATATAAGGATTAGACATAGTTCCATAATTTTATTCTAAATTGTAGGTTGAGATGTCACTTATCCCTGTCTATTAGACTGACTCTAGACCAATTGCACATAAATTAAAAAAAGAAAAGAAAAATATTTCTTATGCGCATAAAAATTCTTGTGTCGATATTAGGAAGTCGACATTAATCCAACCACCATCAAAATCCAAATCTCTTCCCAACAAACACAAAAATTGTAAAGCAATAACCCAAATGTGATGTAGATTTTGATAGGAAAGTGGGATTTTGCCCATGCATGGAAAATAATATTTATGCTGTGATATGTCTTATATTTTAACGTAATCAAATACCCAACTAAGGTGGTGAGAAAAAGGGTAAGTTTGATAGAAAAGAGGCTAAGTAATCTATTATTGAAATGATATCGATTCTTCCTCTTGCTGTGGATGTAGATATATTGTTGATGTAGACAATATAATATTTAAGATAAATATTAAAAATATAAATATACGGAATACTAAATCTTGAATATTCTGCATAATTAGAAAGACATTATATGAATCCTATTTATAAACTCCAACACCAAAGTTTGGATAGACTCAAATCTCAACAAAATTTGTGAACCAAATAATTTAGTTAAGATTTGATTTTATCCAATTATAACTCGGTCAACTCTTTATTCCTAACATCCTAGTGTAAATTGGACTTATCTTGAGAAGATCATAAAGCGGAGTAGGTTATGATCAATGGATCTCCATGTGTATGAATTGTGCCTCCTCGGCTAGATACTCCATCTTGATCAATGGTTCACATGTGGGGTTTTTCTCCTCCTCTTTTGGTCTTTACTCTCGTGATGGATTCTTTTTCCTCGTTGCTGAATCATTCAGTGAAGGAAGGTAAGGTGGGTCCCTTCATCAAGGGAGACCTTAATGTTAGTCATCTATATTTTACAGACGACCTACTGGTCTTTACAGATATTAAGCAGAGCACGGCTGTGGCATTGAATGAATTATACAGCATCTTTGGATCATCTTCTGGTCTCTATCTGAATCCTTTAAAAAGTCAAATATTTACCTCCCTTAGCCCATCAACTCTTGCATTCTGTTCTGCTTTGAGTAATGGACAGATTTCTTTACCAGTCAGGTACTTGGGACCCCCTCTTTTGAATTGCACAATCAAATATGCTCATTGTCTCCCTGGTTGACAAAATTAGAAAGCGGATTTTCTCTTGGGCTGGTCATTCTCTATCTTGAGCTGGACGAATTGAACTCATCAAACCAGTGCTCTTAATATTTCACATTTTCTAGTCGTCTTCTTTTTGTCTTCCACGTATGGTTCAAAAGGATATTGAATCGACGCTTTGAAACTTCCTTTGGCAAGGCCAATCCAATGTTAGAAGACTCCACCATATTGCCAGGAAGACTATATGTTCCCTCTCCTGGAAGGTGGACTTGGTATTAAAACTATCTGAGATTGGAACATGGGGGCTACTGGTGTTAGGATTTGGAAAATGGCCACTAAAAAGACATCTCTTTGGACGTACGAGGTCTACAAGCGATACCTCAGAAACCATAATGTATGGATTGCATACCCTCCAAGTGGATGTACTAGCTCCTGGTCTTCCATTTTGAAAGCTCGAGGCTGGATCTCGCCTAAAGTCAAATATATTATGTTTGAAGGAAAGTCTATCAACTTGTGACATGACCCTTGACTAAATGGGCACGGTCTCAAACATTATCTTGGACGGGTCTCTAATGTATCCCCCCCCCCCCACCCAAATTTTGTTACGCTCAACACTTTGATAAATAATGGCTGTTGGACGAAACCACCAAGGTGGCCCCCTTTACTGAACTCGACATGGACTGCAATTAAAAAACTAGAGGTTGGGGGACAGGGTGAAGATGTCCTAATCTAGCCTCCTTGCAAATAGGGAACTCTAGCTCTCTCCTCTGCATGGTAATCGGTTCAAAGATCAATTACTACTCTTCCGTGGTCTGCTTGGATATGGCTTCCTCTCTAGCTTCCAAGGCACTTTATATGTGCATGGCAAGCTTTCCACAACAAACTCCCAACCCTCCTTCACCTTCAGAAAAAAGGACTTCTACTCGATGCTTCCTACCCTCTCTACCACTCTGCAAATGAGGATGTAGATCATTTGTTGATTAATTGCTCACATGCAAGATTTATTTGGCGTAACGTCCTCAAAGGTCTGTGTATCTCAAAATCTCTTCCCCATTCCCTCTCAATGCTTCCCAGTGGCTATCTTTTGCAGCAATGATCCCTATTCAGAAAATCATCCTTCAGGCAGTGATGACCTCCATCTTTGGGCATATTTGGATGGAACACAACTCCAGGATTAAGGGAAATCTAGTCACAAGTTCATTATACTTTAGGCGATCAAGATATAGAAAATCAAAGCGCGATTCCTCTCATTGCAACTACCTTCCATCTTATCTCCTGAAGTTCTTTCCATTGCACAGTTTTATGATATCAAGTTCTTTCTATTGCTAAAGCTTAATGCTGACGGCTCTCTATCCGATGACATGGGAGGTTATGGAGCTCTATTGCGTGATGAGAATTCTGATTTTATTAGAGGTCTTGCTGGTCGAATGGATTTTCCCACTATCAATATCCTGAAACTAAAGGCTATGGAAGTGGGAATATAGCTTGCCATTAATTTTGGATGCTCCAAGGTGTGGATTAAGTCTAACTCTGAGACAGCAATATCCTGGATCAAAGGTAAAAGCAACAGACCGTGGAATGCTATTAGACTTCTCAGAAGTATTCAACGTGGGCTGGACCTCCTTCTAGACCGGGAGTTATCGCATATACCTCGCGAAGGATATTCTAGCCTCTTTTCGTTCTGCCCAATCGAGGGAAAACTTCCATTATACCATCTTATCTATGGCCAGGCAGTGCTCTTGCTCAAGATAAATCTGGAGTGCCTTACACCCAAACTAGAAACTGATAATATGCATTTTTTTGAATTTGGGCTCAATGGAAGTACTCTTAGTGCAAGGGGATGCAGTCTGACCTGGATCGGGCTTCCCTCCTATGAACTAAAACCTTCTAATTGAATCCACATTGTAAATCCCTAAATACTTTTGTAAAGTTCTTTTCAATACAGTAATACAATCTTGATTAACAATAAAAAAAATATCCTACTGCAATCACATGTTCCATTAATAGAATAATGTGATTGTTACATATGATAAAAGCCTCTTGAACTTCATCATTGAAAAAATTCAGTTGTGTGACTTGGTAGTCGTTGTCTTTTGAAGTCCATCACTTTGTTCCCGCTCTTCTTGAGTCTGTTAGTCTTGAGAGAGAGGGAGAGAAACAAAAATATACAAAAGACTACATTTTGAATATTTAAATAATCAGAAAGGGTCCTATTTATGAACTCCAAAACATAAGTTTGGATAGACTCAAATCTCAACAAAGTTTGTTAATTAAATCATTTAGTTGAAATTTGATTTTATTCAGTTACAACTCATTCAACTTTTTATTCCTAACAGTTGAACCACATAAACTGTTAATGTTTTATTGTGTGTTTTTATTGGTTTATTGAGGAGATCCTCTGTGTTTTTAACATAGAGAACCTTCGCGGGCTTGAATTAGAAAATATTATTCATGCAGAATAATATTGTTTTAGTTGTTCATACATTATTTTTTAAAATATCAAATAAAGTAGAGCCAGTTTCATGCTTGATGTGACATTTTGGTATTGGTTGACAAGAGTGTTTCTATTTACCAAGGCTCCGTTTGGGAGCGTGGTCTGAACGCGTTCACATCAGCCGACTCAGTGTACTGCCACATCCCAATCAAACATAATAACTTGTGTGCGCATTTGAAATCAAAATGTGGGTTCGATGTGTATTTTTTCTCGCTTTTCATATGCATTGAAACAATGCTTTTTTCAACTCACCTATGCTTCCACCAACGCCGAGTCTCCCACCATGCTCCCAAACGGAGCCTAAAGTTTAACCTAGATGTTAAACCGATTGCTTAGCTATCCATTAGTTGTCATTCCCTATAATTAATCCCTTCAATATGGGATTTGATTCCCTATGTCTGTGTAATTGATCCTAAGATCATGAGATTGTTTTCCTCTCTCCATGTAATTGATCCCTAAGATCATGGGACTATTTCAACCTTTTATGTGTATATAAACAGAAGAGGGAGATCAGGTAGGGTATTCTCTTCCAATTATCTATTTCTATATGGTATTAGAGTATCATTCTCTTAGGTTACTTTTTCATCCATCCACTGGTCCACTCAACATCAACGCCTTCTCCAACGCTGATTGGGCCGGATGTCCTAACTCTCATCGCTCTATCACCGGTTCGTGCGTCTTCTTGGTTCCCAATCTGATTTCTTGATCTGCAAAGAAACAACCAACCGTCTCACGGTCCAATGCCGACTTAGAGTATCGTTCTCTTGCGTACCTTTGCGCTAAGACAGTTTGGATTGCTCACCTTCTCTTTGAGCTTTCTCTCCCTGTTTTTAGGCCCATCACTCTTCACTACGACAATCGGAGCACAACCTACATGGCATCCAACCCTCTCTTTCATGCCTGCACAAGGCACATAGAACTGGACTATCACCTCATACGAGAGCGCGTCACCTCGGGGACTCACTATGTGTGCTTTGTTCCTTCTCTGGACCAACCCGCAGATTTGTTCACTAAAGGACTCCGCAAGCCTCGTTTTCAGTTACTACAATCCAAACTCGTTCATCATGGGCCTCTGAGTTTGCGGGTGAGTGTTAAACCGATTGCTTAGCTGTTCATTAGTTGTCATACCCTATAATTAAGCCCTTCAATATGGGATTTGATTCCCTATGTCTATGTATTTGATCCTAAGATCGTGGGACTGTTTTCCTTTCTTTCCATGTAATTGATCCCTAAGATCATGGAACTGTTGCATCCTTTTATGTGTATATAAATAGATGAGGGAGATCAGGCAGGGTATTCTCTTCCAATTATCTATTTCTACACTAGAGACATCAATGCTTCAACAGTATACACATTCCATGATGTTCATGTTTGCGACACTGCCCTCGCATAATTCATGTATACATCATGTATTTCAATGTATGAAGTATATTGTACTGGATATATTCCACTTGCATTGTAAGCTGCATGAGTAAAGAATCACTGGTGGGGTTGTTCTTCACTTCTTCATATGCCAGGGGCTGCACTCTCTAAATAAAAGGAATGTTAGATGTTTCTTCATTTGTCAAATTGATTTTTAGGAAATTATACACACACACACACACACACACACACACACTCACGATTAGGTGCGGCGAACGGCAGGTGCGGCCACGACACGGGCCGTCCGATCACGGGTCCATCGCATCCGACGGTCGATGTGAATCGCACCCAACCATCCGATGCGATGGACCCGTGATCGCTGCCGCACCCCGCCGTTCGCACGTAATCACCTATATTGGTTATATATATATATATATACGCTCGCGATTAGGTGCGGTCAAACGACGGGTGACCGTGCACCCCATCGCGACGTGGGCCATGTCGATCGATGGGTTCCATCGTCAATCCGCACGGTCGATGTGAATCGCACACCGGACCGTCCGATCGCGATGGACCCGTGATCGACATCCCGTGATCGCTACCGGTCCACCCGCCGTTCACCGCACCTAATCGGTTCCCATATAGGGGGCCGATTACATGCGGCGAACGGTGGGTGCGGCAATGATCACGGGTCGTCGATCATGGGTCCATCGCATCCGACGGTCGGATGCGATTCACATCGACCATCGGATGCGATAGACCCGTGATCGGACGGCCCGTGTCGCGGTCGCACCCGCCGTTCGCCGCACCTAATCGCTTCACTATATATATATGAAAATATATTACGTGATTACGTGCGAACGGTCGGGTGCGGCTGTCGACGTGTCGGCCGTTTGATCGCGGGTCCATCGCATCCAATGGTCGACGTGAATCGCACCATCGACCGTCTGATGCGATGAACCCGTGATCGGACGACGTGATTGCTGCCGCACTCGCCATATATATATATATATATATATATATATATATATATATATATATATATATATATATATATATATATATATATACGACCGCGATGAGGTGCGGCGGCCGCACCGTGCGGCAGCCGTCCGATCGTGGGTCCATCGCATCCAACGGTCGACGTGAATCGCACCCGACCGTCCGATGCGATGGACCCGTGATCGACGGCCCGTGGTCGACCGACCGCACATAATCGGTGCTATATATATATATATATATATATAGAGTCGTGATATTATACGGTCGTGCAGGTCGCGGATTCATGGGCCGTCGATCACGGGTCCATCGCATCGGACGGTCGGGTGCGATTCACGTCGACCGTTGGATGCGATGGACCCGCGATCGGACGACGCACGTCGAATCCGCACGACCGCACCGACCGCATATTATCGGAAATCTATATGAGTCGTGATATTATACGGTCCGTGCGGTCGTGCGGTCGGCGATTCACGGGCCGTCGATCACGGGTCCATCGCATCGGACGGTCGGGTGCGATTCACGTCGACCGTTGGATGCGATGGACCCGCGATCGGACGACGTCACGTCGCCGCAAATCCGCACGATTCACGTCGACCGTTGGATGCGATGGACCCGCGATCGATTATCGGAAATATATATATATATATATATATATATATATATATATATATATAGAGGCATCCCATCTCAGCATGACCTCATGAATCGCATATTCTTCTTCTGAATATATATATATAGGTATCCCATGTAGAGTTTTCCAAGTTTTTAGATGGTACTATCTGTGTCATCTTCACTCATTACTCGTGTCAGCCACTTTTTAGCCTTTTCTATTTGTCATGCCTCAATTTTAATATCATCACACAAACCTAATCGATGACCAGCTACTTGCACATAGAACCACATAATTCAACTATGTTTTTCTCATGTTCAATGTTTTATAATTTTTTTAGTTACATTTTATAATGGTTTGTCACCTTCAAAGAATAAGTGTTAAGTTTCTTTGTTAGGTTGAGCAGATCTCTCACACCACCTAACTAATTTAATCCACAGCTTGTTAAACAAACATATTAATATGTTCAAATGCTCCATCAACACATCATAATCTACTTGGTATAAGGTCAGTCACAGGTTTGTCACAATTTATTTACTCCGCTAAATTTTATAGGCATTCAAACAAATAATTGAAATCAATGAATATGATAACATCGGATAGCTTAGAATTAGACAATGAAATTATTAATGGATTTTTAGTTTTAAGTCCCTCTAAATATGCCTATTTAGGGATCGGTCCCTCACTTCTTCATATTTCTTTTTAAATCCCTATATTCAACAACCTATTTGGTTTTTAGTCCATCCGTCAAAAGTCCGTCTATACACCGTTAATTTATGAAATGTGATTTTATTTTTAATTCTATGTAAACTATGTTATTTAGTGTTAAGTCTCTACAAACTATGTTATTTAGTTATCAGTCCCTGTAAAATATGAAGAAATGAGGGACTAATCACTAAATAACATAGTTTACAGGAACTTAAAAATAAATCACATTTCACAAATTAACGATGTATGGACGGACTTTGACGGGGACTAAAAACCAAATAGGCGGTTGAATATAGGGACTTGAAAAGAAATATGAAAATGGAGGGATCGATCCCTAAATAAGCATGTTTACATGAATTTAAAAATAAAAATCTCAATAATTAAATATTTATAGACCACTAATGGCAATTATGGAATATAAACCATTTACCCATTCATATAAAAGGCTTACTTATTCAATGCATTTTATTAGAATTTGGAGCCTGTTGTTATCGGCTCTTGTGCCCACCGACGAATATCTAGATCTTTACAAAAAATAATTCATCCAAGCTAGCAATTGAGATTATAAGTGAATTATATAACATTTTCAATATATGAAATGATAAAAGTTTACTTAATTATAGATTTTTTTAACATTAAATCTTAGATATAATTATCCATTAATTTTTTTGATTTTGTGTTTTTTTTAAACTTTGCTTATTATTTATTTATTCTTATATAATTGAGTTTTTATTTTATTTATTATTAGATTTATGAATATGTGATCTTGTTACTATGTGTTATTATAAATTTTATATTGAGTACGTGTCATCAATCAATCAGGTGTATCATATTAATTTTTTCACATTGAGTTACTTTAGTTGGATTGAGATATTGATGATGAAAATTGGATGATCCATTCGGGCAATCCAGAAATCACCAAATTGGATGGCAAGTTTTTTTTTAATGGAGAATCTTGTTGTTCTTAGATCAGACTTTACTTTGAATCAAAACACAAGAAAATGCAACAACTTGATTGAAAGCACAAATTAAACCTACTGTTATGCAACTCACATATATACAATTCATTTCAACTTCATAATTATAATCCAAAACTCAACGTCACCTTTCATTTGGACCATAACCAAACAGTTCTTTTGTGTTTTATGCTCAGAAGGTGACATCAATCCAACCACTCAAAAAATTTCCAAACCCCAAAATTTAAATTAATTCCCCAAAACCTCTTTCAACTCCCCCACAAAAAAATAATAATAACAGTAATAAAAAACAATGAATGATGTGAGCCCCCGTGATTGGAAAACCAAGAAGATCACATTTTTCCTATATATGTATATAAATTATTGATTAGCTGTCTCCGGTCCCCAATGTTTGACAAGTCAGACTAAATCACAACCATCCAATCTTATTTAGACGATCAGATTTTGAGCTAGTCATGATGACATCAAAACATTAATAAATAAATAAAAACCTTAGTTGGTCCCATCATTCAATAATGTTCATTCTCCCCCTCTTACTGTATAATCTGAATCAGTTACTGTTGATTCATTTCAAAATTCTGTGCGTCCTTTATAAATACCAATCTGTCTTTGCGAGAGCGTGAGAGCATGTTATAGTCAACGCTCCCGTCAGACCTCGCAAAAGAACCCAAAAATGGCCGCCAAAATCGGGGTTTCTCAAATGGTTCTGATCGTTTTGGGTGTTCTCATGTTCCTCCTCGTGTGGGTCTTCTTCATAGTGTACTACAAGTTCCTCAAGAGGAGATCCGACCGGGTTAGAGACCCAGAGAGCGGGGCGTCGAAGGAGGAGACGCCATTGAAGGGCGAGGTGGGTGTCGCGAGGAGGTTCAAGTGGGAGGAGATTGAGAGGATGACGTCTGGGTTTTCGTCGGCCGTGATCGGTGAAGGTGGGTTCAGTACGGTTTACCTCGCGAGGTTCCCCGACGAGTCACTCGGAGCGGTGAAGGTCCACCGGAACAGCGAGAGGCTTCACAGAGCGTTCAAGGAGGAGCTCGAGATCGTGCTTCGTGTTTCTCACACGAACATTGCGAGGTTCATCGGATACTGCGATGAGAGAGGTTGGTGTTTCTTCAGTTCCTCTGTTTTTTTTTTTAACCAAAAAAAAAAGGTTTTCGAAACTTGAAAGTAATGTGTGTGTTTTAACAAAATTCAGATTTGATTTCCTTGAATTCAAAGTCTTCTCTTCAATGGGTACCATAAAACCATTTGAATTGCAAAGTTTCAATCTTTTCAACATATTCTGAATTTCATGATGGTTGATTGTTTAATTAAGGATTTTAGTTGTTTAGAAAAATGGGTTTTCAGAGTCTGCTCTGTAATGGGTACCATTAGAATCATAAAAAAAAAGTCTATTTGAATCACAAAGTTTCATTCTTTTCAACAAATCCTGAATTGGGTCCCTCGAATTCAATTCACAGAAGAAGGGGTACTCGTGTTCGAATACGTCCCGAACGGGAGCCTCCACGACCACCTCCATAGCAACCCAAATCCCCTCACATGGAACCAACGCACGTCGATCGCGTACGACCTCGCGCGCGCTCTCCAGCACCTCCACGAGAACCAGAACCCGTACATCGTCCACGGCGACGTGACCTCGAACAACATCCTCCTCGACCACCGATTCAAACCCAAGCTCTGCGACTTCGGGTCCGCCAAGATGGGGTTCTCCTCCGCCGTCACCAACCGCTCCGTCATGATGGGCTCGCCCGGGTACGTCGACCCGCACTACGTCCGCACGGGCCTAATGTCGAAGAAGAGCGACGTCTACAGCTTCGGCGTGATCGTTCTCGAGCTTTTGATGGGGCGCGAGGCGTACGAGGACGAGCGGATGATCGCTTCGGTGGCCGCGCCTATGATCGAAGACAGCGCGAAGGCGGTGGCGATGAAGGATGAGAGGTTGGGGGGGCAATTCGATTCGGAGGAGGTTGTCGCCATGGGTTCATTGGCCGCGATGTGCGTCGGGGAGCAGCCAAGTCTAAGGCCTTCGATGGGGGATGTTTTGAGGTTTATGGAGGAGAAGGTGCCATTGGCGAAGGCGGGGAAGGTTGCCGGAGAGTGAATTTGATGAAGGGGAGGTGTGAAAAGTGTGAATTTTCATAAGGTTTTTTTTACAGTGGGAGAGTGAATTGGTTGAGGAAAAGGGGTGAACATAATGAATGCAAGGCTCACAAAAGGGGGGGGGGGGGGAGTGAATTATTTGATTTGGTAGTCAATGATCAATGTATTTATTTTTTACTTTTACTCTTTTTTTTTCTTTTTTTTTCTTTTTTTTTTTTGAGTGTCTCACATTGTACATTCAACAGGAAGTGATCAAAAGAGTAGTGCTTAGTTGTGAAGTTCCCTTTTTTTTTAGATTCATTTTGCAATACGCGAGATTTGGTCAAAGTTTTTTAGGCTGCCTAGGTTAAAATGATAGATTTTTAAAATCTAAATCGTTGAAAATAAATCGGTGTTTTCCAAATGGGACCTCAAAGCAAATTGCACCTATTCTACAGGGCTTGTTACACATACCATATACCATCATATAAATGGGATAGATGCATTAACATTGATACTAATTTTTAAACACTTGATTAAACTTTATTTTTATTTTAACCAAGGTAAATAGATATTATACCAAATGTCTTGCAAACAACTAATCGAATCAGATATAATCAGTTTCAAATAAGAAGCGCATTGTCATAATTTGTCACTTGATAGGGCAAGTATTTTTGAACATTTTTTTAATGATTGATATGTGATATGTAATATGGACGGCAGACTAGGACATCACAACCGTCCATCCGTCTAAAATGGAAGCCTACGTGGCCTCCTCTCCACGATCGACCGTTCAAGTTTCCCAATCAAGGGTCTTTATCTGTGGTGGTTTTTATTTTTTTTAAAACGATGAGCCCACCATTTCCAATGCTTTATTTTGCATGAGTTGCCCTCTGAGAGACGTCACTTCCCTTATGTCACGGTCTCTCTTTAATCTGTGGTCCCTTTTTGTGGAATAAACCCAATGAGATTCTTTTTTTCAATAATGCCCCCTCCTCAAAGGTTCCAATGCGAGTCCTGAGACTGAAATTGACACCTTTTTATTCCTGGATCAGCCCTATGAGAACTGTAGTAGGTGGTCGTGGTAGCGGTGGGTTCATAATGGTTTCATATCATATACTGAAAGGGGAAGGGGGGGGGGGGGGGGACCAAGTATTGGGTGGTTTGACCAAGTATATAGAACTATTGACTCTGTATGGTTTGGTACTTTGGTGGGAGTTTTGTTTAATTTTGTTTGTTTGGATTGCTAAAAATTGGAGTGGTGGTGGTGGTCGTTGGTAACAATTTCATAAAAGACTTACACGCAACTATTTTGTGATTATTAGAGTTTTCATATATCCAATAAGTTTATATATATACATTGAAATAACTTTCATATTTGTCGTCTATAATTGTGTGTATATTCCAAAAGTTTAAAGTGGGCTTTAACAATTTGGTCATGGGTAAGTCTTCTATTAATTAAGGGACAAGGGAGTCTTGGTGAGATGGAGTCTTGATGGGATTCAATTTGAAAATTTCTCACATTTTCCATGCAACTTCAATTATTATCATGAGATTTGACTAGTTATTAATGTTTCAATACAATATCATTGTTTTCTAATAAATTTATATCCATCTTATGCATGTCTGATCAAATTCATTGAGAAAGATAACATTTATTAGAAAAAATAATCAATTATATATCTTTGTCACCTACTTGATAGTAATTATAAAAAAATGTCAATTGTCCGAACCTTATTCATAGAAATACATGAAACTCATTTGTTGAACGATAACGATTTGAATTTAAAAGTCAAACTTTAATACATCCAACCTTAAAAATTGTAAAGTTATATATACTTTAACAAATAACGACACTAAAAAAAATCTCATATAAAATGCAAAGGTATGGAGTGATTTTTAAGGTTGGGGTATCATTCTTCATTAAAAAGATCCCAACATTCACATAATTCTTGCTAAATATTTTAAACTGTTCTGCTTTGGCGCCCACCAAAAGAGGCGCCTTTTTTTCATTCGAAACATTCGCTCATGCTTGCATGTGCTCCTGCATGTGACCCACGTGACCGCACCTGCTACACTGTCCCGCACCCACGACTTAAGCCTTGAAATCCAACCCCCAACGGTAATCATAATCATCAGACCGTCCAATCTCGGCCAAAACTGCACGTCATTGTGAATAAATCTGCCCCGCAAGACATTATAGCAGCTGCCTGCGCAGTCTCAAGCGGACAAAAAAACGTACCAGTGATGTAGAAGAATTCATGTGATGTAATCAATGAAGAGTGCATTATAAGCTTCTGTGTTCTGACTTTACAGTGAAGACCTCCCTGTCTGTCATGGAGGCTCAAACATCAGCACATGATGATCTCCTCTTCCTCCTTATCTATAACTTAATTTGGTAATATTTTAGTACTTTCTACTGCAGTTATCCAGGTCAGATAAGGCCTACTCCTAGGATACCAATCATCAATGTGAAGATAGCTTCACAAGTATCTAAGGTCACAGGGTGGCACCCATGTAATGTAACCTAGCTAGGTACTAAGTTTCATGTGATTCACAAAATGATATTGTGAATGGTGCATGTTGGAGTTCGAGCATAAAGAATTTGACTTATTTCATGTAACATAAGTTTTTTTTTATAGAAAATGGTAGGTCATTCATGATACTCAAAATGAGTTACAAATGAGTTGAAATGTGGGAGATTAGAAGATGTAAAACGAGCGTAAGAGGAATATAAACAAAAAGAAGGAAAGTGGTGATGTTCGACTGGGGCTTGCACTCAAGGTCATATGAGATGTTCGACACCAGACAACGCAACCCTGCTCCTCAGCATGGTTACTCCTCTGCCCAGATCTGAGCCCCCGTCGTGTTAATGTGCCTCGCCCCTACCAGGTATCATCCCCAGTCCGTTAGCAAGTGCATGGCGTTGTCCCATAGGTTCTCCATATAAAACGTCGTCCCTTCGAAGTTAGGTAGCAGCCTAGCAAGCTTATTAAAAATAATAGAATTTATAAAGATAATGATTATTTGACTGTAAAATTAATGTACAAATGAACCTTTAGCCCTCATTTGGATGCAGAATAGGCCATGGAATAACCCGGAATAAGTAATTTTTGGTATTTAAATGCAGTGAATATCATGTGTTAACCTATACCAGAATAAACTAAAATAAAGTGGTATATGGATTACAGTCAATCCTTATAATTAAAGTTATTCCATCTTATTCCACGCAAAAAATATTTGTGTTAATTGTCAAATCAATTGTCATCACCTCTTATGAATTACATGTCAAATCAACTATTATCGTTTGTTCACATTTTATAAATCTTTATCAACACTTTATTCATGTTTTATCTACACAACAAAAACTTAATTACTATGTTTCCCAACAAGATTAATTCAAAATATAACCAAACAAAAAATCATTTATCCACTGATATGCCCACCTATATATGCTAGTATAACTGAATACCCCGGAATAAACCTTATTTTGTATCCAAACATGAGCTTAATGTGACATGATCCATCACATATGCCCCGACCCATCAGCTTCATCTCCACTACAGTAAGATATTTATTATGGGTAAGAAGCTCTTTTGGATATATAGCAACACTAAAGGCCAGCTTGCATTTATTCATATTCTCTTTCCATTAAAACACCCAAGTAAACGACTTTTAAAATGTTCTATTGTTGTGGTTAATCTTGGACATCTCAGATAAAATTTTCTTCATTACTCACTCTAATCGAATCTATTAGACTCCTGGACTAAGTTACCAAATTGACCATAATTGTTGAGGTTCTAATCAATAATACACAAAAAAATAACTATTAAATAATTAAAATTAGGATATTCACTGCTTTGGATTTTTTATTAGGTAAGTGGTGAAATTATAACCACTTGAGTCTCATTCATTAAGATAGATTTGTATACAACTACTTTGATCCATGACTAGATTTGTTTACAACTACTTTGATCCATGACTTAATTGTTGATAACAAAATTTACCACAAATAGGTCATGGCATAGATTTATGTCTCTGCAGTATTTACATTAGAAAAAAAATATGTAGATACATTGTCCTAACTAGATTGTAACAACAAAAAAAATCCAACATCAACAAATAATATTAATTGACTAAATTGTTCATTTCTCCCGTGACTTCAACTGAACATATAGACACATGCTTACTGCTTTACATGTACTATCATCACGGTCAATTATTGATCTAGCTAGTGAATATTGTACAATTGGATCTGACATGGTAGCTTCTAATTAATTATGATCCAACTGTTCCTCTTTTAATTCACGTGCAAAGATGATCCAAAGTCTTCCATGAATCCAAAACTTTCTATGGAAGATAAAAAAAAAAAAACAGTTGGAGTACGTGTTGAGGAATGTGGGTTGGTTTATTCAGGACCCCATATTCATATTAATTGTTATTGTTGTTATTGCTGAAGCATTGAGAAAAGGTAGAAGTTGAACCTTGCAATTCTCGTTTTCTTTCACGTGGTTTTACAGCTCGAATTCCCACTAAGGTCAGCTGACAACGATGCGGCTCAAAATATTAAATAAATAAATTAAAAGTCAAGCTTTATCTACTCTGTCAGTACTGACAATATTGTACCATCCTCTGTGTTTCTGTAATCGAATGTCATGATGAGAAAACTAAAGACACAATGGTTTGTACTTTTTGAACAACAATAGAGGGGGACGCTGTCAAAACTAACTGTACTTTTCAATTATAAATTTCATTTTAAAACAACTAATTGTAGAAAGTATAAAAAACATGCATTCTGAAAATCATTTTTCTAATATATATTATTATAATAATCAACTCATGTTTTTTTTAAAGGGTAAGATACTAGTACCCTTTGAATTTTCATTAAAGAAAATAGCTCGAAGAAGATGTTAGGATTATTTGAGGGGCAACCCAACAAGACACCTTACAGAAAAGAAATAAAAAGGAATGAAAAACCACCCACCAGAAAAGATTTCTGCAAACCATGAAGACCTCAAAGATTAGCCATCTACAACCAATTTTCCCCTCACTACACTGATGTGCGTGCCGACGTATGCCCGGCCCCAAGCTTTGATGAAATACCATCGATTCTCAAACATTTCCAGGATACACTCTTGAATTTCAGAATATACGGTTGTTGCAGGCAAGCCATAGTGCCCACACAACTACCAACACCAATGACTGCTATACCTTTGCCCTTGGGCTCATGTCCCCCTTCGCTTTCATCTTCTGGTTAGCTTCCCACAGCTCCTGCAATGTCTGAAATTGCGGGTCAAAATTCATCGCTTCATGAAGGAGGGACCATAGGTGTTGAGCGATCGGAGAAGACACAAATAGGTGCTCCGTTGTCTCCTCGACTGATTCGCACATCGAGCAAATTGTGTCCGTCTGCTGAGACCATTTTTCTCGATAAATTTTGATGAAGAGTTTTTCTTGGAACATTAACCAAATAAAAGCTTTCACCTTTAGTGGGATTTTGGAACACCAAATTTCGCGGCACCTCACCGCCGTTGCCTACAAGTGAGGGTGGTCTCTGTGAAGCCACACGTAGCAATTGGGGTTTCCAAATTGCTTCGTCTGGCATGTTTTCCTAAACTTTGAAGGAGGATAGTTCTAACAGCAGGGCAGAAAACAAAATCTGTAACGGCTGTGGTTTTTCTAGTCGTTTCATGTTTTGTGGCTTGATGTTTGTGCATTGGGTTATATTCCTATAGTCCCCGTTTGGATAGCGGAATTGAGTTATTCTGGATAGATAACTATGCCAGTATAGATAACAAATCTACATGAATAAGATATTTTCTGTTTGGTTGTGTTTTTTTTATTCTCATTGGAAAACGTAAGAATAAAGATTGAGTTGTTTGGTGATAAAGAATAAAATATAAATAAAGTGTAAAAAAATTGAGTTGACATGTGGGCCCTTTGATGTATAAGAGGTGTTGATAGGTAATTTGATGTGATAAGATGTAAAAAGTTGATTTGACATGTGGGCCCATGAGAATAGATAAAGTGAGTATAGC
Source organism: Acorus calamus (assembly GCA_030737845.1). Taxonomy (NCBI): domain Eukaryota; kingdom Viridiplantae; phylum Streptophyta; class Magnoliopsida; order Acorales; family Acoraceae; genus Acorus; species Acorus calamus. The sequence goes on from CM060860.1 coordinate 32,334,997, forward strand.
TTATCCTATGAGTTACTTAGAATTGTAATACTCTCTTATACTCGTTTAAACTGGCTTAGTAATACCAAGTTATACTCTGCAAACAAATAATCATTTTCCTTATCTATTCTTTTACCACCCTTATACTACCCTTATACTCGCCTATTCCGTTTCCCAAACGGGGCATAGGGTTTTGGTATATATCTCAAATTTCATAAGTTAAGATATGGTTGGAATCGTTATTCTGTTAGCTTTCCAACGCTTTTTACGGATTGTGAATCGGATTAGAATTGATCAAGTTATAGTCCAAATTGTGCCTAGAAGTCGGGTAGAGAAATAGCAACGGCTCCATTGTGACGTTCGGTCCGTTGAGAGACAGACCCAACAGTCTCAAAAGGCCCATGGATTGGGTAAGGGTGAGAGTTTGGTGTTTAGTCCCACATCGCCTAATGGGAGGAGATAGTCTGTGCTTATATGTGCACAACTCTTACACACCAAGACGCGTTTTAAAGCTGTAAGCCCACTGAGGAGAAAAGCGGACAATTTCTTGTTGTGTAAGCCTGAGGCATTACAATTGGTATCAGAGTTTATCCATTACGCGATGGTGGGTGTGGGTGGCCCTAATAGGAGGAGATAATTTGTGCTTAAATGTGAGCACAACTCTTATACACCAAGACGCGTTTTAAAGTAGTGAGCCCACTTCGGGGCAAAGCGGACAATTTCTTGTTGTGTAAGCCTATCTCTGATCATCCACACCCCTCTTAGCGACCTGTAGTGACTAACCCGCCCCGTCTATGCAGTGGAGAGTCTGAATATGCTCTGATATCTGACATTTAAAGCACTATCTCTGATCCAACAATCAAGCCAAAACAATACCACCCTTCCATCCCCCACCTTCCAACTAATAGCCTTTGAGAAGAGCTCTGTTGAAGACAGGAAATCCCGCCAGATCCTGGATACCCTCGGGGATGGGAATTGAGGTGCCTGATCCTCGCCAGCTCTGTATCTTGCCTCGACAATGAGGCCCCACATCAAGGATCTATTTTGTAGCCATCTCCATTTCCATTTGTATAGTAGGGCAGTGTTCATGTCGGCTAAATTCAAGATGCCAGCCCCTCCTTCCTTTCTTCCACAACATAACCAGTCCCACTTGACTACGTGTACGTTGTTCTTCTCTTCCCCTACAACATTCCATTGAAAGCGGCACCGAATACTCTCTAATCTATGGAGTACCCCTTTCGGAATTTTGAATGGGGATAAATAAAAAATTGGTAGGTTAGAGAGGACCGACTGAAGAAGGGTGATACGAGCACCAAGACTCAAGACCTTGCATTGCCACCCCTCGAGATGTCATTTGAAACGTTGAATTAGGGGGTCCAAGCTTCAGATTTTAGTCTCCCCAAGTGAAAAGGGAGTCCGAGGTGACGAGCCAGGAAGAATTCCACCCGAAAGCCCATAGTCTATGCTAGCTCCGATAACTTACCATCATTCAAATTGATCCCTGACATAGAACTTTTTTGAAAGTTGATTTGGAGCCCTGATAGAAAACCTAATACTTGGCAAACAAATATGACACCCCTAACTGATCTCTCCTCAGCCACACCATAGGACCACTATGTCATCAATAATGTACCGCACATGAGTAAGGGAAGGAACCCCCCCACCTGACAGATGCTCAGACCCTTTATCCAACTAGCCTCTTCCGCCGACTACAACATTCAGCTTAAAGGATTAGTGACCATCGAGAACAATAAAGGAGACAAAGGGTCTCCTTGTCAGAGTCCTTTATTCATATGTAAAAAACCAAATGGTTTTCTGTTTACAAGCATAGATGCCTTGGTCGTTGATATGCACTCCTTGATCATGCACAAATTTGGTTCGAAACCATTTTGGAGTAGGTGAAGAAGGAAGTCCCACCTCACATTGTCGTAGGCATGAGCAAAATCAAGCTTGATTAGCACGCCCTTCCGTTTAACTTTATGGACAGCCAAGATGCACTCTTGAATGGCCATGAATCCATCTTGAAGAAGTCTCCCAGAGATGAAGGGCCGATTAAGTGTCATCCACCATGTAGCTGCTTGCCATCTTCAATCTATTCGTTAGGACCTTTGTGATTATCTTGTAGGTTCCATTTACTAAACTTATCCACCTAAATTCCCCACATTCACTGCTCCCACCTTCTTACAAATTAAGACTAGAAAGGTTGCATTAAGAGCGCCAATATTCTGCATACCACATTGGAAGGCCAAGAACATTTCCATTAGATCTTCGTAAATGACTGGCCAAAATTCCTAGAAGAACCAAAGATTAAACTCATCAGGCCCCGATGCCTTGTCCGCCTCAGCACCAATTATCACACTTTGATTCTTCCATTTGAAGGATCGTCATCCATTCCCCTTTCAAGGCGATGCGTCATTCCCTCTTGGCCTCAGAGAGAATGGTCAATTCTTCTTGTTTGTCCAGTAGGTCTACTTCCAGCTCTATGCCCTCCTTGCGTTGCCTTCTTATCCTTCGCCGATCAATATTCCATCGCTTAAGGAGAAATTTAAGGCGCTTTAATTTGTATGCCATTTTACGCACACCGCATAGTCCGGGTGCCAAGAGAGACCAATGATCAACCACAAGTTCACGAAAATTTATCACATTATAGCCACCAATTTTCAAATTTGAAATAGCTAGAAAGATTAGAAAGGAACAATACCCCAAGCGAAGACCAGAGGAGAAGGGTCCAAGGTGGTGCGTGGAATTCCTCTAAGATTACCGGATGGGAATCGCTCCTCCCAATCCACATCCTGGAGTATTCGATCCAAGTGCACACAAGAAGGATGATCTTGGAGATTGTTCCACATGAAGCAATGGTTTGATAAAGGAACATCTAAGAGACCTTCCGCCACCCACTCAAAGAAACGTGTCATTGCACCTATGATCACCCCTTCTTTGTTTATGTCTTCAGTGAACCGTGTGACATTGAAGTCACCCATTATGCACCATGGGTAGTTCCATGCAAATTTGATGCTGCTTAGTTCATCCCACATCTCCTCCCTTTGATCATCAACATTTGGACCATAAATGCCAGTCTAGATCCATCTCCATTGGATTCTTGAATCCTCCATCAGGACAGAAATCGAGAACCTGAGGACTTTTACATTGATTATTTTCCACCTTTGCACATTCCAAGCTAGAACGATGCCTCTCGATGAACCTTTGGATGCCTTCGCTTCAAATGATGAGATATAGTTCCCCCCGATCATCCGGAGATCCGTAGAGCAGAACGCTTCCATCTTACACTACAAGAAATTCGTGCATTAGCTGCGAAATGTTTCGTAGCAAATACCCTAACGTTCGTAGCAAATACCTTTTCTCGACGAAATGCCTTCGTTGCAATTATCATTGCAAAAGCCTCGTATGGGAATACATTTTGCTACGAAAATTATTTTTCGCAGCAAAAGGTTACATTTTGCTACGAAATTTATGTTGTAGCAAAATGTATTTCATACGAATTCATTTCGTAGCAAAACGTATTTGCTACAAATTAATTTCGTAGCAAAATGTGATATTTACTACGAATTGTTCCGTTGCGGAAGGATTTTTTTAGCTACAGAAACGTTTTCGTAGCAAAAAGTTACCTTTAGCTGCGAAATATATTTCGCAGCTAAAAGTATGTAAACCGAGTAAAAAAAATAAAAAGACCTTTCCCTGTGAAATATTTCGCAGCAAAAGGTCACTTTTTTCAAAAATATTTTTTAATTTTTAGAAAATGTTATTGTACAATTAAAGAAATATCTAATTATGATGATAATAACATATTGAAAATGCAACAAAGAAGGAATTTCATTGCCAAATACAATCACACAATATATTGAAAAACATAATTGAATTGAAAGAATTGCAAGACAGACAAAGTTAACATCACTAAACAAAAACCATAAAATATAGATGAATGTTAAGTTTAGCTCAACGCACATGTGTTTAAATTTTATAACTTTATAAATCACATCTAATGAGGTGTTTATTTCACTTTATAACTACAAAGATATATAAATTTTGCATAGGGCTGTCCACACGGACTGTAATGTAATTAAGCTCCTAACACATGTCCCAACTCAACATCAACCAAATATACTCTTGAAATGCATATTCCAAATCAACAGCCACCAAAAATGTTGTGTAAAGAACCTATCAGTCTTTCACCTAATCAATAAGCTATGCTTTCTTGTAAACTATGGTTTGCTGCAATTAAAAAACTATGAGAACGCTTCCTTGTCTCTGGAAAGATATGCAACCTTTTTCCAGTGTACACTTCTACTCTAAAGCAACAGCTCAGTTAAGCACACATATAGGAAAGTTATCAAGTTAGTGCAGCCATTGCATGAAGACAATGTGAAGTTGAGAAATGTTCTCTGTCAATAACTCCACCTCAAGTCCACGAAAAAAATACATGCTCTTTCAAATAAAACTCAAGAAAGACTACGAAATTTTCTTAAAAAAAGAAATGCTACTAAAGATTCCCTCCCTCGACTCACTGCCGTCTGATGTCTGTACTACAGCTGAAGTCATTCATTCGAACAATACATCATAAGTGAGCACTGACAAAATGAAGAAAGACAAAAGTCCTTAAAAATATGTTCTACAGCGATACCACAAACCAGACTTATATGGTAACATACACATAATATGCAGATGGGTACATGAAATCATTTTTAAAGATATGACAAAGAGTTCTACATAGACATTGCACAAATAGCCCGAGAGACTATGACTCTTCTAACCATATTCAAATCTACTGGTGTCCAACTTGTCTCATACAGGGGATGTACAATCTCTCATAAAGCCTAATTTTAATAGCAATTACATGCTCCAAGGAGAAATCAAAGCCATCAACATTAAATATTTTACACGGACTGAAAATATGTTACTCAAACGTAAATGATTGACATCCAATTGTCATTGCTCAGAGACAGGTTTAACAAATTACAAATGCAAAAGATTTACAAGTAAACAAAATATAAAGAACTTGGGGGAAGAAGATTGTGGTTTTCTATATTATTTCTTCACTATTTGAAGACAAATTGGTGAAACACCTGACAACATATTTGATAGATATATATTAGATAATAGCCAGATGTACTTACCTAACATCAAGTACCATATAGTCACAATCCTTGCAGAGATAATGTGAATAAGGAGAGATCTGCAAGAAATGAATATGCGTGTAAAAGATGACATCATATTATCAATACAGCTGGACTATAAATGATGGATGAAAGGCCTATGTAGAACTGGAAATCAGGTTTCTTATACAAACCAACGAGTAAAGTTCTCCAACACGATTTTAAAGGGGAGTGCGACTTAATGCCCATCTGTAGGTAGATTCTAAAGCAAAAATTGCCCTTGCGTGTTAGAACGTCTGTCTTTAATAGAGTGACCCTGCATTAACAGTCATTTAAGTACAGGGGATTTACAATCTCTCATAAAGCCTAATTTTAATAGCCAATTACATGCTCCAAGGAAAAATCAAAGCCATCAACATTAAATATTTTACACGGACTGATAATATGTTACTCAAACGTCAATGATTGACATCCAATTGTCATTACTCAGAGACAGATTTAACAAATTACAAATGTAAAAGATTTACAAGTAAACAAAATATAAAGAACTTGGGGGAAGAAGATTGTGGTTTTCTATATTATTTCTTCACTATTTGAAGACAAATTGGTGAAACACCTGACAACAGAGTTGATAGATATATATTAGATAATAGCCAGATGTACTTACCTAACATCAAGTACCATATAGTCACAATCCTTGCAAAGATAATGTGAATAAGGAGAGATCTGAAAGAAACGAATATGCGTGTAAAAGATGACATCATATTATCAATACAGCTGGACTATAAATGATCAATGAAAGGCCTAAGTAGCACTGGAAATCAGCTTCCTTATACAAACCAACGAGTAAAGTTCTCCAACACGATTTTGAAGGGGAGTGCAACTTAATGCCCACCTGTAGGTAGATTCTAAATCAAAAATTGCCCTTGCTGTGTTAGAACGTCTGTCTTTAAGTCCCTCACCCTGCATTAACAGTTATTTAAGTACATCAATTATTCAAAGTACTATTATGAGATGAAACAAGAATTCATACGTTATAGTATAGTCGCAATTTACTAAGGTCAATGTCATATAGAAGAATAAATAACTAATAAATATCAATGCCAAACCTTGAAATGTGCATAACACTGGAATAAATCCACAACCAAACAAATAGCATAAGCAGATTCCGGTTATGATTTATTAGACTTGTTTAGAATTCTATAAAATTATTTCAAACTGTTTTGTAAGTATGTTAGATTCTAACATTTAAAACCCCCTGTGTTTCAGCCCCACTCCCTTTATATTGAGAAAAAAATAATCTAAATTTCAATCAAACCCATTCAATCAATGGAGAAACCCCTCTCCCCATAGCTACCCCAACCAAAGCCTAAAACATACACTGAATCATTATTCCAAGTTCTTGCTATAAAACCTCTAAAATTTCAATCAAACCATAAAATTTCTAAAATAGAGAAACCCCTCTCCCTAATTTTTTTTGTTTTATTTTTATAATATTTTGTTCCAAGTTCTTTCCATAAAACCCCTAAAATTCGAGATCAAACCCTTAAAAAAAACTCACAATAAACACCAAAAAAAAAACTTCAGATCAATAGCCAAACCCTAAAAAAAACTCAGATCAATAAACATTAACAAAACACAATAGATCCAAAAAAGTCTCAGATCAAAAACACAATCAAAGAAGAGAAGAAGATATAGATCGAGAGACAGAGAGACCATTCAATGTAACCGTTCTTCTTGATGGTCCCCGCGGCGAGGTGATTCAGCGAAGGTGGCGAGGCAAAGGAATGGAGGCGGCGGGGCGGATTGACTGAGGAGGCGGCGAGGCTGGGGCGATGGTGATCGGCATGACTCCACCGATTTTGGAGAGGTAGAGAGAGAACGTGAGGTGAATTTAGGTTTTCAAACCCTAATACGAAATTGGTTTTTTATTTCAGAATGGGTCGATCAACAAGTCGGGTTGGGTCACTATCGAGTCGGGTTGGGTCTCTCATTTATATTTGTACTTTTATTGTTTCGTAGAACTTCATTTTCATTCCAAATTTTATTTATATATGTTTTAAATTTTTTAAAAATAATATACATAATCTAATGAGATATATGTATAAAAAAATAAATTCTATAGATGCATTTATATAAATAAAAAAAATTATATCGTAACATATACTTGATTAACATGAGCATATGTTATAATACGACATCTCTGTCACTCTATGATTCATGGACCCCCACATATCTAATATTGAAATCGTCGAAACATGACTTTCTTGTATTATTAAAGTTGTATGACTTTCTATAGTCTTTTTTAGTAAATTAATTATGTTTGTTTGTCTAATAGTTGCGAATGAATTTTTTTTAATAAGATATATTGTTGAGTTGTGATAATATTGCAATTAAGATTCTAATGAAAAGTCTAGATCATGACTTTCATGTCCAAATCAGAAGGCTAAAACATTTTACAGAAATAAAATTACATAAATTGTCATGAAATCCTAGTCCCTTGGAGTATACCTCGTCCTATGAAAAGTAATTTAATATAAGATTTCTAACAAAACATTGATCGAATCAGCGAGTGTTTATATGGTTTGGAATAAACACTAATTGCTGAAAGGTAATTTAATATAAAATACTTATTTTTCCCTTATTCACTTTTTTATTCACGAAACAAACATGGGTTTGTTTTTATTCTCTGCTGTTCTGATACAATCTCCTAAATAAAGTATGCCTGTTTTGATTCTCTGTACATTTTCTCAATAAAAAAAATATAAATCACAATTAACAATTAAAATAAATTTGGTTTGGGCTTTACATTTGGTTTTTTATAAATTTTTGCTATATATTGTTTGTGCTTGCTCCTAATAGATACATTTTATATGTATAAGTGATAACTAAAAATCTAACTTGACATTGGGCTTATTAAAGACAAGAATAAACGAATTGTACATAATGTCAAAATGAATATACTCAACTTTAATATCAACACACCTCAATCGATTACATAATGTCATCTGGAAAAGAGTTCGTCAGCACATACATAATCCAAATTAAAATGACCTTCCGAATATTTAATTACAAACATAATTAATATAACAAATCAACAAATCCGATGATGGACTAGTGTGGAAAATAAAGTACATATCTATATTAAATATAATAATTTTTATCTTAATCCATTTTTTCCATTTATATATATATGTGTGTGTGTGTGTGTGTGTGTGTGTGTGTGTGTGTGAAAAAGGACCTTGATCGCTTTTTGTCCAGTATAATAAATAATGTTTAAATTTTATTATTCATGTTTGGTAACAAATTATAGAAATAATTTATAATCAAAAGGATCTCAGTCTGATAATGATACAATGCATATCATAATTTGATTTCGTATCAAATAAAATTCTTTGAAAATCCCTAAAAATTTAGCTATGAAATTTAATTTCGCAGTAAAAAGTCCAGTATTTCACAGCTAAAAATCATTTCTTTCGCTATGAAAATCTATGGTGTAGTTAAAAGGCTCATCTATTGCTACGAAATGTAATTTCATAGCTAAACATTATCATTTTTTGCTACGAAATAACTATTTCGCAGGAAAAGATATACCTTTTGCAACGAAATAACAATTTGTAGGAGAAAGGTAAAACAATTTGCTATGAAATCTTTTTTCGCAGGTAAAAGTCTCATTTAGCTATGAAAATTAATTTTGCAGCTAAAAGTTCGTAGCTAATAATCAAATTTGTTGTAGTGTTAGTCTCTTGTAAGCAAACCAAATGAATGCATTATGACATAAACATCTCTCTGACTAACGATTTTTTCCTCGGATCATTTAGTCCGCGAATGTTCCAGCATAAGAATTTATACATAAAAAACTTGTAAGTTCCCTGACCAACAACCGGAGGGCGGCCCCATATCGTCAGCTATGATCTGCCTGCAGATTATTTCGTGGGGTGGTCACACTTGTAGCCACCCTTGACTTAGACATAAAAGACTTGAATTGGAATATTTCCCTATTGTCCTTGAAGAGCACCTCAATTTGTCCCGCCTTATCACACCCTGGCGAACCTAGGAACTCGACTTCACCGGGCTCGATAACCACTGGCGTTGCTTCCTCCCTAGGAGGTGGAGGACCAAGGGCGAGAAAATCCCCAGGTATCGACCGGTGCCTGGAGGGGATAGGTCTCTGGATTAGGTTGGGCCCATCGACCCACATATCTTCTAACTCGACATCAGAATGTTCACCCATGGAAAGTGAGTCCTCTAAATGGGTGAGGTTCTCTAATGGAGAATCCCCATCAGCCAGTTGGATGTCAATCCCCTCCGTCGGAGCCGAAGGAGAATCATCCACTTCATTTTGTTGTCTAACTATGACGAATTTGAGCTGGGTTGTTGATTTGGTCACCACCTTGAGACAATGAGATGATGACGCATTTTGAACTTGAGTTGAACCCTCGAGGTTGGTACCTTCAACGGAACCTGGGCTATCCACCTTGGCCAAAGGCGGGCACTAGGCGGATCCAGTCTATCGAAGATAGAGGAACTTGTCCGAATGGGTCTGAATCGATTTAGAAGATTCGCCTTACGAGCCCACAAACCGTGGGCATGCAACTTGAAAATTCCCGCCACCTGCCTTTTGAAGGAAAGTGCCATGTCCTGTCTGCTTACACTCTTTTGAGATCTTCCTCTGCCTCTTGTAGCCTTTAATTCACGTAAAGGGTCAACCATTCCTCGAAGACTTCCCCACCTGCCACCCCAAGTGCGGAGGGACACGCCACCTTTCTCTTCAGACTGAAACCTGCGACGCAATCTGTCGAAAGAGAGCCAGTCCCTCTAGTTGCTTGTCAGTAGAGCAATCAGGGGACGCTCTTGAGAATGTCATGTCAACCCCCTCCTCGGGACGCAAAACTTGTTGGTCTCCCTTCGAGTGGTCGCCTGAGCCCTTGTCGGAGCCCGCCTGTCCTGCAGAAACCACAGCCGATCCGGCCATATACAACTTCACTTTCTCAATGCACGAACCACCACCGTCCGGTCCCCCTCTAGGGGTTGGATAGGGACCATATTTCACCATATCCGCATACGATCGAGCCTCTTTCAAGGGGAAAAACCTCCACCTGGACCTTCACTTCCATAACGCCCAACACGACCACTATCAATGGAGGGGGTACCGCTCCCTTTGTAACCCAAACCGTCACTTTGGCCAGAGGGGAGATTTCTTCGCACTCGAGGATTTCAACATAGTTTGACAGAAAATCGAATGGTTCGGTATAACAGAAAACCTTTCAGTTCATTGGAGTATAATGTATATTCTTTATAAATGAATGCATGTATGTGCTAAGGGAATTGAACGAAAATTTGGGTTAAAAATGGGGCTAGTTCTACCAACGCACATTAACCTAGAATAACCGAATAAGAGTTAGGCGTAGCTAACATGAATTAGTATATGAGTTTATTAAAGATGGATGAATCTCAAGTATCCATTGCATGGAATTAAAGGGTTGTTATCTATTAATCATGGGAAACAAATTTATTTCTCAAAAAAAAGAAAAGAATGGAGTAGTATATATCAGCATTATATTGTTACACACAATCCTCATTACAATCCCATCTACAGTCTCGTATATCTCGATAGTTGTTCCATAAGACATATGTCTTGTTAAAAAAGATATACATATATCTCAATGAAAATTCTTCATATAATAAAAAAAATATCATTGGAACCTATATTTCTTCTTTTATAAATATACATATATATACATTATTATATGAATTTACTACTTTTACAAAAATCAACTGATATTCTAAAATTTTTGAAGGGGGATTCACACATAGCCCAAGGATCATCCAAACGGTCTTCTATGATTTACCAGAACTTAATTGTGTGCGACTCTCAACTTGTAAATTCAAATATGAAGTGCGGATTATTCTGATTAAGCAACGTGATCTCGTATAGAATAATTAATGTGTGTGTGTAAGTGACACCTTCAATGCTTTTAATATGACAAATACCAACAAAGGTCTGCAGTCTTTCTAGTTCCATTGTTCACACTGTCTGATGAACATCTGAACATCATGGGCGAGTAGTCCCTGTATAATATTAATATTAAATACATATAATATATATAATAGTGATGCCAGTTGCATTAACTTTTTTTTTCCTACCTAAATCACATACCGTAGGCCACATTGCCTTCACTGAAAGTAGTAGTATTTAATTTCTTTTGACTTGTGATACACATCTAATCCAAAGCTCGAAAGGAGTCACGGACAATCATTCTCGATTCCAATGTGTTTTTTTTTATAAAATAAATGTATATATGTTTAATGAAATACTTACATTATGAAATATATGTTCAAAAAATTTAAATACATATTTTCGGATTTTTTTCTGATTAAGTGCATACTAGTCTAGCATAATACACACATATATTTGATATTTGATTAGTGAAATATATGTTCAAAAAATTTAAATACATATTTTCGGATTTTTTTCTAATTAAGTGCATACTAGTCTAGCATAATACACACATATATTTGATATTTGATTAGAGAAAACATTTAGAACCCGTTTAGTAATTATAATCTAGAATAAAAATTCCTCATTTGCAGGAATTCAGTCTTAATAGATTCCATAGATAGAAAGAAAATTTTTGTCTACAAGACTACAACATTCAGGAATAAATTTGTGAGAAAGAAATATCATGGTATGCTCGATCTCCTCTAATAAGATGTTAATAAGTAATTAATATTGGGTAGTAAATATCTACTTTTCATTAAAAAAAATCATTCTGAATTAAACATATGAGAAGTAATTACAACTCATAATTTATTTAGATACAATAGAAAAAAAATGAAAATGATATAAATTGACTGTATTAGATTTGGGTCTCCAGAGAAACAGTTTTTAGCATGTGTTTAAAAAGGATCAAAGACTTCTGTTTTCATGAAGTGCAGAAATAGTGGGCTTGAAAAAAATTAACTTCATGACAAATATGGTGTAAATTCAGATTCCCATGTACGGCATAATGAGTAATGACCATGTAATACAAGTGAAATCATAGCTTACTTTTTTTCTGTTTTTTTTTTTTTTTTGTATAGCTGTACTTCTTATTTGATCGTCCTCATAAAGCATTTGTAGAATTCAACAATCTCTCATGTAATATTAATTTGTAGATATCCTATTGAATTATTAATAAATATCAAGATATCCCAATAAATTGCTTTTCCTTAATAAGTTACCCTTCCTTGAATGAAATTCTTTTATTTCCTTGTAGTGGTTTAAACATCTTTTAAAAGAATTCCATTATTCTCAATCATTTTTACAATCTCAAATGCAAGCATATATATATATTTTGTTAGCATCCTTCACTCACTGTATTGAAGTTTATGTCGTCAATTTTTTTTTACAATTCTATAATTAATATCTTTCAGCTCATGAAGTATATATATATTTTACATTTTATCAAAGTACATATCTTATTAAATGAAGCATATGATTTAAAAAAAAATAAAAACACATGTGATCTGCATTTTGGACCCTAAATTTAACTCAGGATAACATTTTTTCTTTTGAAATAACAAATTGGATGTTCCAGTTTTCCCTGAACTTGCCAAAATCAGTAGATCACCATTCGGCCCAACTAATTTTTAAAGAGGGTTTGATCTAGTGACCTAAAAATTAACTAATTTTGTGATCATTGGTGATATCATTTTTGAGATTTTTTTTATGGCAAAATTGTAGGGGAGTATCCATTTCACTCAAAATCAAAATACACACAGTCTGAATGAGTGTGAGAGAAAATAGAAAAAAATAAATAAAATAGAAAACAAGGAAACAAAAAAGTGACCGCGCTTAGACTTGGAGAGCTTGACATAGAAAAGATCTATACATTCAGACCTCCACACCAACATGGTCTATGCGCCTACCCGCAATGTGAAACCGGCCTTCCTCCACACTGATCTGGGAAGCCCCTAAGATCATCAAGGAAAAACATAAAATATGATGATGATGGTGATGGGTTCTTTGTTTCCATTTTGATTAGCTCGATCATTCCGATCTTATAATTTATTAAACATCATTTGTGGGTTAAAAAAAATGATTTTTTGCATGTAAACTATTAAAAAATATGTTATTTGTTTTTATACCATTATAAATAACATATTTATTTTTACACCATTAGAATTTTCTTAGTGAAAAATGTGGTCTTCTTTTATCTTTTTTAACCAAAATGAAGACTTAACTATAGTTTGTTCTCAACCAAAAAGTAAAAATGATAAAAATCACCTCAATATAATAGTTTTCATAATGTAAATAATTAAACATAACTTAATTAATCTCTTGTTCTTTCTAAATCAACCATGAGACATTCAACCATATCCCTTCTTTCTTTTTATTCCAATCAAGATTTTTTTTAAAATTTCATTTTATAATATGTATGATTAATTGTTCTCAAAATAATTTATTTCATTATTTACCAAAGTAAATATTAATAATTATTATGTTTTTGCAAATAAATAGTTTTTATGTTTGAATTTTATATGAAATTTATCATTTTAGTGTTAAAATTAATATTTTTATGTTTTTATAAATATTATATTTGGTAAGGTAAAATATGCAAAAAAAAAAGTATAATTTGGTCATTTTTCTAATACTTTAACATTTTTTTATAGAAATTTGGATGGAAGTTAACTAGGATGATACATATGTATAATTTTTACATATTCCAATAGTATAAAAATAAATAGGTTATTTGAGTGGTATAAAAAGAAATAGCATGTTTTTGGATGGTATACATACAAAAACCCTATTAAAAAATGACACTAATTTTATTTTTAGATAATTCAGGGCTGTACATATTTGATTACGAATTAATATGCAGAATCAGGTAAAAATCATAGCTGTACCATCTCTTATTAAAAACATTTGTCTCATTAATTGTGTTTCTACGTGAATCCAATTTTTATTACCAATAATGAGTGAAATCTTATAAGATATCAACATAAATTTTGTCCTTTAATATTATACCTCTCCTTAGCACTATAAAAGGAGGTCGCTGCTTCTCTTTTTCCACCATCCACTGCTTTCTTTCTTCTATACTTGTTTCTCTCTTTTTTTTTAAAGTTCATTGCTTTGTTTTTTTTCTTTGTGTGGTTTAGAAGATACAATTTTCCCTGATTTTCCATTGTCTAAGTTTTTTATGTTTTTCTTTACTCATTTTAATTTCTTTTGGGATGATCAATCCAAGAATCATACCCTTGAAGTCTATTATTCCACTCAAACCTGATCTAAATATATCAATCCTTCTCCTCCCCTTTTCCATGTTGAGAGGGAAAAGGAAAACTAAAAAAATAATGATTACTTTCTCATAACCTCTTTTCTTATTCTCATGGATTACAGGGCTATGTCCATTGTGTCAAAGCAATGTTCATGTCCAAACGAGCAATACATACATAAGCAGGAAAACCATTGCTCATTATGTAATTTGATATTACAATTTCAAACATTATCTCCCATGCATGAAGAGCATACTTGGCGTGCTTAATTTTATGAAAGAAAAACAAACAGGTATTTCTATGTCCATTTTATACTATTAAAATAAGGATTATATCAAATGTTAGATATGTCATTGCTTATTTACATGTAGTGTCAGGAACAACTGAATTTATTGCATGTGATTTTTTTTTTCTGTAGCATAATATTTAGTGCTCATAGATCAATTGTACAAGTCAAATAATTGATAATGATTTTGAAACTTGCAGAGATCCGAAGAAAGCAATCCAAGAGTGCAATCCAAGAGTGATCTCAATATGTCAGGGAGAGATCTCATTCTCATGTGTTTTAATCAAATCATCTCTTGACAGATCGGCGTAGATGCACTTTCTTCATTGTGTGATCTTAGGACTCGATACTTGCTCCTGTAAACAAAATTCTATCTACAGTTGAGAATGCAAGGATTTGATATGGCTTGAGGTTGTTGTAAATATTTGTTCAAGGATGCAAACCAGCGTATAATGTTGAATTATGTTTTGAATATAGAATGTTAAAAATCATGCAACAAATTGGGGATTCTAGTGTATGTAACATTTTAACCAGTTCTTATTATCAACATAATATGATTAATTCCTTGTGATTTCTTTCAAATTCATGAATATCTAGATATGAAAAATAGTCTTCACTCTTCAGTGCAGACTATAAAAAGTATGGGAGTTCAATATCATTTTTTACAAGTGTAATGCTTGGTATATTGATCTTTTTTGGAAAGGGAGTATGTGTGAGTTGTGTATTTCAAAACTTGGCCAGATTCGACCGGCTACACTTTATTTCTTTTTTCTTTTTAGAAAAAAATTAAAGTAGGAAAAAAAGGTGCACCATCTCGAAAAATTACTTTTGAATAAATTTATAAATAAATCATATGTAAGATCCATAGCATTTTGTGATTCATTGGTAAATTAATTTTGATTCTCTATTAACCAAGAATGTGGGACATCGCATGGTTAAAGCTAAACCGTTTGAAGTCTAGGCATACCACGGTACTCTTTCTACCGCCACATTCATTCCAAGATGGTTTCAAAATAAATAGTGGAAATTTTATCTGATATAGAACACTCATAATGATAAAATCATTTGAACTAATAAGATGAATTTTTTTGGATTTAAAGATAAAAAACACACACAACTTAGCTGATAATTACATATTTCTTTGTTTGGTTGGAAGAGCTCTCTCCAAATATCTTGGTCTTGTATCAGGCGGTTTCGACAGTTTGAAATATGAGTAGAAAAGAGAGGTAGGCTCATTACATTAACAGATATGGGAAAACCTATAAGTAATTGAGTGTGAGAGCCAAATGAATTGAAAGATTCGTATTTGGTTTGGGAAGAGATTATGGGATTCATGAAATAATTAATCAGATAATCTACTTTCATTAAGTGATTCAATAGATAATTGAATATTGAGGATATTGAATACTATTCAAAATTTAGAAGAAATGCATAGAGGATCCTTGGAGCAGCTCGAAAAAGCTTCGGCTCACCTAGTGTATTATACGTATAACTCCTATGTACTTATATATAAAAGGGTTAAATCTTAAGTGGAATACAAGTATTTTTATTCTCTCTTTCTCTTATTGTAACAGATTCGATGATCCCTATAGGGTGTGGTCAGTTTTTATTTTTTCAGAAATATCTTGGCTGATGAATATTTTTGACTTCATAACTTAGTTTTTGACTTTTCGGAAATATTTTTTACTTATGTTGTTCTCGTTTCTTTAGTACCTTTGATAGTTCTTATACATGTCATGTTTTTTTTATTTATTCACAAGCGGCATTCAAACTCTTATTTTTGCAATTTTAGCCGTGGCCTATATAGGCGAATCCATGGAAGGTCATCATTGACTAGTCAAAAAAGTCCTTTTGGAAACTTATCTCAATTCGTGCATGGAAAAATGTAGTTTATATGTAGTTTATATAGGGAGCATGATAGATACATATATGTATATATATACGACCTAGAGTCATAGCAGGAAAGATATATAATATTATGCAATTGTAAGAATAAAAGGAAGAGGTCTAAAATAAAAGATCTTTTTTCTACTCCATTTATGTCATATCTTTCGAATTGCAATTCAATCAATTCTTGATATTGCTATGTAATGATTCGTCCCAATGAATATGTATGTTTGTACCCATATGATAAGCAATAGTTTACAACTAGGATTTCTAAAAAAATCTATTTATTATCCATTATATAATATAGGTTAAGGGGTCTCAGCTAGCTAGTATTTAAAGGCTATAAGCCGATTCCTGTGTATGTTTTGCAAAATGCTTCTCGAATCGAATTTGATTCGAAATGAGATGTAGATGGTTTACATTCTAGAAGAAATACATGTATATGTGAGATTAGATATTCACTAGTTCTATAGAGACTATCCATATATATATCATTTCCAATTCCTCTGCATTTCAATATATTCCAATAGAAGACCTTCCATTTCATCTAGGATTGTGGATTGAATGAATAAACAAAACATATAAACTCAAGCATATGGAAAAGTAAAGACGAAAGAATTGAATGAAAGAATCATTCAAAACAAAGAAATGAAACGCAAGAAAAAATGAGAATTTTATGCATATGGATTTAAAAACAACCTAAATCCATGGATATAGGAACTAAAAACGAGATAGATGTCTAAGAAGTTCTAATGATTTAGTAATAATATTGTTTTTTCGTTCAAAGTTTTTATTCTTAGTTACTTTGACCAGATGGATCTTAGTGAGAATTCATTAGTTGATTGTATCATTAACCATTTCTTTTTTGGCGTGAGAAGCTCACCATGAATCCGTTGATTTCTGCCACTTCCATTATTACTACTGGATTAGCCGTAGAACTTACTTCTATTGGACCTGGAGTTGGTCAAGGTACTGCTGTAGGCCAAGCCACATAAAGTATTGCGAGATAACCAAAATCAGAAGGTAAAATACGAGATACTTTATTGCTTAGTCTGGCTTTTATGGAAGTTTTAACCATTTACGGCTTAGTTGTAGCATTAACACTTTTATTTGCGAATCCTTTTGTCCAAACCTTGAAATGTGAAAAAATATGTTATGTACTTTTTTCTTATTTTATTGCCTTGAACTTACTGTTTGCTTCTTCGAATCAACATTTCACTCCTACAATCATCTATTCATTGAGACAATACACCGTGGGAAGAGGAATTAGAAGATTTGCTTGCTTGCTTTCTTCCTTTCCGTCCTTGGTTTTGTCCAATGAAAACCTTTTTTTTATTTTTAGGAAGCGCTGCAAGAAACAAGGTATTTCACAATTGACACGAGATGAGGGACCTACCTAATAGGTATTTATTAGCAAACATCAAATCAAAATTTGAATTAAAAATAAAAAAATAAAAAAATTTCAAATTAAACATATTAAATTAATTTAGTTAATATAATATACGATATTGGAATTTTGAAATAAAAAGAAATCAATCAAAAAAGGGGAACTCTATTCTTTATTAGCCATATCTATAATAGGAGAATATATGAAAAATATATCTGATTTCTTTGTTTCCTTGGGCCACTAGCCATTCGTTGGGAGTTTCGGGTTTAATGCCGAGATTTTAGCAACAAATCTAATAAATTAAAGTGTAGTGCTTGGTGTATTGATCTCTTTTGGAAAGGGAGTGTGTGCGAGTTGTGTATTTCAAGAATACGTTGGCCGATTGCACTTTATTTCTTTTTTTTTTTAGAAAAAAAAAACATATTAGAAAAAAAGGTGCTCCATCTCGATGAATTACTTCTGAATAAATACATAAATTAATCATGTGTAAGATCCATAGCATTTCGCAATTCATTGGTAAATTGACTTTGATTCTCTATTAATCAAGAATATGGGACATTAACATGGTTAAAGTTAAATTGTTTGAAGTCTAGGCGTAACACGGTACTCTTGCTACTACTACGTTTTTACCAAGATGGTTTCAAAATGAATAGTGAAAAATCTATCCAATATAGATACTCATATTGATAAAATCTTTTGAACCAATAAGAAGAATTTTTTGGATTTGAAGAAAAAAACACACACAACTTTGCTGATAATTACAGATTTATTTGTCTGGTCGGAAGAGCTCTCCGAATATTCTGGTCTTGTATCAATCAGTTTTGATATTTTGGAATATGAGTAGAAAAGAGAGGGTAGGCTCATTACATTAACAGATATGGGAAAACCTATAAGTAATTGAGCGTGAGAGCCAAATGAATCGAAAGATTCGTGTTTGGTTCGGGAAGAGATCATGGGATTCGTGAAATAAGTAGTCAGATAATCTACTTTCATTAAGTGATTCATTAGATAATCGAAGACAAGGGATCTTGAGTACTATTCAAAATTTAGAAGAACTGCGTAGAGGAGCCCTTGAGCAGCTCGAAAAAGCCCGGGCTCGCTTACGGAAAGTAGAAATGGAAGCAGATGAGTATCGAGTGAACGGATACTCCGAGATAGAACGAGAAAAGATGAATTTGATTAATGCCACTTATGAAAATTTGGAACGATTAGAAAATTACAAAAATGAAACCCTTCATTTTGAACAACAAAGAGCAATTAATCAGGTCCGGCAACGAGTTTTCCAACAAGCCTTACAAGGAGCTCTAGGAACTCTGAATAATTGTTTGAATAATGAATTACATTTTTTGTACCATCAATACTAATATTGGCATGCTCGGCCATCAAAGAAATAACTTATTAGACCTTCTTTCTACTTTAGGCATTATTTTTTTCTCCCTTTGCTTCCGAAAAAGAATTAAAAGACACTAATGGCAACCCTTCAAGCCGATGAAATTAGTAATATTATTCTTGAACATATTGAACAATATACTAGAGAAGTAAGGGTTACCGGTACAGTCCTTCAAGTAGGCGACATCGTATTCATGGTCTTGATGAAGTAATGGCAAGTGAATTAGTTGAATTTGAAGAGGGTACGACAGGTATTGCTCTTAATTTGGAATCCAATAATGTTGGCGTTGTACTAATAGGCGACGGTTTGACAATATAAGATGGAAGTTCTGCAAAAGCAATAGGAAGAATTGCTCAGATACCGATGAGTGAGGCTTATTTAGGTCATGTTGTAAATGCTCTGGCTAGACCTATTGATGGGAGAGATGAAATTGTAGCCTCTGAATTTTGATTAATTGAATCTCCTGCCCCAGGAATTATTCCGAGATGTTCTGTAAACGGATCTTATCGCTATTGATTATGTTAGATTATATGTGTTATGTCATAATATGTGTAATGTATTACGCGTGTAACTCCTATGTACTTGTATATAAATGGATTAAATCCTAAGTGGAATACAATGATTCTTGTTCTCTCTTTCTCTAATTATAATATGATATCAGAGCCTCCACCTCAAAAACTCTAAATTTTCTTTTCTTTTTGGAATCCTTCATCTCTGTGTGTCTCCTCCTCCTCACAAACTTGCACACCTCCACGCATCTCCCTGCGGTACCGACCGCTCCCTCGTGCCCTCCGTGCAATCTTGCCCCATCTTTGGGATCATTTTTTGGATTAGTCAGATCAGTTTATGTCACCAAATTTATTCAATTTTTTGCTAATAAATCTCTTTTTTTATAGTAAACCAATCAAATTTATTGACCCACTGAATATAATTAAGTATAAATATAAAATATGATGATGATTACCTCATATGATCTCATAATTTATTAAAAATCATTTGTTGATTATAAAAAAATGACACTAATTTTATTTTAAGATAATTCAGGGCTGTACATATCTGATTACGCATAAATATGCAGAATCAGGTAAAATTAATAGTTGTACGATCACTTAAAAACAATTGTCTCATTAATTGTGTTTCTACTTGTATCCAATTTTTATTACCAATAATGAGTGACATCTTATAAGATATCAACATTAAATTTTGTCCTTTAATATTATACCTCTCCTTACCACTATAAAAGGAGATCTCTGCTTCCTCTCTTTCCACCATCCACTGCTTTCTTTCTTCTATACTTGTTGATCTCTTTTTAAAAACAATCCATTGCTTTTTTTCTTCTCTGTGTGGTTTAGAAGATACAATTTTCCCTGATTTTCCATTGTCTAAGTTTTTTATGTTTTTCTTTACTCATTTTAATTTCTTTTGGGATGATCAATCCAAGAATCATACCCATGAAGTCTATTATTCCACTCAAACCTGATCTAAATATATCAATCCTTCTTCTCCCCTTTTCCATGCTGAGAGGGAAAGGAAAACTCAAAAAATGATGATTACTTTCTCATAATCTCTTTTCTTATTCTCATGGATTACAGGGCTATGTCCATTGTGTCAAAGCAATGTTCATGTCCAAATGAACAATACGATCATAAATAGGCAAACCATTGCTCATTATGTAATTCGCAAATATGATTTCAAACATCATCGCTCATGCATCAAGAGCAAACTTGGCATGCTTAATTTTATGAAAGAAAAACAAAAAAAGGTATTTCTATGTCAATTTTATACTACTAGAATAAGGATCATCAAATGTTTGATAAGTCATTGCTTATTTGCATGTAGTGTCCAGAACCACTGAATTTATTGCATGTGATTTTTTTTTTCTAGGATAATGTTTAGTGCTTATAGATCAATTGTGCAAGTCTAATAATTAATGATTTTGAAACATGCAGAGATCCGAAGAAAGCAGTTCAAGAGTGATCTCAATATGTCAGGGAGGGATCTCATTCTCAAGTGTTTTAATCAGATCATCTCTTGGCAGAACGACGTAGATGCACTTTCTTCATTGTGTGATCTCTCGTGTAAACAAAATTCTATCTACAGTTGAGAATGCAAGGATTTGATATGGCTTGAGGTGGTTGTAAATATTTATTCAAAGATGCAAACCAGCAAATAATGTTGAATTTTGTTTTGAATATAGAATGTTAAAAATCATGCAACAAATTGGGGATTCTAGTGTGTATGTAACATTGTAACCAGTTCTTATTGTCAACATAATATGATTAATTCCTTGTGATTTCTTTCTTTCAAATTCCTGAATATCTACATATGGGAGATAGTCTTCACTCTTCAGTGCAGACTACAAAAGGTAGGGGAGTAGTTCAATATCATTTCTTACGAGTATGGATAACGATTCTCTCAATCAAATGTCAATTGTGAAAGGATGACATACAAATCCTCTAATAATATGTAAATCTATTTTGAGCATGCAAACAAGATTCAAGAGGACAGAAAAATTAAGGCCTGAGAAAAGATGACATGAATCCTCTAATATGGCATCCTCATGAAATCAGAATAGTTCATTTGGAAAAATCAAATGCTCATACATTCATTAATTTTCTTATGTCCTACTACAGAAAAGAAAATCAAAAGCTTAAGTAAACAATGATGTCCCAGACTTTCTGTATCTGCGCCCGTGTATCTGTGACCATGACAACCTGAAGTAGTAAAGCTTCATTCACCATATTTTTGCTTTCTGGCCAATCATTCATTCAATCTCTGGTTGATGCTGCACTTAAGTCAATATGATGACAATCCTCAAATAACTGAATATGCTTCAAAAAGACCAGATGAAGACATTGGGGCAGTCATGTCATGTTGATATAAACCAAGATGTTCTAATAGCCTCTTTATCAGTACCCCAACCACATAGGACAGGCCTGATGCCGCCACCCCAAGACAAACATAGTAAAATATGGTCTTCACGTAGTTCTTCGGTGGATCTTTAGTGCGGGCTTTTCCCATAGCAAGTAGAGCAATGCATAGAAGAGAAGCTGCAGCAACAGCGATGAGCTTGTATTCCTTGTTGTCACTCTTCCTAAATGAGAAGCCATAGATAATAGGTGGAAGTAACCCAAAGAGAATGTATGATGTGATTGCCACAATCACGTGCAAGTGGAAGTGTCTTCTCTGTCCAAGTTTTACCCAATAACGACCAGACCGTTCATCCTCTGGATCGATGACCCCATGTTGATCGTTTTTAAGCTCTTTGAGCTGCAAAACAAAGTCAACCCATTGAAGTGATTTTTGCTAATGAACGCACAAATGTGCATCCAGAGTTTTCATAAAATGTTTGGATTATTCCTCACCAAGAAAAAACAATAAAAAAAAGAACTGAGTTTATCTGGGGAGTTCGGCAATCAAGAAGCATATAGATAAGTTAAAGAGTGGCTGACATAAATACTTTAAGGTGCATGCATGATAAGAATATAAATGAATGCTTTGAGGCTTTGAGACACATGCAACAAAATAAGCCAACAATTAAGATATCATGTCTGAAGCCCTTAGAAGGGGACGTAAGGACATTTGTAAAAAAAATATTTTTTTTTTTTTTTTTTGATATCGGAGGGACTCCCCGTGGCTGACCTTACGGTCGAGCTGGGAAAGCTACCTCCGCCTGTTTGTCCCGGTCCCACGGAAAATTCTTTCGAGCATTTGTAAAATTATGCAATCAGAGAAGATGATGAAAAATAGATTGATGCACGATAAACATAATTTACAGCAAAATATGATTCATGTATCTAAAACCAGAATTTTGTAGGAAACATCCACAAATATTGACCAACCACAAGAGTCTTAGACCATGTTTGATGGCCATCCTAGAGCTGAGTAGCAGTACTGGGCATGAGTATCAGAACCGTATGATTATAACTAAATATTTAGCTGTTTCTTAGTGTGGAAAGATTGAGTGGAGAACACAGAGAGATTATAAAGAGTTGTTGAGCACCGGAATTTTCCAGGAAGCCATATCTCATTTTGAAGATCTTGCTCCATTTGGTTTTATCTATGAGAAACATTTTACTATTTTAGATAATACTGGGAGGGAGACCTAACATCTACGCAAATCCAAAATATATTTATTTTGCCATTTTTTGTTTTATATGAGAAATCAAATACTTTAAGAATTACATTGATTTGATCCTTAAGTGCTATGAAATGGAAAATACTTACATCATGAGCAATAATGAACAGCCCACCAATCAAGTTCGCCAACCCCAATGCTACAATGCTCACTGAGAGCACAAAATAAGGATAACAATGAATCATATCTCATAGAATAAGAATAAATAAGATACTCTATATATCATATATTTAATTACATGATGGAGCAGGTGGCATGAATGCTTGATTAACCCCTTGATACACTTGATTAAACATCCAAATTAAGAAAAGCATTTCTGGAACCATCACAGAAACAACTATGGGGTTATCTCTCATTGTATTGAAACTCTCTACAACTATATATACATTAGATGCTAATCTGACATTAACCATCTACATTTTGGTGCTAAAATTCCTGTGAAGCGAGTTGGCAATTCTCTTGGCGAAATTTATGAAGTTCAGTTATGGAACCAGGAAACAACTCTCTATCTCCCTTGTACTTGTAGGTGAACCTAACATAAGGCATGCATTCATTTTTGAGGCAGTTCATCAGTCAAGGGCCAAACTCAAACACATCTCTTGGAATTATTAAACTATTACATGTGAATTTCTTGGTGATTCCTTTATCTCTTGAAAGGCTAAGAAATATGATGTCCTCTCTCTTTCTAAAGTGGATGTTGAATATTGAACCATGATGTGGTATTCACCACACAATAATCTTGATGATGTAGAAGGATGCCATCAACAAAATAAGAGTAAGCATGGGAGTCGAAAGACAAATGCTGAGACAAAATAAAAATATAAATAAATTAAAACTTACATGTGGAAGCGTCACCACCAGCCGCTGATGAAACAACACCAATACTTGTAATAAATTCGATTAAACCCCCATATACAATGCTTTTTAGCACATCCCATTCTCGAATTCTTGCAGTATCAAGCAGCCTGTTGTCAACAATGGCGACTTCTGTTTCAGCTCTTGGAGATGCTCTCGGTGACGCTAAAAGAGGAACAACTTCATTATTTTGAGAAAATTCCTCAACACCCTCTGACAGATCCATGGGTTTCACCATGTCTACCAATGGTTGTATGGAATCAACCCCTGCACAAAAATTCGGGCAATAACTACTTCGTGATCGAGGATAAATTTTGACATTACATAAACTGATAAATTAATAGCCCTAATGACATCTGAAATGTCTGTAATTTACTGATATGATCATACTATTCCAATTAGGCAATCAAGAAAGCTCAATCATTTAGCCGATAGTCACTTTGGAAGTAGACGTGATGCAATTGAAATTTAAGATGTTCTTCTTTCATCAACAATTAACACTTAAAGAGAAAGATGGTGTTCTGAGTACAATGGGGAGTGAACATATATATAATGAGTTATAATTGTAGGCAAGGTGCATGCAACCTTACCTGAGATTATCACTTTCGGCTCAGTATGTATATGTTGTATTATATCAATGCGTGTCTCCTGAACAGTTAAGACTCCTGTCTCTGATGAGATACAATCCACCTTTTGTCGCATATCATCAATGTATTTACAAGTGTTGATATGAACATCTCCCGGTAACTGTCCAGCTATTGATGAAACAAAGGACTTCTCATCATCTGGTATAGATTTTTGCAAGGATGGCTTAGAGCTCACTGCATTCCTTTCGACAAGTAATGTCGTATCATTGCCTGAATCAACATAAAAAATGAAAGTAAACCAAAATCTGATTATGCATCAATTGTGAATTTATCTAAGCTCAAGTACCCTGAATGGAAGTATTGGAAGTGAGATCTTACTCATGCTGCTGTCTTGAACCAAATCCTTCAGTCCCATGCCCATTGGAGTTTCTTGAAGTAGCAAAACTTCTGATTTTGAAGGAATTTGGACTCTTTTCTCATCTTTTGCATGTATTCTTTCAAAATCCTCTGCATACTTCTCAATTTTAATCTGAAACTCTTCGGGTTCCCTTGGTCTTGATAGTGGCTTGTTCTGACCTTTCTGATCTGAAGATGTCTTTTCTGGAAAAGGTGATGGGTGAAGAGCTTCAACTTTGCCTTTTCCAACATATTGCAACTTGTCATTCCCTAGATTAACAAAGAATGCAAGAAGAAGGATTAGGGATCCAGATCCTTAGAGAGGCAATGCGAATAAGAAAAAGTGCAAGCTATGAAGTACTAGTGTTTCTACTATCAGTCATCATAACCATTGCCAATCAAAACAATGAAGGCAAAAGAGGAGAAGTTTGCAATAACCGGGAGTTTGCAAATTCAGATTGACAATTTCAATTTTCTACGCATGCATAAAAAATTATCAATCCATATATTTTACTCCATAGTTATTTTATAAGTTACCAAGAAGATGCTCCACTCCTATTGCAGAAGCAGATTCAGCAGGAAGCCCAGAACAAAGGCAGTGAGCCCAAAAAAAAAAAAATTGAGCCAAAATTTTAATTCATGAGTGCTATTTGAGTCAATCAGTAGTATATAAGTTTTTTTTCAGGTCCAATCACTTTACGGCATGATTTTATTCGGATCAGGAGCCCAAGCCAGTGTGATGTAATTTTAATGACATTAGGAATTATAGTCTGTTGATTATTTCTAATGTATAAGTCCCAAATGAGTCTTCAAGAGAGAAACGAAGAAATGAACATGACCAATATATCTTTGTTTTTAGGGTTGGTCAAGTTGGTAGAAAGAGATTTGTGAATCAAGTAGTGCTTGGTTTGCCATAACATCACCAAAAAGTAATAGAGGAGCTAAATGTTCATGTATTACAATAAGTAAAAGAAATCAACCACTCATGGATCACTTGAAATTTAAGAATCTACCTGCATTTTCTCTGGACAAGACTTTCACAGTCTCCAGAGTTTCAGTATGAATTGTTTGAAGCAGTCCAACATCTGATTTGGAAATAGCTGAAATTCTTTGCCCCTGATTCAAGTTTGATTCTCCTTCAATGACATTAGACTCTTCAGGCAATGGAACTCCTGGTACTGGTAGATAGAACAAACACTTTAAAGGTTTAACCAGAGTGTGCTTAATAAATAATACTAAAAACTATTGTCCATAAAGGAACCATGTTGCCTCAAAAAAATGTCAATATAAGCAATCAAATGGACCACTCGCTAATACAGAAATGGAAATAAGGTACACACGCATTTACCGATGATAACCATAGATATGAATATCTGCAAAGTTAGGCAGAAGATCATGATATCAAAATCATTGAAATGTGCATACATTGCATACATATGCCAATGTCAAAAAAACACAGTCTACTAAAAATTAGTAAAAATGCAAAAGTTCAGTCAGCAGACATGGTAACTTATTAAGGGTAAATTACATCTTGGACAGGAGTTCATAGAACAACAGCTCCAGAAACGTGTCCCCCATTGTTTGGATAAAATCCTTGATCATGATGATAAGATATGATGCAGTGGTGATGGAGATTAGAAAAATAAAAGATAGTCCCTTGCCTATGTAGAAATGGGATTGTCCTCCAAGGGGCTAACCATATTTTGAAAACACTTGGGAATCATCCATAGAGATTCGTAAAAGACCAGGGTAGCCACTGTACTGGGGTGGAGTAATGTGTTCTTTAGTGTGGGTAAACTTACTAGTAGCATTAGGGCCTAATGTTATCCCCGGTTTTGTTTTTTGTTTCTGTTTTTCCCATTTTGTTCTGATATAACCCTCATCACTAGATCTTTTGAAGTTTATTCCAATCAATAAAAATTTATGGTAAACTCCCACCTTTGTTCAAAGAAATAGTTCCTTAAACAAATTGTATTTTTCAAAAGAACAAATGATTTTGATGTTAGATTTCAGAGAGCATATCCTGCAACCAAACCTCTCAGCATAAACAAAACAAATTAAAATGTTCAATTCTTATCTACTTACCATTTTGGATTGCTACTGAAATTAGTCAACAGTACGAAATGCTTTTAATTACCTGGCTCATAACTTTTCCTTTTTCCTTTAAATGATTCAAATATGGAAGACACCCAATTGGCATTCTTCATAGGTACTTGCTGCAGATCTTGTGAGCTTTCAGTCTCTTTTTTTCCAAATAATTGGAATAACCTGAAACCACAATCTGTTGTACAACAAGATTGTCATAATGGCGCATCAAGAACTTGTAGTAAAATCAATGTACCCAGTCAGTAAATGGAATATATGTAAACAACATGCAATGGGTCCTCTAATAAATCAATTCTGTCCTGAAATTTGATAAAGAATAAGAAATATGATTGGACAGGGACCATAAAGAATTAAAAAATAAATATAGTTTTCATATTCTTCCGACTGTTTGGCAGAAGGCAGCATTTAAGCTCATGCATATAAAAATCCTGGAGTCCCATCTGCAGTTAAGCAGGAAGCGAATGCCTTTTGCCAAACCATTTCTTCAAGGATCAGAGACCACATTACATGCCATATCATACACCACTATTGAAGTATAAAAAGACAATATACACAATTCCAATTTCTTAGAGAACATATAACAGATGAAGGAATGGGGGAGTTTAATAATGTGAGGAAAGACAGCACACCTGTTGGAATAAAAAAGCTGAAGCACGATAAGCATCTGAAAACTTCTGGCTCAGAATCGCGACTTATATCAGTTATTTCAGCTGCAACAATACTAGCATCTAAATCAGTTGGAACTGACTGAACCTTTTCGCGCTTTATCTCATGTCTAACTTCACGCACTGTCCTTTTCCTTTTTCGTAGTATAACCCGTTTGGTAATACATGAGTTACAGTTAGGACAGTACAAGTCATGTGTTTCCTGCTCTTCTAATACTCTCTCGACATCAAACTCTACCTCCTTTCTTTGATTCTCATCTATGAGACTAACTTGTGCATGACCTTTGGATTCGTGATCCAAATTTGCAGTTCCATTTTCAGTTGTCTTTCTGGGAAAAAGATCAGAAGTTGTCTGTACTACATCCGTTTTATGAGTACCATTTTGGTGATTCTCAGTAAGTATATTTTTATTGTCCACAACCTTCAGTGGTAAAGGTGCTTTGCTATTGAGTAACTTTGTTTCCACAACAATCTCGTCGATAGTCCCAAGTTTCATCCCACCAATTTCATTGATAGAGGTGTCACCTGCAAAGTTCAGCTTATATATCATCTCTGAAAGATAATTGTACAACAAAGAACTTAAAATTCTTAAATAGCATGAGAAACCAGACAAACATTCACATCCACAATTCATAGCCATCTTTGGAGCACGGTAGTAGAACACAGCAAAAGCCAAACAAAACATACAGTTTCAAGTTAAAGGTTAGAGTGTAGAACAATTTTACTATTGATAACTGTCAACAAATTAATATTTATTGTGAGTTCATGCAAATAATTAATATTGAATGACATGTAGCTTGATGGTCAATTTCTAAGTTCAACAATGACTGACCTTTAAAATTTGAAATACAATTAGATTCCTGCTGAGATGATGTTTTCACATTCGTAACCTCGTGACAACAGTCTTCATGCATCTGATTATGTTCATTGCCAGGATATGTCATTTGGTAAGTCCAAACACAGTAGCGACACTTCCATAATCCTTCAGTCACAGAAATGGAGATGTAATTGTATGTTCACCAGACACCACATTATAGACAAGAAGTCTACAAGTTAAAGTGTTACAGGGACGACTTGGCCCAAAGAATCCCTAATATGTTATTTCTGAGGACATGGAAATTTCAATTAAATTTTTTGCCTTGTCCAACAAGAAAATTCAAGGAATACACTAATGAAAAATAAAAAGAAATATTATTAATAGCCCCCATGACTAGATTAACCAAGGCAATCCCCTCCAAACTTAATTGGGCTTTCTCTAAGGGTTTGAGGATATACAGTATCAGTAACTTAAAAGAGCACAAACTGATAAAAACAGTACAACATGGTAATTTCAGTACTGGCATACTCATTGTATGGGTATAGATTATCTTTTTCAAATTTAGACTACGTATGTAAGCTACCTTAACTCCCCAAATTTAAAAATGCAGATTTCAAGAAAAAACCATCTTTTATGAAATATTGGATTGACGCCATTTTTGTCGCCAATTTGAACAACACGGTTTCAATGAAAACTGAACCTAAAAGTATAAATTCAAAGAGCATTCGTCATCACTGGATTAACTTTGTAGCACACCAAGAGCACCAAAACCTATCAGCATATCTCACATAGTAACATATGACAAAAATAAATACAATACTGATATCTACTACATTACCATTCCAAAGACACATATCAAACCATCATTATAAAATTAAAAAAAAAAACATGAAAAAGCAATCCCAACAACACGTGCAATTCAAGTACCAATAGATTAACAGATCTCTATCCATATGTCCCAATTACAATCCAAGAATGACTGATCATTCAGAAAACCCAAATGATCAGTGCAAATCAGAACTCTCCAATACTCCAACATATCATTTTAGTAAAACAAGAACCAATCAATCAAAACACTAAAACTACATAAACGAATCTAATAACAACCCAAACAAAAAAATACCAGATCATCTATAACTCATCAACCATTATAAATTTATAGTGAACTTCAAAGCACCAAATCTCACCCCAAAAAAAAATTCATAAAAAAAAAAACACAAGCGGGGGCAATTGAGTAACTTCCCAACATTTACCTTGATTTGGGTCGAAATAAACGCTCCTCTCTCCAACTTGACCTTCCCCTCCGCCATGACCAGTCTCCACACCCTCATTTTCTCTCTCTGTTCCAACTTTGCCCCTACGAGGCCTCCCTTTCAGACCCACCTCTTCTTCTTCTTCTTGCACCTCCTCCTCCCCTGCCCACTCTTCTTCCATGCCTGAAACACACAGAAGCAAGTCTTCTTCAGCACTTCAAATGAACTTGCATTGTTTGTGCCAACAAACACATAAATTGAACATGGAAGAGGCAAGTATTGACTTCGTTTCGAGAAACTCTGTGTATCGCCATCAAAGCCTAATATATGAAATAAATGTGGGTTCCTTTTATAATATTTACGGGTGTTACATTTAAATACAAACGTGTCCATAGCTGATTCAATTTAACTGATGAAAGTCACATGGACTACCTGACCCACAGCCGGTACACCGCCTTATCTTGCAATCACTTTTACCCGCGGCCATCGGACGGCCAGAAGTCGTTGTGAATTAAAAGATGGGATTCTTTTAAGTCCCCGCAAACTATAGGATTTAGCTATCAATCCCTCACTTCATCATATTTAGGCTTTAGTCCCTACATTTAAATGATTTGTTCCTTTTTAGTCCCTGAGAGGGACCTATTCCTAAATTATCATTTAAATATAGGGACTAAAACCTAAATATGAAGAAGTGAAGGGTCGATTGCTAAATCATATAATTTACGGGGACTTAAAACTAAAAATCTCTTAAAAGATTTGAACGCGTTCAGATTTCTGATTGAAAGAAAAAAAAGTTTATGAAAGTCAGAGATGAGAAGTGATTAGAATTTAGAAAATTAAAAAAGATGATATGGGATTTTATCATATTTGTCGGGACCGGATTCAGTCAGGTCTGGATCCAGTCAGTTCAGTCAGTACTGAATTGCACACTCTTTCAATTGAACTATACAATGTATAAATCGAACTGCACAACCAATTATTAGGTATATATTTCACTCTCTTATTGAATTCAATCAGCTATTGGAGAAAATATGAAATTATAAGTATCATCAGCATCCAATATGATAGTAAAATATATATCTAACAATTGATTGTACAGTTCGATTTATATATTGTGCTATTCAATTGAAAGGGTGTGCAATTCAGTACTGACTGAACTGACTGGATCCTATCTCCTGTTTGTTGAACCACCTGGCTCTGAATTTTATTTTTAATCAGGTTTGAATTGAAGAGCAGCTGTTGATGGGATGCACTTCTGTGGAATCGGAGGCCTATTTGTTTTTTTTTTTTTAGGTCCGGACATGCGGCATTGTGTGTAGCTCGAGCGATACGTTCTATCCTTTTTGTTTTTGTTTTTTTGTCTGGACGTACAGCATTGTATTTGTAGCCCAAGCAGTTCTTTTTGTAGTTACATATACAATCTCATACATTATAATAACGTAGTATATATTAATGTCTTGTTTGACTATATGTATAAAGAGTGAATAAAAAAGAATAGGATGGTATAAGCCATTTTAGGCCCCGTATAAGCAAAATCAATAGAGAGGTGTGAGTGAGCCCCACCTGTCTCTTTTGAAATTTTACACTCCCTGTCCGGTCAGCAATAATGAAACATTCACTAGCTTCTCCCCTGCATCTATCGAAAAAGAAAAAAACAAGTGGTCACCATCTTCTTTTAACCTCCCTCTTTTTCTTTTTCTCTTTTGAAAAGATTACACTATGTCGTACATGCACTATTATATGTTAAAACACAATTGTTCTATATTTCACATTATCCATTCGGATGGATAGCCAAGTATGTATACCCATTTTTTTTAAATAATAAAATGATATTTTGCATATGCCAATCAAAAACTTTATTTGGAGGGTAAATTAGTCAATATGAAAATGTACAAATCATCGACCATAATTTATTATTCACATCTTATTCTTCCTCAATCAATTCGCAACGAGAATAACTGAAAATACAATCAAACATAAAATCACATATTCCATTGAAAAAGTTATCCATTCCTAGAATATGATTAAACTCTAAAATAGCTTACGTCTTTATCCAAACGAGCACTAGAGATATAACTTTGATCGTTTAAACCAAATCTAAACCGATCCAAACCGATTTTTTTCAGTTTTAGGTCAATAGATTTTTTGTTTGGGTATAGATTGAAAAATTAATAAACCGACTTACTTGGTTTGGGTTTGGTTTTACTTAAAAAAAACAAATTAAGCAAACCGAACAGAATTAAATTTGAACACATGATTATTCATATTAGTTATTTATTAGTCATTATTTTTATATTAAAAACTATATTATTGTTATAGTATTAATATTCATAAAAAATGAATATATTAATCTATACCATTTGTGGAAGATCAAATTTGCATAAAGAATTAGAAACAAAGTTATACGCGAATAACGGGGGAAGACAGGAATAGCCCATGAGATGGGATGGCCCATGTAATTCCGTTTTTCCGCACGAGGCGATCAATCAGTGAGCCTTCGATAGGATAGAGGCTAGTCAGCCATGGGAAGCCCACAAGAGGCTGGTCGGGCATCAGCGATGGCCCGACCAGACCAAGAAGGATCAACCATTCGTCCAACCTGAGTAGGGACGACCAGAAGGCATGGGCTCAGCTATCCTGACTTGGTCCGACCAAAGAGCCAGGCTTGGCTGAAGAAGAATGCCTATATGTCCACTTCATAAAGATAAATGGCAACTGCAGACATCGTAGCGGCGGGCGACTGTCAGGAGACGGTTATGTTGCAAGATTGTACGTGGCGGCCGATCCTGATGCCAACTGGATGAATCCATCCGTATACATGATAACTTCACTCCCAAGAGTGAAGACGGCACGCCCTCATCTGATATAAAGGGTGAGACATCATCGTCTCCAGGAGGCATGCAAACACACACACTCTCACTCCTCCTGCAAAAATGTCCTAAAACCCAAGTGGGATTTCTCTAACTATGAGGACTGACTTGAGTATTGGAGGGGCGTTAGCCAACACCACACTGATGTGAGTTGCAAGTGCCCGAAGCAGGAGACGGAACCAGGTGATTCACTGGAGGAACCCCGTCGACCACGAAGGGAAGCTGCATCCATTCCTTCTCGGATCCCTCAATCAAAGTCCAGATCACTTTCAAGGTCCGCCCAGTGGAGGAGAACCAGAAATCACCCCCACACCATTAATCTTGATATTTATATAAAGTTGTAAGAAACCCCTAAAAAAACACTAATCAACCCAAATCGCTAAGAAGAAGAAAAAATAGGTATATACATGTTTTTTTCTTTAATAGTTCGGTTTGGTTCAATTTAGTTTGGGTTAATCAAACAAAATTTGGTTCGGTTTAGTTTTAGATTTTCGGTTTGGTATTTCAATTCGGTTTTTATTATAATTTTGTTCAATATGAGTTTCCTAAAAACCGAGCCAAACCGATTGAATTGCACCCCTAGTGTCTACTCCATTATCAATGTATAAGATTCTACCATAGTGTATGAAATATATTTTTTAAAAATAAAAAAATACAGCATTGTATTTTAATATATTAATTATTTTATGTAACAATATCAATAGGAGAGTGTATTATTAAAAAAAGGGTTAAATGCATATAACCCCCCTAAAAGTTATTGTACATTCATATCGCTTCCTCATTAATATTCATATAAATAACCCCCTATATTGTGATCTGATTAAGAATTTAGCTCCTTTAGTTAACTGTCCGTCAAAAACAGAGAAATATGCATGGAATATTCTGTGTGTTAACATTGAAGTCAATTCATATATTTATATAACTCCCTAATCTGTCAAAAAAAAAATCAAAATGAGCCAAACAAATTATCATAATATCATTTCCTCACCAAATACCATTTGATTCCTTTTTCTTCTTCCCTAACAGTCACATTTCTAACCATTACAATGGTTCATGATTTAAACATAATTGAACTCTTATTTCTTCTTCTTACCCTTGTTTCCACGCATCACCATTTCTTCTTCTCCCTTCTTCCCCTTGTTTCGAAAACAAGTTGTATATTTTTTCTTCTTCGGGAGAGGTGAGGGCAGAGAGAATACTGAAAGAGACAGAGGGTCAAATGAAAGGGAAGCGGAGGCTTTTTGTTTGGGAGAGGTGACGACAAGTTTGTTTTATAGGTTTGAGAGAGATGGAATACGTTTTAGCCTTTTTAGGCCTAGTTTGGCATAGTGATAAGAGTTTGGGATAAGAAAAAAATTGGGTTAAATCACTTATTATCCCATATGGCATAAAAAATTAGGATAAAGCATGGACAATTGTCCACATTTTGATATAGAAAATGGGGATAGTTTGTTCTATGTAAAAAATGGAACAGACTTTGTCTCAATTTTTTATTCTTATTTTGTAAAATTAGGATAACATTTATGACTACCCTTCCAAAAAACAAAAAAAAAACAAAAACCATAAAAAAGAAAGAATGTGTTCCACCAAAAAATATTAATATCTCATTAATAAGAAGGGCAGATTTGATTTTTTTAAAATAAATTAAAAGTTATCCCATATTTGATCCAAAAGCATATTAAGGATAAGAACACAAAAAAATGAGGATAATAAAAAGCATTACCAAATACAAATCTGGATAAAAATAGTGTTTTTTTATCCTTATAAATTAGGCTAATTTATCCTAAAAATTTATCCATTTACCAAACTAAGCCTTAAGTTTAAAGAGGGTATTGGGAGAATTTTGGTCTTTTTCACAAGGCAGGTTAAGTTAACCACTGCAATGGTTCGACAAGATAAAAGCAAGAGTCAGGGGGTTTTATGCAATTAACACAATAAATGGGAGGGTTATATGGATATTGATGAAGGCGTATGGATATCCAGTAAGTAACTTTGAGAGGGTTATATGCATTTAACTCTTTAAAAAACAAGTATGGATTGTGATTGGCACTGCACAAAAGGTTGTACATATCAGTACAGGGAGGTTATGTGAGTGGAAACATTTTAGACTTAATTATTTTTACAGTACAAAACTTAGATCACACATTTTTTTTAAAAATTAAATATTATCTAATGAAGTATATTCTTTGACAAAAAAATGTATATCGTTTCATTTCAAGTTTAATGAATCATGTAAGAAAAAAAATTTAACGAGATATATACATCATCTAACGATATATGTGTTTCACTATATTTTTAACAATATATATATATATATATATATATATATTGGACTGTATAAAAAAACTGGAGTATAACAGTGTCCTGAGATTGGTGGACGTGTCCAGTTGATTTTCGTCGTACCCATGGGCCCAATGTTTAATTAACTCGGCCCACTTAATAATAAGACAAGTCTATCACGAAATACATAGATTTTTCAAATGAATAAGATTATTTGCAGGTGCAGCCCATTTTTCAGCCTCAATTTTAATCTACACGTGTTTTAAATTTTTTAAAAATAGTATATCTCATTTAATAAAGAACATGCTTCTTTAAAAAAAAAAGAAACATATGCTCCATTGAATTGCATGTATGCATTTTTTTAGAAAATGTAAATTTTTTCTATCAATGCACATACATTATTAATATGGGTATATGCTTCTATTATTTTCTATCGATGCATGTGGAACTAGAATTGAGGTTTGAAAAAAACTGTGTAACAACACTAGAATTGAAGCCTGAAAGTCCGGCGCCGGGCCTGGGCCTGATTCTGGGGCATTCGAGCTGGCTCCCGTATGTTCGTGAGGAGCAATACAATAAATGAGTAACATGTAATCTTATATAATTTTTATTTGAATAGTAGTTGAATTATGCAAATTTTTGACATTTATGTAGGTAAGGCTGGTAAACGAACCAAGCCACTCGGACTTGGCTCGGGCTCGGCTCGGTTTGAGCTCGTTCAGGCTCGTTCATTTAGATAAATGAACGAGCTTGAACAAGTTTTAAAGCTCTTTAATAAAGAACATGCTTCTTTAAAAAAAGAACATATCTCATTTAATAAAGAACATGCTTCTTTAAAAAAAGAAGAAACATATGCTCCATTGAATTGCATGTATGCATTTTTTTAGAAAATGTAAATTTTTTCTATCAATGCACATACATTATTAATATGGGTATATGCTTCTATTATTTTCTATCGATGCATGTGGAACTAGAATTGAGGTCTGAAAAAAACTGTGTAACAACACTAGAATTGAAGCC
Organism: Acorus calamus; assembly: GCA_030737845.1. Classification (NCBI taxonomy): domain Eukaryota; kingdom Viridiplantae; phylum Streptophyta; class Magnoliopsida; order Acorales; family Acoraceae; genus Acorus; species Acorus calamus. The sequence goes on from CM060860.1 coordinate 32,371,282, forward strand.
TGAAAGTCTGGCGCCGGGCCTGGGCCTGATTCTGGGGCATTCGAGCTGGCTCCCGTTTGTTCGTGGGGAGCAATACAATAAATGAGTAACATGTAATCTTATATAATTTTTATTTGAATAGTAGTTGAATTATGCAAATTTTTGACATTTATGTAGCCAAAATGTAGGTAGTAATCTACTTAGGTACATGTAGTTATTTAGTTTTTCAAATAATTAATTCATTTAATAGTTTAATTTTTAAAAATTCAATAAATGTAAATATATTTTTTAACATTATACTTTTAATTTTATGTTATTTTAATATTTATATACAAATGAATAATTTAAAATTAAAAAATCAAAAGATATAAGATGTTTAACATCTATAAGCCCGCTCATGGACTCGAAGCCCGGGCTCGGCCTGTCATGCCTAGACCAGTGGGCAGGGCATAGGCCCATGATTTTTGGCCGCAGGTCGGCCTGGCCCGGGCCCGCCAGCCAAGGCCCAGGGCCTAGACCCTGTTTCAACGGGTTAGTTTGGCCCGGCCTGTTGTTCATGCCTAAATGAAATTGGTTACTATTCTTAAATATTAAAAAAGAGATAATAATATAGATATTATGTTACATAATTAGTTGATATACTAAACATATTATTAAAATATATACTCTTTTGAACGTATCATTTGCTTTTCTAGGGACCGAGCATCTCCCATATGAAAGCCTCCATATTTGAAAGAAATTCCCTTTTGAAGTGGGTTGCATTACAATCATCACCTTTCATTTTTTTCTGTTATTAATATTATTTTTAATATTATATTAAAACTCATTAATGGATGTTATTAATATTAATATATTTTTAAAAAAATTATGCTATTGAAAATGTCTCATTGACACCTTTAAATGAGTCTAATATTAAATGATTTAGGTGTTATTTTTATATTAGTAATTTTTTAATTAAATAACATAACATATTTTGAATAATCAAATATGGGAATCTATTTAACCTACCCAAAAAAGAAACTAATTTAATATTAGTCTCATTTTAAAGATCTTGATGGGACTTTTTCAACTATATTATTTTTGTTAAAAATGTATACAACGTTGAAATAATTAGTGTATACAATGAAAAAAAAACGTAAAAGGAATTCTAAATGTGTTTGGCAGATATTTTAGGTATTTAAAAAGTAAAAGATTATTTAGGCGCCTTGGCGGTGACTTCCAAAATTAGAGGTCAAAATCTAAATCTTTAAATCTGAGGTCCGAGGAGTGATTGGAGTAAACCACTCTTCAAATTTAGAGATTTGGAAGGTGGTTGGACTTGCTCTTATCCCCTTAAGAAAAATGGAGCGTTGAGACAGTCTCATTATCTTCTTTATCCAACTGTGTGTGCATTACCCTTTCTTCCAAAGTGTTTTGATTTTTTCTTTTAAATATATACTTTTTTTTATTAAAATATATAGAATTATGAAAAGTAAAATGTATACTTTTTAAATTTTAAATTTTCAAACATTGTAGTAGTGGAATATACACTGCATTAAAATAATTCTAATTGAATGTGTAAGCTAATAGGGACCGTCTCTAGGAGGCAGAAGAGACTCCATAATAGGTTGAATGCATCGACTCCCATCTCACATCACAGTAACAATATACAAACCTCTTTAGAAATATTTACATGCCATATAAATGAACTTTAAGTCATTATAATAAATACTTCATTTTTACAAAAAAAATAAAAATAATATGCATTATTAGATGAAATATACTATTTTTTAAAAATAAAAGAGTAGGCTGAAAACAAGGCTGATCAACATTTTCCTTTATCACTTAGACTAGTGTATATATTTGGACATATCAATTACTTGAAAAATATATGTATCTACTCCAGATATGAAAAGAACAGTAATGAATACAAATATTATTATTTGTATCCAAATGATTTAGGATAAGATACATATATTAATGTATTTAATCCATTCATTGATAGGTTTTGACATGCATAAAGATTCAACATTTTTCATCTTTGTCTAAGACACATAAAACTCACCTCCTACTAACAATGAACTACTAAAGCCCTGTTTGGAAACAGGTTTAGGCAGCCTTTAAAATTGCAGGTAGCTGATTTTTCAAAACCCGTTTCCAAATAAATAAATTGTGATCAAAAGCTACAAACAAATATCTGTGAAAAAGTGTCTATAATCTGAGTTTTTCAGAAGCTGTGGAGAGACAGCTTCCTGTAAAATTAGTTTTAAACTCAACTTTTACCTAAAATTAATTGTGTAATAGTGCAACCCAACACGTCCTAAGCTAGAGACTATTGAGAGGATTAATTTAGTTGAGCGATGTCTTGAAATCGAGGCCAAACAGGTTTTGCATTTTTACAAATTGCTTTCAAGACCAGTCTCTCCCTACCCATAATGCATATGCCACTAAAAATGGTTTATGTAACAGAGAACAAAGAACTATGTCACCCCCTTTCTTTTTTTTTCTTTTTTTTTAAAAAAAAAGGGTAGATATTGTCCCTTTTTTTATTATTCATGAAAAAAAAATAAAGCCTGAATTTAAAATGAAAGAATACTTGAGAGAAACAATAAATAAATAAATAAATTACATATCCACACCCTAGGTATGATTCGGCAGGGACACAGCAGGTTTGAAGAAAAAGAATCCGCCATAAAATTAATCATTCACCATAAAATTATAAGCAAATTGGTAACATCATTAGTACCCCCAAAAATTTAATCATTTTTAGATGATCTTATTAGATAATAATATAATTATATTTCACAATAAATAAAAAGGCGCTTATATCATTATCACCACTAAAGTTTACCGTTGTAAAAATAATGACCAAAGGAGACTACCATGGCTTCGAAAACGGTGGACCACTTGTTTTTGTCTTTGCCCACCAGCAACGAGGCTGTGGCATATCCTCAGAAACTTGGCACCACTGTTGTCAAACCTAAAAATGTATTTCACACACTTTCATAAATTGTTTTTTAAATGATAAATTTCACCTAATGAGATACATAATTTTATTAAAGATTAATTATTACATACTCCAATTGCTGTGGATAGACTAATTTATAGTGTGTGAAAAAATTTCTAACGAGAAGTGTATCTTGTTACAGTTAGAGAGGGGTAGTCGATTGAGACTTTGACAGACTTCTGCAAACATTATTTAAGTGATGGATTTTTGTATACTTTGCAGACTTTTATAGTTTTTTTTACATACTTTTACAGATTTTCATAGATGGGTTGACTCTCATGGACTTGTTTTTTTATTTTTAAAATAACAAATTCAAATACAAGTTTATTCTCATATACTTAAAATATAATGTTTATTTTATATATGTCTAAGCATTACAAAAGCATATAATTGATATAGACATATATATTGTGTTAGAAATAGAAACATCTTAAAGGCAAATCAAATCAATCGTTATAGAGTTATCATACATGTAATCAAATAAATAATAAAGGAAATATATATCTTTGAAATAATAGTGGATCTAAGCATATAATATATAATAAATAGTAATGAAAATGATTGATTGCAACACAAGCAAATCTACAATTCTAGACATTCATCAAACATATGAGCTGATATTAATATTTCATACATATGCACATTCATCAAAAATTAAAAATATAAGTCATATTTTGTAAAAAATACAGAAATCATAAAAAAACTGAAATAAATATGAAAGATATGAGATAACCAACATAAAAAAAAACAATTATAAAAAACAACATAAAAATAAAAAAAATAGAAAACAAATGGAGTTTTGTAAAACAAAGAAGAAGATATTGACAATGCGAAAATCAAATTATATGAGAATCCCACCTATATGGGTGAAATGTTATAATGATTTTTTCTTTTATATTTCTCTCTTCAAATCCATAAAAGTCCATCACTCATGAAAGTATTAATAAATACTATTAAAATTGAATAGCACATAACATTATGTATACAATAAGGAGTCTCAATTAAATAATTTGATTTTTTTGTCCACAAAATAATATCTCAATTGAAAAACATTTGACTTTTTATCTACGGATTGATGTCTCAATCGAATAGCGTTTGAATTTATGTTGATGAACTAAAATTTTAATTGAATAACTTAGAATTTAAAAATTCATAGACATTGACTTTTTATTTATGAAAATCCTAATTAACTAACCCCATTAGTGAGTGTGGCTGAGTGTATATCGCACCTTACTTATTGAAACTTGAAAGTTGATAACTATATATTTCACAAATAAATGAATAAAAAAGGAAAGAAAAAAACATCCTTTAGAGTATATCCAATAGATATGTTAACTCACTAGTTAGTGTCATATTTTTATAAAAGATGTAAAAATAGTGTTCCAATGGAAGTGTTAAGGGTATGTTAAATGTGGGTCTCACCTGTCATATGTTAGTTTTCATGTTAATTTTAGCTAGTGCTTTAGCCAACCAAATGTGGGTCTCACCATTCAAAATATTCAAAAAAATATTATTTTGGATGAGTGGAGAGCTTTGAGTGGGTGGAGAGATAGACCCACTATTGTTTTAACTAGTTATTTAGCTAGTCCATTGGAGCAACAACCACCAACTAAATGAGAATGGAGTAAATGAGGGTCTAATTAATAGATAAAATGTTGACATGTCACTTTAACATCTTAATTAGCTAACATGTCCATTGAAGATGCTCTAAGTAAACTAGTGTCACCATCACTGTTCCGAGCACTTCCTCCTGTTGGAACTAACATCACTTTCAAAACAAAGTCAAACCCCATCCACTTGGAACTAACAAAGTGGAAGTAATAAATGACCTCCCATTATTTATCCTAATCATGAATTCAACCTTTATTTTTATTAATTAACATTAAACATATATGATGAACATATAGATATATATGTTATACCACATTGCTTGCTAATATCATCCCTTCCAATCTACTAGCGTGGGTAATCCCTGAGGAGACAAGGTCCATGTATCGAGTTTCCACGTTTCTTTTTCATGGGATAAAAAGATATTTATACACATAGTTATTTTACAGTTTCATGAGTCTCATTGAACCACTTACACTATGTAATGGGAAATGGATATATATTTGAAGCTGGCATTTTTTTCTTTCAATAAGTGTAGTTGTCGAAAGTCTGTCTCTAGGTGAAGATCCTACACCAAGAAAGCGTAGGAGATATCGGTGTGGTGTTGGTCAAAGGACTTCCAACGCTCAAGTCAGTGGAGTGAATGAAGAAGATGAAGATGAAGAAGATGATTCTATCACTAGAAGATTATGGTATTGTTTGAGTGCTTTCTTGTGAATGTCACCCTTCTCTTCCCTTCCCTTACCATTTAAGCCAAGTGAGTGGTCACGTCATTTTTCACCCAGACGTCTCTCTGTCTCGACTGAAATATTTTGACATGGAAGATTCTGTAGGATTCGAGACTGGATTTGTTATGATATCGTGGCCGCGTGTTGTCCTCTCATTAGTTCTATCTGTGACTGCAACGAATAGCGGCATGCGTTTTGTAGGGGTTAGGACACGTCTTTGCCAATTCTACGAAGCAGAACAACCTTGACTTTGTCTTACAGTGTTAGTGGTCCCCTCCTCTTATGGTTAAGATTGGGTTCGACCCCATGTCATGATGGTTAGTCTCAAGGACACTCCAATGATCATATTGGGTATAAGTAGTTAGTCTGGTCGGCTGGCCTTAATTGTCCTTGGACCATTGTTGGTATGGATGCCCTTGGTCTCTCATTGATATAGTACCTTTGATGGGGAGACTGTGATATGAGCCGTTCTACTCGGGTGGCACTCCCCAAGAAGGACTTTGCGAGCAGGGTTTCTTGAGCAGGATTCCCCGAGTGGGGCTCCCTGAACAGATCTCTGGATTGTTCTCATTAACTGGTCGATATTCAAATCTGGGCCAAGTCATGCTACATATTTAATCGACTTGTTGTGACACTGGCGCCCTTGAGGAGAGCACGTGATTTTCCCTCTACAATACCTCATTTGAAATTTTTTATGTTGAGTCCATACAATTCATTTGAATACATATCTTATTTTTTAATAAATATATATTTTCTTAGATGATTTATACCATTTATATAATAATCATCATGAGCACTATGAACTACATTTGAAGATGGAAAAGGGAGCCTAACATTTTTTGAAATAAATGTCAAGGGGGTCACTGAGGGCCATTTGGATGTAATTTCATATGAAAAATAAGGAAAGTGAAAATCTAAATTATAAAAAGTTAACAAAAAGAAATCATTTTTATAACAATTTTTTGTTGTTTGTACTGGTGATGAAAAATTATCTAAATTTTTTTTAATTTGCATTTCCTTTCATTTGTTCTTACACTAGGCGAAAAAAATCCACCTTTTGTAACAAGACAAAAGAGACATAGGAAAATTAAATAAAACGTCTTCTCCTTTTTTCACACAATTTTTAAATTTTTTCTGAATTTTATTCTTATTGTTTTTGCGTGTATAAACACAACAATAGGAGACGTTCATATTTTTTGCATGTATAAACACATCATTAGTATACGTTTATATTGTTGACGATGTCAAATATGTTATGAATTTTGGATCTTTGAATAAACAAACAAATCAAAATCAAAGACACAAAAATTTACGTGGTTCGGCAAGGTTTGCCTACGTCCACGGAGCACAGCAAAGATCAATTCACTATCAATGAGAAATTGTTATAATGGTCACACCGAAGATAACAACCCTATAGCCTAATGAAAAATATGAGATGCTCTTGCATACTGACATCTCATTAAGAGCAAAAAAGTTAATACACGGAAGACACCCCAAAAAAAGTCCGACCCTGCGCAGCGCTAACAATTCTCTGCGCACATCATCAAACTCCACAATATATAACAAAATAGTCTAATATAATATGAAACTTTTGGTGATATTAGTTTTAGAGAAATAATCCGCATATATAGTTGAATCCAATCAATTTTGTAAAATATACACTGGATTATCAAAATATATACTGTTATGAAAAATAAAATATATATTTAGATACAATAATACTAATTTTATACACGTGTCAAATAGATGTAAATCTAAATGTATAAGGTGTAACTATAATATTGACACGAATAACACAATATAAATTTTTGGGATTTTTGCATATATACCCCTGATAAATATTAATTTGGTTGTAATACCTCTATTAAACTTCCTTTTGCATCAATACCCCTGATAAAGTTTAAGTTAGTGCATCCATGCCCCTAAGACGGACGCCGTTAAGAACCCGAGTTGAACCATGGTTGCAGTACTTAACCCCATGTGTAAAAATACACATTTGCCCTCATTGAAAACATAACAAAAAAATCCCAAAACATCCCAAATAAACTCAACACATTCGACATCTCTCCTTGCGCCGTCGCTAACCCTAATCCCCTCCATTTTTTTCATCCTCTTTTTGGTGAAATCTTTATGAGGGGGCTTCGAAGGAGTCTCGTGAGGTCTGTCAAAGGTCGGCTGATCTCTCGAGCAAGTGCAACATCATCTCGCATGTTGGATTCGAATGCCTTCAATGAATCCAATCAGCCCAGTCATCATGCACTGGTAAGTCTCACTTATTCATAGTTACAGTTGGTCTGATTTGAAGTATTTTGATTGTTTGAATGTTTTTTCAAGTATTGTCATCGTTTTAGTGGTTTTTCCATGTTTTTCAATGTAAAAGTTGTTTTAATACATGTTTTATTCATATATACATGTTATATGTGGTTTGAAGAATAATTTTTGAATTAATTAATATGTAATATGCTGGATAAGGGGGGTTTGTAAAGGTGAAAGAGAGAAAGTGGAGAAGATGTTGGGGGGTTTTGTCATAGTTCAATCGGGGAAGACAGGGGCAGAAATGAGATTTCACAGGCAACTGACGGAGAGAAAACAAAACAAACAAACCATAGCTCACGGAACATAACCCGAGGGGCATTGATGCACTAACTTAAACTTTATCAGGGGTATTTATGCAAAAGGGAGTTTAACAGAGGTATTACAACAAAATTAATATTTAACATGGGTATCTATGCAAAAATCCCTAAATTTTTTATTCTATGTGACATAGAATAATAAGTTTCTATATCATGTATAATATAATAAAAATAACATAATAAATCTTCACAGAATTCAACAATGATAAATACTGTAAATAGTTTTAATTATTTAAATTTGAATAAATCGACATGCTTTAATTAAATATGAAATTGAATTTTAAAATATATTTATGATTGATTTAAATTGATTAAATTATTAAATTTTAAATAAATAAATAAGAATAATTTCTAAATTTATGAGGATAAAAACAAAAACAAAAAAGCTGGGTGGCTTTCCTTTTAATAAATAGTTATATATATACTAATTTCTTTTTAAAAAATAAAAAAAAACTCAAATCCAGCTGTCCATTTGTGCCCAAATCCATGGATCAATGCTATCAGTCTCTAATTAGATGTTGATAAATGTTTCAAATTTTAAATTTTAAGTCCTTGTTTAGATAGCGGAATTGAGTTATTCTGGATAGATAACTATATCAGTATAGATAACAAATCTATAAGAATAAGAAATTTTATGTTTGGTTATGTTTTTTTTATTCTAATTGAAAAATGTAAGAATAAATGTTGAGTTGTTGAGTTGATAAAGAATAAAATATAAATTTAACATGTGAGTCCTTTGATGTATAAGATGTGTTGATATGTAATTTGATGTGATAAAATATAAAAAATTGATTTGACATGTGGGTCATGAGAATAGATAAAGTGAGTATAGCTTATCCTATGGATTACTTAGAATTGTTATACTATTTTATGCTCATTTAAACTGACTTAGTAATATCAAGTTATACCATATAAACAAACAATCATTTTCTCTATCTATTGTTATACCATCTTTATACTACCTTTACTCGTTCATTCCGTTTGCCACTGGGGGAAAGTGATTATCATGAGAGATTGTTGGGCAACTCTCTCGACCCATCTCAAAATCCATCGCCCCCCGACAAAATCACCTGCGACAACCGGTCTTCCACCCAGGTCACTACACAAAACCGTCTATAACCGGTTTTGACCGACCGCACTATATACCCAAAAAAAAAAAAAAAAAAAAAAACAGTGCTCTGTCACTGTTGAAAACACTTCATCAGACCACCTCACAAGTTGCTCACTATAAATTATTAAAGTTTTCATTTTTAAAAAAATAGAGTCGAAAAAACAAAATCAAACCCTAGATTTGGCCCCCAAAGATCTCAATGGAGTACTCGAGACCCTAGAAATCCCGACACGATGCACCTGAAGAGCATTGTGAGGGACGGGATCGGGAGCCTGTCGAGGAGGCGGGGGAGGCCGAGGTCGAAGTCGGCCGCGGCTGCGTCGGCGGCGGAGGATGATCCATCGGGCTTCGATGTCGATCTCGAAGGGAGGGATGGGGGGAGGTGTTGGGCGGGGCTGCCGCCGGAGCTGCTGAGGGAGGTGGTGAAGAGGGTGGAGGAGGGCGAGGGGGTTTGGCCGGGGAGGAGGCACATCGTGGTATGCGCGGCGGTCTGCAGGTCGTGGAGGCACATGTGCAAGGAGATCGTCGGGTCGCCGGAGACTTCGGCCATGCTCACCTTCCCCATCTCCCTCAAGCAGGTCCAATGTGCTCATTTTTCACTTTGGTTGTCGTTGTTGTGTTGTTTTGATCTTGGTTGTCTGTTCGTCTTCTTGGTGGAATTGCGTGCCCTTTTTTTCAATAAAAAATCATGTGGGGAGTGTTGGATGTTGGAAAAAGAGTCTAATTTTGGGGAAATTATTATTATTATTATTATTATTATTATTATTATTATTATTATTATTATTATTATTATTATTTTTATTTATGTGTAATGTTTTAAATTGCCTGTTTTTGAGATGCGATGAATAGAATTGTTATTGATGGTGGGTTTTTGGTGATTGTTTGATGAGCTTGGTTCGGTTTTCAAATTTGATTTTGGAAATTTTGAGTTTGTTAGTATCGGTCTCTCAGTTCTCTTTTTTGTTTTTTGATGCCACTATTATCTTGTTTTTTGCGGCATTTAGTATGTTTTTTTTGGTGAAATATGGTTGTGGTCTGATCATTTTTATTCGGTGTTCATTAGTAATTGATTGCATTGCTTCAATGCCTCATTTCAATTTTCTCAGATTTCAGCTCAATTTCTCAAGGTTTGTAGTTTTTTTTTCTTTTTCTTTTGTTTTTGTTTTTTTTTCTTTTTAAGTTTTTTTTGTGTGTTAATATAGGGTGTTTGAACAAAGTTTTGGTTAGATGGGTCTCATTGTGTCTGGTTGTTCTCTTATTGAGTTAGTTATCACATGTGTAAGTTACTATTGGAATTGTCTTGTGGGATTTCATTGGTGGGTTATTAAAAAGGTTTTCTGGTTTATGTTTTCTGGATACTGTCATGTATTTTACTGCAATCACTCATTTTCTTGAGTTTCTGATCTACTACATGAATTTCTGCTCTATTGGACATCAAATAGAACTGTATTCTTGCACATTTTCAAGAAATTGTGGCAAGAAATTGTTGGCAATGTTAGGACTTAAAAAGATACCCTATTTCTTGGGTTTCAATAGCCTCCGAAGATGCTGGGAAATTTGGACTACAAAGTCTTATCTCCTGGCCACCTTGCATCCATCTCACTGCACAGTGCATACTAATCTCCATTACTCCAGTCCACACTGAGGAAGGTTGGATCTGACAGCAATATCTCAAGGTCTTCTCTGCCGTCGGTATTCGCTTCTAATGATATTAGCCCACCATTTCCTTGACCCAGTACAAAAACTCCTTGCTGCTGAGTAAGAAAAACAATATTGAATTCGTTAAGGCTTTTTAACCCAACTCCCCCTTGCAATTGACTTCTGCACCCTCTTCCTCATTTGATTATATGGAACCCTTCCCCTCATCTGAACACTTTTTACCAAAAAAAGACTTACCCTATATATACCATTTCCCTCAGACTGTCTTTGGGTATCAAGGAAACACTTTTTTTGAGACTTGAGAGTAGAGACATGCTTCCCACCGTATGACAACACTTCACTTTGCACCTTGATTCTAGATCTTTTTGATATTATTTTCGTTTTTAAGATCACAAAGTTGGCTGAAATAAATCAAGTTTCTCCAGGCAAAGGCCCTTTTTTTAAGCATGCAATTTGACAAGCAAATGCATAAGGAGTTGGAGAGGATGAAGAGAAGAGGATTTTTTCTTATATTTTTATGAGTGAATATAGCTTTATAATTTTTCCAAGTGGATGTAACTTGACTACTAGTCTTACTAGTTTGATGATGTTCCACTTCAGAAACCTGAATCTCTCTTTATTTTGTACTGTTGAAATTTCTTTTAGTTCTGATTTCTAAATTTGTGGGAGTTGATATGTGATTTAGTTTTCCTTGTTGAATTTTATAGCCTGGCTCTCGTAGCAGTCCGATTCAATGTTATATTAAGAGGAACAAGGCAACATCATCTTACCATCTGTACTTTGGTTTGAATACTGGTGAGAACTTTATTGAAATCATTTTCTCACGTTCCCTTTCTGTTTGTATTAGGATTCATTTTCAATTGTTTGATCAGTTTAAGAAAACTTGATTTCGGTTTCTCCATTTATACCTTGATTGGTCGAGCTAATACTCTAATTCATAAGAAATCCTTTGAGGTATATGGATCCCTCGACTGTTATTTGTATTATCAAAACAAAAAAAATATGCTCTCGGAACTGGTTGGATGATAGAGGAGGTTTTGCATTGTTGGTGTTTTTTTATATATTGGCTGAACGAAAAATTTTCTTCTATATTCTTGGTGGAATATTCTTATTTTGTTTATAAACCCTATGACCTTTAGGAAGCATCCATGCCGTGGAGTTTTGGGTGTAAATTGTAGAGTACATTGTTTTGTGCTTGGAGGAAATGAGGTTTTGGAAATTGTTTGTTGTCCTTGTTCTGCTCCTGGTATAGTCTACCAGGATATGCACGAAATGTAAAATATGTTGTTCTTGATGGCTACTGTCTATGACCAAAATAAATTTAATTATGTACGGTGTGGATCTTAATGCTCTCTATGAGAATAAGATTGGTCGTATAATTCCTTGTACTTCTAGATTTGTTTATCTTTGTGGATACATTGTATCATGTATTGATGGCTTTTAGTTGTCATGTAGAAGATTGCTTTTCTCTCTTGATCGTGCACATCTTGCTTGCATTCATTTATACCCATTACCTAGTTAGGTATTAGAGTAGATTCAGATGAGCCATTTAGTTTTAATGGAAAAAAGATTTGTATGTACTTTTATCTTGAAATGGTGTTATGGTCATGTTTTCAAGCTCTGTAGTGGTATAGTTACATGTGGTACTTGTATATTGATAGCAAACTGTATAATTTTAATTACATTGCTGAAGTTGTATCGTCAACCCTTTATCCCAGCATATAAAGTAGTCAACAGTCAACAGTATAAGGTCCCATGCTGAAATTAACACTGAACACATCTAAATTTTCTCAGTGATGACTTTGAATTTTTTTAGCTAGATTTTAGCTAAACTAACCGCACTGATGTGAATAATCTTCCTCTGTGGCGCTGGTGTTTTTAGTTTTGATAAACTTGTTTTAGATTAAATATGTAAATTGAAGAAAGACTGGAAACCGTGTGAATTGAGGTATTGATCTAATGCCATTCTTGCATCCAGATATCTCTCGGAGTGATTTGAATGTATGCCTTTAGCCACATAAGATACGTCCAACGAAATGAACCAAACACATTTGTAACTATACTAATTAAGTACTTTCTTTGATGACATCTGGTTTGAATATATACATATATTTGAGGTAAGGTAAATAATCCGTAATGGAATTTTTATTTGAGTAACATGCATATACCATATTTTATGCTGCCCTACACATGCAGATTTCGTCTTCTCTTAATTGTATTCTTCAGCGACGGTTCCAATAGCATAGTTGAGTCCTTATCATTGCAAACTGGTTACCTCTATTGTTAACTACTGTTTGGCCCAAGTTCTGTTTTATTTTTTTTTATTATTATTATTTTGAAGAAAAGTTCTGTTTTTTTTCTGATAAACAGATTCTAGGGTACTGGAAATCTGGTTTCTCATCATGTTGCACAACCAGTTATATGCACATGGTTCAACATTTCAATATTTTCATTGTTTCTAATATTCAGTTTTGATGCAGAAAATGGAAAATTTCTTCTAGCTGCTCGAAAAATCAGGCGCCCTACCCATGCAGAGTACATTATATCCATGGTTGCAGATGATGCCTCACGCAACAGTGTTAACTACATGGGAAAGCTAAGGTGTGATCTACATGCATACACATGAATACCTTCTGTTTGCATCTTCTTTTCCTACAGTGTTTTTGATGAATTGTGCCTTCTAAAATTTGTTTTGCCCCAAATGCATAAAACCTAGTCTGTCATTATATATATATATATATATATATATATATATATATATATATATATAGTTGTCTGGGCGGATAGGCGAGCCTAGGTAGTGGCCAACCACCTAGGCGTGCCTAGGCGCGCCTAGACGGCGCTTAATTAAGATTATATTATTTAAATTGGTAATTATATTAAAATTGTTTATCTGTTTATCCTTTCTTTAATTTTTCCAAGAATACTACTTAAAATGAAGAAATGCTATTTATAAATAAAGAACACATGGAAGTAATTTATTGGTGCATGTCCATTTCAACAAAATTAATATAATCTTATCCTAGTGGCATTAAAAAAGGAGAAAATGGGGAAGAGATTGAGAGAGAATGAGATAAGAGTTCAGAAATTTTGAGAAGAGATAGGAGGGAGACAAAAAATCAATAGAGACTCACTTGGACTAGGAAAATTCGTTGCACCGTTGATCGCAGGGTAGATGATGTTTCAATATTTCGATCATGTTTTTTTTTTATCTTTTATTTTTGAGGTTGGGCGAGAGATTGGGCGGGCTAGGCATGATTTAGGGGGGTAGGCGGGCCCAGGCGCCTGCCTAATTAACATGATATTAGGCGGGCGGTCGCCTAGGCCTATCTGGACCGCCTAGTCGCCTAGGCGGCGCCTAGGCATCGCCCAGACAACTATGATATATATATATATATAGAGAGAGAGAGAGACTTGTATATCTACTGTGATACCTATTTTTGTTGCATGCTACCTACTTCTATTAAGGCAATTGTATCATTGATTGGTGTATTTGAAGGATTTCTGTAAGTTGGTGGTAAGTTGAAAATCATCTTTCAAGCTCAGAAGTTGCATTGAAGTGAAATTGAGAAGGCATTTGAAAAACTGTTCTATTACTGGGAGCCGAGCTTTGGGAAAGTCAGCTAGCACCTCCTCTCCGTAAAAGATGACCAATGATCAAATCCTGGGGCACCAATCTTTAAAAAAAAGTAACCAATTCAAGCTTAGTAGTGTGAATGATACATTTGTAGTCTTATGCTTCAACATATTTTTTGGCCTTTAAGTTTTAATAATTTATGGGAAAAGAAGGGTACCTGAAACATTCACATGTAACTTGATGTTACTGTTTTACTTGCATCGCAGGTCAAATTTTCTGGGTACCAAATTCGCTGTCTACGACAGCCAGCCCCCTTACAGCGGGGCTGTGACATCCACTGGGCGTTCCAGCCGGCGTTTCTACAGCCAAAAGGTCTCCCCCAAAGTCCCTTCGGGCAGTTATGGTATCGCCCACATCGCCTACGAGCTGAACATGCTCGGGACACGTGGACCCCGTCGAATGCGTTGCACCATGCACTCCATCCCTGCCTCTGCTCTCGAACCCAATGGTTCAGTCCCGTGCTACTACGACCACCCACTTGAGTCCCTCGAGGACTCTTTCTCCAGGCTTTCTCTCCCCCACTCGATGGAGCGGGTCCTTGAGGAGTCCAAGTTTTCTGACTCAACCAGATTTGCCAGCAGCACCCGGTTCACGGAGGTCTCGGTTGATGTTCCTGGAAAGCACGAGCCACTTGTCTTGAAAAACAAGGCCCCGAGATGGCATGAGCAGCTCCAGTGTTGGTGCCTCAATTTCCGTGGACGGGTCACCGTTGCATCAGTGAAGAACTTCCAGTTGATAGCTGCATCGGGTGAACAAGCAAGCACTGTAAACACCACCACCGCCACCACCACCACCACAACCACTTCACAGTCATTGGGGTCAACCGACCATGAGAAGATAATACTCCAGTTTGGCAAGATAGGTAAGGATCTGTTCACCATGGACTATCGTTACCCATTGTCAGCGTTCCAGGCTTTCGGTATTTGCTTGAGCAGCTTTGATACCAAACTGGCCTGTGAATGAGACAAGATGCAATTATTGGACCATCTTAAGAAAAGCACAAGAGTTTGTGAATGACATTTGCTTCTTTTTTTTTTGTTGCTGTTGGTTTGTTGGATGTGGCTTGCTGTGTATAATTCCAGGTTTGTTTGTGAGCTGAATTTGAAGTAGGAATGAATGCTATGTATGAACTGTGATGGATTTTGACGAACTTGAGATATATATAGTTTCTAAGTTACTATTGGTGCTTTACATTTTTATAACATTTTATATGAAGCTAGGTGGGTTAAATTACGAGTAGAATAGTCACAGAATTATTGTTCACCCAAGAGTGCTATTTCAATTTCACTCTATCCATCTACAAATAGGTATAATAAATGTGTGGAACTCTATTCTTTCATTCCACTTCCCATTCTGAAAGACAATGCACATTGCATGTCAATTGTAATGGAGGTGGAAAATGTTACATCTATTTATGTAGATTGCACACGTTTTTATTTTTATTTTAAATCATATGCTTATTTAATGGGGGTGTATTTGTATAAAAGATCAATTGATTGAAACCATTTATATCTAAAATCATATGCACATTCATATCTTGATATAGGGAGTGGAGTGGATAGGACTCACGAGATATATAAAATGATATTTGATACCGACATACCGAATAAAGTACTGAGTATAACAATGTTCATCATAGTAATGAGAATTGCTCACCTACACCGTCGAAGAACATTGGTGGATTTGAAATATGGTTTTTGAATAAAGTTACATCCATATTATGTAGTTATAAATATGTTTGGATTACGTATCTAAAATATCAAACAATTATTTGATATTCTAATATTAAAAAAATTATGGATGTTAGAATAGCCAATGTCTGGACATTAATTTCAATGTAAATATTTTTTAAAATATTTAAATTTGATATATATTATTATAAAATTATATATGTGCATTACTGCATTATATGACATTTAAATACCTTACATAAATGGTCATAATTTTAAATGAACCATTACATTATTTTTAATGATTTATAAAGGATGAGAGATTTTTTTGAAATATCAATTCTAATTCTTGCATATCTTTATCTTTAATATATTATTTGATAAGTCCGGTATGAGTGAAAAAATAAGGGAAAATTAATTAGGGGTCCTCAAAGTCACCCCTCTATTATATTTAGATCCCTAGTTTGTTTCAAGGTATTTTTGAGTCCCTATTGCTGAATTCCATTATTTCTAGTTTTAAACTTCAAAGTAACACTTTCTGTCTGTACCTTTCATTTGCATACCAAAAATATCTTTTGAACCTTTCATTTACCTAAATCATGTTTGTCATATGTAACAATGTACTGAAAGATTTAACAATGTACCCTAACATTATTTATGATCTAACAACATACTTAACAATGTACCTAGACGGAAAGATTAAAAACGCATTTTCAGTATACAAACAGAGGGTATATACAATCAGAAAGTGTTACTTTGGATCTACAAATAGTGTTGAAGGGGGTGCTTTCATTCAAAAAGAGTTGTCGGACCGGAGGTCCGCCTTCGAGTAAAGATCCGGTTCCTTGCACCTGAGAGCCTAGGGGATACCAGTGTGATGCCGGTCAAAGGGACTCCGATGCTCAAATCAGTGAAGTGAATGAATGGAGAAGATGAACTCAAGAAGAAGAAGACTCTAGAACTAGAATTGTTTATTTGTGAATCTCCCTTCTCTCCCCTCTTCTCTTGCCATTGTAGCCAAGTAAGTGGCCACGCCATTTCCTCCCCAGATGTCTCTTTGTCCCCATCGAAATCTTCTGACATGGAAAATTTTCCTGGGATATAAGACTGAGGGTTTGTTATAATGTCATGGTCACGTGCAGCCCTCTCACTAGCCCTAAATATGTCTGCAATGAATAGTGACAGACGGCTTGTCAACCTGAGATCATGCTATGAAATCGTGTTCAGGCGACACGGAGTACACATTCAAGACTGTACGTGGACTCCTCCTCCTCCTCCTTCAGATCCTCTCCCCTTGTCCCGTCGCCTCTGTTCCCCAATCTCTCTCTTCTTATGGAATCCTATTGTTCACTCCCTCTATCATCTTCTTTGGTTTTGCTTCTCGTGAATTTTTTTGTGTTTTGGTTATCATGTTTAATTGCATTAAAAAAACGCTTAGATCTCTCATAGAGAAGCTCTTCTTGAAGGAAATAATGAGATCGGAAGATCACTATGAGATCGATTAATTGTTGGTCGTCTCTCTGTTTTTTTTATTTTTTCATAAACATGTTAAGAACCCTAATCTTGGGCTTGAATTTTAGGGATTTATGTGAGTTATTCCATTCAAAAAGAGGATGCTAAGGAGGACACTAAATCCAAATAAAGGTCCAATCTTTTTAGAGTTATACGAGTTATTCCATTCAAAATGAGGATGCAAGGTTACCTTTGTTTTGGCTTGGGGACTGGTTTGAGTTGCACACACAGCTTGTGTGGATGCATTGAAATTGGGTCCTTACTGTGTATTATGTTTACCCTCTGTTTTTTTTCTTTCTTTCTTTCATCACTTCTCCTCATTTCCTTGCTAAAGGCATGTAACCTATGACATAAGTTATAAAGAGTACCTTTTACCTCAAAAAAAAAAGAAAAAAAAGAGGATGCACGGGAAACTAACCAGAACATTAGCCTACAATAATGTTATCAACAATATGTCTGTCCTTTAGAAATGCATATTGGTTTTGAGTCTTTAGACTAATGAGTTTGGGGAGGATTGAGGAACTTCTGTGGCCCTCTTTGACAAAATCTTGGTGGATTATCTTATAGCAAGGACGACATGATGAGATGACATGATGAGATAGGTCTGAATTGATCTAGAGCATCTGCTTTATGAGGTTAGGGTATTCAATATTAAAGTAGACTTCACCTGTTTGTGCAACTTCTCAATTCTGAAAATACTAATAACTGCTGCTACAGAGAAGGATTGGCCCATTTAGTAGTTGATAAGGCAATACATAGCCCCATAGCACATTGCAATGAAAAGAAAAAAGGGAGAGCAAAAAGAAGACAAGCCTTCTACAAGACGCTTCTCCTAACATGGTATCACTGCAAATTAAGAGACTATTCCTCAATGATAAATCCTCCTCGCGTGAAAAGAACGGATGAGACCCTCACAAAAATGACCCAAATCTGAGATGAATCTTTTCTACTGAGTCACGGACGTTTTCAAAACAAAAAGTGCTCCCCTGGAAGGTGACTTGATTCCTCGCAAGCCATAACGCCCAAATCGCCATCAGAATGAGGATTTGGGGGATTTTGGCTTTTTACTCTGTACCATCTTTAAAGTGGGTTTATGCATAATAGTTATTTTCGAAGAAAAATGAAGATCATTTGCTTTAGTCTATAATTTTATCAACTCATGAGATTTTTTGAGGAAGCATTTTCTACTAGCTTAAATGATAATACACTCTGCTTTTTTGAGCCAACAAGGATGGCTCCTTAAACCAAAGGGCAATGTCAAAATTACTATATAGGTTAAAGTTTCCTTGCATTCAGTAGTCTTGTCTGTAATAATTCTGCTGTTAACCGTTTACGAGTGCATTATCTATCAGGTCTTTATGATTATCTTCAAATAAAACTTGGTCAGTTGATTGCAAGTAATTATAATATATATAGGCTTCTTTTTATACAATATTTTCATTAGTAAAGACAGAGCAATAGAGCTGTCAGAAATTCTAAATAATCAACGATACCCCGCCAAACCAGCTCCCTGAGATGCTTTTATCTTCCATAACTAGAGGGGATAAAATTGATTTCAAGGCCTCAATTCAAATACTCTGCCAAGAATTAAAGTGTTCTCACAATGTACTGTACTTCCGCGGATTGCTATATACCATATATTTTGTAACACGTTATATCTGACCTTCATACAAAGTTATATGTGTTGATATTTAAAAAATGGAGTCATTGAATCAGAAACTTCATGAATTTTGTGTATCTATCATGGGTTTTATAAATTCAATTATGCCTTCCTATTCCCGTTCAGTTCCGCTCAAATGAGTTTGGTTTCCATCAATCTCTTCTGCGTTGCTTATGTTACTTTCTTTTTAGACCTTTTTTTTTAATATAGAAGGGACCCCTCGTGGCTGACCTTATGATCGAGCTGAGAATGCTACCATCGACTGTTTGTTCATGTCCCACAGAAAATTCTTTTGAATAATCGTCAACAAATAAGTGGGTAAGTCATCACAAAAACTCGAATTCAAGACCTACCCTTTGATACAGTATTGCAAAGGGTGCTTGTAGAGGAAAGTTTTTCATTTTCTTGTGACTTGTTTTCTTTCACTTTTACATCCTGAAAAAATTCGGAGGATTTACCTTAGTACACACTAAATTTATGGCTGGATTTACATAATAAGATGAGTTATTGTAGTCATAGTTTGGTTGTTCTCGTTGTTTTCTGCCAATGCAACTAGTTTCTGCAATAGAATAAAACTCAAACTCAAGACCTCTCAGTGGAGAAGGGTACCTTTACCAACATGTCAGGAGATGATTCGGTCAATTTAACTGACTTGATTAAATGGATAAGGCTCATTTTTCAGTCTCGATTCTAGTCCACACATGTTTTGATTTAAAAAAAAAATAGTATTCCTCATCTAATAAGTTACATGCTTTCATAAAAAATGAAGCATATACTTAAATGAATTGCATGAATGTCTTTTTAGAAAAATTAAAAAAATTGCAATGAAGCATATATTCCGTTAATGTGAGTATATTACACTAATAACACATATAAGATTGAAATTGAGACTGAAAAAAGAATGTGTGTATCAACACTTTTGATGGATAAACATGAATGTTTATCGTAGACTCCGTAAATAATTGTGGGAACGTAGTCGATATGCTTTCGTTACTAGGTCACATGTAGAGATTATTTTGAATAAACACTTGAGGATTCTAGAATTTATCTCGAACAATTCATACACACGGTGAAATTTGACTTGACTGATAGGGGATCATAATCATTAATGTGCATATATAGAATACTATACATTGCCTTGGTGACAATGAAGTTCAATGAAGATGCAGTGTGAGCTATGCATGACCAAGTTCTTTCTTAATTAAAAAATGTTATATATAATCAGCTCATCAATGCATGCCAACTATGGTTTTTTTAGCAAATCATGCTAGTAATGCAATCCTTAATGTAAATAATTGAAGGTTCTGCGTGCAGGTTTACAAAATTGGTGGCCTTATTAGGCAAAGCATAGATAAGAACAGTGCATACAGTAGATTGCCTCCTGTGATGCCTATGCTCAATGTTATTCGCCACATGTTAGGTAACCCAAATGTTTCTTGTACTAATTGCATTATTTGTGACAAATTGGTTTATTTATGAGACTTTACTAGCTTTGTGGATGTTGTTCAAGGCAAAATTTTACTCTTTTGACTGAAATTTGGATATGCTGATATAACAAGTGACTATAGAGCTGAAAATGATGTCTATCAAATTGATATAATCAACACCATATCTCCATTAATTATGTTGTATATGCACATTTGAGGCCCTGCTTAAGATCACTGAAGGGAAAGTTGGTCACAAATTCGGAGAGTTTGCTTTCACACGTAAACGATCCTCATGCGAAGTGGAGAAATGCTGCAACGAAGGGTGGCAAGGGAGGCAAAACTAAAAAAGTGATGACTGAATTTGTGGTGCAGCTTTTGTTTGGATGGACAACTAGCTTTCAGATTTCATAAGTTTGCTTTACATAAAATGATCTAGAATAGAAGGGAGTTGTTTAGATGTGTGGATATTATCATTACTTTAAGACATTTATTATGTTCAAATGAATTCTTAATTGAGCTGTTTGGGTGGGTTGTTCATTAATTACTATGATGATGATCGTGTCTGTCTTTCATAAACAGGCCTCCTATCAGAGTGAGTATTTGATATTATACATTTAGTCATTCATAATTCAGTATATGAAATTTCTATTGAATATATATACATTTAATTTATTTGAGTATGTATTTCATTTTTTGTGGAAGTATGTACTTTATTAGACAAATATATGTTTTAGCTAGAAAGAAAAAAAATTTAAGATGTCTTAGAACTGCAAAAGCCACTGAACGACTGAGTGTTACATTTTCCTTTGATAGTTCACCTATCCAATTTTTGTCTTCACTGTTTTTCCATCCCAAATCATGGGAAGATATATGTTAGCATTTGAGCAGGCCAATTTTTTCCAGCACTTGTTCATGTGTCAGCCGGATAAATCTTTCCAATATAATATATGTATTTTGCGATGGAATCCATCAAACATAACTTCATTGGCTAAAAGTATCTCGTATATTATAATTTCATTTGATCTGGTGAGAAATATTGTTTTCTCACTTGAGTGTTGACTGTACTCCGCCTTATTTAATATATTCTACTATTACAGTGTGTGCTCAATTAATTTTTTTAATAATTTTAAATAAATAAAAAATATTTTGATTTATTTAGATATATGTACTTCAATTTTATAATTATATAATTTCATTAAATGAGTATATATTTTTTAAAAAATCAAAATGATTGAAGACACATACACGAACAAAACTGACATATCATTTTCCTTCTCATTTATTAGCAACGGTAAGAACCACTTGAAAAAAATAAAAATAAAATTTGATGTTTAGTGATGATGAGAATTAAGTTTCATTTATAATATATATAAAATATATGTGATGAGAAGATGATAAGAAATTTCATTTAATGTATAAAAATTATATTAATATATATATGATGAATATATTGATTTTAATATGTCAAGTGGCACGTGATCTTTGGAAGCTATAACGCTAACACATTCTTCATAAAAATAAAAAAAACTTCAATCCTAGAACTTGCTCATTTCAAATAATTAAATTCTTGTTTTTATCATATATGCTGACAGTTTTGACGAATAATTTAATTAACCTAATCTCTTCCCCCGCGGATGAAGGTGTTATTGTCTCTTCTCACATAAACAAACAAAACACATGCATTATTATTAAACAAATATTTATCGCATAAAGTTGAAACGAAAGCCAATAAATAATACTATGCGTGCTCCATGTACAGACAAGTTTAATAATAATACAATAATTATATTGTTTTTTTTAAAACATGAATATTGAATGTGTGTCGAAAGTGCTTTGGATCCTTTCGTAGCATACAAAACTCCTCTCAATCATGCGTTGGATTAACTCAACAACAACGACGAAAATTTATTATTATATTATTATTAACATTAACAAAAGATGCTTCTACTGCCCACTGCAATGAAACAATGGGGGTCTCCTGCGTGCCCCTTGTTTATCTTTTGGGAAAAATTTAAATAGCACAAACCAACCCCACCACCCCCCCATGATTAAAAATACAATAGATTAAAACCCTTACAATATGTTAAAAATGAAAAAAAAACTTTTACAAATAATGATTTTACCCATCTGAATAGAATATAAAAGCATTTTGATCATTTACAAATGATTTTTCATATTTTTAATACATTATAGATGTTTTTTTGGTATACTGTGTTTAATTTATTGTCACTGTTTGTTAGGGTTAGGGTAAAAAATTGTGTGCCATTTAAAGAAAGGTAAGTATATCCATATCCCCTTCTTCCATTTACATATTGATATAGAAAAAAGATTTAGGGTGCGTTTGGTTGCGCGATTGCAAAACTGATTCTGCAGGAATCTGCGATTGCAAACCTGATTCCGCAGGAAGCTCACTTTCTCAGCTTTTTGAAATCGCAACTTTTGGGCGCTATTTGCCTGCAATCGCTGGGTTTGAAACTGCGATTACAAAACTGTTTGGTTGCGCGATTGCAAACGCAGCTTCCTGTAATCGCAATCACAGCACAATCGCGCAACCAAACGCACTCTTAATAATTAAAGAATAATCAATTTGGTGGTCCAAGTGACAAGAAACCTATTTAAAAATGATAGAATGACATGTCTTAAATCTCATTGGACCAAAACCACTTGAGCAAATTTTAGAATTCATCAATAACTTTAAAATAATACATTGAAAATATATTAGTATCATGAAGAGTCAATATCAAACTACTGATCATGTGAAGAGCAGTATCCATATCCTAATTTTTAGATTTTAATGTTAATTTGCGGATTCGGATATCTTTGGATATGGATCAGATACATATATTTTTCAGATAATTGACATATTTAAATATTTACATTAAATTGGATAATCAAATAACATATTAGAGAGATATGAAAATTAAAATTGAGATTTAAGGCTTAATCTCTGTATTAGATATATACATTGAATATTTAATAATAATATAATATATCATGATTGTGATTAATCATACAAAATAACAAATATGAATAATATATAATACAAATATATAAAATTTTATAATATATGTCGGATATGGATATTTTTCGGATCGGATACATTGATATACATGTCCGCACTCTGGATCTTCAAATATCGGATATTTATGATATTTCAAATACGGATTCGGATATGATTCATATTTTATTCAGATAATTGATAGATTTAGACATGATATGTGCACAAAGATTTCTAAGCAGACAAAAGTGTCATAAAATCATTGTATTCCATTGCCTCTTTTTTTCATCCTCTTGAGGTTTTAAGCCCTAATTTATAGTTTGAAACTAATAAATTAATGTGTGATATTCATATTAGAAATGCTTTGAAAGTTGCTTAAACTGTCATTTATTAACGAACTTAGTCCCCGTTTGGATAGCGGAATTGAGTTATTCCGGGTAGATAATTATGCCAGTATAGATAACAAATCTACATGAATAAGTGATTTTATGTTTGATTGTGTTTTTTTATTCTCATAGGAAAACATATGAATAAAGGTTGAGTTGTTTGGTTGATAAAGAATAAAATATAAATAAAGTGTAAAAAAATTGATTTAACATGTGAGCCCTTTGATGTATAAGAGGTGTTGATATGTGATTTGATAAGATATAAAAAATTGATTTGACATGTGGGCACATGAGAATAAATAAAATGAGTATAGCTTATTCTAGGGGTTACTTAGAATTGTTATACTCTCTTATACTCGTTTAAACTGGCTTAGTAATACCAAGTTATACTATGCAAACAAACAATCATTTTTCCTATCCATTCTTATACCACATTTATATTATCCTTATACTAGTTTATTCCGTTTCCCAAACGGGAGCTTAATGAATACACCACGACATCTTTAGCAATTCACACACATGATGATATTTGATTATGAAGATGAATGATCAGTATCCAAGTGACCCCAATTTTAATGAATTTTGTGATTTAAATTGATTTTTAACCAATATTAAAAAAAATGTACACAGTATCCTGTATTCTGGTCTATGTCAGCTTGTGCACGCATCACCAAAGTACATATGGTTGTGGCCATTATATTAATTTTTTAAAAATACAATAGCTTTATGAACAATGAAGTTGTTCGATGAAGGTGACATTCCGCGAGCTATGCATGACCTAGCTAGTTCTTTATTAAATATAAATGTTTATTTGCGTGGGTTTTCCCAAAACAACCAATTCTCACTCACAGTAGCATGTATAATACAAAGGACGGTGGGACAATCCGACCCGGAATATCAAATTATTATAAACTAATAAAAGCATATATACTTGTATAATAAAATATGTATCTTTAAAAAAATAACATTGTTTTACATTTATATATATTACTTTATCCAACAACGTTAGAAAACAATAAGGATGATAAAAGAAACCGTACAGTATGAAAAAATAATAGATCGTGAACACCCCACATCCCTCCTAAAACAATACTCTATGTGAGAGGCATGTCTTATTGAAGGGATACCACCCCATTTAGGGTTTCGATAATTGCTGGACGTAGGTAGGAGAAAAAGTGATTTCCAATTATGTCGTTTGTTTCTAGTAGGCCCTTGCCTTAGAATTAATTCTAAGACTGTTGATCAATCTAGATCTCTCTTGTATTGGTACTGTTATACCCCAAATAACAAAAAAAAAATTATTTCATTTTTTAAACTAGAATGAGTTAATCCAGAGTTAAATGACTTATTTCTTATCACATTCATATAGGTAGTGTATAAAAAAACAAAATACTTGAAAGGACTTAAAAAGAAGTTTGTCTGCGAGTGAGAATGAAACAAGGTAGTTTAGCAGTGGACACGAAGCATCATATTTGAATATTTGCAGGGCATAATATATATTCACCAGTGATGGAGACACCAGATGCTTTTCAAATTTCAAGATCTACATTGATTAACCATATAATATTCTCTCTTTGTTTAACATGCAAAAACATGCATACGGTGGACGACGACAAAAATGATGCTGTCCAACAGGAGGATTCTTTTTGGGTTCGGCTTAACAAAAATCTCGGGGCCCACAAACATAATTTAAAGACAAAAAGGCTTAGGTAACGTTTAACCTATTGGAAAACTGATTTTCTACAATCGCTGAGTTTAAAACTGATTCTGTAATAAGATGTCTCTTTTCAGCTTTCTCAAATCACAGTTTTTAAACACTATTTATCTGGAATCTGTTTACAGGAAGCTATAATTATAAAATTGTTTGATTGCATGATTGTAGAACCAGCTTCCTACAATCGTAAAAGTTACGCAATTATACAACTAAACGCTGCCTTAGACACCGTTTGGTAATGGGATTGTAAAACTGATTTTCTATGAATGCTGAGTTTAAAACTGATTCTATTAAACTGCTCCCAGTTTTTGGAAAATGCAACTTTTAGATAATATTTGTCTAAAATTTGCCTAGAGGAAGTTGTTTCAATTATTTATCTGTTCGGTTGCATGATTGCAAGAACAACTACCTGTAAATGCAAAAGTTGTTCAATCGTACAATCAAGTGCACCCTAAAATAAAACGTTCCACTCAATCTATTTAAAACGCAATTTGTTCATTTTCTTATAATCCATTTTATATAATTTTATAAAAGATGAAATACATATTATAATGAATGTAATGATATTATTTAATTATAAAAATATAAAAACAATTTAAAGAGACATATTTTGTTTTAGTGAGTCAAAAAGGTTAACAAGGTATATATATATAGGGACGTGTTTACGTGCGGTCGTGCGGTCGGTGCGCCCGCGATCACGGGCCGTCGATCACGGGTCCATCGCATCGGACGGTCGGGTGCGAATCACGTCGACCGTTGGATACGATGGACCCGCGATCGGACGGCTCGCGACCGCGGGCGCACGACCGCACGACCGCACGTAAGTATTTCCACACACACACACACACACCACACACACATATATATATATATATATAGTCGAGTGATAGCGTGCGGTCGGTGTGGTCGTGCGGATTCGACGTGCGTCGTCCGATCGCGGGTCCATCGCATTCAACGGTCGATGTGAATCGCCCCGACCGTCTGATGTGATGGATCTGCGATCGGACAACGCACGTCGAATCCGCACCGACCGCACGCAATCACGAGTCAATATATATATATTATATATATATATATATATATATATATATATATATATATATATAACTACATTTAGGACTGTAAAAATAACTAAGTTTAACGAGGTTTATTTCAACATAATTTGAGGCCCACACTGTTTTTAGGCAAATACTGATATTCGAATCCACGGAATTTTTTTTTTTGTGTAAATTCTCTTGTTAATTATTAAACTATGCATGGGTCCAAAATCTAAAAGATAAATATGAATTAATTACATATTACATTTATAAATAAAAATGAAGTGTATGTTAATATGAACTCAATGCATATATTTTTAATAATTATGTTTTTTTGTAATATAATATAAATTGAAGAAGTGAAATATACATTGCATTATGTGATTTTATATGCTGCGTTAGTGACGTGATGACTGATGATGACTGAAAAATAGAGTGAGTGCAACTAATTTATATTTGGGTGCTCATACATCAAGATCGAGTTTCACCATCCTTAAGGTTCGTGCTCATATATAAAACCTCTAATAGAATAGATACTTCCTTGGAAGAATATATATTCAAATTGAAAAAAATATAAAAATCCATACATTTAATTTATTTAATTATATATTTTAATTAAATACATATTTCATTAGATTAAAAAAATGGTTAGAGAGGAATAAATGAGATGAATTTACAGATTAAAAATGAATATATATATATATATATATATAGAGTCGTGATTATGTGCGGTTTACGGTCGGTGCGGTGCGCGATCACGGGTCCATCGCATCGGACGGTCGGGTGCGATTCACGTAGACCGTTGGATGCGATGGACCCGCGATCAAACGGTCCACGTCGCGCACCGCACCAACCGCAAACCGCACATAATCGGTTCACACTATATATATATATATATATAGGGAGCCGATTAGGTGCGGTTTACGGTCGGTGCGGTGCGCGATCACGAGCCGTCGATCACGGGTCCATCGCATCGGACGGTCGGGTGCGATTCACGTCGACCGTTGGATGCGATGGACCCGCGATCGAACGGCCCACGTCGTAAACCGCACCGACCGCACACCGCACGTAATCGCGACCATATATATATATATATATATATATATATATATATATATATATATATATATATATATAGTCGAGTGATTCAGTGCGGGAATGCGGGAAACGACGTCGATCGTTCGATCGCGGGTCCATCGCATCCAACGGTCGATGTGAATCGCACCCAACCGTCCGATGCGATGGACCCGTGATCGCTTCCCGCACGACCGCATTCCCGCACCGAATCACTTCCATATATATATATATATATATATATATATATATATATATATATATATATATATATATATATATATATACATATAGACTACTGATTGTGTGCGGACGGACGGATTTCGGACCACCGTGCGGATTATAATATGAACCGTCCGATCGATGGACATTTGATCGGACGGTCCATTTCAAAAAAAAAAAAAATGAATAAAAAACACACACACAAAAAAAAAAATGAATAAAAAACACACACACACAGTGGTCTCTCTCTCTCTTTCGAGGAGAACCAAATATACCAAAAAAACACAAAACCCACGGACGCTCCCTCCGACGCTCCTCCTCCTCACGCGGCCTCCCCTCCGACGCTCCTCCTCCTCACGCGCCCCCCCTCCGGAACTCCTCCTCGCGCGGCTCCCCCCTCCGACTCTCCTCCTCCTCACGCACCCACCCCTCCAGGTCGCGCGGATCCCCCCTCCGACGCTCCTCCTCCTCACGGCCCTCCCTCCGACGCTCCTCCTCCTCACGAGGCTCCCCCCTCCAGCACCAAATACCTTCTCAAGTGGCACCCTGTCCCGACCCAATCTTCGTCACCGTCGCCGTGCCGTCCCTGCACCGTCACCGTCCCCCCAAACATTCAATGTAATGAATGGCTTTAACTTGCTTTTGTATCTAATTATTTAGGGTTTTTTATTTTGATTTGTTCTATTGTTTGATTATTTAGGGTTTTCTTTTGTTTTTGGGTTTGTTTGAAGAGGAGCCCAAATCTTCGTCACCGTCGCCGTGCCGTCCCTGCACCGTCACCGTCCCCCCAAACATTTAATGTAAGGAATGGCTTTAACTTGCTTTTGTATCTAATTATTTAGGGTTTTTTATTTTGATTTGTTCTATTGTTTGATTATTTAGGGTTTTCTTTTGTTTTTGGGTTTGTTTGAAGAGGAGCCCAAGTCATAAATGAAAAATACAAGTGAATCAAATGTTCAAAAATGAAAACCTGAAACATGGTTGAGACTTCAACATCCCATTCTGCCTTTAGAATCATTGAATGAACTTAAGGTGGATCTATAAAGAGGCATGAATAAAGAAAAGTTCTTATACCCAGTTGAGCTGCCTTGGGTTCTAAGAATAGAAATGATATACAATAGCTCAAGGAAATGAAACACATATATTTTGAGTAAAAGACTAAGTGATCACTCCACTTAAAATGATAAAATGGATATGGGAAATAAAAACCCATTAACATTTGTCCAAATCAAAATCAATAGAATTTTAGAAACAATACTCTCCAGTTCTCAAGATTATCTATAATCCTAGAAGTGTATATATTATTCTGCACCACATAACAATTAAAAAGGTGTAGACCTATAATATGTTGTCCTTATAATTTGTCTATCCACTATGGTGGCTAATCATGAGATAAACCAACTTCTAACTACACATTGGAATCTTTGCCATTAAAAACCCAATTTTTTTATTTTTCTCCTACATACCACTTTCAAATAATAATTATGAAAAACAGAGGTGTCCCTGTGTGTGAGTATGTTGAGAGGGAGAGATGGTGGTGGTGGTGATGGTGTGAGAGAGGTAGGTCAATAAATAGCATTGAAGGGGCTGTTCAAAATGTAGGTTTGATTGATCATTTTACATGTTCATGTGAGTGTAATTTTGTGTGTTTTTTTATATGGTGAATGAGCAATATGGCATGATTAGTACTTGCATGAGTATTGTTTGATTTTAATTTAATTGTAGTCATATTTGTTTTCATTACAGTGAAAATGCTTAGTGGAGTTGATGGTGCACATGAAGATGATACTGTTGAGAATGTGGAATCATTGTATGGTGATGATAGAGGTATGTGGATTCCGGACGTAGATGAACAATGTAAACCCATCATTGGAATGTCCTTCGAGTCTCTTGAAGAAGCAGAGAAGTTCTATGTCAATTATGCAAAAGTTTCAGGCTTTTCTATTCGAAAGTCATCCACCAAATATCATAATTCTGATGGTGCAAAAGAACTTTACTATAGAGAATTTGTTTGTTCTAAGGAAGGATTTAAAAATCCGTCAAATGCAAAACAAAGCCGAGGACATACGAGAATGGGTTGCAAAGCTAAAATTAGTTTAATGAAAGATGATAGAACATGGAAAGTGCACAATCTTGTTGAATGTCATTCCCATGTTTTGTGCACTCCCCGAAAAATTCACCTCTTGAGATCACACAGAGAAGTGTCAAATGCTCAAAAATCTTTGATTGACACATATAGAGGGGCAAATGTTAGTACTTCACAAACTATGTCTATTTTGGGTATGGATTCAGGAGGGTTGGGAGAGGTTGGATGTACAGAGAGAGACATTAGAAA
The DNA here is from genome assembly GCA_030737845.1 of Acorus calamus. Taxonomy (NCBI): domain Eukaryota; kingdom Viridiplantae; phylum Streptophyta; class Magnoliopsida; order Acorales; family Acoraceae; genus Acorus; species Acorus calamus. The sequence continues at coordinate 32,401,658 of CM060860.1, forward strand.
CTACATTGGTAGAAGTCGAAATGAATTGAAAGATTATGATGCAGAATTATTTCTTAGCCATTTCAAAGAAAAAGTTGAAATGAATCCATCTTATTATTTTGCATATGAGGTGGATGAAGATAACAGGTTGACACACTGTTTTTGGGCTGACGGGGGTGCAAGAAAGGCCTATGCACATTTTGGGGATGTAGTTGTGTTTGACACAACTTATAGCACAAACAAATATTCTCTAATATGTGCACCTTTTACAGGAGTGAATCATCATTTCCAATCTATTAATTTTGGTTGTGGCTTGTTGAAAGATGAAAAGATTGATTCATTTTTGTGGCTTTTTGAAAAATGGATGGAAGCAATGAGAAATAGTCCACCAAAGGCATTCATCACTGATCAAGATCCTGCAATAGGGGCTGCAATTGCTCATTTGTTCCCTCACGTGCCTCACAGATTTTGCATTTGGCATATAATGAAGAAGTTGTCAGAGAAAGTCAGCTTAATTGCTTATGACCATTCATTTTTAGAGCCCTTCAAAGCATGTGTATATTGCTCAGAAACTTCAGAAGAATTTGAAGAAAAGTGGTGGGGGTTAATCAAACAATTTCAGTTAGAGAAGAATGAATGGTTGGCAACAATGTATCAAATCCGTGAAAAATGGATTCCATTGTACTTTAAAAACATTTTCATGGCAGGGATGAAGAGCAGTCAACGAAGTGAAGTTCAAAATTCTGTGTTTGACAAATACTTCAACAAAAATAACAGTCTCATTGAGTTCATTCACCTTTTCGAAAGGGTCATAGAGCGTCAAAGGTACAACGAGTTGGTGGCTGATCATGGGACATTTGATAAAACTCCAGATATTGCCACTTCTTATGCTGTTGAGTTGCAAATGGCCAAAATATATACTCACAAGATTTTTTACATGTTCCAGAAAGAAGTTTTATCTTCTATGCAGTATGGATCGATGCCGAAATTTTCAGGGGATGTACAGGTGAGTATTGTTAAAAAGTTGGGGGAAATAGGCCATTTTCGTGAAGTTTCATTTAATCCCTCAAACCAAGAAATCATTTGCTCCTGCAAGAAGTTTGAGAATGAAGGCATTCCATGTTGTCATATTATTGTTGTTTTGAGAAACAACTTTATCGATTGCTTGCCTGAAAATCTCATTCTTGAAAGATGGACTACTACAGCCAAATCAAGAGCAGTATATGATGATGATGGAGTGGAACTTGAAGCACAGAGATCATTAGGTAAGTCGAATGGCAGAAAAAATATTGAGATCCTGCGTGGCTTTGCTGAATGTTTGAATGATGCACCTATTGAAGTGTGCAACATTGCGAAGGACATGTTGGTTGATTTGCAAAAAATCAAGGCCTCGCACAGTGCAAGTGGCAGTAACAATCAACCACAATGTAGAAACACATCAGTTCCTTCAACTGTGAATGTCCATCCCCCAAATATATCAAAAACCAAAGGTAGTGGAAAAAGATTGAAGGGAGGAAAAGAAATAGCGATGGAAGAGATGGGTAAGAGGAGAACTTGTAGTGTATGCGGTAAAAAGGAGAAACACAATGCACGCACTTGTCCCAAATTGAAAGAACTGTAAGTTTATAATCCTTTGTAAAACAATGTTAATTCATGAATCCTTTTCAATGTAATATACAATAATTTGTGAATATTTCAGGTTATCACAAAATACTCAAGATGATCCAATACCATTTAATGAAACTCAAGCTTCAACCTTTGACTGAAACTTGGTAATTATGGTTCCAATTATACTGTTTTTAATTGTTGAACTGTTTTTTATGTATATGTTGATGTATTATTAGTGATTTTATTTCCAGGTTCAATGTTTGAGAAGGAAATGGTGCTGGTTGATGTGTTCATGAAGATATAGGTGCAGGTCGATGTGTTTGTAAAGGAAAATTTTGGTTTTTGAAGGCATGTGATGTTGAAACAGGTTTATGTACTTGTTAGAAACAGGGTTATGTACTTGTTAGAAACCAGTTTTTGTTGAAACAATTGTGAAAGAATAGGTGCAGGTTCATGTGTTTGTGAGGGAATAGTGCAGGTCCATGTGGTTGTGATTAGTTTGGTTTTGATCAGTTTTTTTTCATCTGATTAAATGAATCTTAAAATATTTCTTATCAGGGAGATGCATTCATCTAGCAAGTTTTGCGGCTCCCCTGCATTTTTTGGTTTGCATTCCTTTTTTTTTTTCATTACAAACCCAAAAAACTAATGTTGCACTCTCTATCTTTTCTTAAACTAGCTAGTATTCTGAGTGTCTCAGTTTCCCTTATGAGGAATAGAAACCAATTCACATGAAGTGTACTCTGCTTTATAAATAGAGCCCAAAACCTCACCACATTTTTGACATATATGACAAATAAACTCAATTTAACATGCAGTTTCAACCTTGAAGCTACTCTACTGATACATGCAGTTTTTTAAACTCAATTTAACATTGAGCCTGCAAATATCCCAAACACGAACACGATAAAAAAAAACTTGAGGAAAGATTGATGATTTTGATGCTCTAATATGGCCAATTGCTCTTCCACACGTTCTTGCGTCCGAATCATCCATGTCCGTTCCTATCTCCCGCCTGTCCAAAGAGGGAAGAAATAGGTATGTTAAAACTCAGAAGAAGAGAATTCATAGTGGGAGAGGGTGATTATATCAAAGTCCAGCCAAATGGATGAAAAAAATCACTAATAATACATATACAAATTGCTGTAACATGAATAAAAGGGACTATGAAACCAAAAACTGGGAGCACAAACACAAATTAGTGAAAAGAACAAGATACTTTTTTGCTTCTACAAATCAAATGGCAAGGGTTGCTCAACAGATAAATGTCTAAAAGCCAAAATATCAATACTTTACAGACCATCTAGATATAAATTAGGATAATATTTAACAGTACATTTTTCATCTTTTCATTAAGTAATCCCCACATCTATCTAATTATTCATTACAAAATGCAATTAAGGTTCTTTTCAACAAATACTCCATACATCTATGTCACGCTTAACCCCAAAATGCAACTGGGAATATAATTAACAAGAAAACAATGCTATAGTCCTTAACTCCTTATCTAGCCTGGATTAATCATTGGAACAGCTCAAATCAATTATATTGATCCAGATAATGTATGGATGAAGTGAACATGTTATACATGTTATTATGGGTGGAATGGAGGAACAGGCGACATATATTTTTTAGGGATCATTAACGTACAATCAGATATTATTTCTTCCAACAGAACAGTAAAAGGACGAATAGATGATTAGAAACCATAGTAAAATGAGTTTTTTACTCTATAAGTTCTTTGACAACTTTCAAAAAAAAAAAACTTTGGATTTGTCTTTTTAAACAACTTGAAGAGAAAAATGAAACTATGAAAGTGTGATATATTTTTAGAGGAAAAACAAATTAGATCGTTCACCCAAAAAACATGATTATTAGGTTTGGATTGAAACCGGATAACCCAATTCAAACCTGAGTAAATCCAAGGGTGGCTCTATTTGAACCCCTCTGATTTGTAAGTAAGCTCCATTTAAATGGATTTTATTGTTAAAGATCCATTTAGATTTTTCTCATAAGTACGCCCTCTAATAAATAAGTTCACCTAATTACATTTTGAACAGCCCCTTCAATGATATTTATTGACCTATCTCTCTCACACCATCACCACCACCACCATCTCTCCCTCTCAACACACTCACACACAGGGACACCTCTGTTTTTCATAATGAACATTTGATTCACTTGTATTTTTCATTTATGACTTTTGACTTAAACTACTTACATTGCAAATCAGAAAGAGATGGCAATGACTAAGTTTTCAGGGAATGGGGTAGAACAAATGAACATCATAACAAGATTTGGGCTCCTCTTCAAACAAACCCAAAAACAAAAGAAAACCCTAAATAATCAAACAATAGAACAAATCAAAATAAAAAACCCTAAATAATTAGATACAAAAGCAAGTTAAAGCCATTCCTTACATTGAATGTTTGGGGGGACGGTGACAGTGCAGGGACGGCACGGCGACGGTGACGAAGATTGGGTCGGGACAGGGTGCCACTTGAGAAGGTATTTGGTGCTGGAGGGGGGAGCCTCGTGAGGAGGAGGAGCGTCGGAGGGAGGGCCGTGAGGAGGAGGAGCGTCGGAGGGGGGAGCCGCGCGACCCGGAGGGGTGGGCGCGTGAGGAGGAGGAGAGTCGGAGGGGGGAGCCGCGCGACCCGGAGGGGTGGGCGCGTGAGGAGGAGGAGAGTCGGAGGGGGGAGCCGCGCGACCCGGAGGGGTGGGCGCGTGAGGAGGAGGAGAGTCGGAGGGGGGAGCCGCGCGAGGAGGAGTTCCGGAGGGGGGGCGCGTGAGGAGGAGGAGCGTCGGAGGGGAGGCCGCGTGAGGAGGAGGAGCGTCGGAGGGAGCGTCCGTGGGTTTTGTGTTTTTTTGGTATATTTGGTTCTCCTCGAAAGAGAGAGAGAGACCACTGTGTGTGTGTGTTTTTTATTCATTTTTTTTTGTGTGTGTGTTTTTTATTCATTTTTTTTTTTTGAAATGGACCGTCCGATCAAATGTCCATCGATCGGACGGTTCATATTATAATCCGCACGGTGGTCCGAAATCCGTCCGTCCGCACACAATCAGTAGTCTATATATATATAGTCGAGTGATAGCGTGCGATCGTCCGCACGGTGCGGATTCGACTACGGACCGTCGATCACGGGTCCATCGCATCCGACGGTCGAAGTGAATCGCACCCGACCGTCCGATGCGATGGACCCCGTGATCGACGGCCCGTAATCGAATCCGCACCGACCGTAATCCGCACGTAATCACGAGTCTATATATATATATATATATATATATATATGGTCGCGATTACGTGCGGTGTGCGGTCGGTGCGGTTGACGACGTGAACCGTTCGATCGCGGGTCCATCGCATCCAACGGTCGACGTGAATCGCACCCGACCGTTCGATGCGATGGACCCGTGATCGACGGCCCGTGATCGCGCACCGCACCGACCGTAAACCGCATGTTATCGGCTCTCTCTATATATATATATATATATATATATATATATATATATATATATATATATATATATATATATATATATATATGGGGGCGATTAGGTGCGGCGTGCGGCAGGTGCGGCGGCGACGTGGGCCGTTTGATCGCGGGTCCATCGCATCCAACGGTCGACGTGAATCGCACCCGACCGTCCGATGCGATGGACCCGTGATCGACGGCCCACGATCGACGCCGCACCCGCCGTTCGCCGCACCTAATCGGCCCCCCCTATATATATATATATATATATATATATATATAGGGAGCCGATTCAGTGCGGGAATGCGGTCGTGCGGGAAGCGATCACGGGACGTCGATCACGGGTCCATCACATCGGACGGTCGGGTGCGATTCATCTCGACCGTTGGATGCGATGGACCCGCGATCGAACGATCGACGTCGTTTCCCGCATTCCCGCACTGAATCACTTGCGTATATATATATATATGTATATATATATATATATATATATATATATATATATATATATATATATATATATATATATGGTCGCGATTACGTGCGGTGTGCGGTCGGTGCGGTTTACGACGTGGGCCGTTCGATCGCGGGTCCATCGCATCCAACGGTCGACGTGAATCGCACCCGACCGTCCGATGCGATGGACCCGTGAACGACGGCCCGTGATCGCGCACCTCACCGACCGTAAACCGCATGTAATCGGATCCCTATATATATATATATACTTACGTGCGGTCGTGCGGTCGCGAGCCGTCCATCGCATCGGACGGTCGAGTGCGAATCACGTCGACCGTTGGATACGATGGACCCGCGATCGGACGGCTCGCGACCGCGGGCGCACGACCGCACGTAAGTATTTCCATATATATATATATATAGTATAGTGATTCAGTGCGGGAATACGGTCGTGCGGGAAACGACGTCGATCGTTCAATCGCGGGTCCATCGCATCCAACAGTCGAGATGAATCGCCCCCGACCGTCCGATGCGATGGACCCGTGATCGCTTCCCGCACGACCGCATTTCCGCACCGAATCACTTCCCATATATATATATATGTATGGAGATGGGCTAATATGTTATAAAATTGAGCGTTAGTACATTCAATTTATTTTGTAGCATATCTACAATTCTATATATTATGATAACATAATATATTATGCGCTATCATATCATATGGGATTATCATATTATATTGGATTCAATCATAATGTATAATATAATTTATTTATTTAATTTTTAAAATGAAAAAAATATATTAATATATCAATATATACTTTATTTTATATAATAGCATATTACTTTAATAGGAGATTATGATTCACTGTGAATGAGAATGGGTGGGAGTAACCAATTATGGCTGTGTATTATTTTCGGACAAAATTTGGGTAGGGTGGGTTCAATAACTTAGCGGGACAACATGGGTGGAAGTAACCACAACCGTTAGAATTTTACCCATCCCCGAATTCACCCACCATAAGGGGTATTTATGTCAATTCACATAGATCAGACGGTCTCCTAACCTTGTCTTTGTCAACGTGGCCCGACTTCCTATCCTGATACGAGTAACGGAAACCCCAGTAAATCTGGACCGTTAGATTGGGGAGGGGGATTTAGAATGGACGGTTTTGGATGATAGATGGGGTTGATTCATGTTGAATACCCAATGTAAGATTAGGGTAACAGATGTGACATCTCAGATGATAGATATATTTAATGTTTGCTAAGGTTTTGAATGGTTATGTATACGTGTAATACCAAAACAACACGAGCAAAATGCCCAACGTAAATGTGATCCAATTTAGTATGTTAGTTTTTTAATTCAAATAAATTTTAATTGATGTATACATGTTAATAATTCGATCTTGTTGTTATCTAAATTGTATAACATTAATATTTATAAGAGTTATGCATAATATTTTATTCTTAGTTCTAGTTTTATAGCATAGTATAATCATGTTTAACTCAATCCATACACCCATAATATTTTTTCTCCCTTTTTTCTTCTTTGTGCACAAAGCAAACAAGTAAATATTTCATCTTCACACTTCTTTATCATTCTTTTTTTGCACAGAGTAAACAAGTAAAACAAAAAATACAATTAATGTTGGAGTTTCTCATCACCAATGAATTAACTTTTTAAAAAATTTGTATACACCTTATAATACCAAGCTTTTGATCATTTATTGTGTATATTAGAAAAAATAAAAAAATTATAGATAAAAATCGCCCCCACTAAACTAAATTCCTGGCTCTGTCACTTAGTCCTGCTATGAATGTAGGAAGAGAAAACACGTTGTTAGTCTCTTTAGGGACCGGTGTATCTTAAGAACAATAGAGTTAGGGACGATGATAAATTTATTTATTGAACATGCATAGTTTGGTATCAGAGCCACGTTGCATTGTTTTTTAAGGGGATTTTCTTGCATGAACAGTGCTAAACAGTACCGGCCGGTGAACAGTGTTTTTTGAAACTATTTAGTCGCGTTGTCCACACTCTCATCTTAAGAACAATAGAGTTAGGAACGTAATACGTCGTTGACTGGTTTCCCTGCACTTCCTCATGGCCAATCTTTTCCGATCCCTTATGTCATGGGTACATGAAGCCTCCACTTCAACTGATGGAGCCTCCACCTCTAGAAATCCCCCTGCCATAAAGACTATGTCCATTAAAAATATGCAAAATATAAATTATGAGAATGTTGAACAAGCTGTTGGTAATTGGAACATCCCTAAAGTCCCGTTCAATGAGATTTATGTTTGTAACACTTTTAGTCTTAAAACAGACTATTATATCAAGACTATTGAAAAAACCCTTCCTTTAACTAATGGGCATGAGAACTTCCACCTTATATCCCAGAAAGAGATAGACAGGATTAGGACAAAACCACAATATCACTATCTTCATATAGGATTAGTACAGGTTTCTATAAATGCCCTAGTTCGAGAAAACTTGAATGTTGCAGTTTTAGCATGTCTTCAAGACAATAGGCATCTAAAATTTGCTGATTCTGTTCTAGGGATAGTTGAATCCAGCCTAAGTAATGGACCAGTATTTTTTAATGCCTTTCCTAATTTCTCTGTGTCCTTAGCTGATCCTAACATTTTGGATACTCTTGTCCTGAGGATCCAAACTAATGGTTTCGACCTTACTAATGGCACTTTAAATTTAAACCTGAGTTATAGGGTATATTTCAAGGTTATGAACACCTTATCCCCTAAAAGTAGGGTCTCTGATATTAAAGGTATTACTACTTTGCTTCAAACGAACCCTAAAAATAACTCTTTTATCCCCAGACCTTTAAAATGGGATGAGATCAAATTACCTAATTCCTGGACCCTTGAAAATGCTCAGCCTAATAAGCCCTTGGAAAACCTATACCTTAAAGACATTATTGAACAGGAAGAGGGTAATATTGAAGTTCGATTTTCCAATACTGGCCTTCAAAGGACAAGATCTCTTAGGGCCACACCAGTAGTTCAAACAAGGGAACGCTTGACTCCTAGGAGACGCTCTGTTTCCGAAAGGGATAGCCAGTATTCGGCTACTCAAGCTGCTTACTTCCAACCTATAGGGGTTGCATCGGCAGTTTATGATGTTCAATCCGAAGCTCATTCTGAAATGCCATCTGAATATGAACCCGCTGAATCAGACATGCTCACTATAAGTGAAAATGATGACTATGAAATAGATAAAGAGATCATAAAACATGATTTTTATTCTTCAAAAAATGATGATAAAAGAAAATGGTTTTTCAACACTATACCCAAAGAAGAGCAAGGTCCGATTAGAGAACAGTGGTATGACCATATGAGATTTGAACAAAAAACTGTATATTTCTTTGATTGGTTTGAACATACTTATATTCCAATGTTACAGAACATGATCATTGATCTTCCTGAAGAAGACCATGCTATGGTCCTAGAGAAGATCGATAAATATGCCACCAAATGGAGAAACATTAAGAATGAAGAAGTGGAATCTATTCATCCACCGTTTGAAAGAATTAAAGTCACTAATTCCGACATCATAGCCAGCCCTCTTAAGACTACTACAAAGATTGACCCTGGTAGTCCTTTCAAGGCAGAATACTTTATCCAGGTTATGGAGCAAAATAATTTCACCAATGTTGCCTTGAGATCTATAAGTAGCCAAACTGAGAGAATAGAAAAAGCCCTCGCCGAAAATTGTAGCCTTGACAATATTCAAGCCAATGGTCTGCAAAGCCTCCAGGCCTCGACCACCTCGTCCAAAAATATAGTAAAAAAAACTGAAAAACCAATATTCATTCCTCAACAAAATCTTGAAAAGGGATAAAGTTCAAAGAAAGACACTCTGAAGAATTGTTGATTAAATTATCTGAGAGACTGGAAAAATTATCCATCAATAACCTCAATGATGAGTCCTCTTGTGAAGAAAATTCCCAAGAAGACATTGAGGATGGCAGCATATCTGAAAGCCTTCCTGATCATTCTGATATTGAGATCAATAAGCTCGGGACTGTAACTCAGACCTCGAGAACAAAGAATTTCTATAGAAGACCAACTCCTGTTGATGTCCAAATAGAAGAGAATAATGATATTACTCTTACTACTTCCTATGATGGAAAATCTCTCGTAGAATGGAATCTTGATGGCATGTCTGAATATCAGGTCAGCCAATTATGTCATTCTATGCTTATTTATGCTAATGCCTGTAGGATACAAGGTAATAGTGATAAACATATTACTGATATGATAACCACATCATTCATGGGGCAATTAAGGGGTTGGTGGGACAACTTCATTACCCCTGACCAAAGACGTGCTATTTATACAGCCGTAAAAACTGATCCCAATGGGAGACCTGAGCCCGATATTGTCACCACACTAGTTCTCACTATATTTAAACATTTTATTGGCAGCCATAGTGACACTGCTGACAGAATTAGAGAACAACTTATAAACCTTAGGTGTCCAACCTTATCTGATTTTAGGTGGTATAAGGACACGTTTTTATCACAAATTTATAGAATAGATAACTCAAACAATGACTTTTGGAAAGAGAAATTTGTCTCTGGGCTACCCAAGCTCTTCGCCGAAAGAGTCAGAAACAACCTCCGTCAAGAATTTGGGGGACATATCCCTTACTCCGTTATAACATTCGGAGAACTCATACAAAAAATAAACTTGATAGGTCTGGCCCTTTGCAATGATCTAAAGATAAAGAATCAGCTCAAGAATCAACATTTGACTTCCAAAAGGGAACTTGGAGACTTCTGTTACCAATTCGGGTATCAGAAGGAAGACATTAAGAATCCTTCCAAGTCTCGAAAAAGGAATACCAAGCATTCTTATAATAAAAAACCACTTGAGAGACAATATTATAAAACAAATAGAGCCCCTGCTCAAAAAACTAGAAAGCGGTTCTCCAAAAGGAAACCCAACACCTCTAATCCTCCTACCTGCTTTAAATGCAAGCAGAAAGGCCATTATGCCAATAAATGCTTTAGTAGCAAACCAAAAAATAAAAAGGAATCCATTCATAACTTAGAAGAACAGAATTCTGATTCTGAAAGTTGTAGCTGTAACTGTTGTGACCCTGAATCCTATGATTCATCGTCAGATACAGATGGCTTGATGGTCCTTTCGGTCCAAGAACAATTTATTTTAGATACTATTGACTCCATCGAGAATCCTGTCGAAAAGAAACGACAGTTAGAAAGATATATTAGCCTGATAAAAACTCCTGTCAGTCAAGCCCAAGATGATAACAAAGAAAAATACTCCTATAAGGAGATAATTCAAAGATTAGAATCTGAAAAACCCAAAAAAGTGACTATAGGGGAATTAAGAAAAGAACAAATTGATATGAAAAAAGAAATCAAGGACCTTAGAGACAGGGTTACATACCTTGAAGCCATCCCTAGATTGGGAAAACCCGCCGAGAATTCTGATAATGAAGAATCTGTCAGGGATCAACCTGAAGAGGAAGAAGAATTTATTAGCTCTCTCGAAAAATATACAAAACAAAAATGGAATGTTGAAGTCCTCCTGAAAATTAAAACATTTTCTCTAAAATATAAGGCCCTTATTGACACCGGGGCTGATATGAACTGCATTCGTGAAGGATTGATCCCTTCAAGATACTTTGAAAAGACAACCCATGGTATTAATACTGCCAATGGGGAAAGTCTTAAGATTAATTATAAAATACCCGAAGTACATGTTTGTAATAAAGGATCATGTTTAAAAACATCGTTCCTTTTGGTGAAAGATCTTCGTCAGGGTGTTATCCTTGGAACCCCCTTTATAAATATGATAAAACCCTTTTCGGTCGATACTGAGGGTATTCATGCAACTCAAAATGGAAAAATATCTTATACAAATTTTGTACTACACCAAAGCTATCTTTTCTCAACCAGCTCAGGCAGGCCCTGGAATATAAAGAAAAGTTTATTAATGAACTCTCTGAAGAGATCAGGATTCAAAAGACATCTGAACAAATCGGTAGTCCTATTTTCCAAAAGAAGGTCTCTGATTTTCAAAAGACTATTGAAAATGAGGCCTGCTCAGATCTGCCCTCTGCCTTCTGGCATAGGAAAAAACACATGGTGAGCCTACCATACATCAAAGACTTTAATGAAGAGAAAATCCCCACAAAAGCCAGGCCCATCCAAATGAATAATAGACTCCTAGAAATTTGCAAGGAGGAAATATCTCAATTACTTATCAAAAATCTTATTAGGAAGAGCTCTTCACCTTGGAGCTGTGCGGCTTTCTATGTAGAAAAAGCTGCAGAATTAGAAAGGGGAGTGCCAAGGCTTGTCATAAATTATAAGCCATTAAATAAGGTACTCCAGTGGATTAGGTATCCTATCCCCAATAAGCAAGATCTGATCAAAAGAGTCTATAATTCCAAGATTTTTTCCAAGTTTGACCTTAAATCAGGATTCTGGCAAATCCAGATTAAAGAAGAAGATAGATACAAGACCGCCTTTACAGTACCGTTTGGGCATTATGAGTGGAATGTTTTACCGTTTGGGTTAAAGAATGCACCCTCGGAATTTCAAAACATAATGAATGAAATATTTAATCCTTATGGATCCTTTTCCATTGTTTATATCGATGATGTGCTGATATTTTCTGAGAACATAGATAAGCATTGGAAGCATCTTAATATCTTCCTTAGAATTGTAAAACAAAATGGTCTGGTGGTATCAGCCAAGAAGATAAAACTCTTCCAAACCACAGTTCAATTTTTAGGATATAAAATCTCTGGGAATGATATTACACCCATAAAAAGGGTAATAGATTTTGCAGATAAATTTCCAGATAGCATAAAAGATAAGAAACAACTTCAAAGGTTTCTTGGTTGTCTTAACTACGTATCAGACTTTTATAAAAATATAGCTCTGGACAGGAAACTGTTGTCCAACAGACTGAAGAAAAACCCTACACCTTGGACCATAGAACATACCCATGCCGTCCAAAGGATTAAAGAAAAGGTAAAACAGTTGCCATGCTTGAATATAGCAAGCCCCAATGCACCAAAGATTATAGAAACTGATGCCTCTGACATTGGATATGGAGGGATACTAAAACAGAGGATTGACAACAAAGAACAATTAGTAAGGTTTACTTCGGGAACATGGAATGAAGCTCAAAGAAAATATTCCACTATAAAAAAGGAAATCCTAGCTATAGTTAACTGCATAACAAAATTCCAAGGGGACATTTTAAACCAAAAATTCCTCTTAAGAATAGATTGCAGCTCTGCAAAATATGTTCTTGAAAAAGATGTTAAAAATCTTGCATCAAAACAGATTTTTGCCAGATGGCAAGCATTACTAGGAATCTATGATTTTGACATAGAATACATTAAAGGAGACTTTAATAGTCTTCCTGATTATCTCTCGCGTGAATTCTTGCAGGGAAATGGACCAAAAGAAGAAGGCAAAGATCCTTCCTCAAAGGACCCTAAAAATTGAGAGCTCAAGACCTTCTGTGAACCTCATAAAGCCAGAGGTTAAGGAAGAAAATCTGTTTGAAGATCAAAATCAGTTTGCCATACTTGCTGAAATAGGATCTCAAACTTCAGATCCACAAACCGAATATGAATTCAAAACTTCCGTTCCACTATTCTCTATTGAGAAATATGAAGTAGACAAAGAAATAGCAGAACTTATTAAGATATACTTCCCCAAAGATGATCATTCTGGTACTGGCTATCATTTCTATGTCCCTGATATGATAGGGAAAAATCCTGATTACTATGAAAACATCCTATTAGAAACAAACAGTGTCAGAATTGTGCACCACTATAAGAACAAGAGCACCTTAGAGATCTCATGACAAGCCTTGGCACTCCCCTTTCTAATTCTGCAGCTTTTTCTACATAGAAAGCCGCACAGCTCCAAGGTGAAGAGCTCTTCCTAATAAGATTTTTGATAAGTAATTGAGATATTTCCTCCTTGCAAATTTCTAGGAGTCTATTATTCATTTGGATGGGCCTGGCTTTTGTGGGGATTTTCTCTTCATTAAAGTCTTTGATGTATGGTAGGCTCACCATGTGTTTTTTCCTATGCCAGAAGGCAGAGGGCATCTCATATTCTAAACTATGCATCCAAAAGATATTATCCTTAAAAGACTGGGATAAGAGTCCCAATGCCTCTAGGCGATTCCAAAAATCAGTGATCAGACCCAATTACTATAATTATTGGGATTACCAGAAAGCCTGGGAAAATGTACTATTAGTCCAAAACTGTGTCTTAAAACATTCTTGGTTTATCCATTTTGTCTGCCAGGCCAAAATTCCAAATTGGTTTTACTCCTGGTGGCAAGTATTTGGTGCTAATTGGAAAAACATACCAGGAGACATCCAAGCTCATATGGAGCAGGAAGAATTAAACCCACAAAATAGCATTGATTTATTGAAATATCACAACCAGACGGGGATACCATGGATCCTCCAATGGGATTTCCAGGTAGAAAAAAGGTTTCCTCCTCACCTCAAGAGAGATATATATACTAAGTGGTGGGCTAAATATGACCCACGAAAAATTTTATCTGGTTATAAATTACCAATTTATGGAAAACCACGGGAAGATAGTTATGAGACTATCAAAACAAACCTTATTGGAGAATACACTAAAAGATTCCCAAATTTAAGTCAAGAATGCATTGAGTTAAAGGCATATGAGCACATGTTTAAAATGTTCAGAGCAGAAAAGGCGGCTCTGCCAGCACCAATGGCCACCAGCTCTCAAAGCCCGGGAGGGACTCAAGGGGCTCAAAGGATGGAGGATGACTCTCAAAGGCCAGAAGATGGTGATTCTCAAACGGACAATGACTCTCAAGGGCTTGAAAACATACCCTCAGATTTTCCTGAAGATGAGTATGATCCAGCTGAAGGATCTGTGTAAAAAAAAAACAATTCTGTGATCATTTGAGAACTAATATACGAACATGATATGGATACTAGAAATTATAAGCAAGGCTGTCCGAATTTAAACATGTGCTCATATGCCTTTAACTCAATGCATTCTTGACTTAAATTTGGGGACGTAATACGTTGACTTAACAATAGCATTCTTGACTTAAACATGTTCAAAAAACAATTTTTAGGGATATCAAAAATTTTTTTAAACATGTTCGTATATTTCCATCATGAGAAGCTCATTCTGAACAGTTTATGATGTTCAATCCGAAGCTCATTCTTAGGGCCACACCGGTGTATCTATAAGCTCTCATGCCCAAGTTCCAACAGCCTTGTACGGCTGGTTGTTCAGATGAGAGTTATGATTTGTGCTCTATGCCTTAAAAAAAGTCTGTTCCAACAGCCTTGTATGGCTGGTTGTTCAGATGAGTCTTATGATTTGTGCTCTATGTTTTTTAAAAAAGAGTATTTCTATCGGAAAAAAAATTAACATCAGATGATCAGGGTCAGATTTCATCCATCCAAAAATATAAAAAAATGTGTTCATATATTTTTGTTATTATTATTTTAGATGACCCAGACATCCTATGTTAATATATTATCAATCATAGGTTCTTTGAATCTGTTTCATCCAATATCAGATTTTACATTGATGAAAGGTTTTATTTGATATGTAATAATAACGAAACATTTAACAGAGAAGTGAAGGTACCTATATAAATATTTATAATATAATATAGTACAACAAGGAAACAAGAAATTAATTAATTAATTAAGTAGATCGCTCCACAGCTTTCAGCCACGATATCTCTAGGGACGATGTCAGTTCTGACCCTAGGTTTGCTTTTAGGAGAAAGCCTATTACAAAAAATGCATTATTTTCGTTAGGATATTATTGTGAAGGACAGTCTCATCTCCACGGGTTTTGATTTTTGAAAGTGTGTATTTTATAAGATGAAATATGCATGAATCTATGAATTTTATATTTCAAAGAATTTTATGAAACCACTTATAGAAAATAAGAATTATATGTTTCTTCTAACGAAACTGCACACGGACGTGGCCCTCTAAATTGAAAGTGTTTAATAACGTCGTTGCTATGTATAAACTCATTTGTAACTCTATGTGTAATCTTATATCTGCACAACACATGTACCTAGTTAAATGAAGCGCACATGTAAGTTATTAATTTTTTTTCCATGAATCGAGTTTTAGTTAAGTCAGCAAACACTTTTTAATTTTATGAAAAATGTGTCAAATGATCAAATCATGAAACCACTATTCTTTTTAAAAAAAAATATTTATTTTCTAGGTTTGGAGTACATTTGAATATTGAGGGCTGTATGTGAGTTGTATGTGGGACTGCAGGTAAAACTCCCAAATATTTTCTTTTTCTTTTTGTTGTGTTTTATTTTTGTAAGGGTGTTTTTACTGTCAATCATCGATCGCAACCTTGTGTGTGTTTCATTCAAGTGTATAATTTCTTACTTTTATGTAAACAAATCTATATAATTAATTAAATATATATAGATAATATATACTCACATAACACATTGAATATTTACCCTAATGGAGATTTCATACGCTGATGCAGGCTTGGATTGCAGGAATGACTGCTAAACATGTACTTACTAATTATATACCCAAGACAATTGGCACCTGTACATTATAAATATTATCTGATTTTGTTGGTACAAACATTCGATGAGTGATATATAGCGCTGGCATATCGGAAGAAAAGTGAATGTACCCAATCAGTCGACATTGTATCTGCTTGTGTCAGATCAATCAGAAAACTTTTTATGTGATGAATCCTCATGTGATATATAGTTTGAATCTGCTGCGGTGTTTTTTTGTTTTTGATACCCAATTGAAATGGATTTTTGTTATTGGGTTTGTTCCTGTTTTTTATGTGGTGGAGAATTATTCATTCTGTGATTGTGATATTCAGCAGGGATTGAGAGAGAATGACAGATATTTGATTTTTACAGTATGCAATGGGTTTAATTAATTTACAACTACTACTACCTTATCGTTGTTATTTACTGTCTTTATTTGCAGCTCGATGTGTTGTCTCATTCTATTTTTTTTTTTTTAAAGTGAACCGTGCCATCATTGTTTTCAATAAAGAAAGTATAATTACATGTTTGAAACAGGGGTAAGAAAAAATAGAGAAGTAAACACACAAAAAAAATATATATATATTAATTAGAGGTATTTGAGAACACCTCTATAATAACAATAGGTTCTCTGAATTTTTCTTTTTTTTTTTAGATTCCTAAGTTAATAGTGGTATTTTGATTAAGTCCTTCCATTCAACTTCCATTCATTTTATTTTTTTCCCTTTTTTACCCTTAAATAAACATCGTTTACCTCTTTGTCTCCCACAACCTCTCTCTTTTTCCTCTAAACAACTCAACAAGATGTAAGACCACCTTCATCAGCCCTCCATTGGGCTGATCTTGACTCCAACGCTGATCACGTCCCCCGACCTCTCCCGATCGTATCCCGCGCGCGTCCCATCCGCGAGCTCAGACCCCTTCTTGCGACTCCGTCCACGAGCCCAACCCCCTCTCGCAACCCCCGTCTGCGAGCCTAACCCCCTCTCGTGACCCGTTCATGAGCCTTACCACCTCTCGCGACTCGTTCACAAGTCCAACCCTCTCTCGCAACCCCGTTCGTAAGCATAACTTGTTACATGTATAACAGTGTACAAAATAAGCGTAACAGTATACACAGTGTAACACACAGAACTTGTAACAGATTTAAAAGTGTATACATTAGGAATAACATTGTACATAGTGTAACACAAAACCTTATATCTGTAAGAAGTATAACAGTGTACGCAATGTGCGTAACAGTGTACGCAGTGTAACACACACAACCTGTAACAGGTATAACAATGTACATATTAGGAATAACAATGTACACAGTATAACACAGAACCAGGAGACTACTCGCAGATGGGATGCGGGACACGGTCGGGAGAGGTCGCGATAGGCGTTGGGGTTGAGATCGACGCAGTGACAGGCTAGTGGAGGTGGTCTCACATCTTGTTGAGTTGTTTGGGAGAGAAAGAAAGATGTTGAGTGAGGTAAAGAGGTAAATCATGTTCATTTGAGGGTAAAAGAAAAAAAAATAGAATGGATGAGAGTTGGATGGAAGAACCTAAACAAAATATCACCATTAACTTAGGGACTTAAAGAAAATAAAAAAAGTCAAGAGACCTACTGTTATTACAGGGGTGTATCCAGGGGCCTCTAATTAATTTCTCAAAAAAAAGAAAAAAGGGCACAACCGCCCGCGTGGGGCGAAAAAGAAAAACTACCACCCTCTTATGCGTCCCCGCTGTACATAGAAAACAAAGAATTTCTATGTTGAATTTTTATTTTGTAAATTATGATACATACAATTTATTGTAATATACTTTATCCTTTTATGAAAAAAAAAGTTCTATTTTATGAATTGTCACTTTTAGAAAGAAAAAAAAAATTAAATGTGGAGATTACACATGGGAATATGCCTAATTAATATCCGTAGAATTTTAGCACAGCATGAAATTGCTATATTATCTAAAAAATATACCGAAGTAAATTTTAGTTTAAAATAGTCCCATGATATGTGAAAATGTTATTTGATAATCTTGATATAAATCTTATAATTAAAATATCATGCTACATTAATTAAGCTATTATGTGACACTTGAAAATAAACATTAATTGTGTTAGGTTAGAAATATACAGTTGTTCATAACAATTAAAATATTTTGATAAATTTAATTAAAAATCATTTATATATATAGAACTTAATCCTTATTTCATGGGGATTTTTAGTTAATTTTTGCAATATTGTTTTCGTATGCCCTTTTTGGATTGCCCTTTTCCACTGTGGCGACCTATCCAGTTCAAGTTTGAAATTAAATGAGACAAGGCAAGTGTTCATGGATTTCAAGTTGATGCACACAAGATAGGTTTTGGAGTGCCAAAAACTTGTGAAGCATGCCTTATCTAAAAAAATAAATCTAGCCATAAATAGAAGGGAAAAATCGATCTAGTTTCCTGAAAACTTGTAAAAATCAGAAAAGTCCTTGTAAAATTGATAAATCCTCTTCGGTCCCTATCTTATTAAATAATATTAATCCCTATAACTAACCAGATATGTGGTTAACCCTAACCACGCATAGTAAATTATTATTATACCATTTTAAAATTTATTTTCATTGTTGAAAAAAATTGACATAACTCCCTCTAAACTTATGAAAATAAAAAAAAATCCCTATGAAATTTAAAAATCGTCTTAAGTCTCTGAAATTTTTTTAAAACATAAAAATTCATGTGATTATCTAAAAATATATATTTATTTATTTAAATTTTATTAAAAAAATTATAGTGTTATAATCAAGGTGTTATTCTTTTTATTGCTAGTAATTTTGAGTTAAGAATGTATTATAGAATTTTGATTTGGTTTTTAAATCGTAACTGTAATTTTTTTTGTTCAGTCTCTGTAATGAGATTGAGGTAAAAATGTTGAAAAATGACTCAATTTTGTAGATCAAATGAGGCTCGATGGATATTTTTTTTTACAGATGAGGATGACATATGAGGAAATGGAGATGTTAAAAAATAACGGAGCTATTTTTGTCTTATAAAATAACCAAATTTGATTTTATGAAGTTTGTAGGGACTTACTCCAATTTGAATAAGTTTCTGATGACTTATTTCAATATACTCTTGACTAATGAACTAAATTCATTAACCATATTCACTTTATGGATGCCTATGATGATTTTGTGATTTTAGATGAACTTTTTGTGATTTCAAGAAGATTTCAAGGAGTTAAAAAGAAGATTTTTCCCTAAAAAGAAATAAGAATTATTGTAATTTATGAAGAGATGTTAGTTGATTTTTTGTGTATTTAAATAAATAAAATGAATTTATTGGTAGTTCTTATATTTATTTATTTCTCCATGTATTTAGTTTCCCATTTATTATTTCATCATTAAAAGAGTAGCATCAGAGGCCAGTACATTAATTGAAGACACAAACTGGACCATTGTGGTCCTCTGAGTACAATTGAATGATCGATCTCTGGTTTTATTCATACAACAAAATTTATTATCTCCAAACTTTGAAAATATATCAAATAATTACCGGATCCATAGAGAAATTGAAAAGAAAATTGAATTTGTAGAAAAACAGTGTGTTTGTGTGTGGATACGGAATTAACAGTTGGTCAATTGGTAAATGAGAGAAGTGAGATTAACTTAAGGAAAATATTACAGACAATTCATTTTATAGTCAAAACGTAGTTCATCTATCATTTTATTTTTCTTAAATCATATATCTCATCTAATGAGATTAATGCTTTTATAAAATATGATTTATATATTTTAATTATTTAAATAATATATATAATTTATGATAGATGTGTAAAAAAATTTAACAAGATATTTATTTTGTTATGATAAGTGAATAGGAGCTAACGAGACATATGAGATTCCATTTTAGATTGTAAAAACAGTTGAGTATAACAGATTTGAAGTTATTGCTACCATTCATAGACAAATTGGACTCTCAAACTTTGAGAAGTAAAAAATAGAGAAGAATATATGAGAATAGCTCTAAAAAAGCTGTTTGTTTTGCAAAAATAAACTTTGATAGCTATGTCTGAATAAGTTAGGATACGGCCTAATAACTATTCTCAGAAAATGCTGGAATTGTTTATCAAGACTTATTTATGCTAATGAATAAAAATTATCTTCTCTGTCATTTTAAATTTTTTATCTCACCTAACACTGTATGCACACATTCCAAATACTGTCACATCTATCATATCACACACCCATCTCTCACACTCAAGCACAAACAATTTATGTAGGGGGTAATTATAGTTTAAATAGTCATACACTTTTATACATCTTTTATGTATCATTTATCTTTATTTTATCCATGGTGAATCAAATAACAAAAAGATCATTTTTATGCTTTTTAATGAGAATAACAGAAAAGATAATCAATCAAAAATTTATTTATTCAACATGAATTGTTATCTATCCAAATATAACTATCTAAGTGAATAACTCTATGTTACACTCAAAACCGGGACAATAAATTTAACTTACATTAATTGTACTTTCACACCTAGACTCCCAGTATAAATGAATGCAAACTCTCTTTTTTTTAAAATAATTTCCACTACCATAATTAGGATTTTAAATGTTGTGCGAATGACCATGATGGGTTTCTGACGTTTTAAACTTTCCTACTTTTTGTGAACTGGTTAGCTGAACTAGTTGATTTATTCAATTATAGTAATTTTTTTGGAAACTTAAACCACAATAAAAAGTTAAATTATGTGTCTTGCATTCATATTTATAAAAAAAATTTGATAATAGAAGTATTTCTTTGGCTATTGAACAAGGAACGTCACCTCACAAAGGTGTACATGGCTAAATGGGCGCTCAATGAGTCGACAATGTGTCTTATGTGTGGCGGCTCTGGAAACAATTCAACACCTTTTTTGCGAATGTGTGGTGGCAAGACAACTCTGGGACGAGATCAGAACACACACGGGCTTGGACATCTCCGTTCAAATCATGGAAGGATTGTGGGAGGCAGGTAAAGCTTTGATCCGAACGGAGGATGATGCGTTGACGGCGGCGATATCACAATCGATCGTATCGGCGGGGGCTTGGTCGATTTGGCGAACGCACAATGAAGCGATATTTAGAGGGGCTCGGGTCTACAAAGAAAACATGTGGGAGATATTTTTAACACATGTGAGGGAGTGGGGTATAAGTGTCGCATCTGCTCGCGATGTTTACTTCACTCACGGGCGACTTCATACTGCGGCGTAAGCGCTCTAGCCGGATCAGAGCTTCCCGAGGGTAAAAATGCCTCTTCTACCCGGGGGAAGGCCAGTGGCAATTGACTCAGTTGCTGTTTTTATGTATTTCGTATATTTCATGTATCTCTTCTACCTCCTTTCAGAGTTTGTAATTCGATCTTTCATGAATGAAATCGGTAGCAAAATTTCTACCTCTTTAAAAAAAAAAAGAAAAAAAAAAGTATTTCTTTTACTAGCAAAATATTATTTATCACTACGTATGAAAACACGTATCCGATTAAATGGAATGGCAATTTTGTGATTCTTATGTTATGTGTGCAGGCATTGTGTGAATATACCTACCTAACTTATATATAATCTTGTGTGAATTAAAGTTTCTCATACCATCGAGAGGTAATCCTACCAAAAACAATAGTCAAGTTTGTAGTCTTTTTCAAAAAAAAAAAAAAAACAAGAAGTTTGTAGTCCTTTTCTCCATGGACACATAAATCTCTTCTTTTGTGATTGTGTTTTTTTTCCTACTTTGATTCGTGATCATATTTTTCAAATGCATCATGTTATCCATTCAATGATTGATCAGGTTTTGAAAATTTTACCGAAAGATCACTCTTGTTATGTATAGTTTCCGCTTCAAAAAAATGATTTTAACTGATTATGTTGATAATATCAAAAAATAATTTCTTTAGTTGCGTTTAGATTTTCTTTTTTGTCTTTTCATTTAGAAGTCCTAAATTTGTGTATTATTAAAGTGATACAAAAAAGTTTAAAGATACCTTTGTGATAAAAAAAAGTCAAATTTTTTTTGATCAATTCTTATTGGTAAGAGTGGTAAAAAAATGAAAAAAAAATTACACTGCTTATGTAGCAGTCTCTTATTGGCTGCCATAATATGATTTTATTACAGGAGACTCGGACTTCTGACGGAGTGACTAAAATTTTGACTCATTTTATATTCAAACACCTTATAATAGGACTTGATCTTTCACCTCCTTGAAAGAGGAGGATGTTCTTTACCAACAGGTCAAAGGCCTTGGGGATGAATCTTTCACCTCCGTTAAGGCATGAAATGTTTATAAATATTCAATGAAATGTTCATATAATAATTTTGTATTTTTGTGGGGACCAAACCAGTCATTTTTTTTAAAATATATATCACAAGATCAATTTAAATCACATAAAGAACAACATATATATCCAAATTGTCAGATGTACGCACCACTTAACTATCACACAAATACACATGATGATGCAAAAGAAATGCTTCTTCAGAGTGATGAGTGAGTCATAGCCCAAAGGACCAATCCACTTTCCAACCAAACAAATCCAACCAAAAATCCACTTGGAAATATTAAGGAACCATGATCCAATCCACACCACTCAAGCCATGGACCACTTACAAGCACATGATGTACCATGCTATAAATATTGTTTTTTTACACTACACTGAACTATTATAAACTGAACTAAATAATGTTGACAGTGAAGTGAACTTCTTTGGCATTATTAATTTGAATGTAATAATTTTTTCATTGAACTGAAAAATACTTTGAATTGAACGCCGTAAGTGTTAAATTGAATTGAATAAACCATGAATAAAACTGATTCATTCACGAGTTTTGTCTCCCTAAGAGACGTCTCATGTGTCTCGTACATGAAAGTTCATAAGTTAGTTTAACTCAATATTTAAAAACTCAAAAAGCTCAATGACTCGATAAGATATTGATCCGAGTCAACTGATCCTACAAGAGATCAAATACAAATGTATTTTAAAAATTAATAATACGTGGTAAATAAGAAAATATTAAAACGATAAATAAAAGGGATTTTTATTTTTAAGTTCATGTAAACTATGTTATTTAGTGATCAATCTCTCATTTTTCATATATTTTTTTAAGTCCTTAATTTTAAACGCCTATTTCGTTATTTTGAAGTTGGAAACTCAGAAATATAAAAAAGAGATAAATCGATCACTAAATAACATAGTTTACATAGATTTAAAAATAAAATTACCAAAATATAGATTGAATAAGAAAAATTCATCATAACAAGACTAACAATTTAGGCCAGTATAAAATAAATTAATAAATTTATTATCATTATATTATAAAATTAAAGTATACTCATGTCACTACCTGAAATAAACTTTACTACAAAAATGTACTATTAAATTAAAATATATATCAATGTAAAATTAAAATGAACCATGACCTTATCTCTCAAATAACTTCTAATATCTTACTTATTTTAGTATTAAATTAATGTAAATTAATATAATCATGGGTATATCTAATTTAGTCAAAACAAAATTCCCAGGGTTGGTTTAACAAAGCATTAAGATTTTTTATGATAAAATGTTCTAATTTTAAGAGATAAAAAGTTCATCAATTTTGTCTTTATTCACATTTTTTAAAATTAAGACAAAAAAATGAGAATAAACACTATTCCAACCTTTAGGTAGAACAAGATCCCTATTTTCATTGTAAAATCAGGACAACTGTCCGCACTCTATTTTGATTATTTTGTCTATCAAATGGGATAAGTTATCCTTATCCCATTTATCTCCACAATTATCCTTTTATCCAACCACTTATTTCCTTGCCAAACCAGCTTAAAATTTTTAAAAAGTAAAATCGTCTAATCAAAATTGAATATTGTATATTGTTAATCAAGTAGACATAGAATTGAGCGTTGTTACATTAGTCTTTTTTACAATTTAAAATACAGTCATATATACTTCATTAGAAATCCAGTGAATCATATGTATTATTAGACGATGCATATATATTTCGTTAAGAAAAATTACACTTACTAAAAATGAGTTCATTCAACTTGAAATAGAACAATATACATTTTTTTCTTATCAAAACATATATCTCATTAAACAATATTTACTTTTAAAAATAAAAAATAAAATATGTGTGGTATGCATTTTAAATTGTAAAAAAGACTGAGTCAATTTTCTTATAGAATTATATCTTGTCAAGTTACTCGAGTTGGACCAACTATCCTCATGAAGATCAATAAGTCCATTAGATCTAGCATTGAGAGCCCATTAGGAAACGGGTTTGGATGCCTTTTGAGTTTATAAGAAGCTATTTTTTTCAAACCCATTTTCAATCAAATAAATATAGATTCTGTAAAAAAATGTAAACCTGAGTTAAACAGCTTCATGCAAAATCAGTATTAAATTCAGTTTCTATCTAAAATCAGTTTTGCAATCGTGCAACCTAATGAAGCATGGGAGTCGGATCAAGTCTTTAAAATAAGGGTGATGTTACACCCATATCCATTTTTAGTCCCAATTTTAGTCATATATGCGTCGATAGAAAATTAACGATGCATATTCAAGTTAACAAGACGTATGTTTTTTTTTTTTTACATTTTCTATAAATATATCAATACAATTCATTAAAGTATATGTTTTATTTTTATAAAAATATGTATTTTATTTAATGAAGTATATTATTTTTAACAAATTTAAAATAAATATAGACTAAAATTAAGATTGAAAATGGAGCCGTGGTATTATCCTTAAAATAAAATAGAGGTCTAACTTCTTTATATGGTATATATATACATCTTCATGTGATACAAGTCATCCAACCCATCCGAGCCCCATATACAATCCCTTGCCCCACCCTCACCCTCTCCATCTCTCTAAATCACACACACACACACACAACACTATATTAAATTTCTCTTACCTCCCACAAACAGAACCAACCTAACACCTCTGTCTCTTGTCCCTCCCCACCCTCTCTGTTCTTCCTTTCCTTTTGAAAAACCCCCCTCTTAAAACAGGTCTCAACATGGGTGGAAAGCCAAAGCTCAAATCCTCCATGAAAGCCATCCAAGAAGCTCTGTTCAGCCTCAGACCCTCCGCACCGAAGCCCCTCACATGGGCCTGCGCCCAACAATCCAAAACCCACTCCTTCAGAGAGGTTACAGCAGCTTCAACTCCATCTACTACACCTCCACCTCCTCCTCTTCATGTTCCCCCCACATCATTGAAGACGAAGAAGAGGACACCAAGAACTCCGCCGTCGATCGCACCAGCACCTCCGCCTCATCGACCGCTGAGGACCCGCCGCCGCCGCCTCCGCCATTGAAGGATTCAATAAGCAAGAAACGATTTTTCTTCTCTCCATGCACCACCAAATCCATAATGGACGAGGCCAGGACGGCTTCGGAGGGGCAACCCGATTTGGGTGTGGAAGAAATCGAGGTTTCCGAGATGGGTTTCGGCAAAGACACGGTTTTGATGGCGATGGCGTCGGAGGACCCCTACTTGGACTTCAAGGCTTCAATGGAGGAGATGGTGGAGGCTCACGGTCTGAGGGAGTGGTCGTGCTTGCAAGAGCTCCTGCATTGCTATCTGAGGTTGAATGACAGGAGGACACACAGGGCCATTGTTTTGGCGTTTGTGGACTTGCTCATGAGCCAATTTGACAAGGAAGGCATTCACAAAGAGGGTCTCTTTGCATTGTCTCCTCAGTTTTCTGTGTGTTTGGATGAGTTGGGTGGTCTAAATAGGAGGTTTGAATGATGGGTTTAATTTTGTTTTTGTTAATTGTTTTGGGTTGTTTGTGTTTTATGAGGAATTGAAGAAATAGAGATCTGAGAAAGAAAAAAAAAAGAGCTTTTGATGTTCAACACAGGCAGAGGTGTCTTGAGCCCTCTTCCCACCACACGTGTGAATCCGGGGAACCTCCACACGTGCAACTCTGATTCTGATTAGTCTTTCACTCTTTTGTTTCTGCTGTTGTTGATGATTGCAATACAGCACAAGATATTCTGATTATGAGAATTTATTTCACAGTTTCCATACATCTCATTTTGAAGATGAACAACTTAGGTGAGACATAAAATTGTCTCATATAGAAAGTGTGAATAGTAGTAGGTTCTGAGTACCAAGAGGTCATGTTCTTCTCTCTGGCTCATTCCAACCTCATTTTGGTATACTCTCTCTCTCTCTCTGTGCAACTGCAAGTGAGTCCCAGTAGCTTATACGGATCTGCTCTTATTAAAGAGTACCAACAATACACAATAAAAGCTTTGATATTGTTTGTTTTGGTTAAACAATGACAAACCAAGATAGTTGAACTTTGAGGATCAAAAGAATATACTTGTGGTTTTCAGTACTTTGTGGGTTAATTGAGATCAGAATTTATGTTTGGGCTCTAAATTTGTACTGTGCTTATTTTAATGCACCTGCTGCACTTCTCTTTGTACATGAATTGTACATGAGTTGTGGATTTTAAATGTTTTAGTTTCTGTTTTTGGCCTACATACACATTAAAACTTCGAGCCCTGTTACACACGGATCCTTTGTCCAGCACTATTTCCAGTTACTTATACATGGTTAGCCACATGTACTCACATTAATGAGGTATATATTTTGTTAATTTTTTTTATAATACATTGAAGTATATACTTAATTTTTTATAAATTTATATACCTTATTGGATTGGGTATACTGAGAAAAAAAAAAAACTGAGTGTGGACTAGATGTAACATTTTCCTAGAACTTCATAGAATGAATGCCTTTAATCCAGTAATTATATTTTATTTATATCATTGAAATTTTTTAAATACACATTTTCCATGAATTTCAGTCTCTGACTATCAAATTGTGATAATCTTTGTTTCCATTCTAAAAGTGGGAATTCAAATTGGACCAAGTAGGGCACCCCTCTCTTGCTGGTTGCACACTGTATCACTGACAAGTTATGTTTGTAGGCCATCAGACAAGGATGGTTTGTTCAATCATATAACAAAGTGAAATTTCTTCCTCATGGTTATGAAAGCCATGCATCTTTGTGTACATAGCAACCAATTTAAAAAAAAAAAACATTTCCATGAAAGTTACTCTGAACTAGTTTTTTTTCATAAAAGTTGTTTTATTGGCTTATGAAAGATCAAAATTCAAAATCAAAAGTTAAAGTTAAAAAAAAAAAACTCTTAAAACTGATTATTTGAAAACTGATTTTGCAGAAGTTTTTAAAAAAGAGAGATATGTGTGACTTGCATGGTTTACCAGACAGTATTGGTAGATGAAGATGAGTGAGACATCATTTTCAGTGGAGTTGGGAGGACCAAAAATTGAATACATGATGAATATCAGGTATAATAAAAACATTAGAAATGGATAGAAGACCTAACAGAGAGTTTGAACCCTCTTGAAAACAGCTGCCAATTTTGATCATGGGAGCTGCTGCTGCTGCTACTGCAATTAAAAGCATGAGACAGACTACATTTTAATATATATTCCTTCTGTCCACTTTGTACACATTTAATTAACTTTTTTTTTAATTATAGAAAATCAGAGCTTGTAAATCAGAGCTTCTCAATATGAAAATATTTTGGAGAATTCAAAAAATTTTGAGAAAAATTTAATATAGGATGTGAGACCTGTTGTTCCCATGCACTTTGCTTCTCATGTGATATATTCATGCTGGTGCACAAATTAAGACATTAAAAAACATTAATGATAAATATAAATTTTAAGAGGGTTCAAATGTGATCAAAGTTATGTCAATTGATTAGGGTCTAATTGTTCATTACACTTTATTGGTATCCAAAAAGAAATTTAGGAAAATTATAAATACTCAAATAAAAAACCTTCCTTCTGACATTAAGTGTAATGGAATGGAGGGTAAATGGTAATAGAATAAGGAGAATAAAATTAAAATTTATTCACCTTATTCTATTATCATTTAAATAACCTTTTTTTAGTAACCTTTTCTTTTTCTTTTTTTTATTTAAATCTTTCCCCTATCAGGAGATGTAATACTCAAACTCAAGACTCTTCAACGAAGATGAGATATCTTTACCAGTCAATAACAAATGCTCTAGTAATATCTAGATTATTCAATCAATGTTCCCCATAAAAACACTAATACGAAGTTTCTATATGAATTATCTATATATCCCTATAGATTCAAATAATGGAACTTCAACTTTAATTCAAAAAAAAATGTAGATGGTTGAGTTGAGTGATCAGGCTATACATGTGATGAACAATTAATGCAGAGTAACCAACACACAAGCTTTTTCACAGTTTGGTGAGTGAACTGTAAGGAAGTTATCATGTGCATCATAAGCCACACCAAAACCTAGTAAATTAAATAAAAGCCAAGAGAGGACCAAGGGCGTCACATGCAAGGTCACAATCAATAATCATGGCTATCCAGTCCCCTCCAATCCCAGATGATGAATAGAATAGTAAAACCTGCCGAAACTGAGAATAGTCAGTTCAGTGTGTTCTGTTTGTCAATCACCCATAGAAAGGGGTTCCAGGGTTGCTTTCAGAGGCTGATTAGTTATACAGTTTTCTTCAGAGTGTCCTGTTTTGAGAACTGTACATCCATATGAAGCCTCAACCCCACCCCCACCCTAATAATAATAAAAAATCATTTTTGTTTTATTTTCTAACTCGTGTTTGGATGCAGATATAGATTGGTATTCTGAAATAAATAGTTGTTATAAGGAAGTTTCTACGCAGATACTTTTTTCTAATGCTACCATCATTGTTCTATTTTTTATGTTAAAACATAGACATATAATTCCAATCTCTCTTTGTAATTATCATCGTGAGTTATACTAATTCATCTAGACATAATTATAGAATTTATCCGTAGAACACCCATTTTTTCTTCTTCCACCTCTGTTGAGGTTTATTCCCCTCTTATTCCATGACCCAAAGTGTAATATGTCAATTGATAGTACAGAATCTGAAGCCCTGACTCCTGTATAGTATTTAGTTTTGGAGGGAAAAAGTACCAACATGATTTTTTTTTCCAAAAGAAAATCAGATTGCTAAATTTCAAATTAAGACAAAAACTCAAAATTAAAGGAGTAGCTTATCCTTCCCAAGAATCAAATTTGTTTCCATCTATTTTTAAGGACCTGATCTCCCTTATATGTGTTGTTTGAGTTGTTCAAAAACCATTACTTCATTTATATCTATACTAAATGAAATTAAGATGGATGAAATGAATGACATTGGATTGATGTGATTCAAGCATGGCTGAAATTTTTTTGAATCAACTAAAATGTTGAAAGAGTCAACAAAACATCAACAATATCAGACTGGATTTTCTAAAGGAGGCTTGAAGAAATTTACATTAAATACAAAACAAAAACTTCATAAATAAGCAACGTAATTTTAATATAAAATAAATTTTATACAAAAACATTCATAAAATCCTATTGTATCATTTAGATAAATTTTTTTTGAAAGATAAATTTGCTATACCTATTTCACTTTGATTTGGGCTTGAGAAACAATTCATATGGACATTGGAAAGTTTTAGCAATGATAAGAAGATATCTCTCATCTTGTTCTTTCTTTTCCTTCCTCTAGTTACACTTCTGCGTATGCTTGAATAATTTGAGGTGTACTATAATGATTATTTTCCAGTCCAGTATAAAAAAAAAATCTATTTGAATAATATGAGGTGCAACAAAATGAAGATTGAAATCGTGATATTTCAATTAGCTTTTTGCAACCTTTTTTGCTCTCATTTAGGGGTATGTCAAATTCTCTTTTATTGGAATTCCAGTGTCTTTATCAGTTAAAAACATTTTAAAAAAATATCAGTTCATTAATCTTCAATTACCAAGCTATTTTAGTAGAGTGAAACATTTATTTTAATTATGATTCAATGAATTTTTCCATATTATTATTTTCCCTTCATTTTGTTTGATCAACAAAAACCCCCTTCACCTTCTAATGTGGGTCCGCCTTTGCGAGTAACAATAAAACCCATAATCCTTCGATGAAGAGTTATTATCTCTATCAACCTGTTAAAAAATTATTTGTCAGCTCGTAGATCACCAAAGCTGACAATTTAACATTGATGCACATCGTAAAAATGAACTCCATGATTACACACACATACAAAACCAAGAAAACATCTTTCATAAAAAAAAACACAAAAAATGGACCATTTCTTGGTTAAGTAGTTTGTATGGGCTAGTTGGAGGAAGATAAATGGAGTGTGTGTGGGGGGACAGATTCTCTGGGTTTTATCTATTTTGGACTGCCCTGGTGGGCCTGTTGTTAGATCAAACACAGACCCCTGATGTACCCTTTATATCAATAAAGAGTCTCTGGATTATATTATATTTTCATGTATAATTATTGATCCAGTCTTCACTTCAATTGAGCACATAGTCTCACACCTAAAAAAAAGGTCATTGACAATGGCTGATTTGAGTAAAGACATTGCTGAGGGGGAGAATCTCATACTCTGTTGGCAGTTTGTCTGTTTTATTTTTGTTTCTGGCTTTTATCGATTGTTCTTTTGCTCCTTTGGTTCTTCCAAACAAGTTGGGGAATCAGTGAAATTGCTTTAATTTGTGGATTATGTATGGAGTAATTTATGTGATGGAGTAAAATTTATTTTACTTTTGTTGCGAGAGAATCACTTTTTGAATGGACACATCTGATCTCAGTTGACATGTGTTAAATCTCATGTTTGACATGTGAGATTTGTGACATTTTTAATCACATGTCATTCTTAAACAATATGAAACTGAAGAGAACTGATGAGATCTAGTTCTGACTTAAATTTCATCTGGAATTTTGAATAGAATACATGCTATTTGTGGTTTCTTTAAAATAGCATCCTTAAATAGTAGCTATTTAGAAATATTCTCCTCACACTGTCTTGAATTAAACCAGCCATTCATTAAAAATAAAACCCTCACCATCAATTTATAATATTTTAATTGTCATACTACCATTTCTTCAACTCTCTTCCGGGGCTGATCATTTTTCAAACATGCACTGCACCATATTCATGTGATTCAAAATGTGTTAAAAATAGCCTAAACGTATCTCTAAGATATCAAACTTTTTATATTAAAAGTTCATAAGTATATAATTTTTAGAAAAAGGGCCGTCTATCCCATCATACTGTTTACTAAGCCCACCAGTCAAAAATTAAAAAAAATCATATATAGTTTTAATTTGAAAAACATTAATCCCATCGATCCATTCGACAGTCACACTGTCGACCATTATTTACAACATTCGACAGACACTATGTCAACCTATATTTAAAACATTTTACCATCATTTTATCTACTGCCTTTAAACTATTAGACATGTTACATGTCGACCTGCGATGTCCACCTCGGCACTGGGTCTGTCGAACAGAAAACATGAAAAATATACATCCTATCTTTTGTATAAAATGAAAGAAAACATTATATACTTTTTTAATTTAAGATAAAAATTATATTTTTCTCTGTGGACATAAATATTGAACCACATATATCTATTTTCGCATGATTATGTGTTTATTTTTTTTCTTCTTTTCTCTTTTAACTAGCATATCTATTTTCTAACAAATGAATGTCTAAATAACTTATTATCCATCACTGAATAACATAATATATTGACTATACATACAACTCATTTAAAAAACAATCAGCCTCAAAAATCTATGCAAGTCTAGTTACAACAGCAATTCCGGTTTTGTGGCCTGATGGTTATGAAGAAAGTGTAAAATCTACACTTAACATTGAGTATATTTAGATGGTTTTATAAAGAAAAATAAGTAGAGGATCCAGTCCCGTTCTATAATACTAATCCTTAACACTATACTATTACATAAATCTTATAATTAAGGGAAAGAATCAAGACTAAATTAGGGGGTCCAGCTGTTACAATTTGAATTAGTCATATCATTCTCTTATAGGAAACATAATAATATGTTACTACAATAGTGGATTATTGACATGGTCAATATTTATGTCACAAAGAAAAAAAGAATTTTTATCTCAAATTAAAAAGTATATAATGTTTTCTTACATTTTATACAAAAAATAGGATGTAAATTTTTCATGTTTTTCGTTCAACAGACCTAGTGTCGAGGTGGACATCGCAGATCGACATGTAACATGTCGAATGATTTAAAAGCAATTGACATAATGAAGGTCAAATGTTTTAAATATAGGTTGACAGAGTGACCGTCGAATGTTGTAAATAATGGTCAACAGTGTGACTGCGAATGGATCAGTGGGATCAGTGTTTTTCAAATTAAAACTATATACGGTTTTTTTTGTCTTTTGACTGGTGGGCTTAGTAAACCGCATGGAAGGGATAGAAAGGCCCTTAAATGAAATATGATACACATATACATCTTTCTGACTTAGTTCTAGTGCAGTTCAAATTTTATAAATCCAATATTTGGTTTAGAAGTTATACCATTTAAAAGAGAGTCGAAGAAGGGGTAATATGATTATAAGATTATTTATTTTAAAATGATGGTAGATTATGAATTTGAGGTATTTGAGGGGATTTAAAAAAAAATGAAGATGGTATTTTAAATGTCCAAAACAAATACTAAAATTTATGGGTGACTATTTCTAAATGATTAAGATTCGAGGGGGCTAATTATAACATTATAAAATAAATCATCATCAAAAACTCTTCTCAAACAACCACCAACAAGAGTTCTAAATATTGACCCCATAAATTCATTATTTTCAACACTTGATAACAAATAATGACAATGCAAGCATAAAAACTCTGTTGCGGTACTTAATATAACTGTAACTCAGCATCATCATCATTAAATTGTTCCAGGCTAAATTTTATATTTATCATTCATTATTTGTATATATCAACCTTATCTTATAAGATGATGGAAGCAGCACTGTTATCAAGTCATGTTTTTACTGTATTTTCCAATTGGTGGTATATTTTTTATGGCCCTGGTCCTCTGAGCAGCTCCCATGCACAAGTGACTTTGTACAAATCAGCATTAAAAAAAAAAAAATTCCATAAGTCCCTCTAATTATTGGACACTCTGTCTCATTTCAATATATTTGGAATCTCGTGTTGAAGTAATTCATATGGGGACAGTAGACTGAAAAGGTTAGCAAATCTTTGTTCAAAGATTTTTTTTTGTTATTTTGTTATATCATGGTAGATGCTGGAACCTAATATCTGCTCTGCTGTTTTTCTTTGATTAATATATGGAAGACTGATTCCTATCCGTCTAAATCTTCCCCTCAGCAAATGGAGCTTTGTGAATGATTCATTTTTGGTGTCATTAGAATAATAGATAAGTTATGTCGTATATGTAGAGATGGTACAAAAACTTTATTATATTTTGAAAGAAATGCATGAGTTAAGTTTAAGACATCAAATTCTAAGGGTTTCTCTCTCTTTTCCTCCCACCTAACAAAGTGTATTGTGAATTAAGTTAATGAAATCGAATTAGTATATCTACCTTTCGTTTTTCAAAAAAATTTAAGAAAATAAATAATATGCAAATAAAAAAAATTATACGTCCAGCTAAGGGCGACGCCACCCTTTTAGTGGTGGGGTCAAAGACCCCATCAATTTTTAAAAAAAAAAAACAAACCAGCCCACTTAGAGTTTGACCCATTACATTATGTTATGTACAACTCTGTTTTCAAGCTCAATTCCAGTTTATACATATTTTAAATTTTTTTAAAAAATAGTATACCTCATGTACTGAGTACATGCATTTATAAAAAATGAATTGCATGAATGCATTTATAGAAAATGTTAAAAATATCTATCAGAGTATATATTTCGTTAATGTAAGTATATGTTTTGTTAATTTTATATCGACACATAAGACTGTAATTGGGGTTAAAAAAATTGGGTGTAACAACACATGTTTTTTTAAACAAGCAACCCATGAAAACTTTTAAAAACAAACCGGCCCAGACTTCATAGTATTATCCATTGAAATCCCTGTACCTATAGAGTCTTTAGAATTAAAAGGAATTTATGACCTTCATAGAAAGTTGGTGGAGACAAAAAAAAAAAAAAAACACTTCATATACTATATTAGTCAATTTATTTATAAGGTTAGTATTGATTTTAGCTGTTGTGATTGCAAGTATTGAAAGAGTTTTTTCACAAATGAAAATCATCAAAAGCCAATTGCGTAACAAATAGAGATAAGTGGATGAATAATTGTTTGATTACATACATTGAAAAGACATATTCGATAATGTTGATAATGAAGTTATTATGCAATGATTTTATTATATGAAATCTCGTCGATGATAATTGTAAAAGTTTATATAATAAAAATATTTGATCTCATTTTTTTTATGGTTTATTTTTTTTATTAATGCAAATTTTATATTTTCAACAAAAATGTTTATGTTTTTTATAAATATATTATAAGAATAAATCTTTAGAAAATTTTGTAAAACTTTTTTTAATGATTCCATTATAAAATTTTTAGAGCCGTCACTACGTCGAGACCCCATTATAGACTCAATTGCAATCCACACCAATTTTATTTTTTAAAACAATCATACACTTTCCAAATAAAGTGCATGTTGTTTTATGAAATTAGAATGTATTTTTTTTCAAGTTAATTTTTTTTGTCATATACTATAATAGAACTCCATACGCTATAATAATGCAGTATATGCTATGTTATCATTGCCTATGGGATTGCAAAACGGACTAAACATATCAACGCTCTAAAAAAAAGAATGATTTAAATTTGAGTGTTGTTACACTCAGTTTTTCTCTTAGTCTAAAATACAGTCCTATATAAACGTTAGAAATCCAGTAAAGTATATATCTCATTAGATATTGTATATACCACATTAAATATTTTCGTATACTACCTAAAAATGGATTCATTCAATTCAAAATGGAACGATATGCATTTTTTTACCAAAATATATACCTCATTAGATGATGTTTACTATTTAAAAAAAATGAAAATACGTGAGGTCTGAATTTTGGTCAGTGAATGTGATTGAGTCTAACATTTTCCTTTAGGGTTCAAGACACATGCATCCCTGTAAACATGAGTCTCATATAAGTTCCTCTGAAAGTTAGGGCAGACACATGTGTCCCTGAAAACTCACAAAAACCTCATTATTATTCTCGGGTTAAAATTTCATTCAAATTTAATAGAAAATTTTATTACCATATATTGTGTAAATGATATAGTATATATAAATAATCATAAAACAAATTAGTCTATACAAATATCAAATTATCCTTGTAAGACTTTTTATGTTTATTCATTCCCATTGATATATTAATTAAATGGTTAAAAATTTGAGGATAATTTAATCATTTCATAGTTATATGTTAAAGTTAAATGTGGTAGGTTGGGATAGAATTAATTTTTGTTAAAATCAGGGATGTATATGAGTTTTTGTGAGTTTTCAAGTACTTGTACGTTTGTCCCAACTTTGATAAGCACTTATATGGAATTACCTATGTTGGATGTTTTTAACCCTTGCCTTTAAACTTGGGATTGAAGGCTTGCTGCAAGCTCATGGATTCCCCAACTGGGCTGGATCAAGAAAGAAGAGCCCAGCCCCTTTTTTTTTTTTTTTCATGTTGATACACTCAGCCGGTCCTAACCAAATATATCAAATTCCCAATAAAAAGTATACTGTGTATATACTCGATTGAAAAAAAATGTATGCATTCAATTTGCTTAAGTACATAAATAATGAATGTATAAACTTTGTCACACACACACACATATACTTTTTTAAAAAAATCAAATATATTAAGGGCACGAAAATGACTCCCTGACATTTTCCCTTTTTCAATGTACACACATTTTTTCTTGTATACGTACCACATAGACTATACATATTCATTGTTAAATATATCAGGGTAGTTTAGTCATTTCAGTCTTTTCTTTTTCATTCTATAAATATAGAGTACAAACCCTAATATCATCAATGATTCAATCCTTCAATTCCTAATTTGACATTCATAATAAGAATGCATGCTTATCCTTGTAGGTAAAGCGATTTTTTACATGATTTATCATTGTGTGTATTATATATATATGAGTCGCAATTACGTGCGGTTTACGGTCGATGCGGTGCGCGATCACAGGCCGTCGATCACGGGTCCATCGCATCGGACGGTCGGGTGCGATTCACGTCAACCATTGGATGCGATGGACCCGCGATCGGACGGCCTACATCGCAAACCGCACCTAATCGGTTCAATATATATATATATATATATATATATATATATATATATATATATATAATATATGCATGGGTTTATGAATTATGTCATGTGGGGACCAATCAAGGCTTAGCCCTGAAAACTGATTTATTTACCTGGGCTTTAAGCAATCTTATAAAGAGGAGCCCTGTATACATATTTTTTAAAATTTTACACTTATAAAATTAAATAATATTTTATAATCATTAAAATCAAAACCTTTTAAATTATTGGATTAAAATTGAAATGGCTAGAGAATGAGATATTACTATTATGGTGGGAGAGATTTAAGGAGATGAGAAGTTTTAGGCTTGATTTGAAAAATGAGATAAATTAATTCATTCTTTAATTACAAAAAAATAACATATCTCATCATCCATTTTTTAAATTTCATTAATCACATGGATGATGGATCTTTGAGGCCTTTCTTGGATGGGAGCCCTAAGCAATTGCCTTGATGGCCTCTGCACAGGGCCAGCTCCGAGACAAATAGTTCCATTGTTTACCAAAGAGCGCCCATACACTCAGGTAGCATTTAGAAACACATGTTGAAATATAATTTTGGCAACAAAATAGTTTTTTAATCATGCTCTTTTTATGAGTGCTTTTCTTTTAATATAGGAATTACATTTAATAACAAAAGCTGTTTTTGCACAATTGAAATCCAAAAAGCATATACGGACTGCTTTGAAAAACATAGATTTTGATACAAGAATTGACCTGAATCCACCTATTGATATCCAATTAATCTAACGGGTTTGGCAAACTGGTTGGAGCTTTTTGACTTACTAAAAAACAAAAGTTGTCACAAATGGGTTGCCAAACGCACCATCGGTATGTTTTGCAGTCCATTTTATAGACTTATATACTATGATAACATAGTATATGAAGTTCTATTATAGTGTATGACATAAAAAAATTTATTTTTTCAATGAAAAAAAAAAAATTATTGTATCTCAGTATATACTTTATTTCATGTAACAGTATGCATTTCAATGAGAGAATGTATGATATTTATATATAAAAAAGGTATGAACTACAAATGGGACAACAAAAAGAGCGGGATATATCAATTAAATAAGTAATAAGTGTCGATACACTCTATCCGTTTTGTAACCCTATATTATGTTAGCATAGCATATATTATGCTATCATAGTAAATGAGGTGCTATCATAGTGTATGGATTTTTTTTAAGTGCAAAAGTAATATATTAATGAATCTATATACTTCATTTAATATAACAGCATGTGTTTCAATTGAAAAGTATATGCAATGTTTAAAATATCAATTTTATCGATATCGAAAAGGGTTCAAATCGATATATCGATCAGTATATCAAAATATCGATCAATATATCGATTTTGGTTTTTATTTTTTGCTGGGAAATATAAAAAATGAAAATAAATTATTAAAAATAAGAAAAAATATCAAAGAAACAGAAGAACAAAGAAAGATAATATACATATTTATAGATGATTATTTTTTATTGAGATATTGAGGTGGAAATGATATTGTGAGGTATGTATAGGTTTAGAAAAATTAGACACCTAAATTATTAAAAAGATTGGGAGCATAATGTATAATAAAATCTCATTTATAATGTAGAAATTATAATCATTTTAAAACAATGATTCCATGCATAGCATACAACAAAATATTTTAATTGCAATTATAAAGTTTGTATAGTACATTTCAAATGTCAACATATATCAAATTTAGTTTAAATACATTGCAAACAACCTAAGAAACTTATACATTTTTATGATATTATACATACATTTTATAGGATTTCATTATTATTACAAAGCATTACAAACCTCTCATTTTCATAAATTTAATTGAAATTTCATTATTTTTGGTTTTTGAATGTGATTCATTTTTAAAACATTGGCCTGAAATGGCATGTTCTTGGACCCCGCAACTCAAAAAAAAAAGAGGCAATTTCTTGCGAGAAATTGAAGAGAAATTCAAATTTTTAGCTAAAATTTCAATATATGTCCGATATTTATTGATTTACTTAGAAAAATCAATATATCGGTCGATATTTAAAACAGTGAGAGTATGATTATTTTAAAAAATAAAAATGGTGTAGATTGCTACTGAGACTGCAATGGCATCTGGATGTATCATTTCTGATGAGTAATTTAATCTCAGCCATCGAAACAAATATGCCCATTCCCCT
Source organism: Acorus calamus (assembly GCA_030737845.1). Classification (NCBI taxonomy): domain Eukaryota; kingdom Viridiplantae; phylum Streptophyta; class Magnoliopsida; order Acorales; family Acoraceae; genus Acorus; species Acorus calamus. The sequence goes on from CM060860.1 coordinate 32,440,166, forward strand.
TTAGGCTGGGCCAGAATTTCCCTATTTGTAGTCCATTTTTTCAACCGTTTCCAAAAAGAAAATGATACACACAGCCCTCATTGTAGCCCCAATTGCAGTCCATACCGATTTTTTTTTAAAATCATACACTGTTCAAATGAAGTGCAAGGTGTTTTATGAAATGAAGTATATACTGAGTTACATTAATATATTTTTTTCAAGTTAAAAAAATGATAAAAAATTTAGGTCAATTGTGAATTGTGCAGCAAGTACACCATCACAATTAACTTATTAATAGCCATAGCTTCACTTTTTAAATTATTTTTTACTCTAATCAATAAGAAACCACCTTTGGAATCCAAATTTTTTTGGAAAAGAAAGTGCATTCTACAACTTTGTAACCTTTTCAATCTAATTTTCCGAAGAAAAACATTTTTTTTTTTTTTGGATTCCAAAATATACTTAATGCTAAAGAATTTGATTTGTATAAAATGGTAAAAGTAGAAGTGGGAAGTAAATGATCTTGACTAAATAAAAGGAAAATATCAGCAACAACCCCATTTGCGATCTAGTTGAAACACTTTTTTTTAAGCCCATATTTGTATAATAAATATATAATTCTTTTTTTTTATATAAAAATGAGTAGATTAATGAGTGAAACGAATGCATATTTTTTGTTAAAAAATTATATATTATGATAAATTATGCCACGTTAGTAACAATGAGGTTAACAACAAAGGTTGTAAGCAGATATGCAGGAAAGATTGTGTATTAGTACTTTAATAAAAATTATTGTGCATCATTTGTTGTTTTTTCCATGTCTAGTTTAGAGGGTGTTTGAATGTGGATTGGGGAAGATTATGAGTTTTCCAAATAGAAAAAAAAAAAAAGTTGTAGCTTAATTAAAGTTATAGACACATTTTTATAAATAAGTCCCAGAAACTAGCTTTTTCATAATATGTGGTGTGGACAGAAAGTTTCTTACAAACTCAGTTTTAAATTTAGTTTTTAATGAAAAATTTATTTTCAAACTCATATCCAAACACACCCAAATATAAAGTTCAAATAGGCTGATTGAATTTAAACTTTGAACAGTAGTCAAATAAATTCAGATTTAATTTAATCATGGAAAAGAAGTGGAAACATGATTTGGACTTCTAAAAAATTTTGCATCTCCTACTTATCTAGTTTTGATCGCTCTGTTAAAATCTTGTTCAATTTAGTCCCAGTTTCTCATTTTTACTATTTGATTTGGAGATATAACCTATCTAATTAGATGTTCTATTTCAAATTATATACTAATTATTAAATTGCATCAATGTATAGAGTTATAGTCTTCCCACAATTAATGAAATAGAAATGACCAAATTTTCATTAAAAAAAAATAGTCTTCCCACAATTACTAGTTAATACTCTTATCATTTGTTGTTTTATAGTCTTCCCATCAATGTAAAGAGTCTTATTGCCTTTCAAATATGTGTTCATTAGGGTTTACTCAGATTAGGACGTTTTATCATAAACAAGTACAAAAAGCTCAAAAGATATATATGCATTAATATGAATACACGCATCTGGTATTAATTATTTTTTTATATTTATCTGATCTTGTAACATTAATAAAATAAACAATGAAGGGTGATGGACTAACTTGCCAACACAAACGTTAAACAATTTTATTCACAAAAAACAAGAAAAAAAAAAGAAGAAAAGGCCTAATAAGTGAAAATTGTTGATCAAAATTGGAGAATATTTATATGTTCTTCTAGAGATGGAACTTTGGAAAAAGTATACAAGCTAATGTCATGCAGTCAGGTAGATATACATTTCAATGTGTTACATATGATATGTGGTCATCATAAAAATGGACAGATGTCTGGATTTACTGGAATGGCATTGGATGTGGATCAATCTTTCTTTTTTTTGGATAGAGATGTTAAGCAAAATATAAAATACATACATATATATATAATAATCTTATTTAAATTTTTGTTGACGTAAGGAGTGGCTAAGGTTTGTTATTCATGACGTTATGGTGCTGTTTATGCACTAAAATAAAAAGAATAGATCATGACAATAGAAGAGAAAGTCATCATCTTTTTAAGAAGAATCTTTCCCTGTCAGTAAGCGGTAAGATTCAAACCCCAGTTCTCTCACGGAAGAGAAGTTATCTCTCTCATTTTATTAAGAGAAAGTTCAATTTTTTAATAATGTTTATTTTGTTTCTTTAACATTGTTAATCACATGAAAAATATATCGAAATTTTTGCTTGGTTTGCCTTCACATTAGATGTCTTAAAACATCTCGAAAGGTCCACACTGTGCCCAAGTGTGTCACATTATTAACAAATGTTATGCTTGCTTATGATTTGCTTAGTATAGTATTAATAATTAATAATTGTGTGAGACAATGCTAATGAATTTGAAAATGTTTAAATAACATTGATTCTATAATCTATTGTATGACTAAGGGCGGTTCGTGATCAATTTCATGAAACTTAAAGTGACACTTAAATGATTGACTTTTTTTAAAAAAAATTTGTACACCTACCATAAGTAGGGGTGGTAAACGAGCCGAACAAGTCGAGTTTTGACATGTTCAAGCTCGGCTCGTTTATAAACGAGTTGAGCCGAGCCGAGCCAAGTCGAGCTCACAAGCCTCAACGAGCCTAGCGTCCTTCTTCATTTTAGGGTTTGTCGGGGTTAAAAATAAAATTTTAGCTTAAATGAGCTAAGTTCATGAGCTTAAAAGAGCATGACTTTGTATTGATTTAATGTTCTGATTGTAGAAAAGAGTTTAATCAAGATTCAATTGAATTTTTTATAACACAAATGAGTTAAATTTGAACACAAAATAAAGCTCGATCCAGCTCCCGAGCCTAACCAAGCTTTAAAAATTGTTCAAGCTTGTTCATTTGTCTAATTGAACGAGCTTAAACTGAGCCGAGTCTGAGCCGAACCCGAACGGCTTGGTTCGTTTACGAACCTAACCACAAGCCACAAAAATGCTCATGGAGACCAATGGTACAGGGTCATTAATGTTCAAAGAAATCCATGCCCACCTTCCTCTCTTTATAATCACAATCAAATGAAGAATGACAGACCTTTGACATCCTATATTATATTTTTATCATCTTATTATTATTATTATAGCTATGATTAGTGCCGGATCATATCACCATCTCAACAAATTCTATCCAAATGGTTGTTTATAAATACAAATAATGAAAGTGGGGAGTAATAAAAATATATATGGAGTCACTTAGAGGATGTATCGTTGACTAAATAAAACAGATAATATAGATTACATTATGTCAGATATATTATAATTATATGCGATTTCTCAAATATATCTATCAGAACATACAACAAGGATATCTGTCACAGCCCGGCCCATCACATCTTGCTCATTGGATCGATACCTTATTTTTTATATCAATGTTAATTTTGGGGTCAGTTTCATATCTCTAATTCAGAAAGAAAATTTATTATTCTCAAAAATATAATTCACGTGGATTCTAATATTCTATTTAAAGCAAAATTTTACATTGAGGCCTAGGTGAACTTTTAAAGCAGGCCCCATATACATTAAATTTTTTATTGAATATCCCTTTTTAAAAAATCATACACTTAATTAAAAAAACACATCAACTGCTCTAAAAAAGATATAATTCTAAATAAAACTTGAAAAGCAACAAAAAAAAAGATATTAATACAATTAAAAAAATATAAAAATACCTCAAAAGAGGGCTTTATTTGTTCAACCATTCACACAACAATAAGAATTTTGGGGCTTTAAGAGGGAGAGAGAGAGAGAACACAAAAAAATTGAAATTATGGGAGAGAAGAACATTGTAGAGGTTTAGAGATGTTAAACGGCAGACATTATTGATAGGGTGGGAGATTTGTAGGGATTTGATGGGAAGTAGTTTAAGGGATTTTAATGGGGGTAGTTAGAAAAAAAATTAAATGGGATAGGAATCGATGGGGTGGGTGCGTTGTGGATACTTGAGGGATGTATAATATCTGTTGTCGAGCCTGGGCGGATGGGCCGTGAGAAGAGTAATGACTAATAACCAAAAAGTCAGTTTAATTTTTTTTCCATAGGCTTAAACTATATGGGTCAGGATTGGAGGGCCCTCCTTGGGTGAGGGCCCTAAGCAAGTGGCCTTGGTGGCCTTTGCCCAGGGCCGAGCCTGGAATGAATACACAAATGAAATATTCCAAACGCAAATCTTAGCGTCCAAGAAAAATTACATATAGTGACCAATTGTCTTCATCCTTAGTTTTTTTTAATTAAAGTATGAAGATTAAGATCAAGATCTATCAAGCTTACCACTAAATAGTAATATCATATCAACCACTTGCGGATGAAAAACAATATTGGTTGGCTTGTTTGGTCTCTTGTATGTGTTTTTTATTTGGATCCGATTCATGTCATGTACTAATTACCACTACACCACACATAATCATCAAAATTTGTGAAGTTGACAGCATTAATCATGATTACTATTGTTATGAAATGGTATGTAAATATGCCTGATATCGAATGCTACCTATACTGTCGAACATATTTTTGTTGATTGAATTATGTATATTTCTCATACTAACTGTCACCATACATATATTTTATTTATCTGATAGATAAATGTAGATGACATGGGTGCACATTATATGTAATTATCATATTGTGTGCAAACAATTTAGTTCAAGCCAAGTTCCCAACATGAGATCTGTACTTGAAATGTATCCCAAGAAACCCATAACCACTTGCATTAAAGAAATTCAATATTCTTTATTGGATCTCCTTCTATGAACATTCGCATCAGATCCCAAAATTTCTGATGTCACGACCGATCTAAGTTGGACTCTTCGTCCAGTTGCGTCCTCTTTTAGAGCAAACCATACTAATCATTTTGTAGTCCTAATTTAGTGAAAAAGTCAGTTGTTCTGCTCATAAGTTGTTCCTTATCTTTGTTTTTCAATCTTCCATTCACAATGTTTTATTCCATATCAATAGCTGTATGAGCACAAAAAAATGCTTCAAAGGTACATGATAGAATCAAATCATTCCATGAATCACAAATCAACAATCCCTTACCAGAACTTTGGAAATAAAGTAAGATGTCTTTTGGTCTCCATTGCTGATATACAAAATAAGTTGTGGTGACTGTAGTGGCACTAGTAGAAGAATTGTTCTTGCACTTTTTTATCATTCCAGAAATATTGTTTAGCTTTCATCAGAGCATCAAAAGTGAACTGCAAAATGTTTCAGGCTTTCAACTAATCCATGCTTTCAATGAACCTCAACTGATGAAGTAAAAATAATTGAATCACTTGAACTAAAACGCATCAAAAAATTTCAGCCTCATTAAAATCTTTCCAATAATCAGCTCACCCAGCAAAGTAAAAGACAGAAGAAACAAAAAAATTCACCTTCACAACCTACAAAGCCATTGAAAGGTCACTTGTTTTCCCATAACAAATCCAACCAACACAATCAAAACTTTATTATATCACAACTCATGAGAAGCCAATATACAATAGTAAAGATTATAATTCCTACAAAAATAGGTGACCCGCGGGCCAAAAACACCACCACTTCACATAATTCGGATTCTATACAGCTTCACTGAACAGTAACACTCACTAGAAATCCCAACCATCTATCTATGATACAGTGAAGACTCTGTTCTTCAGGGGTGGTTCTCTTTAATTCAAGGAGAGAAGATCAACCATCACAACACACACAAGCTTCTTCTAAGTATGTAAAACTTAGCATATAACACACGCGTTTGGGTTCTCTTCTGCGCTTTGGACGTAATAGTGAGTGGTCAAGTGGGGGTTGTAGGCCTGGTACGCTTTGACGAGCTCTTCAATCTGCTCCTTAGGATCCTTCTTCTCATCCTTCTTAGGTTCATCTTTCTTGGCCTCATCCTTCTTTCCGCCATCTTTCTTCTCGGGCTCTTTCGGTGGACCAACCGAGACAATTTGAGCATTACTCCAGAACTTGCGGAGCTTGCCCACCACAACCACAGGGTCGATCTCCCCGATCACTGTCATCTTCTGGTCCTTCATGTCTACGGCAAGTGAATCAATCCCTGTGAAGAAGAAGAAGTAGAAGTTAAAATCGATATATGATTTTTGCTTAAAATCTCAATTTGGTGTATTTGAAATTGGAACATAAGAGAGATGATTATAGGAGTACTTGTTTGAACAGCAATTTTTTACTTGAAGCAGTTTTGAAAAAGCTTTTATAAAATATACTTTTGTTGGATTCTTAAAAAGCTTTTTTATAACCAAAAGCTGATTTTCACGTTCCTTCACAAGCTCGGACAGCTGGGGTGTTTGAAATAAGTTTGCAGTAAATATACTTGTATAAACAGAATTCTTAAAAGTTGTCCAAACTCGTTTACAGATGCTATCTTATCCCACTTTGAATCAATTGTCAAATTGATTCATTTATTGCAAAATCAGTTTTCTTTTGAACTTTGAGTTTCGGATTTTGGTTTTTACGTGCTAAGCTCGATAAAAACAGCTTTTAAGAAACTGATTGAAAAAATAAAAATTGAAAGCTGATATATGTGTTTATGTGAGAGAAGGGACTAGTGAAGGTTAACATGGTGTAAAAACACCAAAACTAATTTGGGAATTCAAGTGGATACCTGAAAGAGTAGAGACAGTCTTCATTGCCTTCTGTTTGGCTCTGTCATCATGAAGATCCAATTTCACCACCACCTTCTGCAAATGACCCAAAAAATACAATCAACCATTTAAAATCATCACATAAGATCAGATGTTATCAGGTTAGTCTACAAATTAACTACCCAAAAAACACAAACAGAGAGATATATCTGATGAAAAACGAATTAAGGGAAACAAACATGGATAGAACTTAAACAACCATTGAAAGGACTAAACTAAAATACTCTGTATAACAGATAGATTAAGAATTTTTATATATATAATAAAGTATCCTAAAAAAAGATGAAGCTTTTTAGATCACAACCAATAAAAAGAAAACGAATAAATTCAAATTCAAAGAGAGAGCAAAAGAAACTCAGAAGACCCAAAAACAGAGGAAAACATGAAAAAAAGCCAAAACCAAACCCATCGAGAATCAATTTTTTCAGATACCTTAAAAACACAAAAGAGAAATCCCAAATAAAATAAGACTTTCTGTCATCAGAGGCTCCAAAAAACAAAACCCATCATCCCAAATTTTTTTAAAAAGTGAATACAAAAATCTCACCTTCATTTTCTCCAAAGATGTCCGAAGAGACCAAGAATTCTAAACAGATGGAGTGTTTAAGAGTGACAGAGAAAGAGGTTTGAATAAAGAGAGGTCTGAAGTGATTGTTGTTATAAAGAGGAGGAGGAGGGGGAAGGGGGGGGGGGGGGGGTTATGATGAGAAGGTTTCTTCTGGGAAGGATCGGTTCAAACAATGATGTCCCTTCTCTCCTGCTTTCCATCTATATATAGACCTTTTTGTTTTGATTTTTTCGGTTGTCTAGAATTCATGAAAGGCCAGTCAAGGTCATCTTAATTATTATATTATATGATATGATAAGCGTACGCGCTTTTGTGTCTGATGTTTAAAATTGCGTGCTATATGTACACCCCCTCGGTTAGCGAGCTGGAAGAGCAGCAACCCGGAAGAGTTGCACCTTGTCCACCTAGACGATGAGGTTCAATCCTTTTATATCTCAATTATGAGAGTATTTTTTATTTAAAAATTATTAGACTGAGTCACATTCATCCATAAAAAATTAGATCTCACAAGTTTTTATTTTATTTTTCGAATTGAATAAATCCATTTTTAATAAGTGTAAGAAAATATTTAATGAGGTATATACAACATCTAACTAGGTATATGCTTCACTGGATTTCTAATATGGTATATAGGACTGTATTTTAGACTAAAAAAAAAATTAAGTGTAACAGTACTTTTTTTGTTCAAGTGTTGATGGGCTATGTCTAGTGATCTACTTGTCTCTCGTAAGCTTTGCTACCAAAAAATTGCGTGCTGCACGCTCATTTGTAGATATAATTTTAAATAGATTTTGGTTGGTAATTTTAATATTAGATTTTGATTTTCATATGTTAAAAATTTATTAAACTTTTTGTGTAAAAGAGTAAAGAACTTTTTTTAAAAAATTGGTCTTACACTAGACAAAATTTGGATGTGCGGTTTGGATAATAAAAAAGTTTAGGTGTGATTGTGAAAGTTCGTATAAGGTTGCGTTTGAATGTACGGTTTTCATCGTTGGAATTTTTTAAATCTTATGTTTCAAAATCAAATTTTTAAAAATGTTATTTGTAAACTTTTCGGTTGATCTAGAATAAACAAGAGGTGAGGTTGAAAAACTCAATGCTGAAAAGTGTTTAGATCCGTGTTTAAGAATTCTATTTTTCAAATACAAAACCTGTGCATGAAATCCTAACGTTCCATATTGAAATTTATTATTCAAATTAATAATATTGTATTCATATGAGGTTTCATGGTTATACTTATAACAATTTGTTTTTATATTAGAAGTCATTGATATAAATTACAATTAATAATTTATTTTTGAGTAAAATTATGTATTATTTCACAGAGCCTATAAAAACAATCCGATTTGAAAAGAAAATCCTATAATTTAGAATTTTAGATAGGTTGTTTTAATCAAATCCTCTCATAAACATGATTCATTTATTTAGTGCAATATTTTGAAGTGAATATTTATTTTCTATTCAGTTAATTTACATTCTAATGGAGATAATGTAGATTAATTTATACAAGATTTAATGATGTTTATTTTTCCATAAATATTGAATTTGAATTCATTCTACCGTGAAAGATGAAAGACAAATCATTCTATTTAAGGGAAAATGACAAAAAAAAAGTCTTTTAAAAGTTAAAAATACACAAATCAAACACTTTTTACACTTATGTAATTAGATCATTAAAATATTTTATACCTCTTAACTCTGTTAAAATATTTCACCCCCTTAATTTTGTTAATGTATTTCACACATTCTCATGTAAATTTTTTTTTACTCTAAATTTTTTGTGATTAGGTGAATTTTGTGAAATATGTATCAATATAATTTAAGTTTTTAATGATGAACTCTATTAAATGTTGACGCTTCTTTAAAAAAATGGATATGTATTAATGACCTATAAAAATAAGCGAATAGCCAAGCAAAAAAAGTGTGAATAAAGATTTAGAATACTAAAATATCATCTGTTGCATTGGGTCACAATACAAATTTAAATGGCATATTATGATTATACACAATGAAAAAATTATAAATAACATTTGATAAGATATATATAAGAAACACAAGATATGATATATAATAACAAAACCTATAATGGGATTAATTTTGGTAATATAGAGAGAGATTATTATTTTAAGGAAAAATAGGATTCTGGTGTAGAATAACCTAACAAGGGTTAAATAGATGTTAAAGATCTAATTACATAAGGATAAATTAGTCTTTTGTGTTTTCAAAATTATGTAATGAGATTTTTTTAAGTATAATTATAAAAAGTGATTGATTTAAGTATTTCTTACTTTTATAAGATTTTTTGTCATTATTCCTTTAGTCCCCGTTTGGATAGCGGAATTGAGTTATTCTGAATAGATAACTATGTCAGTATAGATAATAAATCTACATGAATAATAAATTTTCTGTTTGGTTGTGTTTTTTTTTTATTCTCATTGAAAAACGTAAGAAAAAAGGTTGAGTTGTTTGGTTGATAAAGAATAAAATATAAATAAAATATAAAAAAGTTGATTTGATATATGGGCTCTTCGATATATAATAGGTGTTGATAGGAATTACTTAGAATTATTATACTTTCTTATACTCGTTTAAACTGACTTAGTAATACCAAGTTATACATTGCAAACAAACAATCATTTTTCTTATCAATTCTTATACCACCCTTATACTACCCTTATACTCGTTTATTCCGTTTCCCAAACGGGCCGGGGGGGGGGGGGGGGGGGGGGCCTTATTTAATTAGTGAACTCCCGTTAATCTCACCGACGGGTGATTATACCTTTTGGTCATGGTCTGGCGGCTGAACACGTACAATTGCATATACGACCTCCACAAAGCCACCGCCCACCGGTATATATATATTTATTATATTGAAAAACTTTCATATAACTCCCTTTAAACTGTCTAAAATCCATATATCTACTTATCTTTTCGGAAATTCATACAACCATACGAGAACACCTATTTAAATATAAATAGCATCTTTAATTTAATTTTTATGACAGATGAAAAATATTATATGAATATTCTGTTTGGTTATTCTTGACTGAAAACACAATATACCAAAAAAATTTTCTAATGTGTTAAAAATGAGAAAAATCATGTGTAATTAACGATTTCACCCCTCCAAATACAATTTTATAATTTATTTAGATGAGTTAAATCATCATTTATGGATGGTATATTTTTCACATTTTTAACAAATTATAATGGGTTTCTGTACACAATATGTTTTGTTGATTTTAGAAACATAAAACTAAAGTTAAAAATACTATTTAAATTTCATAATTTGAAAATTGATTTTATAAAAACAAAATTAGTTTGATAATGGATTATAAACGGTGATTTAGAAGTACATATAATAGAGAAAAATGTCATCATGCTTTTTTTTTTTAATATTGGACCTCTCGCGATTGACCTCACGGTTAAACTAAAAAGACTATCTTTACTTGTTTATCATAGTTTTATTTTGAATATTTGTCACCAAACAGCGTCAGAACTGGAATTATTATGCTATAACCATTAAGGACTCATGGTTCATGATTACGATCAAATCTATTATAATTAAACATCGCATATACGTTGAAGACACACTATTGAATAAATGGACTGAGTTTTAATTTTATATTCACGTTGATAATGAACCACTTCAAGTCTGAGTTCTATTGTTGATAATAAAAATATTTAACCATGAAAAATATTTATCCTAAAATAAATTCATATTAAATGGTTTGGTACCATTAAAAGAGAGTCAGGGATAATTAAAAAAAAACACCCTGAAGCAAATCGTACTCATCATATAAACACCAGAATTAAGGTCAAACCGTCAAGGTAGAATTGTACAGAAAATTAAGTATACTTTATGTTTTTGAAATTACAAGAGTATTTTTATGCCTAAGCCAATTAAATAATATTTATTTTAATTTTAAATTATTAATTTTTTACTTAAATATCATTCTTCTAATTTTTTAGGATGTAAATTACTAATTAAGTTTTTATATTCAATTTTTACTTGATTCAAATAAAATAATGTCTTATCTACAGCAAACAAGAAGTCTAGAAAAGTTTTTTATTATATAAAGAACAAACACAGTAAGAAGAAAAAAAATTGTAATAAAGAAGAGAGATTGAAAAGAAGATAGTGTGAAAAATCACTTTTTTGGGCTTTGCCGTTTTATATCCCAATTTTTTGGGATTCAAAAAAACTTTTAAATCATATTGGTTATTTAAAAAAGAAATTCTATTTTTTAGGCATCATAAAATGTTGTCAATTTTTTATTGATTATTTTTTAACCATATCAAAATGACTATTAATTTAAAGAAAACAATTTTTTTTACAATGTATTAAATTACCATTTATCAATATTTAGACCTACTTATTAAAAAAAAAAAATTAAAGGCCTTTGTGCATCTGGGGTCTTAAGCAATTACCTAAGTTGTCTAATAAAGGAGCTAGCCCTGTCAAAATAGGGTATCGGTTCTTTATGAACATAATTAGCTAGCTGTTCTAGGGGATTAAGAAACTAATCAAAATCTATATTACTATATAAAAGTCTCTTAAACCAAAAATCTGCCGTTTGACCATTTTACCCTTATCAATCTATTCAATCCCATTACAATCCATTCACACCACTTTAAACACAACCATTTTATCATTTTACCCCTACATTTGTATTTAATTATATGAAAATTCATTCACATCATTTTAATCACATTCATAACTTATTTCAATACATACATTTCATCATATAATATATTTATTAATTTATAATTAAAATTGGATATCATAACTTTATTAGGATAAGGGATGCTTATAAAATGAAATGATATTCAAAATACAATTCATTGTAACCAATTGAAATTAGATTAATGCTGCCTTTTTTGAAGTTGGAAAATTTTACCAATATATAGGCAATATAATTACACAAAAATATTTACGTTTCCTTATTTCTCAAAAAATATTTCATCGTTATGATTGTAATTATATATGTAAAATAAATTGTGAACAAATCCAATGTCATGCTTAATATGTATCTTACCTACGGTTCATTTCTAATTTTATTAAAATGTCTATATCTATTCTATACAACTTATATATATACTACCGATCTTGAAAATACTTTCATTTGACACTTTTATCATTTCCAAACAATAGAAATCTATATGTATTTAAGCCTATTAATTATTCAAAAAAAATTCTAAATCCTATCCGAATCCATATATGAAATATCCGATATTCAAAGATTTGGAGTGCGAATATGAATATCATCAGTCTATCCGATTCAAAAAATATCCGTATCTAACATATATTATAAATATATATATATTTGTATTATATATTGTCCATATTGTTATCTTATATGATAAATCACTATAATAATATATTATAATACTATTAAATTTTCAATGTATAATATCTGAAAAAGAAAATAAATCTTATAATCTCAATTTTAATTGTAGTAACTCTCTAAAATATCACTTAATTATACAAATTAATGTTAATATTTAAACATATCAATTATGTCAAAAATATATCTATCCGAAAGAGATCTTAATCTCAAAATTAATATTCGTATTCGATTCCAAAGTTAGGTTATAGTATCATATGGTAGCCGGTTGGGTCTCCTTGGTTTACTCTTTCAACTATCCATTTTGGTCCAGCATGCCCAGATACAAGCCTGGACTATATTCAATTTATTCATTGATACATCATTTATTTTATTCGATTGAATTTATACAATAATTCTCTCTAGTTTTATTAAAAGTCACATTGGTTAAATCGACATGTATTTATATATTGCTTTCTTCGTATTATAGGTTCTGTTCTTTTAGATGATTGATCTACCATTCTTTGTCTGTGATTTTAATTTTTTTAATTTATATTGTGATTTTTTTTTTTTTTTTTTTTTTGCTTGGTAAGTTGAGATTCGAACTCTCAACCTCCCTTTGGAGGAGGGTGCTTCTCGACCATTCCGTTAGGAGGGTCTGCTGCTTTGTGATTTTTTTTATATGAAAGTAAACCCAAAAGTTGTTCAGGTAAGTGGCGTTTCATAATGAAATTTTACCGATTTAAATAGCAGAGTCCAACAGTTCATTTTTCATTTTTAACATCACAGTTTAAAATTTTCCCTTCAAATAATTTATTAGAACTGCATTAATAAATAGGAGAAGTACACATTCTTGAAAAAATTATCAAACTAGCTCAACTTTATATGCATTCATATTCATTATTCAAAATGCATTCATATGTGAATGTGTATCTTAAAAAAGTCTTACCAAAACAAAAAAAAATGTTTCTTAAAAAAAAATGTTCTGAAAATGTACAAGAGAGAGTGATCTCATGCATCAAGGAATGGGGTGTGGGAATGGCAGGAGTTGTTCTGTGTTCACGTGGGCGAAACTATCTTGAGAATCACGGAATATGATGATAATGTGCGAGTTTGGATAGATCCCTTATCTATCCAACTCTGCACCTATTTTCTTTGGGGGTGTTGATGAGGGTCATCCACCCCACCCCCCTTTTATTTTTTTTCCTTTGTGTTTTGCTCATTTTCATCATCTTTTTGTAACTCCAATTTCAAACATCGTCTGTTTCTTGAAATAGATATATTTACATTTGACTACAAAAAAAGATAAAAGTATAACAGAATGTTTTTTTTCTTTTTGTTAGTAGAAAGTATATCCCAACTAAGGGTCTTATCATCCATAACGAAACTGTTACTATTTTGTCTTGCATCCAATGGCCAGCATTTGATGACAATGATTGAGTCAGAGAGGTCCACCGATGTAACTAAACTTAATCAGTCAAGATTTATTCTTGACTGTTTTGATAGAATGTATTTATTAATATCTTATAAAGTGACTAAGGTTGCATTTGGTTGTGAGATTGTGCAATATTTTTTTATTGTAGGAAGCTGTTTCTGCAATCGTACAATTAAATAGTTTTACTGTAGCAACTTCCTACACACAGATTTAAGACAAATAGTATTTAAAAGCTGCGATTTTCAAAAACTGGGAAAGTGAGCTTCTTGCAGAATCAGTTTTAAAACCCAGATTCTTGCAGAATCAGTTTTGCAATCGCGCAATCAAACGCACCCTAAGTTATTTATGGGTGACAGTTTGTCCAAAGAAACCTTTGAGGTTAGAGAGTTGTACTGGAGGAACAAACTGAATTGTCCCTTTGTCTCTGTGTATTTAAGTCAGTGAAAAGGAATTGACCGACCTAAAATTGACTTTATAATAACTGGAGGAAAACCATTGTTTTTGTTAGGTTTTAATCAAATAGGCTAGAGAGAAAGGGAGGTTTATCATTTGCCATCCTTGAAAGAGCCACGTATATCTCATTCGAACCAATTGTATCTAATTTTGTGTAAAATCAGGTTTTTGGTTCTACATATGTATTTTTAAACTTCACAGTTTTTTATTTTGGATTTTGATTTCATGTGTTAACTAACAGTCAACAAATAAAAAAGCTAGTTGAGTGGCTTTTTGAGAAATCAATAATTGTAATCAATAATTGTAATCAACATACAACAATTTGTTTACGGAAATTGATTCCCTTCGAACACGTTCATTTTCATCTTTTATTATATGTTTCATAAAGGAGATATTTTGTCCTTGTGAGAAGACTTTTGTCTAGTCTCATTTTCACACCCACTGACCAAATCCTTATATATGTGGTACCTACAAAATGTATATACATTTATGATTCTCAACATAGGAACCCTACAGGGTTCAGCCGCCCTTCTTTGATGACTTTGGGATCACCAACAACAAATCTAACAAACAGGAAAGAAAACGAAACAACGTTTGAATTTCTTGGCAGAACGATGGACTTTCTCTTAATTATGTGATTCTAAAGTTTATTTTATAGAGTAGAGAGCCCTAACAAATTAGGAGCTCAACAAATTTCTTGAAATCTCTCAAATCAATTAAATCCTGACTAACTCTAAATTCAAATTTAAATTCAAAAATTTAAATTCAAATCTAAATTCTAATATATAAGAAAAAAAATCCTCACAAATTTAAAAATGACTAAAAATGATAAAAATAATTTTAAACTGTCGATTTGACCTCTATAATTAGCTGAGATCGAAAGGCATCCAACCTTTACTTTTGGTCTATCCGATCTGTGGCATCCATGAAGCTTTTAGTTATCAGTGTTGCATCAATTGGTTACTCATTTCATTCGTTTCGTGTTTTGAAAAGAAACCAACCCCAGCGCAGCAAAACCTAACCCACCCCGACCCTTCCCCACCCCAAAATATGTTGGCACTTAAAACCCCTACGCAAAACTCATATATCTCTTGTCCTTTCACTGTTATATTTATAATGGGTGGGATTGGTGTTTAACAAATTTGACTGGGATGAATAAGCTAACGGGGTGGAAAAGAAATAAATGGAGGTGAATAGCCATCCCCTATAATTTATTACAGTATTTTCAATCATATTCTATTTCTTTATAATAAAAAATAATGCTGCTCTAACTATACTTTAAACATAATCTCTAAAATGGAGACTCATAATTTTCTCCAAGTATTTTTAAATTCTGTTATGTAAATCTAATTCTTATAACATCAGTACTATTGAAAATACATCATTGAAATGTTTAAATGAAACCAATGCTGAATATATTTAGTTTATATTTAAACATTATAATTTCAGATATAATTAATTAATATCTATATATTTTTTATTAAATTGATTTGATTCATTTTAATATTTAATTGCATTTATTTTCAGTTTTTATAGAAGAAAATGAGAGATTAATGATAGATAAATATTATTTTAAATAAAATGAAAATATAGATAGTGTGTGTTGGAGTAGAATTTAACAAGGTCCTCCAAGATATAGTTGGTACTCTAAAATGGAGTATCCCACTAAAGTTGCTATTGTATCAATATATAATCTATTATGAGAAAAATCATAAAATGGTATACAGTTAATTCATTTGTACTTAAGTTTTTTTAAAAAAAATTATGTATTTAAAGGATTGAGTCCAGTTTTCATTTAAAGTGAGGAAGATTTTCATTTAAATGTTCAAAAATATGATATGTACTGTGATTGTGTCATTAGAAAAATTGCTAATAATGCACATTGAGGATGTGTACTCACATATTTTCATGTTCATCTCCTTCAAATATATATACAGAGGGGTGATTACATGCGGTGAACGGCGGGTGCGGCAGCGATCACGGGCCGTCGATCACGGGTCCATCGCATCGGACGGTCGGGTGCGATTCACATCGACGTTGGATGCGATAGACCCGCGATCGAACGGCCCACGTCGCGGCCGCACCCGCCGTTCGCCGCACGTAATTACCCGCGATATATATATATATATATATATATATATATATATATATATATTAAATGAACGAACTTTTGAATATATGGTTCAAACTTTTATTTTCATTTTTATCCCTAAATTTTCATGTAATGACTGAGATTATTAATGAGTCTTAGGTGGCGTTTGGCGCAGCAGAATGCAGATTTTAAGTATTGATTAATAAGTAAAGAAAGAGGTTATGCTGATAATCTTTAAGGAGTTTAGAAAAAAAAAGTGTTTGGTTCAACGAAAAATATTATGCAATTATTTAGATAAGTGTGCTTGGTTGACCAGTTAATATATGTGCTTATTATAAGGGTATTTTGGTCTTTTTAATAAGTGTTGAATATTATTTCATGTTTGGTTGAAGATTTTTTTTTCCATTAATACAATATACATACACCATAAATTGTAACCCTTTCTTAAATTGCCAGAAAAAAAATTATCAGGCAAACCTATAAAACATGGAATAACCTGTAAGAAGTTTTCAGAAAATTCAAAAACAAACTTTAAAAAAAAAGATAACAACCACATCAATAATTATCAAAACCAAAAGGCAAAATTTTAAAAACCCTATACAAAAATGTCTATGAACAGAGGAATGTGGAGGTCGACATGCTGCTCAGATTTGATGAGGTGACGGACGATGGTGGTAGTTGTCGACTTGTTGAGTGCCATCAAGGAGATCTGATGAGGTGGTAGTCGGATTGTGGTCGATATGTAGAGGGATTGGAGTTGCTCTAAACTAAAATATAAAAGTTGTCAAAAAGAAATATGTCATAATTTTCTATGGAAAAATCCGCTTGGGATCTGCACCTAGACAAAGGAAACTGAAATTTTGAAAAAAGTAGCACCTACATTAGAATTATATAACTCCATGCTGTCTTAATCATCAGTAGCATCATTCCTGACATGTGAACATGTTCATTAACAATGGCGTGGTCTAAACGGAAGTTTTTAAATGTAATTTCAAAAACAAAATAATTTTGTCATTCTATACTATGTATTTTGGAGTAATTTTTTCTTGACAGCTAGATAACAAAAAAAAAAAAAACACTGATGTATTGCTAAGTTTTTATTCTTATATTACCATATCAAATAGAGGGGATGGTCAGAGCATAATTCATATAAAAAAATTGTAAATAAAAAAAAATGACCCTCTATTTGGAAGATATATATATATATATATATATAGAGAAGTGATTCGGTGCGGGAATGCGGTCGTGCGGGAAGCGATCACGGGCCGTTGATCACGGGTCCATCGCATCGGACGGTCGGGTGCGATTCACATCGACCGTTGGATGCGATGGACCCGCGATCGAACGATCGACGTCGTTGATAAGATCCGCACTGAATCACTCGACTATATATATATATATATATATATATATATATATATATATATATATATAAGTTCATGTTTTGTTGTATTAACTTATTTTTTCCTTGTTAATATATAGCCGGCCCCATCTTTTAAAATTCTATTATCATCCCCTCTCTTTTTTTGAGATAAGATTTTAACTTGTAATTTATTTTTGAGTTATATAGTCGATCATTTTTAAAAAATATATATATAGCATGTCCCATTGGGATGTGTGACCCTAACACTGTAGTAAAAATTTATCATTAGTAAATTGAATTTTATTGTTTTTTAAAAAGTGTAACCAATATATACTTCTCCTGATTTCATGTATCCATCTCAAAAGATCTTTTATCATTAATTTCAATTAGAATCACTACGTCATGAATGTTTGGGTGTGCAACAGAGGACTCAACACTCAAAAATTTATGGGGTGAAAGAGAAGCGTCGGTTTCCACAGCTTAATGGAGACGTCATATTTTGTTTGGATCGATGGAGACATTAGATAGTGTTTTCAAACGGGACCTAAAAGAAAAATGAAATATGTTCAGCATCATTTTCAACGCACACATTTTCTTATTTTATATATATATATATTGCAAATCACACCCCCTCTTAGCATGATTTAGTCATCGTGTAATATAATCATCATTTAATTAGGGTGTATGATCACATAGAAAAACAATGGATCATAATTCATGGGATACATGTGACTAATGAGATTATGTTTAATATTTTTATAAATATCTATTTAATTGGATTGTGATAATGAGATGGTGATCGTAACTAATTCTGAAAAACAGTGATCGCATCTTATCATTTCACTTTTAAAGAGACAATGATAGCCTTCCATAAACATTAATTAATCAAAAGATTAATATGTTTTTTTTTAACAATAAGAGGACGTCACTATGAGAGTGCATGTGTTTTGTTCGTTACTGTGGAAGAGACTTGGTGGCCAAGTCTCTCCAAAGTCCAAAGACACTTCACATGTATATCAGGGTCCACCATTCCAAGAAGGATCCATGGAAATCTGAGCCATAGATATATCAATAAAAATATTTGGTCTCACTAGCTGTTTGGGTCAAGTCAATTTGTGGTTGTCGAAGGCATACAGCAACCACACTTTTGGTCTTTTTCACATATGGGGAGTTGCAAACTTGCAATGGGCCCTTCACTTGTGTGTTTTGATACATCTTATCTTATTTTTAATTTAATCTTTAAATTCGTACATAGAAACATTTATTACATGGACTGTTACATGTACACCAGTTTATGGGATGGGGGCGGTTATTCCGACCCCACCACTTCATCCACCCACCCCCTTTTCTTTTTTTTTTCTTTTTTTTTTTTTGTTTCTAACCCACCCCTCCCCCTCCCCCTCCCACCACCACTACCTCCCTCTCCCCCCACCCCATCACCACCTCCCCCTCCTCTAAGATCCCTCCCACCACCACCACCACCACCTCCCCTCCCACCACCACCTCCGAGACGCCGCCGACCTATGAGTGGGGGTCTCGGAGGCGGCGGAGGGCGTGGTGGGGTGGTGGGAGGGGGAGGTGGTGGTGGTGGGAGGGGGAGGGGTCTCGGAGGCGGCGGAGGGAGGGGTCTCGGAGGTGGTGGTGGTGGGGGGGGGTGGTAGGAGTGGTGGTGGTGGTGGTGGTGGTGGTGGTGGGTCTCGGAGGCGGTGGGAGGGGGAGGTGGTGGTGGGAGGGGGAGGGGTCTCGGAGGCGGCGGAGGGAGGGGTCTCGGAGGCGGCGGAGGGAGGGGTCTCGGAGGTGGTGGTGGTGGTGGGGGGTGGTAGGAGTGGTGGTGGTGGTGGGTCTCGGAGGCGGTGGGAGGGGGAGGTGGTGGTGGTGGTAGTGGGAGGGGGAGGTGGTGGTGGTGGGAGAGGGAGGGGTCTCCGAGGCGGCGGAGGGAGGGGTCTCGGAGGTGGTGGTGGTGGGAGGGGGAGGTGGTGGTGGTGGGAGGGGGAGGGGTCTCGGAGGCGGCGGAGGGCGTGGTGGGGTGGTGGGAGAGGGAGGTGGTGGTGGTGGTGGTGGTGGGAGAGGGAGGGGTCTCGGAGGTGGTGGTGGGAGGGGTGGTGGTGGTGGTGCGGTCTCGAAGGCGGCGGAGGGAGGAGGGGGAGGTGGTGGTGGGAGGGGTCTCGGAGGCGGCATAGGGAGGAGGGGGAGGTGGTGGTAGTGGTGGGAGGGGGAGGGGAAGGGGAAGGGGTGGGTTAGAAACACAAAAAAAAAGAAAAAAAAAGAAAAAAAAAAGGGGGAGGGGTGGGTGGATTAAGTGGAGGGGTTGAAATATCCGTCCCCTTATGGGATCTCCATCCTAAGAAAAAAAATTTAATTTTTAAAATAGAAATGATAATAACAAAGAAAAGAGTGTGTATATGAGAAAGAGGATGTTGCGACAATAGACAGAGGAGGTTAGGGTAGTGAGTCGAGAAGAATGGTGATGGGTTGAGGGAGAGAGAGAGGATGGTGGGCAGGGGAGGCTGCGAGCTATTAGCAGACTCACTCTCTTTGCCCCATCCCTCCCTCCTCCAGCCCCACTGTCACCCCATGTGCCCGCCCACTAATGTCACCCTCCCTCTCGTTAGACTTTCTTTCTCTCTTCCCCTCCTTTATGTTGGATATATTTTAATTATGATCCAAATTTTAATAGCTTTGGCGGTTACAATTCTATAAATTATTATATGGGTTACAATTGAGTCATTAACTATCTAAAACGTTTTGAGTTAATGTGTCAAACGTTAATGTGATTCAATGTATAGGCCGTTACATTTCTCCAACTTCTCCTTATATATTGAATTGTTTGGTATCTAACAAAGGGAGAATCAATCAAGTTCTTCTCTAATAATTTTATCCATTAAAATTCCTTTCTTGTTTTATAAAAGATTTTGATCAAGCTTTATCAATCTATTCCGGGCATCGACAATATAATGATTCGGTTCGAGGACTCCATTTGATCGCACCACGGGGAGTTGACGGAATCTCGTAGGTCGAGTTGTATCTCGGGAACGTTATGTCGGTGAAACTCTGTGCGTATGGAGGACATATTCGTTTCAAGGATAGCATCTTCTCTATGTGTCTCTCGACCAGGCGATTCCAATCATTTTTCTCTTGATCTTATTATTTTTATATTATCAATCATATTATATATGAGTTCTTCATGTTAATCACTCATTGAGATACAACATATTATTTATGATTTTTGAGATTAGCTCTAACACTTTAGCCACCACGCCCTCCCCAGCAGCTTTCGCTCTTTCTTTCTCTATTTTTCCCCCTGTCATTCACCCCACCATTTTCACATAAAATCACATAAAAATACACGAGTCAATCCGAATTTATTGAAAATGAGTTTAGATTTATCTTTATTCTGAATGTTAACATCTCATTTACTAGGATCGAGTTAGACATAAAATTATAATAAATGAAGGTCGCTATGGTACAGGAGGATTCAAAATAATATATGCAAAGGATATGATCTTTGTATGTTTGGAGAAAGAAAAATTAAAATCTAATATCTTGTTTATTTAACATCATAATACATAATAGAAAAGCACAAGAACAAAATCAAAATGATCGATTTTGTCCCAATCAATTATTTTAAGCTCTAATGATAAACTCTTGTGAAAAATGATAAATTCTCTAGGATTCTTCCAAAACACGTGATATGTTTAACTCTTGTCTTTGATTTCTCTATCTTGGATCTCTCAATAAGCCCCTGTTTGTTTCTGGTATAACCCCCCGGATAACCCTGGATGAAAATTTTAAGGTGTTTGTTTACCTTGGATAACCCTAGATAAAGTATATCAGAATAAACCCTGATAAATTGATATATAAATTTCAATCAACATCTGGAATTAAAGTTATCCTAGGTTATTCCACCAAAAGAATATGTGAGCACATTGTCAAATCAACTGTCATCACCTCTTATAAATCACATGTCAAATCAACTATCATTATTTTTTTACATTTTATAAATCTTTATACATACTTTATTCATATTTTATCCAAACAACAAAACATTTATTCTTACGTTTACCAACGAGAATAATTCAAAGTACAATCAAACACAAAATTACTTTATCTTTATTTATACTCACTACCAAGCAAAAAAAAAATTATATTCACTTATGCTCGGATAAATATATACCCTAGAATAAAACATATCCATGTTTCAAACGGGGGCTTAGAACACCATCAATCCATGCCATTAAAAGTTAATGATGAATTCTATAAGAGAATCTTGTAAAACGAATCCTTATGAAGGTTTATTATCTAATGAAGAAGAGAGATGTGATATTTGAAGGATAAGATGATATTCCTTATGACTATCATATTTTTATATCATTGGTATTGGAGCCATAAAAATTTGTTTTTGCTCCCATGATTAAAAAAATCTATTTTCTTTGAAAATCATATGCATAGTGGATGTATATATATATATGTTGAAAAGGTTTGATATGAAAATATAAGCCCTTTTGTGTCTTTCCACTTAAAAAGAAAAGTCTTATCATCTCAAAGGATTTTTATAATGCATGATATATGTCTGTCAATATGTTTGGATATATTTCACAAATGTTTTATAAGACTTGAAAGGATAAATCAAACCGAGACTTATAATCCTGATTTTAAACCTTCAATTGCAGGATAAGAGAACAAGTTCTTTTGCTGCCACAAGAGTCCATTTGGTTTATCTGATGATTTTCTTTGACAAAAATTGTTATATAAGCTCCAAATGTTTACAAAAAATAAATAAAAATGAGACAAAACTTTGATCATTCAAATTAAGATCCGTAAGCAGTCCAAATATGCATGCCATAATTGTTATATAATTAAGCTTATCTCTTATTAGGGACATTTGGACATCCACCATGCACCCACATAAAAAAACAACAAAAAATGACAAAAATTAGGACCTACATTAGAATTGTAACTTGTAAGATCTTGGTGTCTTAATCAATCACTAACATTATATTATTCATGATGACTTGCTATTTGCTAATATGTACATAAACAATGGCGTGGTTCGCATAGCTGTTTTATAAATAATTGCAAAAACAAGACAATTTTGATATTTTATATGATTTAATTTTTTGAGTAATTGTAGTTATGAGAGGTAAATGAACAATCAATTAAAATACATTGATGTATTGCTATTGTGACATGATAGCATATGAATAAAATAATTGCATTGTTTAATCCAAACGGTATTTTTGTTGGTGTTGGTCATGTTTCTAGTGCTTGTCTCGTTTTATTATCTCACTTTTCTTTGTTTATGTATAGAGGATATAATTCTTTTTTTTTCACATTTTAACAAAAAATAAAATATCTTAGGCCTCATTTTGAACTAACAAACGAATTTTGCTTTTACAAAATCAGTTTTTAAATATGGTATGAGTATTTTTGAATTTTATCTTTTAGTTTTAAAATTTTAATTTTTATATATTTTAAGAGTCAAAAAAAAAAATTATGAAAAAAAAAATAGTAGAGAATAACTTTGATTTTTCAAAAGTGATTATTTTAGTTAATGAATCAAATGCGTATCTTCATATGATTTTCCTTTTAAAATAACTTATTTCATTTTAAAAGGTATATGATTATAAAAAATACATATATAATCTTTTATAAAAGATAAATTCGTTATATGAATTCATTTACAAAAACTATAACACTTCTAATGAATATATATATATATATATATATATATATATATATCCCATTAAATTAAATACACGTGTAACAACAAACTACATTTAATCTAAAATCAATTGTGTGTTGATATTTTTAAACAGTACATATCTTCATAGTCATCAAACGAGATATATATATCATTAGATAAGATATATACTTCGTTAATATTTTTTTTTCAAAATTTATTAAACATCATTTTGATATATATTTTTCATTTCAATAGATGATATTTACTAATTTAAAAGAAAAGCATAGCATGTATGGACTACTCATAAGTGTGTTTTGTTGTGTACGTGTCCACCGAGACGAGGAGACTTGGAGGCCAACAGAGGTCTTTGGCTCCCACAGTCCCACTTGTTGAGACAGTCCAAAGAAGGATCCAGAGAAATGAAAGAAATCAATCAAAATCTTTGGCATCATCACCTGCCTTTTTGGGTCAAGCCAATGTGTTGTTTAGCCGACGTAATTCCTTACGTAGTTAAGGGCCACATTTTGCGCGTGCATAATTTGTTGGGGGTGGGTTGAATAGATGGAGAAAGTGAAGGAGAGAGAGAAGTAACAACAGAGAGATGACTCTCAGTGGAGGCGACGACTACGGAGAAGGAGAGGGAGAGAAGGAAAGTGAAAAGAGAGCCCACCAGGATTTTAAGTGAGTTGACTAGTATCATAGATTTAATTTTTATTGATGCGTGTTTGACTCTCACCTTCTACTTATTTGAATGGATAAGTGCGGACACCTAAATGAATAGTCTTATCTTAAAGGGTTTGAGGTATTTCTAATAGAGGAGGCCTAGGAGGAGGACGGCGGTAGGTGATGGAGCTGTGAATGTACACTACCCTCTCCTTCTACCATCATGCATTCTAGTTAATTGAAGATGAAATTAGAAAGTTTAGAAATGAAAATTTTATTTTTTGATATGACGAATTAAAAATTTCTATTTATTTATTCATTATCTATTTATTTAATTTTCACATGTAAATAAATATAAAGTATATTAGATTATGCGGTCTTTTATGCTTTTATTATATTAACATCACGATGGAATTTGATGATTTGATAAGGGTATTTATGTGAACAATCTATTGAATGGAATTTTAAGATTTAATAAGGGTATTTATGTCATATTTAGACGATATTTTTTTTATAGGACCCCATTTTAAAAATTCATCTAGGGCCATATCCAAATTTTCAGATTTCAGGGCCAGCTCTGATGGGCAAGATAAAATTGACATGTGAATTGTTGAAAAAATACTATTATATCAGATAAAAATAGAGAAAATATTAAGACAGGGAGTTAGGAGAGTCTGGTATAAAGTCACGTGGTAACGCTATCTTCATAACAAAATACGCCCCTCAGATCGCACAGGGTTCTGGTCGATCTGTCCCTAAGATAAAACCACTCAATCGTCGATGTTTCTTGGTGAAAGCAGCGGGAAGAGAAGTCGAACTGGTCACATACTTGATCACCCAAAAGAACAAGAAAAAATAAGAACTCTTTGTGTGGAGGATTTCTGGTGGAAGAATACTTAAAATTTTTCACATACTTTGAATCTCTGCGAAGATAAACTTTTTATAGGCATAGACATACGACTGTTGGAGGTGTAACATTTGTGATAATTACACGCTCCAATTATGGTAAGCATTTTCGATTACCAAATTTACTTCCGACGTTTAA
Source organism: Acorus calamus (assembly GCA_030737845.1). Lineage (NCBI taxonomy): Eukaryota > Viridiplantae > Streptophyta > Magnoliopsida > Acorales > Acoraceae > Acorus > Acorus calamus. Next base: position 32,465,478 of record CM060860.1, read on the forward strand.
AATTCAAATTCAAATGTTACCAGCCATTGCGAAAAAAACAAAAACGTTCCAAATTATTTGACTGTGACCATGACTGAGATATGCAAAAGCAAATGCAATTTATAAGCACCTGCCCCTGCTTAAGTCTCTACCAAGATCAATACGCAGCATATTTAAAAAATGCTCTGTCGCATTTTTTAACCAATGTGGGATTATACATTTAAGAGGGAATAAAACATCCTACTAAATTTTTAATCTTTATTTGAAAACTAATTAATACATTATTATGAAAATGTATTAATTTTTTCAACTTGAATAAGGCTTGAAACTTCCAAATTTGGGATATGAGTGCGAACAACTTGTCAATGAAAATTTTATAAAAGAATGTTTTCAATTAAGAAAGTAATATTTTATTTTTATACTCAATCCATTTTATAGTCCAAAAGCATAATGGGCAAATCCTACAACCCATATTAGTCCAAAATGTTACATACCATGTTATCACTTTTATTTTTGAAGTGAATTATAAATTTCAATGAATTGAATTATATGATTTATACAAAATTTTAAAAAAATTTAATGAGATATATATCTCGTTACAGGGGTGTGGAGACGGTTAGGGATTGCATTTGAAACTATTAAAAAATTATAAATGTAGCAACGCTTTTTTCTAAACTGTAGGGTGATTGCATCACAATGGAGAAAGGTCCATGGCATGTTAATTTGTGGCTCTCAATTGAAGAGATTGCCAGATTGGGCTACTTTGAAACACCTGAACATGGAACCATATACAGCCCAATGGACAGAGAATCATGGAAAGCCCATGCAAGTTTTTTATCTCTTTAGAATAGTTTCTCTTCATGCCCCCATGACATTTTGGCATTAAATTAATGAAACATTATTCAAGAGGTTATATATAAAAAATAAATAAAATAAAATTCAAATAAATGAAGAGATAAAAAAAAGCAATGGACAAGTTTTAAAAACTAAAATGAACTAATTCAAAATAAAAAAATTCCAACAAAATAATGAGTGAAATAATTTTTTTGAGAGATCTTGGGGTCCTCTGCCTTGGTCCCTGTATAGGAAGTAGAGCTTGCTGGCCATGATTAGAAATACTAATGATCAGAAATACTAATGATCCATCAAAATATTCTTGTTCACTATATTAATATTCATTTCTATAAGATTTTAGAATCCCAATATTGAGATTTTGAACTTGTAATTGCTTCGGAGAGTCTGAGTATGAATATGCAGAGGATTTTGGGTCCGTTGGAGACCCACAATCGGTAACCATTGACGATGACCCGACAAAGGTGGAAGAGAGGACGGCAAGGATCTAGAAGGATTAAGCACGTGCAGATCTCTATGGATCGGTAGAGGATGGAAATGAAGGTCTTGAGGAGGTGGAGGTAGCTAGAGAGGTAGAAAAGGTACAAACAGATGAAGAGGCGGCCGGAGGGGCGGGTCCCGAGGGGGAAGCAGAGGAGCCACTGGAGGGGGTCTTGTGGCAACACCAGAACCAGGAGTTGTCGCGGTCTCGCGGATCTCGATACGGGCGGAGGTGGCGGTGCCGACGAGGATGGCCGCGGAGGAGAGGAACATGAGGAGGGAGTAGAGGGAGGGGAGGGGACCGAGAGGGACGGGGCGGCGACGGTGGAAGAGGGAGGCGGAGGCGGAGACAAATCCCTCTTTTCATTGGCGCCTCCCCAACACGATGAAGAGATTGAAGAATTTGGGTGAGTGGGGTGGGTTAGGATAACAAAAAAAGATAACAATAAAAAGGGGGTGGGTTGAGGAGTTGATGAGGTGGTAATAATTGCTCCTTTTTTTTAAAGTGATTCAGAAAATTTTTTTTTTTCTCTCATACACTTAGGTGTCATTTGTATATATATAAGTTATTTTGAAATTTATAACTATTATAGTAATAGATAACTATACTAAGGGAATAAAAATGATTTTTTGTTTGGTTGTGTTTTAGTTATTTTAAATTGGGAAACGTAATAATGAACTTTTGTTATTTAGTTAACTATAAATAAGTTGTTGATAAAATGTGAATAAAATGAGGATACAGATTTATGAAAAGTGAAAATTTGATTTATAAAATGTGTAAAATGTAACCTATGCCCCCTGATTTATAAAAGGTGATGAAAATTGATTTGATATATAAGTCATTCTTATACTAGTAGAATAAATTTAATGAAATAACACAATTCTCTAAGGATATGAAATACAAATATTAGTTTATCCCTACTTATTCTGACATATTTATATTTATCTGTTTTGACTTATTCCCCCATATTCCAGTACCAGAACGATATATTTTTTAGATTTGATAATTAGTTAATGCACACGTGCATCGCAGTGAATTGTTTTTAATATTATTTGTTATTATTAGGTGGGGGAAGTCGATTAGTATTTTTATGAACAAAAGGTCCATGTCATTTGTAAGTCATATGTTGTTCAATCAATACATTAATTCGTGGATAAAAATTAAGTGTTATTTGATTAATACATCGATTCCTAGATAAAAAGTTCAGTATTATTTGATTGAGCATCAATTCATGGACAAAAAATCCAGCATTATTCGATTGAGACATTATTTCGTTGACAAAAGATCAAATATTATTCGATTGAAACATTAATTTATGGACAAAAAGTTAAGCATTACTATGGAAACTCTTTATTATTGACATATTGTCTTGTGTTATTCAATTTAAACATGATTTATGAACATTTTTATAAGTGATTAAATTTTGTAAACTTTAGATAGAAAAATATAAAGGAAAAATTCATTTCAAAATCCAATCGGGATTCTCATGAACTTTTATTTTAGTATTGTTAACATTTTTTTTGGGTAAAATGCATTTGGTCACTCTAAAGTTTTCAAAACTTACAAAAATATCCCCTAAAGTTTAAAAACATGCATTTACACCCCCTGCGATTATATTTTTCATTAAGATGTGACAAAAATAATTTAAAATTACTGTTTTACCCTTAACTATCTAAATATCCATATAAAAAATCAATTAATTAATCCTCGATATGCTTTATGAATATTAGCTTATACAATAATTAAATCTTCAAATACATCTGGATGCATTTTTGTGAGAATTAAATTACATGATAATTAATTAAATGGTGAAAACATCCCAACAAAAAAAATGAAACATGAAAAAGATTTATTTAAAAGGGAAAATCATATGTTTATCTTATCTTAATATAAATTGCAGGAGATGTAATTGTATATTTTTAGACTATATGGGGTGTTTATGTAGGTTTAGAAAACTTCAGAGGGTCCAAACGCATTTTATTCTTTTTTTCTTACAAAAGTCCCTTTTTATGTTATATTTTGTTTTATGGATTTTGGTTATCTAATGTCTTTCTCCCTCTCTATTTCCCCTTTCTTTATCTTTCTTTTTCTATCCCATCTTAGCTCGCCACCGTCTCCGCGACTCCGCCCCACCACCACCTCCGGCTAGGGTTGCAATTCGGTCGGTTTGATTCGGTTTTTAGCAAACCCATATTAAACCGAACTACAATTACATGTAATCTGAAAACTGAACCGAAAATCGAAGCGAAGCGAACCTTATTTGGTTAACCCGAACTAAATCGAATCAAACTGAATTGTTAAAGATACATATATATATATATATATATATATATATATATATATAGGTTATTGCAACGGCGGGTGCGGCACTGAATTGTTAAAGATACATATATACAATAATTTATATATATATATATATGAAAATTATTATATATATGAAAATTTTCACACGGCGGGTGCGGCCGCGACGTGGGCCGTTCGACCTTTTTTTTCTTCTTACCAATTGCTGTTGGTTTGCGGTCGGTGCGGTGCGCGAAAGTTTTTTTAGGGGTTGGTCGCACACCGCACCGACCACAAACCGCACATACAACTTGACATAAATATCAAAAGATTATGATTTATGGTATAAATTTCTATACACACACACACACACACCTTATTTGTTATAAATATTAATGGTATAAATAATGTTATAAATATTAATGGTATAAATAATGTCAACAGAAATCCATCAAAGTTCAAAACGACTATGTCCCCCTTATTTTGCTATGATTATTCATCCATAATAGTCAATTTTTAAATTGGTAGGTAATTAGTTTTGAGTTACTATACATATATAATATAATATCTTATAAGAATTAAATCAAAATTTCCTCAACGAAAAAAAAAATTCGGGGCGGAAAAAAAAGCAAGGGGGGGCCGGAGGGTCAAAATAGGAAAATAAAAAGAATAATTATGGAAATATGATAAGTTAAGGCAAATTAAGACTTAAGTTTTAAATTAATTATCAAAAATTATTTTTGTATCCTATATTTATAAAAAATCTAGAAAAAAAATAACTTACAACGAATAGAAAATATAAAGCATTTTTTGAATCAAATTTAAAATAGAATTTAAAATCCATTTCAAAAAATTTGTGTGATTAAAAATCATATATAAAAAGCAATAAAATATCTAAATCACTGATTTTTTAACCTTCAAAATCATATACCAATATTCCTATGACTTTTTACAATTTTTTTAAGAAAAAAAAACTTTATTCCAATGTTTTCTTTTTGGTAAACCTATTTGAATAATATTTATTTTTATTTATCTGTAAATAAAATATATGCAATAAACTATACTTTATTTCTGTAAAATATGAATACAAATTAATGTGCTTAAAAAATAATCAATAATCTGCAAATGTGCACGTTATTATTGAATTTTAATTAAACCACTCGTTCAATAATTTTGCATAACAAAAGGGTTTAAATTGTGGATGAATGCCCTTTTGAAATGAAAACTTAAAAAATTTATATTGTATTAAAAGGGCATTAGAAAATTTAAACTATTTTTGGATAAATTTCGGGCAAAATAAGTTTTTTGATTCCATATGTTAAAGATTTCCATTATTAATTCCCACCCACCCATGATTACCAATGCATATTTGATAGGCCTCGGGGGGGGCCCGGGCCCAGCCCGCCCCATTGTAGCCCCTTTTATTTATCAATTAATTTTTAATCAACTTTAAAATCCGAAGCACTTTTGAAGGTTTTATTTTATTTTTATTTATCTCAATAAACTGATTAAAATACTTTTCATTCAACTGAGTATTATTAGAAAATCATAAAAAAAATTTTTATATATATATTTTCAATTAAATTTTAGAAGCAAAATTGATTAAAATACTTTTCATTCAACTCATTTTTTTTTATAATAGACGTAGATATAAATTAAATTATATCAAACAAAAACATTTTTTGTGCGCTTATTCTCATACAAATCCACCCCTTCTTTCCATCTCCCTACCGTCCATTAATTGCATCCCATGCAATCTCCACGGGTTTGGAACCTCTGTTTGGGCAGAACAGAGGTTCTGTGTTTGGGCCAATATATGTTCGACACGTGGATGAGAAGGCACGTGGAAAAAACGTGCTACAACTAATGGAGAGAAGGGGTTTCACGCCGTCCCAGCTTTTTCCGCGTGAATCTTGACCGTCCATTAGTTCGGACGGATCTTAGTCGTCCAATCCATATGCCTCCCCAACCCATTTCATCCACTCATTCTCACACTCTCATTCTTTCCTCTCTGTTACGCCCAACTTAAGCTTTAACAAACAGTGATTTTTTGTGGATTTATTTATATTATTTGTGATTTTTAGATCTATTTTTAGATCTCACCAGATCAGTGTATGCATTCCATCCAAATCTTTAAGTAACTATGTATTTAATTTGGAACATGACATTTAATTCATCAATAATGATTTACATGTCCCATTTTATAGGCCTCATAAGGTGGCACATGTATTAATACCTATTTTACCGTTTCTACATTTTTCATAAAATTTCCTTATAATTTAGTTATAATGATTGTTGATGTGACATATTCTTTTAAATTTTTTTTGGATGATCAATTCCAATGATTTTTAAAAATTAATAGTCTTCTTTCTTTTTCTTTATAAGACAAAAAAATATACGATGATGGAATGAGATCCAAAGACCAATGAGGGAAGCAATGTTGATCATGGTGGGGAAGTACACATATCTGGTGTCGGATTGGATGCGTGAGGAAAATTTGAGAGGCTAGTATAACCTTTATAAATAATTATCAACTTTTGGATCGCAGGGAAGAATATGAATGGGAGGTCAGCGAACATAAGGGAGTGATATTTACTTTTTATTTTTGTAAAAAATTGTTTAATATTTTATAAATGGATTTTTCACTAAATTCAATTTAAGAAAAAATTGATTTTTGGATCCATTTAATTTGCATTATTTCAAGAATTTATTTTGTTACATTCTGTACAGATATAATATTTTTTTATAAAAGTCACACATATTTCTGCTACATTTATGCAAAACTGTTACAATCTGTTAGATATAATGCTATGCAAAACTATTACAATCTGTTAGATATAAAGTCATACATATTTTTGCTACATTTATGTAAAATTGTTACAATATGGTAGATATAATGATATGCAAAAATATTACAATCCGTTAGATATAATGTTTCATTGTGACACAATCTCAGGACTGTTACATTCACAACTATAAGCATCATTTGGTTATGACTTTTTTGGTTTCTGAAAAAAATTTAAACATGAATGTCAACACTCATATTTCTACGCTCACGTTTCTGTTACATTTATGCAACACTGTTACATTCTTTACAATAAAAAAAACTATATTCCGTTTATAATCGGATCATGTGCACACCCCATTTGGATCATTCGCGACATTATCAGTGTCGACGTTTGGTATTTATGTCGACAGTAATTGTGTCTAAATGCATGGTTCAAAAAACTAAGCCCGAGCGGCTTCGTAGCATTTAGATCATTCGCGACACTATTAGTGTCGACATTTACAACTATAAGATATTTATGTCGACAGTTATTGTGTCGCGGGGTTCAAAAAACTATGCTACACTGTATCATTCACGACACTATCAGTGTCGATATTTGGTATTTATGTTGACAGTGATTGTGTCGCGAGATTCAAAAAAAGGGGTGTTTAAAGAGTTTTATTTTTTTTAAAGCTTGTTGGGCGGAACAGAGAGGAGAGTGTATAAAAAAAGGTTGGGGAGGTGTGCACTAAGATCCCAACCAATTTTGAGGGGTGCAAATAGAGGTACCAAAGGCTTCTCTGGGTTAGTTGTGGCTCGTTTTTTCCGCGTGCCTTCTCATCCACGCGTCGAACATATTGGCCCGAACAGAGAACCTCTGTTCCGAACCCCAATCTCCACCGTTCCTCTAAAAAAAAACCCTCAAAACAAAAACACGCAAAGTCCCATCCCATCCCATCCCATCCCATCCCATCCATGCTGCGCGTCCCCAAACGAACGACCCGTGTTTTTTTCCGCCATCGTTTCTCTTCAATGCCTGTCGTCCTCTCCCCCGAACCCCAGACAGAGAAAGAGAAGAACAAAGTCGACGTCCTGTCCTCCGATCGCAAATCAGACGGCTCACAACGATGGACCTCTCCGAAGAGGACCACCGTCTCGGAAACCCTAGCGTCAACGGCCTCTACAACCTCCTCATGAACGGCCCCGACTCCGCCTTCTTCGAGATCCGCCTCTTCTACGTCCGCCTCTCCCCGTGCGCGCCAGACTCCGCCCCGGTCCACCTCTCCCTCACCCTCCTCCGCCGCGACTCCTGCGGCGCCGTCCCCCTCGAGATCAACGGCCGCCGCGTCCCCGCCGCCGAACCGGCCTCCCTCTCCCTCCGCCGCGACCGCGAGGCTACCTTCGTCAGCACTGACGGGGTCCGGGTCGCCGGGGCTGTCGATTTTGAGGTCCACGATGACCGCGAAGAGCTCGTGCTGTGCGGGTCGCTCGAGCGGATGGAGCTTCCGTGGTCCGACGGGGGGGATGGGCCGGAGAAGGATGCGAGGACCGGGTGGAGCTTGGACTGCTGTTGCGCCGCGGGAGGGGGTTCGTGGGCGGGGAAATCTCAGCCGTCGATCGAGGTGTATGTCGCTGGGTGTTGTGCGGCTTTGCCGTTGATTCTGACGCGGACGGTGAATGCGAGCGCCAGAAGGAACGGGAGACAGGGGATGTTGGATGTTATACCGGAGGACGAGGAGACGTCTGGGAAGCAGGATGGAAATCTTGAAGACGAGGGGTTGCTTCACCGTAGGACGCGATTGATGGTGAGTGTCTTTGTGTTAAACCCTTATCAGAAAGCATGAAAATTGAGGTTGATGATATAATTATGATTAATGGATAAATTAGTATCATATAGTTTCTTGTGTGATTGCTGCTTCTCTATTAGAATATGCATTAAAATCTTTATTTTTGGGGATTTTAGTTTTTGTTTGTTTGATGGCACGTCTAATTAGAACTGAATTCGCTCCAACCAAAAAATACAAAAATCTGATTCAACTTCTTTCTGATCCATTAAAAAGAAACCCCCCTTAAAGAAAATCAAACCATACAAACCATACACATTGTGCTTAGTAAATTACGAACACACGTGCGCACGAACATGTGGAGAATTGCATTTCTAATTAATAATGTCAATAAGAACCGATTGAGCTCAACAATTTAAACTTTTCAAGTTCTCCAATGATTCTGACATTTCTTTATCATTCCACGTTTCATCTGATCATCTAAAACATCACGGAATTCAAGTTCTTCCTCGTAAGGATTCACTCAGATTGAATGAACACGTAAGACACTATCGTTCAAGACTCGATCAAAACAAAAACAATAAAATCAATCAAGATCAGTAACGCATTGTCTCCAACTACACAATAATCCAAAAGAAACGCAACCAAAAAACGAAGATCAAACGTGTACCCACCATGGGTTCGTGCTTAATTGTCATGGCTACTTATTCCTGCATTACTAATTCAACGTGAATTTGATTCTACCTTATTGTTATCATGCATTGCTACAATGAAGGTCCATTGCTGCTCTACTTGGTGCATAGTGTGTGAAAGACAATCTAGGTAACGCAAAAGGTTGATTGGCTATTTGATCTGGCACCTGCATATGATTTAGTTGTTTGCTTAATTTGTCATTTTTTTTCTTTTGATAAATGGTAGGCATGCTCTGCCTTAATCCATTTGAAAAGGCTGTGCCCAAAGCATACAAAGCAAAAGAAAGAGGAAAATAGAGGATCCACCCTTAGGGTTGAAGTAGGACAGGAGGGTCTACCAAAACAAACCCACCCCACGGATCCAAGGAACAAAAGCCAAAAGTCCTACTCTTCAATAATAAACTCACCCCACCTATTAATTTCTCATTACAATTGTGGTTTAGAGTTTTGTCTTATTTTTTTATGATGTTTTGAAAGTGTTGATGGTGGATAAGTTAGGGAGGATTTTTAGATTTTTGGTATTGTAGTGCGTGATGCAATGATAATTATTTCAATGACGTGCATGTAAGGGATTCTACAACTCAACCTCGCGGCCAAATATTTTTATTACCAAAGATACTTGCATTAATAATCAAGTTTTAGACATCTCACCATTTTAGAAATTCTACTTTTCTTGTCACCTTCTATAACTGTTTTCAAAGCTCAAATGCTACACCATTACTGTTCTTATTTTCTGTTCCATAAATACTTGTGCATGGCTCTGGGCGGTGAGTTGGGTTGGCACATTATGACACTTTCATTGAACTTTTAATCATTTTTCTCAAAATCAATATTTTGCTGCCCTGTGGTTGAGGATTTGATGCTGAAATCTAACACATTAATTCCAGTTGTCATCAGTGCTATCTTTTTGTTGCATTTTTTAGGTTTCTTATTTTTTTGACACAAAAACATAACATGGCCTGTCAACATGGTGTATACCATGGAAACTTGTCACTCTCATCAGTTGTGAGCAGCTTTGGCTTTATGGATTTCTTGTCTTTTTCAACTGATTGCAAATTCTATCAGTATGATTATTGACACTTTTGTTGTATCGCTATTCAAGGTTGGTTAATAGTTATTATCTATTATCTGTGGGAAGGAAAAAAAATTTTACTCCAACTTTCTTCATTTCTTTTATTGCATTAGTTCACCTCTTTTTTTCATGGAGAAAATTATTGGATACTGAATTGTCTTCCCTTCTCCACCTGGATATGTACTAATGCAGAATGAACCTTTTCAGAGAAACAGTGGTTTTAGGGTATTTTGTGAAACGAACCTTTTCATAGAAGCAGTGGTTTTTGGGATAATAAGACATCTTTGCCTTTTCCAACTGAGAATTTTGGGATATATTGTATATGTAGATAGTGTGATGCAAAACTCGTGTAATTCCTAGATTGTGACATTTCATTCACTTTATGTTAGTCAAACTCACTCTTTGGAAATAAAAAAAATCACTTCTTTGTCATTTGATAATTTGATTTTGTCTTGAATGGCTTTCTTCTGATGTATTATGCTTGAGCCATATTCCAATTGATGCGGAGTTAGCTGAATGAAAGATGGCTGTTTTGAATGTACCTAGGCCTATAACAATGACCACATGGCCAATAAGAAAAGAAAAACAACACTAATTGGCTTTGCCAGGCATTTTTAGTATTATGGTGGGCTATCTATAGTTTGTAGATGATCCAACATTAACTTTCTTTAAGGAAATCGGCTTACATCTTTTTATATGAACATTTTTAGGTGTAATTTATTTTATGTATACTTTCACAAAATTTGCCACCTTTTCTGGGTGATAGGTATTGTGTTCCAACTTCCAAGGTTTTAGGATGTAGTAGAGGGACATTTAATTTACAAACCTTTTGACCTCCGAGATTAATGTAGACAGTATATTAAGTATTCTCATATATCTTAAATCATTTAGATGCAAATAAAATTTTTTGGTATTAGACATCACTTTCCATCACTTTCCATTTGGCACAAACACACCATAATAACCAAGAGTTTCCTTCTTATAGACCTCTGATTTCTTGTTTTAGTATTCAAGAATGAGGAAATAAATGGACACGCGTAAGAGGAATAGAGGATCCAATAAGGTGCTTGAAGTGGGAAAAAATGGACCTTACGGAGTTGAATATGATTGATGCATGTCATTTGGACTTGAATGTAAGTTTTGTAAGACAGCTGTTGGACCGGCCATGGTTTCCATGGCATACGGGTCAGAGTGGGGGCAGTGAAGAAAGTCCAGGCTCAGAAGATTAGTTATGTAGAAATGAGAATGATAAGATGGATGGGTAACACAACTTTGAATGATACTTGCAAATGAATATTTTAGAAAGAGGGGGATAACCCAAACAAGGTGTTGGGGTGTGTGTGTGTGTGTGGGGGGGGGGGGGGGGGGGGGTTGGGAATCTAATCTAACCAACAAAAGGTGGGGGGTGGGGGGGGGATCATTTCATATGGTTTGGACATGCACAGACTAGTTTTTCTCTATTGACAAAAGGAATTTGAGTTTAAATATTTGGTGAAAAAAGAAGGGGAAAGACAGATTTTGGTGGAAGTGACAATGAATTACTTTAGATTTGTCTATTATAGAGGAAATGACCCAAAATCAGCAACAATTGCATTGTAAGACATATATGCTTTTGTCAGGGTAGTTTCACGCTTGTACTTAATTATTCTTGTTTGTGGATTTTATCTATGATTCTCCTTTATCTGATTTATTGTGATCAATCTTCTAATTTCAAAGGTCGGTTACAACCAATTTACCTTGTTTAGGAATCAATCCATAGCCCCCTTATTGTTAAATCATAGTAGACCCTTATTTCACTTGGCATTAACTAAAAGCGCTAACAAACTTTTAAGGTGGGTTGCATTGGGTTGATAACTGATCATAAATTTGCTAAATTCCATCGTGGGGCCTTCTTGTTTTTTTCTGATGTACTCAGAAGCCTACCCATGTCGGTGGGATAACACTCCTACCTGTAGTCTAGATGCATTCAAATCAATGGAATTTAATTATTGATATTAGCTTGGATTGCATAACCAATAAGCATACTTCTCTACCGTCCAACTTGGCTTTCTCAAGTATGTAGGCCATTCACTTGCCACCATTTTTTTCACAAGAATTTTGGCACCCTTTTTAGTGGTTGTATGTCAAATGATTTCTTCATCATGTGTATCATATTGGACCCATTTTATAGGTTAAGACTTTGTTGTTTCTTTTCACATGGTTAAAGAAAACTTCGGTGTTGAGAATTGATATCTTTTATGTCGTGAACATTTGGTTTTTCAGTTTTTTTCTGGAGTATAGGGTATTCCATATTCATACCTAAATGTGGGTGTGTCTTTATATTTGTGACTGTATAGAGTGCATTTTATTCTCAGCCTTGATTTCTTTCTTCCTTTGTGATTTATTTAGAAAACTTTGATATGCCAACATCACTTGGATATTTTAGGTGAAATCAGGAGCTCTCATCATCTGGTAGTATTTAATATCCTGTTCTTGGTTGATTCCCATTATTGGACTCAATATCACAGTATAAGCTTGTACTCCTGAAGGACTTTGGTGTTTATCTCACACTAACTAGATATTGATGCCAGAATAGGCTCATCAGTTGTTTTTGGCAGTCATCGTGATTGATTGTTCAGTGATATTACTGATATATGATTGATCTATCTGGTGATAGACTGTAACCATGTGATTTTGAGCTCAGAGGTTCAACTGTTGCTTACCTGCTGTCTGCTGAAAATAGGTGAAAACAGGAATCCTAGTGAGAACTTGAGATCACTCCCACCATTGTGAACCATATACTAGTGGCACTATACTTGCACAGGTGCCAAGTGATACTGCAGAATATAATTGTAGTGGTTTTAATTTTTAAAATTTTCCAAATGATATCTATGTGCATCAATACCAGTGGCCAGGAAGATACCATAGATGACAAATTCACAAGTAACTGTACACTAGAAACCTCTTCCTAATTGAGGTTACATCCACATTGCAAGGTTTGACCCTTCTGACATCCGACACACACACACCCAAGATCATTTACATATGGCTTTCTTAACGACAATACTACCATTCTTTATTGTCTTACAGTTATAAGTCTCTTAACTTGCTAGTGTGGACGTGTGTGGCTCCATTAACCATTAGGATCTCCGTGCAGTGTGTGACAGATGCTTCACAGAATGTTGGTATATTCTTTTATTCAACAGCATGATTTACTTGTCAATAATTTTTTCATTCTTGTTTTTCCTTTGTAGGTTGATGATGGAGAGACCGAAGAATGTGACTCCGAGATCAAATTTGGGCGTGGCTTCCGTCCTGAAGGTGGATATCCAGACGATGAGGATGGTGAACTCTCGTGGTTCAATGCTGGCGTGAGAGTGGGTGTAGGGATTGGCCTGGGGATGTGCCTTGGTGTTGGAATTGGTGTTGGACTCCTCATGCGCTCGTATCAGGCAACCACCCGAACCTTCAGGAGACGCTTTATTTAGATGAAATTGCTATGCTAAGTGGAATTTAAATACTCCGGGTTTCATTATATTCTAGACTCTTCATCTTCCTTCAGACAGGAAGTTTTTGATACAAAGATTATGGTTATGTACAGTTTATACCCAGAAACTGCTTTTGCATTTTCTGGCGTTTGGTTATGTAAAGGCGTAGAGGTAAGAAAAGTACCTATTTGGTACATCGGCTTGTGCAGTAAAACTGAGAAACTGAATGAGAGAGTTTTATGAATTTTATGTTTTGCTTATGTATATGTAATACTTATCGTTCCATTTATCTTTTATAAAGATTGTTTTCTTGAGTGAGTGATTTCGTTTTTCACTTTTTTTCATCCGGTTCTTATATATAGTTTTCATTCTGATTCTAGCTTTTATAGGAAGAAATTTGATAAAACTATTTGGTTCCTCGGCTTGTGCACTAGAAAACTTGCTACATCAGCTTGTTGGATACTTGACCCGGCTGTGAATAAATTATCCTGGCATGGCTGTGGATAAGTTAATCTGGCGTAAACCAGTTATCTAGGGTGCATAACATGACAGTTCTAATTAGAATTTTTTAAATACATACATTTACATTTATTTATAAAAAAAATAAATACAAATTTATGGCGAATAAGGATTGAAAAAAATTACTCATATGTTATTTAGTATATATATATATATGAGTCGTGATATTATACGGTCGTGCGGTCGTGCGGTCGCGATTCATGGGCCGTCGATCACGGGTCCATCGCATCGGACGGTCGGGTGCGATTCACGTCGACCGTTGGATGCGATGGACCCGCGATCGGACGACGCACGTCGAATCCGCACGACCGCACCGACCGCATATTATCGAAAATCTATATATATATATATATATATATATATATATATATATATATATGAGTGATTACGTGCGGTGAACGGCGGGTGCGGCGTCGATTACGGGCATAGTTATTTATAGCGACCGATATATCGAAATATCGGTCGCTAATCGAAATCGAAGCCCATTTCGGAAAAATCGACGGGATATCGAATTTAAATCAATTTTCGCCGACGTCATGCTGACGTCAGCGATATATCGATCGATATATCGGAATCCACCGATATATAGACGATATATCGTCCGAACGGTCGACTTTTCGACCGTTCGATTTTTTTTAAAAAAAAAACCGTTGGGGCCCCAACGGCTATATAGCCGTTGGGCCCCAACGGCATTATAGCCGTTTGGGGGGGTTATTTGTAAAACCCCCCTTCATTTTTTTTATTTAAATTTTGCCCTTTTATATCCAATCCTATAAATACTCCCCTAAAACCCTCCATTCTCATCACAACAACTCAACAATCATCTTCTTTACCATTCCATCACTCTCACACAACCTCTAGTTCTCTACTCTCTTATTTAGCAAACAATTTCTTCCCAAAATTCCTCAATCCCAAAAGAAGCCAAAATTCCACAAAAAAAAATTCCAAAAATCCATCAAAAATCCTAAAATTGCCTTTCTTGGAGGAGATATTGGTGGACTAGTTGGAGGACTTTGGTGGAGTTCTTGGAGGCTTTTGGTGGAGACTTTGGAGGCTTTTGGAGGAAGTTTCAATTTTTCTCCTATTTTTAGAGGTATTTATTCTTGGCATTTAGTAAAGTATTTTTAGAAAGCAATTATAGTAGTATCATCCACTTTTAAAAAGAATCAATATTTAATTTTTTGAAACCTAAGATATCATTTTTTGAAAAAATGTCTTCTTCTGGAGCTAGTTCATCTAATCTAAGACCGACTAATACAAAAGACCCTGCATGGAAATATGGAGAATATAAAAGTGTTACTGAAAAACATATTGTCAAATGTTTACTTTGCTCACATCTATGTAGTGGTGGCATAACCAAACTCAAAGAACACATATTGCATTCATCAGGAGCTAATGCTAAACCTTGTCCTAAAACAACACCAGAAATTAAAAAAGAAATAGAACAATTCATGAATAAAAAATCTGAAAATAAATGTAGAAGAGAAACATTTTATAAGAAGATTTTGCTAGAGACATAGGAGATGAACAACCACATGTAGGTGATGATGATGTAATAGAAATTGGTGGTCCTAGTTCAAGGCCTCCTCCATCTTTAAAAAGAAAGAAAAACACTAGGGGACCTATGGATTTATTTTGTAGAGGTAATGTTGAAGATGTAGTTGATCAAAGATTACGAGGAGGCCCTAGACAAACAACTTTAGAAGGAAGATTAAAAAAAGAAGAAAGGAAAAATGCAATTCAGAAGATAGCTAAATGGGCAATCACTGCAGGTGTATCTTTTCATGCATTAACTTCACGTTCTTTTCATGTTGCATTAGAAGCAGTAGGTAGATTTGGGTCTGGTTTAGCCCCACCATCTATGCATGAGTTAGGTGAAACATGTTTGCAAGAAGAGGTAAGAGAAACTCATAAGATTTTAGAGACACATAAAGGACATTGGAAAACATATGGTTGTACATTAATGTGTGATGGATGGACAGACAGGAGACAGAGATCATTAATTAACTTTTTAGCTAATTCTCCAAAAGGAACCATGTTTTTGAAATCCATTGATGCATCTGCATATTCACACACTGCAACATATTTGTTTAACGAAATAAGTAATGTTATAGAAAATATTATTGGAAAAGAAAATGTTGTTCAAATTGTAACTGATAATGCTGCTAAATATAAAGCTGCATGTGAATTAGTGATAGACAAGCACCCCACAATATTTTGGACACCATGTGCTGCACATTGTATTGATTTAATTTTAGAAGACATTGGTAAGATGCATATTAGAACTATTAGTTTAGCTAGAAGAATCACTGTTTTTATTTATGCACACACACAATTATTGCATGTAATGAGAATGTTTTGTAATGGAGATATTGTTAGGCCAGGACCCACTAGATTTGTCACATCATTCTTAACTTTGCAATCACTTTGGGAACATAAGAATGCACTTAGGACACTCATGGTAGCAGATGAATGGACAAAGAGCAAGTGGTGTAACCTTAGAACCGGAAAACAAACAGAAAGAACTATTCTTTCTGTTCAATTCTGGAAAGATGTACAACGAGCCCTTCACGCCGGAATTCCTCTGGTCCATGTCTTAAGATTAGTTGATGGAGATGAGAAACCCTCTATGGGCTACTTATACAATGCAATGGATAGAGCCAAAGAAAAAATTAAGGAAAACTATCAGTATAGACCACTACAATATGGCCCTGTTCTTGAGGTAATAGAAGGAAGATGGAGTCGTCAGATGTCGTCTGACCTTTACCATGCAGGATTTGTCCTTAACCCCGGAGTATGGTTTAAGACCGCGGACCGGGATGCGGCAGTTCAAACACATATGCTTCGTTGTGTGCAGGCAATGGCGAAGATGGAGCCAGATCCGGAGGTACAAGACAGACTACAAAGACAACTGGATTATTATTTACAGGAAAGTGGACCGTTTAGTTGGGGAATCATCGTGAGAGCAAGGGACAACACAATCCCAGTCAATTGGTGGGATAAATACGGGGGTGAGGTACCGGAGTTGAGAAAGGTCGCCATCAAAATTCTTGGACTCACTTGTTCATCTTCCGGTTGTGAAAGAAATTGGAGCGCTTTTGAAAATGTGAGTTGTCCTTACAAATTTATGAAGTATGAGTTTAAAATTGATATACATTACAAAATTTAACTTTAATTTTCTTGTTTTTAACAGTTACACACCAAGAAGAGGAATCGGTTGAAGCAAAAGAAGTTGAATGATTTGGTGTTCGTGCAATACAATAAAAAATTGCATGAGCGTTTCCTAAATCTTCAACGTAATCCAGCTCATGAAGATCCAATTAATTTGGATTCATTGGAAGATGACAACGAGTGGATTATGGATGTTGACGGCCCAGTTTTTCAAGGTGAAGACTTGACATGGACTCAAGTAGAGCATGAAGCATACGGCAACACCATAGAACATCAACGCCCGAGAAGATCTACGCAACAAACTCATCAATCTGAAGGTGCAAGACGACGTGGGAAACGGCCGATCATTGAGGAGCCTGAAGATGAGGACGACGACGATGATGAAGAAGATGAAGTCATCCCTGCAACACAATTTCAGGGTCAAGAAGGAGTTGGATCATCAGATGAAACAAGAGATGCGGATAATGAAATTCAAGAAGAAAACACAGATTCAGATGATAATAACGGTGGACACGGTGGCAATGATGGTGGTGACATCTCTTATGGTTATGGTACACCATTAGGTGGAACCCAGGGAGGGGATTTTGTAAACAATGCAATGGATTATTTATTTAAATAAAAAATTTTCAGTTTCATGTTGTAGTTAATTAGTTCTGTATTTTTTTCAAACCAAAACCATTATAAAATTAGTATTATCTTCATATCAAATTATTCTTATTCATTTTCATTATTTTCACAATTTTTTTTTTCACTGTTTTTTCAATTTTTTCCGATTTTATTTCAAAAAAAAAAAACCGGCCGATCGATATATCGATCGGCGACCACTTTGATATATCGAAAAATTCGATATTTCGAACATTGATTACGGGTCCATCGCATCGGACGGTCGGGTGCGATTCACGTCGACCGTTAGATGCGATAGACCCGCGATCGAACGGCCCACGTCGCAGTCGCACCCGTCATTCGTCGCACCTAATCGCTCGCGTATATATATATATATATATATATATATATATATATATATATATATGTATATATATAAGAAATATAAAAAATATGTATTTTAAACAACTATATACCTCTTCTTATTCGATTTGCAAAAAGTGATAGTAAGACTAACTTACTTTGATTTTGTTATGATAACTTGTGAGGTACCGTGAAGAGATTGATTTGTAAATGGAGATTAGAATTGGCTAGAGTCGCTCACATTCAGTTGTGGGCGAGAATGCCATGCATATCATGGAGTAGAGAACTTTTTATTAGTTCAGGCTCAGGTTGATCAATATCAATCCAATACTTTGTTTAGTTTGTTAGTTTTTTTTTTCTCTCTCACTCGTTGTACGCACAAATTTAAATATCATTTATTTTGATGTTATGATTGAAATGGATACGTTAAAAGTTCATAACAAAAATCTAACCTACTTGTGTTCAACATAAGTGGATCTCACTTTTTTTTTTTGACACGAAGGAATCTAGGGATGGCATGAGACGGGTTTGGTGAAACCCAAACCCAAACCCGCTAACTAAATCTTATCCTAAACCCATCTCAAAACCGTGACAAGTTTTACTTTCCGTCCCAAACCCATCCCAATAAGCATGTAAAAAACCCAAACCTGCCCCGCCCCGTCCGGTCCCATTTAGGTTGGGTTAGGTCGAGTTGGGTTGGACTAGAACAGGTTTGGAAAAAAATATGAAAGCATATTTTAATATAATATTTAATCTATAAAATAAGGAATAAAAAATATAAGCATTCATCCACTAAAAAAACACAACATGATATAAGCTCTCTTCATATCTCTTTAAACATAAACTACATCTCAAATAAAATTGGTGGACCGACGGTTGGTGGTGAGTGATGAAGGAATAACTCAATAAAGGGTAAAAAATGTGAAACAGTGGGAGGGGGAGGGTTAGGGTCTTGGTCTTGCCGTCTTGGGCTCTTGGCTGGTCAATAGGTAGGTTTAAGTTATTAATTACTCATTATTCATTGCTTTATTTTATTTTATTTTTTCCCCTTTTATGGAAAATTAAATGTTGATTTGTTCATTATTATTCAAATTTAAATTTCAAAAAAGTTTCATCACCCAAGTGAATAAGTGAATGCTTTTTATTTTGATTTTTGGGATTATCAAAAGACATTGGCAAAATATGTAATTATTATATTAAATATATATTTATATTAATATTAATTTACAACCGGGCCGGATTCGAGGCGGGTTTTGTTAAGTGAACATACTTCCCATCCAAACCGGCCGGGTTTCATTTTATACCTCTCAAATCCACCTCGAAACCCGAATCCGACCCGACCCAACCGGGGCGGGTCGGATCGGATACTCTATTGAGACAATCCCACAATCATCCCTAAGCCCCGTTTGGATACAAAATAAGATTTATTCTCAGGTATTTATTTATCTGAGTATAAGTGAGTATAAATAAGAATAAAGTGATTTTGTGTTTGGTTGTGTTTTGAATTATTTTCGTTGGGAATCGTAAAATAAATATTTTGTTGTTTTGGTAAAATATGAATAAAGTATGGATAAGAATTTATAAAAAGTAAAATAATAATGATAGTTGATTTGATAAGTGATTTATAAGAGGTGGTGACAGTTGATTTGACAGTGGACCAACTTATTCTTTAGGTAGAATAACCTAGGATAACTTTTATTCTGATGATTGATTGGAATCCATATACCACTTTATACTAGTTTATTCTGACACATTTTATTCAGGGTTATTCGGGCTTTCTAAATGGGGCTCAAATTTTATCCGGGATTTATCCGGCATCCAAACGGGGGCTAAATGAATCTCGATGAATGAGCACAGTACAGGACACAAACGGAATATCCGAAAATTCCATGGACATCTCCGTCAAAGAGTCACCACTCTTTTTCATCACTTCGGTGTCCAGTCCAGTTGCCCAAATAACTCGAATTTCGAAAGAACCAAAAAAAAAAGAATTAAAAAATGTAAAATAAAATAAAGGGCATCACTTTATTAATTTTGTCACGCCTTCACAATCAAAGAAATCGTGAACTCCAAAAAACCCACAACAGCACCAGCTCCCGCGGGAGCACCGAAAACCTCCACAAATGATGAACCACCACCACCACCACAGTCACGGCCGCCGCCGCGGGACGTCCGATCCGGCGGTCCCCCTCGTCGTCTCCCTCAATTGCCTCGAGGACTGCTCCCTCGAGCAGGACAGCCTCTCCGGCGTCGCCGACGTCGAGCACGTCGGCCTCGCCGCCATCTCCTCCGGCCGGATCGAGTCCGCCGCCGCCGTCCTCCTCCAGTCCCTCTCCTTCCTCCCCCGCGCCGCCCAGCGCCGCCTCCGCCCCGGCCAGCTGCTCCTCTGCCTAGGCTCGCCTGACCGGGCCGCCGACTCGGCGGCCGCGGCCGAGCTGGGGCTCCGCCTCGTCCACGTCGACGCGGACCGCGCCGAGGAGGTGGCGGACACCGTTATGGCTCTGGTCCTGGGACTGCTGAGGAGAACGCACCTGCTTTCGAGGCACGGGTCGGTCTCGGCGGCCGCGACGCCCGCCTCGGCAGCCGCGCTCGGTTGGGCTCAGCCGCTCTGCCGGGGGATGAGGCGGTGCCGGGGGCTCGTGCTTGGGATCATCGGGAGGTCTTCCTCGGCGAGGTGCCTCGCGACGCGGAGCCTCGCTTTCAAGATGAGCGTCCTCTACTTCGACCTCCACCACGAGGTTTTGCTTACGATCTCTCTTTTTGTCGCATTTGATCTCACTAGGGTTTTGGGGGGAAATATTTATGTTTTTAAGTAAATCAGAAAAAAAAGAATAACGTCTACAAATAATAATTTACAAAAATGTAATGCATATAGTGAAAATATGGAATGATTGCTGTTGTGAGGTCTGACTTATGTTTGGAATGTAATATTGAAAGGGGAAAGGTAGATCTAGACGACCATCTATCATATTTCCTCCTGCTGCACGAAGAATGGACACGCTTAATGATTTACTTGCGGCAAGCGATCTGGTTTCCCTACATTGTTCTCTATCAGACGAAACAATTCACATTCTTAATGGAGAATCCCTTCAGCACATAAAGCCTGGTAACTTCTCAGGACATCATACATTCTTGTGTTACTTATGAGGCTTTGTTTCAATCCGATTTATCAGTTATTGCTTACAGATTGACATGTCCTTTTTGTATCTAAATATGTATTTGCCTATGAACAGGAGCATTTATCGTGAATACCGGAAGCAGCCAGTTAATTGATGATTGCGCTTTAAAACAGCTTGTAATTGATGGCACTATTGCTGGTTGTGCATTGGATGGTGCCGAGGGACCACAATGGATGGAAGCATGGGTATGAGAATTAGCCTTTGGGTATGAATTGTATATTCAAGCATGCAGTCGTTTTGGTTTACTGTTTAAATAATGAAAATGGATCTTATTATTCTTGTGGAAGGTGAGTCATAATTTTCAAAAATTCATCGAAAAACAAATAATGTGCTGAGATGAACATTGAAAGAACCCTGATACAGCTGATATATAACATAAGAGTATAGATTAATTATGCATGTTATTGCCACTCTTTTTGGATGAACCATATCTTGCAGCTACTTTGATATGACCTAGCAGAAACAAACCTTGATGCTTTCCCGCGGTACTTATAAAATCATTGTAGATGAAAATGAAGTTGAATATTTAATTAGCCCTAATCATTGGGAAGATTGGGTTTTTGTGAGTTTGATTACTCTCAGTTGGTTGTAAATTAACAATTTGATCATGTTGGAATTACAACCTTTATATCTTAATTGATATTAATTTGGGTGGATATTTCATGCTATAATTTGGTTGTGTAACTTTTTTTGAAATAAGGATTGAAACTATTATTTGTACTTTGTAGACTTCTTCTATTCATATCTATTTTGTTGTCCTGCTTATGCATTTATGATACTGGGTTTTAATACCCACTCATTTGAACTGTCAATATAATTAACCAGTCTTTATAGATTTCTGGTATTTTTTCCATAAAAAATATTATTCACCAGTCTCATAGTAAATGTTCGTTTCAAATCTATTTCCATCTCTTTATGATTAAAATCGTTGCACAGGATATTTTCTTTTGTTGAACTTGCAATTATGAACACATTCTTTTGGAACTGTTGAGGCATTTAAATCAGCATGATTTTCTACCTTTATTTGGAACTGAGTTATAATATCTATTGACTTCAGATAAGAGAGATGCCAAATGTATTGATACTTCCACGCAGTGCAGATTATAGTGAAGAGGTATGGATGGACATAAGAGAGAAAGCTATATCAATATTGCAGACATTTTTCTCTGATGGAATTTTCCCAGATAATGCTGTGTCTGATGTTGATGAAGTAGATATAACTGGAAATGAGAATGAAGAATCTGAGATGCATGACAGAGAAAGCGCCTCACGGGTATATGATGGTGAACAGCTGACTGGGGAAAGTCAGATAAATCCAGAACACTTCAGGAAACAGGCTGCTAAGCAGTTGACGGAGCCCCATGGTCAGCAAGGTTCAGTGGTGTCTCCAAACACTGGAACCCGGTCTGAAGGAAGGCATAGCAGGTCTGGTAAGAAAGGTAGGAAAAGGCCTGCTCGTCGTCGATCACAACAGAAATCGAATGATCTTTCAGAAAGGGAGAGCATCCATACCTCCCACAGAGATGATGATACTGCTCAAAGTGGTCGGGATCAAGTAGTGAGTTCCAGTTCACGGTTTGCTTCACCAGAAGATTCTAGAAATAAACAAATTTGTCTTGTTGAGGATTCTGCTTCAGAAAAGCCAATGACATCGATCGTGGGGTCCAGTAGATCTGGTGAACTTTTGAAAGATGGTTATGTCATAGCTTTACATGCAAGAGATCGTCCAGGATACCATGTATCTAGACAAAGAGTACCTGGCGGTGGTTGGTTTCTAGATATAATGTCAAATGTGACCAAAAGAGACCCTGCGGCACAGTTTCTTGTTGCTTTTAGAAGCAAGGTGCGCAATTGGGCGTTTCTGCTGTTCTAAGACAAGTTTTAATCATATCATTAATTAAATCTATTGTTGATTAACTGGTGAGCTAACAGTATCTCTCTTACAGGACACCATAGGTCTCCGATCTTTTGCAGCTGGGGGGAAACTATTGCAGGTAATATATGATATATAAATTCTACTAGAATATTTGATTCTTGTAAGAGGTTCCTTTTTTTTCCTTGATGAAGTGGGAAAAACCTGGATGCATACAAGTGCTACAAACTGTGTGTGTCGGGTAAGCCTAGGATAATTCGAACTCAAGACCTATGGGGAGCAAGTCCATGGATCTATCCAAAGAGCCAACCACTGAGACAATTTATTTATGAGTTCCAAATTATGTATGATAAAAGCCTGTTCTCATGGCATATTTCATCATCAGATACCTGTAGCACATTCTTTTCATCTAGCATCGTGCTATGATAATTGCTGAATAGTTATAGGTTAGTGTCTTAGAGGATTGATGTTCCTTCAAGTTAGGATTTAAGCTTTTAATCCAAGTTTAAGTTGATTATGAAGCGTGGTCAATTGTTGAAGGTCTTCAGAGGCTGCCAACTGTGCCATTTTTTTTTTATTTTTTGGAGCAGAAGTTTTAGAAGTAAAATGTCAAAAGCATGATAATAAACGACTTGTGACATTTGTACAGAGAATTGTAAGGATTAATTTACAGTATCGTTCATCATCAAGTAAACTTAAAATTAATTTGACATTGTTTAGTAATACCATAAAAATCATTAATAGCCTGAAGGTCTAGTAGCAACATGGTTATTTGTTACTTTGTTTAGTAATGGGCATCAACGTTAAATTTATAGTGAATTCCAGGATGATTACTGTTCAACCTAATCAAATTTATAGATAACATGAAGAAAACTTAAAATTAATTCCTCAAAAAGTTATAAATGAGGGCGCAAGCCTACCGTATTTTCAAAAAAAAAAAAAAAAAATCCTCAAAAAGTTGAATCGAGGGAATTCTTATCTGTTGTTATGATGAGCATCTGTTCATCCAGGGGATTATTTTTTCAAAAGTGGGTGATTTTTATGTAGCAATTGGACAATCTGTTTGTCCAAAAGAAGCTAAATCAACTGGGTTTGCTGATCCCTTAAAATGGGTCTGGTTTTTCACGTGCCTTCTTTCACTACTAGTTTTCCATTACCTAACATCCTGTTTAACTGGCCTATTGACAAGCCTGGGCCATATACAATCAGTTTAGGGTCCCTGGTCATGACAGTGGTTTCCCTGGCCCAAAATTTCTTAAATACCAAATCACATTTGTAGATAACATGAATAAAACTTAAAATCAATTTCCTCAAAAAGTTGAATTTTGAGAGAATTCTTTTCTTATGATGAACATATGTTCATCCAGTAGATTGTTTTTTTCAAAAGTGGGTGATTTTTATGTAGCAATTAGGCAATCTGTTTGTCGAAAAGAAGCTAAATCAACTGGGCCTGCTGTTCCCTTAAAATGGGTCTGGTTTTTCATGTGCCTTCTTTCACTACTAGTTTTTCATTACCTAACATCCTCTTTTAACTGGCCTATTGACAAGCCTGGGCCATCTACAATCAGTTTAGGGTCCCTGGTCATGACAGTTGGTTTCCCTGGCCCAAAATTTCTTAAATACCAAATCACATTTGTAGATAACATGAATAAAACTTAAAATTAATTCCTCAAAAAGTTGAATTTTGAGGGAATTCTTTTCTGTTGTTATGATGAACATCTGTTCATCCAGTAGATTGTTTTTTCAAAAGTGGGTGATTTTTATGTAGCAATTAGACAATCTGTTTGTCAAAAAGTAGCTAAGTCAACTGGGCCTGCTGTTCCCTTAAAATGGGTCTGGTTTTTCATGTGCCTTCTTTAACTACTAGTTTTCCATTACCTAACATCCTGTTTAACTGGCCTATTGACAAGCCTGGGCCATCTACAATCAGTTTAGGTTCCCGGTCATGACAGTGGTTTCCCTGGCCCAAAATTTCTTAAATACCAAACCACATTTGCATGTTGCTGTCGAAGATTGCCCTTATGCATTCATATCCTCACCATCTTTTGTCATTCGATGCATCATCTTTGCATCACCTTATCAAATCTGAGGCACCTGAACAGCATAGGGCAAAAATATTTTTTGGTTCGTATTTTGTTTCTCAAAATTTCATACAATCCCAAGGGGGTTTTTCAAAGTTTAGTCTGCTTGATGTCCTACACTGTTTCATGCATGTTGATTGGTGTGCCCACACACTTCTGATGTCTGACATCCATGATTTGAGCACAATTCTTATATATGAATAAAAGATAATTGATATTTTTTCAGTGTATTAGAGGGATAATTTTCTACCAAGTACTATTGGGACATATTGAATTGTTGGAATTTGTGATACTAGCACAATGCCTAGTTGTTGGCTGTTGAAATTGGTAATTGAAAGTAGGGTTGGATATGTTTAGTTAATAATTGACCACTACATTTTAAATGTTATACATCATTGTTTCATTGCCTATAGTGAAATCCTGTCCTGATGCAGTTATGCTTCTCTCTATGCCTACCTTGTTCTCTCAAACTTGTATTGTCGTATTGATTTTTAACTGTTAACAAATTACTCATGCAGTTCACTTGTGACTAACCCTGTCCTTTTTCTGGCTTCCATCCGCAATAATGCACTATGATCTCATAACATTTCATAAGTTTAAAACTCTGCAATTTCCTTGTAATGCCAGCTGGTGTTGTCAAAATATCAATGGTCCAGGATTCCGAGGGTGGTTGGTGATCCTCATTTTACAATTGGATTTTGTTTGATAAAAACTAAGCAATCCTCTGTTTTATTAACTTTTCATCCATATACTTGAACTGAACTGAACATACATATGTGACCTGTTATTTTTTTATGGAAAATTGATGACCCACGGGGTTTGATCGTGACCTCCTTTTCGGAGAGGGGGGTGCTACCAGAAGGATGGTGTTCACCATGTAGTAATAGGTAAACAAAATAATAAATACAAAGGGAAACGAAAAAAAGAAAGTGGGTGACACCAGAAGTGTCCTCACCCATTAGCCCCACCCACAATAGTCTCACCCAATACATAGATTCCCATTCTATTTTAAACCTTTCAGCATTAAATATGTAACTTGCCACCATTTTGCTATCATTTATGAGAGAGAGATCCATCAGGAATAGCACAATATTGCCTATTATGGATTTGATTAATATGGATCAACTTTTTACGACCATCACTTGAAAGGATTTTGACAATATCTCTGTACAATAAGATATGAAGCTTTTACATACTAGTAAATTTTTATTATATCTTATTACTATTAAAATGATCTGTGATCTTAGCATTTTGCTATCCATTATCGGATGCACGATCCAATCTTCCCCCTTTTTTATTTAATAAAATATTGTTTCTGACATTAATAACTGGCAATTTAAGCTGAAATCAAATCTCAAGTTACTAAGCTACGTTGTTGCAGTTCATTGTTGAAGCATGCATTTAGTTGTTGTCTATGATAGTCATATTTAATGTGACTGCTCGTAATGTATATTGTACATGTTGACATGTTCCACATGACACCCCCCCCCCCCCCCCCCCCTCTTGTTGTGTGTGTGTATAATATAAGATAATATAAACATATCCTCAGTTCCTGACTCAGGAGTTCTTGATCAATGAATTGTTTGCTTCTATTGAACTTCAGATAAATAGGAGAATGGAGTTTGTATTTGCAAGTTACAGTTTTGATATCTGGGAGAGTTGGATGCTGGAAGGTTCTACATTTGATGAATGTAAGCTGGTCAACTGCAGAAATCCCGATGTAAGTTCTTCTAGTCCACTTTGCAACCCATCATCAACTGTGTTAAAATATCTAAGGTAGAAACCTAGCAATCAGAATATTTATATATGTTAGCATGTATTTTTCAACTCAGTTTCCATGTTGGTATTGACTTTTCAGAATCCTTTTATCTTTGACTGGTGTCCAAGTGTCTTCTCTCTTGTATAGGGGCATGACTTTGCAATCGTCTGCATATAGGTTCTGAATATGGACACTAGTGGATTTCGATATCAGTGACCTGTAAATTTATGCCAGCCATTTCCATGGATTTTGTGTTTCTTGTGAATAAGAGGAAACTAAAATTCAGAGAAAGGAAAGATGAATAAATTAGTATGCACCAAAGTTGCAGATATGATTCCATGGGTTGAGTCCCCATTAAAACAAGCTGTAATATGAAGAACAGAAATAACTCATTTTCTCTCCCCCCCCCCCCCCCCCCCCATTTGAATACAGGTTGCATTGGATGTACGCATTGAAGTTCTGGCTGCTGTCGATGAAGACGATGGAGTTGCACGGTGGCTTCCGTAGTGCGATGACAAGCCTGTATGACAAATTGAACAACCCAACCCCCCCCACCGGCTTGTATTTGTGCCCCTCTTGAACATTATGAATCATTCAGTTTTGATTTATCATGACGCTCAGTGGTCTAACCCACGATCTGTGTGTACTGCATATTTACATTTTCATCAAAGACAATCCATGTGTGTCTGACATTGCTCTGCATTTCTCTGCTATGAAACACACATTATTTGACATCTCTAGTCTGTACTGTATATCAATCTTTCTTAACAGATTGAAACAGCCATCATTGTACCAAAAAAAAAATTAACATGTTCCACATATTCTACATAGAACTCTTGTTCTCCTCCCTCCAAAGTTCAGGCCAGTTTTTCTGAGCCTCCTCCCACCCAAGCAGAGACCCTTGCCTCTCCGGATCCCAACTGGCCGATAACGTCCCGTAAGCGATCCCCAACGCTATAGTCCCAAAGAAGACCAGAGTGGTCAGGAACGGCAACCACCGCGGGACGTCCCAGACGCCGCGCTCCTTCAACACGCCCATCAGGAACAGCAAGCCCACCCCTGTCGCCATTGGACCTCCAACGGAGAACACGATCCTTTTCATCATCCTCTTGTAGACTTCTGGGTGAATCTCATCATCTCCTTGACTGCCATTGCTTTCTTCTTCCTTGTCTGGAGTTGTGATTGCTGTTCCGAAGCCTTTGGCACGGGCTTTGAGTTTTAGTGCTCTATTGGAAGGTTGGAGGAATGGAGGGTGTTTTTTGGAGGGTGTATTGATTCTGGGAGGATGGGGGAGTCCTATGTGAAGCAGAGTGTTCATCCTTTTTGAATGTGTTGCAATGAATTGGGAATTTTTATGATGGTTAGTATATATGGTGACCTTATCCAAATTTTATGAGCGGTCTTCGTTTGCTTTATTAGAAATTTTTTTTCACTCTTTCAATAAATGTGTTGTCCAACGTGTTGTTAGTAGTTCTTAGAACATTTGGATGTTGTGTAGGTAGAAGAATAGATGTGGATTGCGGTAGAATGGGGTAAATAAAAACACGTTTGTTTGCAAGAATACATGGGCATAATTATGAGAATATATGAAAATAAACTTATATTGATATTTTTTGTTATCATGGAGTGATTATTATTTATTTATGTATTTTTATTTTTTTTGAAGATTGGTGTCCCAGGATTTTATTATCTGTCATTTTTTAAAAAGGGAGGGGGTTTGTAGATCGGTTCGTAATGAATGAATGAATTTCATATGACAAATCATATGTTATCATTTAAAATTTACATGTAAAATCATTTTTAAAATTTTTTAAATCTTTATACACATTTTATTTGATTTTTATTTACAACTTATCCAAAAAATAAAAATTTATTATTATATATTTCAATGACAATAAATATAAACACAATAAAAAAAAATTTATTATAATGATATAGTTATATCATTAATATTTTTATCCACGTGAATAATAAAATGTAATAATGTAAGTATTATAATATATGAACTTGATCCACATAAATATTTGTTTTGTTTGTATATTTTAAAATATCAATTTTTTCGTTAAATAAAATGAAATGTTATTATATAAAAGAGAGGAGAGTTGTGATTGACATTTTTTTTTATTAATAATATTTTATATAAGGTATATTTTTATCTGTACAGTAAATAAAAAAAAACCATTCCTCATAAAGATCAGTTAAGTTACCGATGGAGGACAAAAATTGATATTGTTTTTTTTTTTTTGAACAATTGAAGAAATATTGAATTATGTATCAAATCTAATATTATAAAAACGATTAGGCGATTAAACCCGTCCCAACAAGGGCATGTCGGGGTGGGTTCCCTCACAATCCCACAAGGCTTGCAAGAATCATCAAGGTGTCCTCAATCAAAGACACACCATCTGTTTGGGGAATTGTCTGAATGAAAATGATTCAATCCTCAAAAGTTGCCCCTACCCTTCAACACCTACCCTTCAAAAGGTATGATTTCGAATGTCTCAATTTATTTGATTTAAGAATGGCAATTGTTTTGGATACGAAGAAGCTAAGTAGAGTGGCCACATTCTTTTGGCAATTGAGGGAGGTGTTGAAAAATTGGGTTGCCAATGGAAGTAGAGAAGAACAAAAAAATAAACATACAATCACCAACTCACAGCTGAGATTTACGTGATTTGATAATAATTAAAAAATTGTCCAAGTTTGTAGAGAAGAAAGAATTTTTGTTTTATTTTTCTGTATTATAGACACGCTAGAGGACTACAAACTTGATTCGGCCTCTCAAAACTTTAGGATTGGTCATGCGTACCTCCTCAATGGTACGAGAAACTTTTACTCTTAAAAGTGTATAGATAGATAGATGTATTATCATAGTACTCACAACATGGAAATCATAAAACTACTATTACACATGCTAAAAAATACAGGTCGGGGGCTCGTGCCCCAAATCCCCAGCTAGGAGGGCTTCTTGGCCCTTGAGGTTCCCCCAATTGTGTGTAAAGAACTCTTAGCCACCGGGGCGCAAGACATAAACCCAACAAGAATATGATATGACATAAATGATCCAAAGAATTCATTGATGGATTCCTAAGAATGTGAACAACAATTGTTGGTTCATTTCAGTTTCATGGAACATCGAAGGAGTTATTGAGGGAAGTCCCCCTGCATGCAAAATGAGCAAGTTACAAACCACAAAGATTGACAAAGAACACATATGATACCAACATAAATATCAACTTGATACCACAAGTAGAACATTTCTAGAGTGAATTCTATAAATTATACATATGAACTGTCTACTCAAATAATTTTTAATGCAAATTTTTATGATAGGATCTCTGATGCGCCTCTCATTGCATCCCAATGGTGAACTTTGGAGACATGTCGAACTTTGTATCCATCTGCACTTTCCACTCCCCCTCGCAATCTCTCTAGAAGCTCTTCTGACAAATCTGTCAGGAAGAGCTCATATAGAGTGGTGAGGCATTCGATCCCGTGAGGCAACCTCCTCAATTCTCCACAACGGACAATGCAGAGCTGATGAATGCTCGACATTGCTCCTTCCTCTATGATAACCCGGTTTAGTTTGGGAAGATTATTCAACCATAGTCTTTTGAGCCTGGGGAACCCCCCTGCATGGAATCGCATCTGCTGCCCATTGTATGCATCATTCAGGTGGAGGTATGCAAGTTCTGGAAGTGATTGGATGAGGGACGGTGTTGGATCTTGCGTGAGTTTTGATTCGATGAGCCATAGTACTTTGAGGTTTTGAAGATGTGCAAACCAGCTGGGCAGCTTCTCTAAATGACCATACAAAATCAGTTTCCGGAGGTTTGGCGGGGGAGGGGAGAGACCTTCCAAGTGTAATGTCTGAAGCACACCCTCTTCGACGCTTGCCACAATTGCTAGATGGAGAAGGTGCCTCATCTTTACTATGGAGGCACATAACTCTGCCTCATAAGTGGTCTTCACATCACCTATCCATAATATTCTGAGCTGCATTAGGTTCCTGATTTCCCGAACTATCTCCTCATCTGCTCTAATGAACTTGAGAGTTTGGATGTCTTTAAACCTCCATGCTTCTTTGGGAGTAGGCTTACAACAAAAGGTACTTGGTGCCGTTTGTTTGCTTAAACTAAAGCTTCCTGAGATCAGATGTCTCAACTTTCGCAGTTTTACTATGCTGCGTGGCAGGATTTCCACATTACTATACCAGAGGTCAAGGGTTTGTAGAGTTTGGAGCCTTCCCAAAGATTCAGGGAGATGTTTAACTCTTGTTTCTCTTAAGCTCAAATAATGCAAATTGAATAAGTTGAAAACCTCATCTGGCACTCTATCAATATGGGAACCCTTAAGTTCCAATACTCTTAAGGATCTGAAACACGAGGTGGCAGTGTTTATTGAAAACAGAGAGAACCCAGTAGGTGCGAATAGAAAAAAGGACCGAATATGCAATGCAAAAAATTTCTGTGGAACAGAATTTCCAATCTTGTGAATAGACAACCGACGAGTTCTTTTGTCTCCTGCCCAGTCTCCATGATCACCATCATATGCTACACAAAAGTTCTCCTTTTCTGATATAGATTTGGCTAATTCTCTCATCAGATCATGCATCCGACATGATTTCACCCATCCAAAATCATTTGTTTTTGTGGCTTGAAGCATGCTTCGGAAGACGAGTTCATTAAAATAGTCTTCTGCCACATCTTCCAGAGTGTTTCCTCGCCTTTCTTGCACAAACCCTTCTGCTATCCATAGTCTAATTAGCGTCTTTCTCTTGATTACCTGATCCTCAGGAAAAATGCTACAATACAAGAAGCAATTTTTCAAGTAGTAAGGTAAGTCAATGAAACTGAGGTTCAAGATGCTCTTGAGGGGCTCGAGTATTGGATTATTACTAAGCTGTGAACTAAGGCTAGCATTAACTTTCTGCCATTCCTGCTCAGTTCGTTCTCTCAATGAAAGCACACTGCCTATGGTGACAATGGCAAGTGGCAGCCCCCCACATTTGTCCAAGATTGTTTTAACCTGATTCTCCATCCCTTTAGGACAGCCCCCAACATGATCTTTCCCAAATGCCTTCTTACAAAAAAGTGTTATTGCAGCCTGCTCTTCTAATGGTGCGAGTTCGAACAACCGACAGCTATCAGATGAAAGAAGGGAGGCAACTTGTTTATTGCGAGTTGTAATGACTATCCTACTTCCATTTCTCCTATCTGGAAATGCGCAATTGATTTCTGTCCAAACTTTCACATCCCATACATCATCGAGAACGAGGAGGTATCGTTTATCTTCGAGATAATCCACAAGGAAGTGGAGTAATCTAACATAATTCTCTCCATTAATGCTAGGTGGAGTGATCGCCTTTTTTTCCTCGAAGAACTTTGTGATGATGCTTCTCAAAAGATTTTCAGTTTGGTATGACTGGGAGACAGAAACCCATGCATAACAGTCAAAGTGCACTGCTTTCTGTTTATTGTAAACATTTGTAACAAGAGTGGTCTTACCCAAACCACCCATTCCCCATACTGATATCACTGTTCTCTGGGATTCTTCATCAGTCAGCCATCCAACTAACAATTCTTTATATTTCTCCATCCCCACTACATCTTTATCCTCGATGAAGTGGGTAGATTCTGCAAGTCGCGTCCTCCTTCCACCATCGGTGCTTGAGCTTGGAGCTACAATAATTAGCCATATGATTAGACTTATGCGTTCATAGCATGTAAAATCAGAATTGAAAATCATACACTGATCAAGCGAAGAACCTACATTTATCATGTGTGCAACTTGAATGTGCAATGCAAAGTTTGCATCGACGAAGGTGCACTTTAGAAAGTTTGCTGTCTGTGAAAGGCTGCAGAAATTTGTGCAGAGATTCAGGTGGTATGATAATTTTGTAATCTTGACTGGTGTCAACTGTCAATTGACCATTTGGACTTGGATCATGTGTTCGCTAATCTAGTATGGAAGGGATTCTTGAGGTGCTTCAAGTTTAATGGCATCATCAAACAACTATTTCTTCCCTTTTAGGGGTTGAGATAGGGAATGTGCTTTGTGTGGAGGATTTTCTTTTTTTTTCTGTTCATCAGGTGATATGAATGAGCCAGAATAGGACTTTCTTGAGCATTATGAAAAATGCAAGGGCTCTTTCTGCCTGATGGTTCATTGTCCAGGTTTCATGGGTGGTGTGGATAAGGACTCATAGACCCTGAGTACATTGTAAGGTTTTCAGTGAGTGGGGTGTATAGTGAGGGGATTGTCATTTTATTGATCCTCTTTATTAAGGTGTGGGAACTCTTCTACTCGAAGTGCTTTGCTTTTCTTTCATATAGGGTGGAGGACTGCTCCTGGATAAGTGCTGCACAGTTATAGTTTGTGATAGTGTCCACTTTCCATAGAACACAATTGAAAACAATAAGACAAATAGGTACATGTAATGTCTAGTTTAATCTTCCTCTTTTCTTTTTGAAATGTTCACCAATCGAAGATTTTTTTTTTGGTTTGAGAAATCGGTTTTTTGTGGAATTGAATTCAACAGAGAAACAATGAACTATTAAACAGATTTGTAATGTCAATGAACTAATCGATTCATATGCTGAATGGGTAAGACAGTCCCATGTAAATTCACACGTTGGACCCAAATCGAAGTAAATGAGGCTTTTGGATTGTGAAAACATTGCTCCTTTCCTTTTAATAAAATCCCTTTCATTTCTTAGTTTGGTCATTAATCATTTCTTAACATGATCTCATCATATGCTTCTACCCAATCAGTTGTACATTTATGGAAGTATCCTGAAGAGAAAACCAGCTTCAATGAAAACCATAGATAAAGTAAATCTCACATGAATCATTTTAATTTTTGTTATTACCTTCATTCGAATTCCCAATGCGAAACTGATTTTGGTTCTCATAGATGGTGAGGATCTCCTTTTTTATCTCTTGGAGCTTTATGCCAATCTGGTGTCTCATGAAGATGGTCTTCATGAGGTGAATGGACTTGCGAAGATGTCCGGTGAATCCGCGCCCCCTCTGTTTGTAGATATGGTACATGTACTCGTCGATGGTATCCTCCACGTCATATACAGCCTCTCTAACTTTATTAACCCACGTGCGTTCGACCTCACTGCTTTCCTTTCTTATATATGCATCCTCTAAGAAAGATTGCATGAATTCCAGCTTGCAAGTTATCTCATTGATATCATCCCTCACTCCCCATAAATGCAAGGCTTCATTCTTGACTATCACTCCCAATTTCTCAACCAAACTCTCCACAGCTATTGCCATCTCTCTCTCTTCCCTCTGGTATTGTGAGAATCAATCTGTCATGATGGTGTCATTACATTAATGAATATGTGGATTGTGAATTTTCTTTTGGTTGGTCAGGTTGCCAAGTTTGAAGAAGTATTTTGTTGGTATTCCAAGGAAGACTAAATGAGCCATCACGAATGTGACCTTAGAACTTGTAATTTAATCTTCACTAGGACCTGGTTTAGAGAGTATACTTTACAAGTCAAGTCAACCACCCAGTCTCTAAATTCAAAAAGTTATATAAAACTGTCCCTCTGACTTTTGAAGAAGACTCTGAATAATGGAAGTAGTAGGAACATGCGAACAGCACTGTTTTGGACATACACACACACACACTTCTTTTGAAAAATATTGGATTCCATCAAAATCTGCTTTGCCGGAAACATGGCTGACCATATTTTGGATCAGAAGTTGGATCATACATTGTAAAGTTTTGTTGTATTCATTTTTTTTTTCAAAAAATGAAATGGTATCAATTTCTATTCATTTCTAAATCACAAAAAATTCTTCCAGGAGAGCAATAATTCTGCCATAATTTGTTAGGAGAGGCAGAGGTCAGGATCCTGAGGTTTAGATTTCATGTTGAATTATAATGGCATTAGGTGGTTTCCGAAATAAATCTGACATCTTTACACTGCCTGCTTCACTAACTGATCTGCGTTATGCAATGCTATTGTGAAGGTTTCAACAACTCAAGAACAGGCCTGTATCAGAAGTTGGTGGATAAATTGTTAAGCCATGACTAAATTTTTTGCGCATGGAATAAACACTGGGAGATTTGAGCAATGCTATTGTGAAGGTTTCAACAACTCAAGAACAGGCCTGTATCAGAAGTTGGTGGATAAATTGTTAAGCCATGACTAAATTTTTTGCGCATGGAATAAACACTGGGAGATTTGAGCTCAGGATGTCGTTGAGCAACCGATTGCCACATCCCATCAACCAGAAAGATGTGTATGTAAGCATTTTCTATGAACCTCCTCTATTATCAAGAAAACTAAACTGCAAAAATTTGAGGAATTTGAACATGAACTCGCCTCACATTTCTTGTAGTTTAACCATAATTTTTATTCTGTCATGTATTAAAAATAAATGTTTTGACTGAGTTGTAATGTAATAAGATCAAATGATTTAATTAATTAACAAACTGTGTTTATATTTATATCTATACACTTAGTTATTTGAGTCTATAAATAAATCTAATGTAATCTCTTTATCAAATGAAGAAATAAAAATAGAAATGTAGTCTTTTGTGTGTTTGTGTTTCTCTCCCTTCTCTCTTTCTCTCTGCATTATCTTTTATATTATTTTACATTTTAGATTTTCGACAATGTTGTGCACTTGCTTGCTTGGATTGCTTTCTTTCATGGTGAAACTCCTTTTAAGATCAGTATAAATATAAGGCAGTGTCAGCTTTGAATTTTTCAATAGTTTAGTTGTCTTGTTTCCTTATTTTATGGTAAGTGGGGACACTTTGAATGTCAAGACTCATCAATGTATTAGGGGCCCTCCCATTACAAATACAGTTGAAAATGAAGTAAGATATTTTTTAGCCATCAAGAGTTGGGGGAGTAAGGATATTACATATGTATACATTATGAACTGGTTTGAGTTGGTCAAATGCCACCCGAACCGGACTGAAAAGTTCACTGAACTGGACTGTCCAACCCAACCAAAAACCGTTCAGCTTTGGGTTGGTTGGGCCTGGCCCAAGTAAAAAATCTTCCATTCTGGTCTTAAAGAAAGAAAATGTTATATTCAGTCCATTTGACAGTCCAAATGCAGATCGCATATGTTTTAATTTTTTTTAAAAATCATATATCTCATCTAATGAGTTATGCATTTTTGTCTTTTGTAAAATGGGAAGTATATACTCTAATGAATTGAATGATATCATTTATAGAAAATGTGAAAAATTTTCAATGAGGTATATATTTCAATACATATTGAGTGGAAGGGGAAATGATTGAATGTGATAGAGCTCCTTAAAGAAGCAATAGATTTATTGTAGCACCTCAGGATCCATCATTTCATCCAACAATGTATTATTGGGGTAGCAAGAATTTGTTTGGAGATTCCCTACATCATTGGTTGTTGGATCTCCTTATATAGAAAAATGGGCATGTGTTACATATAATCTTATATGTTGCAATTCTATTTTATCTAATGAGTACATACATTTGTTAGACAAACCATGTGATTTTAGTGGGCACATGAGGCTCCATTATTACATCCAACAAGAAGGTTTCCATGGGAGATTTAAGAAATCATTGTATTTGGATCTCCTATAGAAGAAGGGCTTTGTTACATGAAGTCTTATATATAATATATTGTCCTTTAGGAGGAGTTTGTAGTCCAATAGGGTTTGGATTGAGGTTCTTGGGTTTGAGGGTTCAGGTAGGGGTGGTAAACGAACTGAACTAGCTGAGCTTTGAAATGTTCAAGCTAAGCTCGTTTATACTTAGCTTGGGGCCGAATTTAATTTGTGTTCAAGCTTAGCTCGTTTGGTTCGAGAAAAACTCGGTTAAAGCTCGGCTCGACTCGTTTGTAAAACGAGCTCCAATACAAGCTCGAATCAAGGCTTGAGGTCGTACTCGTTTAGTTAAAAAAAAAACTCGTTTAACTAAATAAAAGTTCGTTTAGCAATTAAAACAAGTAGAAAACAGATAACATATTCGAAAATCATCACTAAAAAATTATATTAGAAACGAGCTCATATCTGCTTGAACTCGGCTCGTTTATAACCGAACTTTAAATATTGTTCAAGCTCCGATCGTTTATCTGATTGAATGAGCCCGGACGAGCTTCAACCAAGCCGAGCATAAGCAGCTCGGGCTCATTTACCACCCCTAGGTCTGGGATGAATTTGAGTTGGTTTCCTTCAACTTCGGATTAGATTTAGGTCTTCCAACTCAACCCAACTCGCCCGAGTTGCACCTCTAGGTCCAACCCATGAAATGGAGTTCACAAAGTTCAAACTATTTAGATTTGAAAAATGTTATACTCAGTCATTTTATAGTTCAAAACATGGACCGGACATGTTTTTATTTTTTTTAAATCATATATCTCATTTTTATAAAAAGTTAAATATATACTCCAATGAATTGAATGATATCATCATTATAAAAATGTAAAATTTTTCTAATGAGATATAAATCTCAATACAGTTAATAGAGGGGGTTAATGAAGTATACACGACTATAAAAAAAGATAACATAGCTCTTTAGATTTGGGTTGGGCCTGACCCAAATTGAATAGTTCTTGTTACAGCCCATTTTGTAGTCTTATAAACATCGATAACATATTCGAAAATTTTTTCAGTCATAGATATACATAGATATATACATAGATAACATAGTTGAAATTTTTTCATATTTTTAAAAATTGGATCGATACAATTCGTTAGAGTATATATTTTATTTTAAAAAAAATATATGAGATATTGTATACTATTTTTAATAAATCAAAACAGTTGCCAACTCCAGGTGGGGCTGTAAACGGTGTTGTGTCCAACATTTTTCTTTTAGAATATATACCTCCCCCTGTCAACGGGGGAGGTTCGGATCGGGTCAGGGTGGACCCGGACCCGACCCGACCTGTCCAACCCAAGATCCGGTGGGTCCTTGAAAATGTGGACCCGGACCTGAAACCAAACCCGTCAGACCCGAGTCGGACCTGACCCGAGGATAGTTAATTTTATCCAGCTAAGCAAGCTCCGACGGTTCCCATCAATGGGTTTCCGTCCAGACACGATTTTGAGGAGGAATACTCTGAACGCGAAAACATTGGTCTTCTCATCAACAATTCCATGCATGAAATACTCCGGCGCCAAGTACCTGTCGAAGAATTCAAACAATCATCCTATTTTTGTTTTCAAATCAAAAGCCGAGTGGAGTGGGGGGGGGGGGGGGGGGGGGGGGGGGGGGGGGGGGGAGAGAGAGAGCATCACATTTTCATTTTAGGCATTTCATTCGTGGGCTTGGTTTTGGATTTATGGGCTTGGCTGGTTATGGATATGATTCATGGGCTAGGTTATGGGCTTTTGAATACAAAAAAGAGTCAAGACTTATAGTTATAACTTGATAAATAAGAAACAAAATTATGGACAATTAATACTAATAGTCTAATAATATATGAACATATATTAATAAAACAGTGGGGTCTCGGATCCAACAGGTCGGGGCAGGGTGGACCCAGATCGGACCCGTTTGTATGTTCTGGTCCAGATCGGGTTGCATATATTACATGGGGTCCGGATCAGATTGGGTCCGGGTCTGGACTTGACCCATTGGCAGGCCGACACGCAATCATGTATGTGTGTATTTAGCATACGTTTTTTAATGTAAATGTTATATAGAATTAGTTGGAGTATATACACATGCATTTTTTTTATGGAGGTGTATGTTTCACACACTAGAAGAAAATTATGAGGACTATAAAAGTAATAGCACATAATATTGTCTCTAACAATATTTATAGGAAAAAAGACATTACAAGAGAAGTTAAATTCACGCATGACGGTTTTTAAAATCTGAAATGAAAATCTCCATTAAAATGGGATTTAAAGCTGAGGGTTCTCTTTGTTTTGGGAGAAGAAGAAGTTTATAAATAGTGGGAAGGGATGTGCTCGTTTGAAATCAATTATATAAAAATTGATTTTATAAAAGCAAAAATCCTTCGCAAAACTACATTCTTCTATTGTGCGCAAGGTGGTGTTTTGAAATGACCTGAAAAGATTTTTTTTAAAAAAAATTTAGATACGATTTGGTAATGAATTGACAATGGACTGAATTCCTAACATGGTGTAGATGGTTTGAAACATATTCCTGCACATTAAAAAATAATCAAATCCATCCAAGTGAGAAGAATACACAAAACTGTATATATCTTTGTTTCTTTTGTTTTCCTACCATTAAATTAGCCGGCCCTAAAGTGTTTTACAAGGTTGGCAATGAAGAACTGACTCTCAATGTTTGACTCAAATCTAGAATTTCAAAAAGGTTGTGCTCATGCTGAACAAAAAAACAAAAATGTGCTATATGTTCACTTTGTCCCTTTTTATACTAGCAAGAAACACTCATCTCTGAGTCTTCCAAATGTTTGGAAAGGGAGGTTCTGCAAACTTAGAATACGGGTTCTGCAATCTGCATGAAAACCATGTGTTTCTTGAAAATTGTAGACATCATCAGTCAAGAAAAGACAAATCTTGAATTCTGTAATGGTGGCCATGATCTTATCACTGTGGTCAAGTATTTCATATCAAAATTATGATCTAGTCCAAGTAAGGCATCTCTCACTCGCATGTATAGATCCTATGCATGACATACAATTTTATCTGTCAGTTTTAGCCTATATATTATGATGTAATTTAGCTTTAAAAAAAATTAGTTCATTTTGTTAATGGTTCTTTAGTTCTCATCCCAGACTAGTGCACGAATTAATTATTGGACACTGGATTATTCAAGTCTTTCAAGATTAATTATAAAAAGAATGCATGGTTCCAACAAATGATGAAAATAAAATAAAATTCACATATTTTTATCCAGGGTTGGCTCTGGGTGTAGTAGCTGGTCTAAGCAGCAGCCTCCACTTAGGAAGGATCCCCTAATAAAATAAAAACATGTTTAATACAAAACTGAGGGTGCGTTTGGTTGCGTAATTACGCAGCGTTTGCGATTGCAGGAAGTTGCGTTTGCAATCGTGCAACCAAACAATTTTGTAATCACAGTTTTAAACCCAGCGATTGCAGGCAAATAGTGTCTAAAAGCTGCGATTTCAAAAAGCTGAGAAAGTGAGCTTCCTACAGAATCAGTTTTGCAATCGCGCAACTAAACGCACCCTTAATCTCTTACATCCAACCCAATTTAACATCCAGTGTCTATCCAGAAAACATATTTCATACGGGAACGGATACGCCCAGATTGATTTTACACCTAGGACTAAGCCTGTCAATTATTGGAAAAATCATCCGTATCCGATCAGAATCCATATCCGAAAATTTTAAAAATATCCCATATCAAAAAAATCTGTATCCAAAAAAATTATCTATATCTGAAAATTTTCAGATCGGATATGGATATGCATGTATCCAATTCGAAAAATATCTGTATCCGAAAATATTTTTATATTATGATTTGTTTAATTATATATTTATTTTTTTAGGATTAATGAGTTTTTATTTTTATTTTTACTCTAAAGCATGTAGATATTTTATGTATATACTTATAATTTTATGTTTTATACTAAGTAATTATTAGATTTTTTTACATATTTCAAATATTAGATATATATTTTTTATTTTTTGGATATTTTAATCATTCCATATTCATTTTGAATTTTTGGATATTTCAGATAATTATCCATATTCGAATCCGGATTTTCAGATCGAATACGGATACTTACTTTCAATATCCGTTGAATATCGGATATAGATATTTTTTTTGAATATCCAGTTCGGATATGGACACGGATATGAGCCTATCCAATCTGTATGTGTCCGATTGACACTTACCTAGGAGGCTAAGACCCAATATTCACGCATGGATAATGTTACATACAACCCATTTTCCACCCCAATTCCAGTCTACACTTGATTTGAATTTTTTAAAAATAGTTATCTCATCTAATGATGTATATGTTTTTATAAAAAATGAATCATATACTTCAATGAATTGAATGGATGCATTTATAGAAAATGTGAAAAATTTCTATCGAAGCATATGCTTCGTTAATGTGAATATATGATTTGGTGATTTCCTATCTACACATATAAACTGGAATTGGAGCTGGAAAAACAAAAGCTGTGTAATAACACTCCAATATTAATTGTCTGGTTTCAAATAAATCAGACATTATGTATGAGGTATTTACTATAACTTTTTGTGTTAAAAATAAAATGGGAGTCCCATTTTATGATTTTGCCCAAATTCAATATGACTCACGGAAACTCAAGGTTGGTCATAATTTATCATCGTTACCTCATAATTCCACGTCTTTTTATTGAAAAATGTATAGTTATTAAATTTATTTCTAACTTGTCCAGGCTTTAAAGTGTGTTGTAACTCACTGTCATAGATAAATCCTTAGTAGCAATTCTATTACCCCTTAGAATAGTTATCAGTTCATTTCTATCTTATTTAGGTACAACTATCAGGATTTATTATCTCAAAACAAATATTTTTTTCTTGATCCCTTCTATTCTCCCTTATTCACTGGTTATGTTTTACCCCTAACAAATGTAAAAAGAGAGGTTTATATTCATTCCACCATGACTCGCAAGCTAGGTCATCATGAACCATTCGTTCTCTCATAATTCAACCTGACTGATGAAAGCTCACTATGATCTTATCTTTATAAATGAAAGGCTGTTGAGCTGCCAAATGATGTCGCAAATATTTGTTTGGGACTCATGAAGCAATCGCAACAAACAATGATGATAAGAGAGAGAGAGAGAGAGAGAGAGAGAGAGAGAGGTGTTGAATCTGACCATGTAAAATGGTCCACTAAAAACGTTTTCTATAAAGATGCTAGCTGCATGGACAATCAGATCATTCGATCATTCTCATTGCCACCTCGAATATTTGTCATATTCAGAAAATTCGACCATGATCGAATATTTTATTTGGATGTCCCCCTTGCTTATAAGTTAAATTAAATAAACTTCTGTTTCATCTAACCATGCGATTCTAACACTATCCATCATTTTATAAACCACATATGACATGTCCATATTTGTTATCTATGCCATTGCACGACATAGAAGTTTGTTAAGCACCTTTTTGGATTAATGATAAGAATATATATAGAATTGATCGAGAACTAATTTAGAGAAGGGATGTCATTCAGTGCACTTTTTTTAAGCCATTTTATAAAATTCATTCAATCGAATGATGATGAGATGGTGACTGTATGTAAAAGTTGGAGGTATATAATGACCACATAATATTTCAATATTATCTTTATATATATATTTTTTAAAGATGCACTCAATTTTAAAAATCATCTTATACCATTTATTTGATATCATGTGTATCTATATGAGAATTTTTTTTATGTATACATGCATATGACTTCCAAATAAGTGCATATGATCCGGAGACAATTTTTAAAACTGATTATGCATCAAACTCATATAATATTTATATATA
Organism: Acorus calamus; assembly: GCA_030737845.1. Taxonomy (NCBI): domain Eukaryota; kingdom Viridiplantae; phylum Streptophyta; class Magnoliopsida; order Acorales; family Acoraceae; genus Acorus; species Acorus calamus. The sequence continues at coordinate 32,507,858 of CM060860.1, forward strand.
AATATCAAATAGAACTATAATTATTTTAAAAAAAAGAAAACGATAGACCCAGATTACAAGTACAAATAAAACAAAACAAAACCATTATTTGTTTTACACACACACACACACTGGGACTTTATCTGTGGTTATTATTCCATAGAGGAAGAAAAATGACCTCCACCCCTCAACGCCCACCTGCCAAAAGCTGGATACTGTGAGGCCAAGATGTCTCTTCAATTAATGTAAGTCCAGTTGTTGGTTAGAGATCACTGAGATCGAATATCATGACAATTAATACTTAAAATAATGCGGAATTGCTGATATATAAGGGTTTGGTTTGTAATATTTAATTTGGTTGACTTGAAATTGTTTTTAAAGGTATGGACTGAAGTGACATTGGAAGGATGATTAAAAATCTGAGGCTGGTTTCACGTGCCATGCACGTGATGTTTGGATAGGTGTTTTTAGGTAGGGTGATAAACGAGCTGAACAAGCCGCGCTTTGATCTGTACAGGTTCGGCTCGTTTAGTATCATACTCGGCTTGAGTTCGATTCGGCTCAGGACCGAACTTAATTTAGCTCGTTCAAGCTCGGCTCATTTAGCTCATGAAAAACTCGATTGAAACTCGGCTTAACTCATTTGTTAAACGACCCAAGTCGAAGCTTGAACCAAGGCTCGCCTCAAGCTCGTTTAAAAAATTTTTGTTTAGCATTTGAGAAATCATCTTTTACAAATCACAACATTTTATACATGTAAAAATGACATAAACTCAGGCTCAGGCTTTAGGCTTGGCTCGGGTTTTTTATTTTCCCTTTTTTTATGTTAAATAACGAGCTCGTATAGACTCGGGTTCGGCTCGACTCGACTTATTTATAAACTGAGCTTTAAAAAATGTTCAAGCTCGACTCGTTTGTCTAATTGAACGAGCCTAAACGAGTTTTAATTGAGCTGAGCCCGAGCCGAGCCCCAGCCAAACCCGAGCAATTCGGTTTGTTTACCACCCCTATTTTTAGGAGGATGTAATAAAACGTAAATTGTAAACATTTTTTATAAATAATTATCCATGGTTCAAATCAAGTGCAATGCTTTGTCCCCACACGTGTTGGCGTGGTGGCAGAGACATCCTCTCCCTTGGGAGATTGGGAGTTCAAATCCAGCCGAGTGAGGAAGAAAAGCAAAATAGTGTTAAGTCCCTCTGGGGATTGGTTTGTCTGTGTCCAAATTCCTACTAGTTGTTAAGGGTCTCATGACCTCTTATCCCTATGCTCTGAATACATAGCCTTTGAACAAAAAAAAAAAAAAAATCAAGTGCAATGCTCACATCTTAATGATGAACTAACATTTTTTTTATAAGAAAAGATAGATTTTGTATTTAATAAAAGAGGTGGAATTCAGAATTGGGGTGGGAAGAATTACCGAGGACACGGACGAGGACTCCCGCACATCTCACATATCCTATTCCATAGGATGAACTAACATATTATATGATTATAACAAATTCGAATACTAGAAATAAGGTATGACATATTGACATGCCAATTCACTGTGTTAAAACTGGTGAATAGATCATTCTTTTTAGTATAAAGGCTTTAATTGATTATAAAATTAATATCATAGAGTGAATATACCACTACTAGTATTATAACAATATGAGTTACCATGAATTTAGAACGTGAGGTAGAAGTCCACAAAACTAGCCCAAAGGGCTCTAGACTACTGATGTCCGCGGGACATGAATTATAGTTCTTAAAAGACATATTTCTTAAAACCTATAAGCTGGATATTATAGTTTTGGTTTAAAATAAATAGTTATTGCATGTTTGTTTAATTAAAACTTATTTAAGTTGAAAACAACTTAAAAAAGGCAAAACCTCTAAGTTAGACAAATGGTGCTTTTCAAATTATAATTATGGATTGTTTTTAAAAAAATTCTTTTACACATTAATGTCCTTGATTTTTTTCATTAATCACTGTACTATTGGATATTGTCCAAATATATTATAGTTGTGGAGTATAATATTTGAAAATTATTGTGGTAAATTTTAATTTTTGTTATGTTATATTAATTTGTCATTTAAATATTCATAAACTAATTTTATAATTAAAATCAATTTATTTTAACAAACAGAAATTAAATTAAATTTCTACATTTTAAAGGGAATTTTTGACAATTAAACAACAAAAATCTGTTTTACAGCTAATTTTAACAAACATCCACTATTGTTTATTTTTTGTTTTTCAACCGCTACAGTAAAAATGTCCAATGCTTATTAGATAAGTTAAAAATTTATAACCAATAAGTTATAATATAAAATATGTAAATCAAAGCTGCTACGAACATAGCCTAAGTCGATCCCATCTCAACATGTATTAAAGTGACCACCATCATTTTCTCTGGTGCAAGTAACATTTGATCTCCAATGTCCAAGTGATTTTGCTAGCGACTTCAATTGCCCAAAATACCACAAACAATACCAAAAAAAAAAGGGTCCACCAGTTCTTGTTAGGCCTGCTTTCCTAGAAACTCAACATTCACTGTCCAAAAGCTGGCATTAACAAACCACAAAAAGAATTACATAACGAATCCCACACGCGCGCGCGCGCGTACAGACCATCCTGTGCTGAACGCAACTACCTACAGACTTCCTCAATGTTTGAAAACGTCGGTGTCCTTTTGCCTATAAATTCACTCTCTCACTAGTCTCCACCCACTCACAACCTTGATTTGTCTTCACCATGGGATTTGTTTCTAACACTAACAACAACAACAACAAAGCCCTTCTGTCAAAGATCGCCACGAACGACGGCCACGGCGAGAATTCCCCGTATTTCGACGGATGGAAGGCCTACGAAACCGATCCATTCCATCGCACAACCAACCCGGATGGCGTAATCCAAATGGGTCTTGCTGAAAATCAGGTTTTTTTTTATGCATCTCGCTTTATGTAACATATTTCAATCAAATTGCCTTCTTTTAGTTCAAGTGATGTGATCGAAGGTACTCTTTGTTTTTCCAGCTCTGTTTTAACTTGATAGAGGACTGGATTCGGAGGAATCCCGCCGCTTCGATTTGCACGGCGGAGGGTGTTTCGGAGTTCAGAGAAGTCGCTCTCTTCCAGGACTACCATGGGCTGCCCTCATTCAGACATGTAAGTGTACCACTTGCTCAGAACTCAGTGTCTGAGCATGACTGACACGCAGCATTGAAAATTCTGACCCTTCCACTATTGACACTGAACGGTCGTTACTGTTTCAGGCGATCGCAAAGTTCATGGAGAAAGCGAGAGGAGGGAAGGCCAGGTTCGACCCTGACCGCGTAGTTATGAGCGGTGGAGCCACCGGAGCGCACGAGTTGATCACCTTTTGCGTCGCGGATCCCGGCGACGCCTTCCTCGTCCCCTCCCCTTATTATCCAGGGTAATTATAAAGCAATCTTTATATTTTTTGCTTTATTAAAAAACAGAATCGCGTCTAAACGCGTTACTTTTTCACATAATTCGATTCAAACCCATCTCTAATGTTTTGATTCGCTTCTTTTCGCAGATTCGATCGAGACCTGCGATGGCGAACCGGTGTAGAACTGATCCCAACGCCTTGCAAGAGCTCCGACGACTTCAAGATCACAAGAGAATCACTCGAATCCACATTCGAAGACGCTAAAAGTTCCGGCATCAACGTGAAAGGACTGTTAATCACCAACCCATCCAACCCACTAGGAACCATATTAGACCGAGAAACGATACGCGACATACTAAGCTTCGCAACAGAGAAAAAGATCCACTTAGTCTGCGACGAGATATATGCGGCCACCGTCTTCGACAAGCCTGAATTCGTGAGCGTATCAGAAGTACTAGACGAGGCGAACACGACATTCGACCGCGAACTCGTGCACATAATCTACAGCCTCTCGAAGGACCTCGGCGTGCCGGGATTCAGGGTCGGCGTGGTCTACTCCTACAACGACGACGTCGTGCGGTGCGCGCGGAAGATGTCGAGCTTCGGACTCGTCTCGTCGCAGACGCAACGTTTGCTCTCCGCGATGTTGTCCGACGAGGAATTCACGAGCAACTTCATTGCCGAAAGCGCGAGGAGGCTCTGTTCGAGGCGGAAGGCCTTCACTTCGGGGCTCGCGCGAGTCGGGATAAGTTGTTTGGAAGCAAATGCGGGGCTGTTTTGTTGGATGGATTTGAGGCGGCTGTTGAGAGAGGCGACGGAGGAGGCGGAGATGGAGCTTTGGCGGATGATCGTAAGCGATGTGAAGCTCAACGTGTCGCCGGGCTCTGCTTTTCACTGCGCGGAGCCCGGGTGGTTCAGGGTGTGTTTTGCGAACATGGATGATTCCACGATGGAAGTCGCGCTTAAGAGGATCCGGACGTTTGTCTTTAGGTGCAGGAAGCGGTGGCAGTTGAAGCTGCGGTTGAGCTTCTCTTCCTCGCACAGGTTGGAGGACGCGTCGATGACGCCCGGCGTTATGTCGCCTCGGTCGCCGCTTGTTCGCGCGGCCACTTGATGGACTTGTTGGGATTTGGGGAGGGAACAAAAGAGAGTTTTAGACCAACTATGGCACCGTTTGTGTATGCATTTTTATTGTGGTGGAGTCGGCGAACGCTGGCAGACGCGACCACTCACACAAATGGGATTTAAGCATACCCCACAGGAGTCGAACACGCCTCCCGGTTAATGGAGACTACTATGCCAAAGCAAGGCAGGACAAAGAATGGTGTATTTGATGTCATACTTATACTTATGTAGCAATACATTAAAATTGTTTCTTGGTTGATGTTCTTCGATTTTAATTTTGAACAATCATGGGAACCACAATTGGATTTAGTGGGAGTTGGATTTGGAATGCCATACGGTGATAACGTTAAGAATAGTTGCGCATACAAAAAACACTGACTGCATCTAGTTTGGAACCAATTATTAAAGGGTTCATTGCATTCAACTCGTTTTATAACTTTATATAATTTGTTAGTAACATGTACTCATAGTTCCTATCAGATTCTATAAATGAGCACGTATAGTTCATTGGATTATAGATCATTTTTATAAAAGTGCATAGCTCATTGGATAGATGTGGTGTGTGTGTGTATATATATATATATTTTAAAAAGGTGTACATTTGAGGTTGAAATTAAATTTGGCTGATTTTTTATTTTAAAAAGAGTATTCATACACATTCATTTTGTCAGCTCTATTTGTAATCTTATATATCTCATTAATCATTTGTACTCACTATAAAAAAAACATATCTTTCTCTTTTTTTTTCTTTTTTTTTTTGCTTGGTATAAGAAAATATATCTCTCATTCTATGGATTGAGATCATTCAATTCATTCAAATATACACTCATCTTTTATAGAAACATATATCTCATTAGATGAGCTATACTATTTTTTTAAATTCAAAACAGGCACGATTAGATTTGAGATTGAAAAAAGATTGTATATAACTTTATTCTTTTTTAAAAAAGTTTTTCATAAAAATGTTGTCAATTAGATTTTCAAAATCCAAAACAAAAATTTAAAGTTAAAAAACTATTTAATTATTTGAAAATGATTTTATTAAATCAATTTGATAATTGAGTTCTAAACAGAACCTTAGTACAAAAAAAAAAACAATTAAGGTTTGTGAATGAATATGTTTTTAATCTTTAGTGTTAAAATCAACATTAAAGTTCGTAAACAGAAATTATGGCTCACTTAGTTTGGACGAGTATGCTATTAAACCTTCCATAATCAAATTAAGAAATCAAAGATAAGCCAAATGGAGCACTGGCACAAACATTTTTACTTTGATTTCCCATAACATGTACGAAGATTGTTTAGGTTGTCAAAAGATTGAATTGAGGATTTAAAAGACTTATTACACCATATTTTTAAGCTCAAAGAGAGATTATTTAAGTCATCTCTTAAGTTAGATTACTCATTTATTTTTTTGGTAAAACATTCATCATTATTTATTTAATGACTCAATGTTTCTTTAGAATAAAGTTTAATTAAATATTAGAGTTGGCATGATGTATGTGGTTACTAATAACATGACATCATGTGAATCTAGCTTTGGAAAAGTCAGCTAGCACCCCTCTCTGTAAAGAATAATCAATGATCAAATAGGCACCTATCTTCCAAAAAAAAAATATATATATTTTGATAACTTATTAACAATGACTTGATTTCTCATTTCTTCCGTGGATTCAGGTAAATCATGTTAAGATTTTGTATGTTATGTGACATTTACATATTTATATTTAATTATATACTAGATGTTATTTCATATGAAAAATATTTATGAATAATTGAAAGGTGAACCAATTAATTATGACATTCAAAAGTGTTTGTTATACACAAAGTAAAATATCTGTTATATTTTTTAGATGTATTCAACACTCATTTATGTACAAAAATTAAACTTCATTATAACGTTCAATGGAATATTGAAAAAACTAAATACATTTGGTGGTTGAGTTATGAAAACACCAAAAGCTATTAAAATGAGTTACGGAAATGCCAAAGGTTATTGAAAGTTCATGTCTCCATACATAACTCATAGATTAATGGAGAATGGAGTATGAAATCGCTGAAAAGGTAATTGAAAACTCATGTAACCTAAGGATTAATGGAATAAGTTATGGAAACATCAATAGTCTTTTATGGGAAGACCAAAGGGTGATGAAGATGTCTATATAAGGGTGAGGTCCCAAGTCATACTCTCATACTTACACATTCACAATTTGTGTGAGAAATTTCAACACCACACTTGCTATCCATTAAACTAGGTGAGAGTAGTGACATGAAGATCTCAACCAAAGAAAATCAAATCTTAAGTTCCACACCATTTACCTTGAATCATGGAATAAGGTAGGTAATATATTGTGTAATTTTATCATGAGAAAATTCACTATGCCTTTAAACATCAAAATTGTATTCTTAAAAATTTTACATAATAATAAAGTTTAACAAATCATTGAACCATAGTTCCTAATGTAGTGAAAAACTAAACAAAAAATTCAACAAGCATTGAGATCTTTCAACAAACCCACAATTTCAAAAAGAAAAATAAAACTAAAAAATATATTAATCAAAAGCTAAGAACCCTAAATTACAAACCTCCCTTTTATACTAATTAAAATTTTCTAAAACTAGTAAAAACGTAAGTTTGTTGTAACTAATTCTACAAAACCCTAAGAAATCATCGGATTTGATAGATATCAAATCCGAGTTGTTATGATAAAGATATTCAAAATCTAAAAAGTTAACAAAAATACCAAAAACACCATTTTGAGGGCCAAAAAATAGGAAAAATGGAAAAATAAGCGTACTTTGTGGCATATGGACAACTTTTGAAGATCTCCTCGATATAGAACATGTGATTCATTATATTATAAAATATGTGATATTTTATTTTTTTTTAAATCAAATCTCTAAAAATTGTCAAATAGAATTCATGGAGATAATATTCAACACAAAAAAAATTCATCCACATACAAAAATTGATTTTTTTATTAATATTTAGCCAATCAAACATATATTTATTATTATTATTTTTTGGTGAAAATTGAAATAAACAATTATAAAAAAAATTACATCGACCATATACAAAAAAAAATTGAAATCCACATTTAGATATATCTATTCAATTTTAATTGGAGCATACATTGATGCCACATTGATGCCTAAATATAATTCGCACATTTTATAAATAAATATATAAATAAATAAATTTAAATGAGATGAGGGGTATGCTTATTAAAAAAATATTAACGAAAGAATTTACCAAAAAATTAGATGGGCTTACTTATTGGGGGGGTGTACTTATTAGGAAAATCTAAATGGGTCTTTGACAACAAAATCTATTTAAGAGTAGCTTATTTACAATTTTGAGGGACTCCCCATATGAAAATGGAGGAAGAAAAATGTACACTTTTCTTCAAAGAAAACATGTCACTTTTGTCTATAATGAAGAGCAGTTAATTAAACAACTCTTGTGACACATAACAAGTTGAATGTATTAGGCAGATATAGCCAAACAAATGCATGGACCACAATGACATCCTCAATAGACAATAGTAGTAGTATTGATATTAAAAAAGAAAAAAAAAAGATGACAGTTACAAGACGGCTTGCCTTTTACAAGTTAAATAAATCAACAAGCCTAATTTAAAAACTGAGGTTTGAGCCTTATATGGCCAAAAGCTAATGGTGAGAATAAGAAATGATGTGATATACAAATATCAACAAAAAGCCTTATCATCCTGCACTTTGCCTCTCCTTGATTTCCCTCTCCCTCTATCCCACAATATTGGGAAGCAACCGATCGAAGCTCGATTTTTGTCCCTGAAAAAACAAATTAAACATATAAAAACAAAATCAATGTTACTGAGTACAGAAGCAGTGAGAGTTTTTTGAACATACAAAATTGTCTTCAAGTTTTAATCGTTATATTTTTTCTAAATCTTTCTCTTCTTTATGTTGTTTCCCCGTTATTTATTCAATCTGTATTGTTATGTATTTTTTTATACTTGTTCACTATTATTTATCCTTTGTATACTGTTATATCAAACATGTATATTGTTATGTATCTATGTATGCTATTAAATTTTGTACACTATTTTATGTACTCTTTATCATTGAGAGTAAGATTGAATCCAAAGACTCTTCAGTGGAGGGAGTAATTCTACCATAACATAATTTCTATAATCTAATGAGAGCAATAAAAAAAACTATGTTAAGAAAAACAAATATTAAACTATGGTTTATAAATAATGAAGAGTGGGTCATAACTCTGTTTCTATTCTAAATCCAAGGCCTGCAATTCAAGGCTTTTGACAGGTTAGTCAGTTTTCATATTTTGGATGGAGTGAACAAGTCCTTGGATCCTACAGAAATATTTATGGGGTAAGCAAAAAAATATGAGATTATAATTAACAACGAAATAAAAAAAAAAGACTTAATCATCAAAAGACTCTTAGTTATATATAGACTTTCCACATAATGTCACACTACTCATGTTTTGTAAACTAGATCAAGACTTTGCAACCATAACCAATAACACTAATTAACCATTGTTTAAATTGTAGACATCATTGATTCATGAATCAAATAAACAAAAACAAAACACACCATAACCAATATCAATCAAGCAGAAACTAATACCTCTTTGTCTGATCAATAGGACTCCTCCTCGAAGCATTAAGTCTCCGTGTCATCAACAATGGCACAAACATGTTCAATAAAACACCATCAGTACTGCTACTTCTACTAATCTTCTTCTTCGACTTCGCCGCCGCCTTTGATACTTTCTTCTTGCCTTCATCGACCGAAACATCGACCGAGTCATTCTCAACGAGGTCTGTTAAAGAGAGCTCATAATCCGATTCGGGCAAGTCTCGCAATAGCCTGATAAGCTCTTCTTGTTTTTTGGCTATCTCTTGAGCCCGATCTGAGAGTGGCTGCACCAAGAAGCCTTTGTCTGTCCTTCCTGGAAACCAAAGCTTTGTTGAGGTGATTGGGCTCGGAATATTAATCTCGCTCTCTATTATAAACATCTTCTCAAATGTGCATTAGAAATGAAGGCATAAAGTCTGTTATGAGAGTTTCATATATAAATATAGTGTTGAAGCCGAGTCAAATACGTATGGAGTGTGAGAAGGGTTGGTTTTATTATTCTTGCATTTGAACTTTGAAGCCCTTCCAAGCAGTATATGTCCAAGGACTTTGGACCAAGCCCACCTTCGCTGGTTTTGTTTGCTCCTCTGCAGATGCACTCATCCAGACCGTCCGATTGAGGTCTGTAGGACATTCTTTGAACTTACGGTTGACCAAACTAGTTGATTTAGTTAGTGGAGAACATGTAGTATTTGTAGATGTTGGTACATATTTGATGCATTTAAACTTTTTTTTTTTTTTTTGTTACATAGGTAAGTCACCAGCATTTGAATATTTTGGGTCAAAATTTATTAGAACTATTTTCTACCGTGTGTATCGACGGTTCTCGTTGGTTTAATCTTTTTCGTTTTTTTTATATCCTCTCACCACCAACTCAAACGTCGTCTATTATGTTTTTTAATGAAAAAGATATATTTACCGCTTGCCTAAAAAAATTAGTCAGCTGCATTTTATTGATTGTGAAAAATAAAAAGTACAAAGGGCTGAAGGGAGCCCATTATATTGCCCAGTATGTTTTATAAGAGATTGGCATCCTATATAGAGAATCTAAAAATCAAAGAAAAGCCAGCTAGCGAATTAATGATCTCCATGCAGATTGAAATATTAGATTAATTCATTTTAGGATTTTATTCATCATTTGGCTTTCTAGTTGCATGAACCGTTTCACATGGCTATAAACAAGCAAATGTAAGTCTAAATAATCTATATTACTATATAAAAGGCTTTTAAATCAAAAACCTGCCGTTTGACTTATTTATCCCTGTCAATTCATTCAATCACATTACAGTCCATTCACACCACTTTAATGACAACCATTTTTTCATTTTACCCCTACACTTCTATCAAATTCCAAGAAAATCCATTTACATCATTTTAATCTTATTTATAGTATTTTATAATACATATATTTCATTATGCAACATATTCATTAATTTATAATTAAAATTGGTTATCATAATATTATTATGATACTCTTACATTTCTACTCAATCCCATGAAAATCTATTTACAACATTTTAATTTCATTTATAGTTTATTATAATACATACATTTTATCATGTAATATATTGATTAATTTATAGTTAAATTTGATTATCATAATATATTAGGATAAGACATATATTATACATTAATAATATAATTCGCAAAAAAAAATCTCATTTCATATACAAAAACATGATACATTAAAAAAAATCAAATATTAATATAATTCACATCTATTAATATTTATTTAATTCACACATATTTGATTAGCATTTACTCTATTCACTTGGACTTCTCGACTCTATTAATGCCCCAAATAATCAATGACCCATAAGATCTACCCAACAAAAAAATATAATTCACAGTAATTAAAAATGTAATCCAATAAAAAAAACAAACGTATAAAATACTGTTATAAAAAAATATTGCTATAAAAATGGACAAATTCGGATTTGAGCTTTGTGTGAATTTACAATAGATTTAATCAATGAAAATCCATTCATATCATTGTAATCTCATCCATAATTTATTCATATTTTCATCATATCATGCATGACATATTAAAATTTTAAGCTTCACATTTCATCATACTTATATGATTACTACTATAGATATATCATAAAATAATATTAATCATTTACATCATTTACGACATTCATATACCGACTTATCCATGAAAAATTTTCTTTACATCAATTATGATTAAATTACATTAATAAGCTGACTAAATTTATATTAATATGTTTATTATTTTAAAATCATATTTGAATATCATAGTATTATTAGGATAAAAGAATTCTTATAAAATAAAAATATATTCAAAATTAGGATTATAAATTTATAATATGATTTTATTCACAAGATTTTAGGATATATATAAAAGATATAATGAAATATGTTTAAAACAAAATAAAATTTAATTTAAATTCACAATTTAAATTATTGTTAAAATATGATTTTATTCATGTCTTCCAATGGCCAGAAATTTGAACTTTTAAAATTACTAATATTTTAACGATAACAATCCAGTCACTCATCTTCAATCTCATTCTTTTGTTCAAATTTACATGTGCAATGGCCTTGGATAACCTCTCAACTTCTTATTAAATGTTTGCATTTTTTCCAACTCTACCATTCATTACAAAAATTATGAATGTATTTAATTGCAGTGCATTCAATTGATTATTTTCCCTTATGATCACATCCTTCTACACGGACTTGGATCACCTCCCCACCTTCTTATTAAACATTTGTTTTTCATCTTCTGCCGTTCATTTTTTTTCTTAGTCATCACAAATAAATATATTAATTACAATGCATTAAATTGAGTTTCTTTCCCCTTTGTTAATTATATATTCATCGTTTTATCTTTTCATTGTCCTCCAAGCAATCCATTTTTTCACAATGTTTATTTTGGACTTTTATGTTGCAAATAAACTAAATATGTTATTTTTTCATTTGGTTCCTCTTTTTAAAAAATTTGGCATGTATCTACTGTTAGAATAAAAAAAATTCTCAAATAAGAAATTTGTTTTCCTTTAACAGATTGATCCTCGATTCTCTATTCTGATTGGAAGTAGCGCAACAGTGGATCTGATATTTATTCATATATCTTTTGTAATATAATTTCATTATGATATTTTTATCATCATAATAGAGTACCATTTTTTTTATCTAATCATGAGAATATTATGATATCCGAATTTAATTGACTATTTATCCAATTTAAAAAAAATTTACTATTTGAAATTTTTTCCTCAATTTAGCTCTTCATAATACAGGATGTGTAGCTGTCTTCAAATTATTAAATATGATGATATTAAAATATTTTATTTTAAATTTATTATCTATATCAATTGTTGATTTTTGCATTCACCATGTTTGAGTTTTAATGATACAGTTTATAATATTACCACTCTCCGTCGATCAGAGAACCCACATTCATAGTCTTGTCGATTCAAATTGTTGACCTCATTATTTATATTTTAAAAAAATTACCAGTGGACTATAAGTGCAATATTTTCCATTAACTAAAACAACTTTGATTATTCTACGTACTTCCAAATTACGTTATTGGAAATGCTTAGCCAATAACATTATAGGTTATTGATATGAAAATATCATAATGAAATTTCGTTGAGATCCACTCTGTGTTTTGAAATAAAGTATGTGGTTGATCCCATTTAAGAATTTATACAACTTCATTTATTTTATTTTTCCATTTGCATGGTACATAGAAACTTTGAAGTTATTCATATATAAAGATCATCAAAAAATAATTTCCTAGATATTAGGGATTAGGATATATATGTGAGTGATGTGATGGCGCCTATTTAAATTTCATATTTTTATATTTTACCCTGGGAAACCCATCCAGGTATTGCAAACCAGGATATGTTTCTACCATACCCTCGATAAACTGTCACCACATCTACAATCACAAACACCAATAAAAAATAATTCCTTCAAACAAACAAACATGAATATCAAAGAACCTAATCTTCGCAGATTGACAATGAAATGTTTAATATAACAATAGTATTTCAATTAATTCATGCGAAGCTATATTAACAAGTTTGATTTCATTTTTAAATATTTGTTAAATTTCAATTTTCTGATAAATATTTTTTCGTATTGGATGTCTTGTACTTAAGGGGTTGTAAACCTCTAAAAAAGAATGAATAGATATTTTGATTTATTTGTGATATTTATTATACTTTCAATTATTTATGACTTTATCTTCTTATGTTCTTATTGTAGTGTATTATCTTCAACTACTTATCTGGTTGCATCATATTCTACGTCCACACCACTTTTAAACCAGTAAGTTACCAACGTCCCTGAATATGATATATATATAAAAAAATATTTTATATAATGCCCTTTATTCAAGTATTTGAAGGATTTTATTACATAACATCCAACATAATAGATTGGAGACCTAATAATTAACTTTGCTTCCTTAAAGAGAAATTGTTTATATTTATTGTTGTATTTAAATTATTTATTTATTGTACATGTGGGTGTCATGCAAGATATATATTCCTACTACAATGTTCAAAAATAAAGTTGCTTAAATTTACTGATAATGATAAATTTGCTTAAATTTTTTCCTTTGGTTCTCTTTTTTAAAAATTTGGCATGTCTCTACTGTTAGGAGAAAGAATTTTCAAATAATAAATTTGTTTTAAGAATAAAGGGGATTATATTGTTTGTCTTCCTTTAAATGACTCTTAAAACACTTCTAATTTCATTTTTGTCCTTCTCAATTTATGCAAATCTGTCATTGTTCCAAATGCATTTCATTATTCATTCATTCATCCACCCCCTCCATCTATTCGTAATGTATGTCTTTTTAAATTCTTGAAAATCTGTACTTGTCATGTGACTATACATATTCTTGAATTCAATTTAATCATCCTTCAAGAAACAATAAATACCAAATAATTGTGTATTGTTGAATTCTTTATGAACTACTTCAATTTAGAATTCAATGAGATTCACACATTTTATTCATACCAGCCATGGTAGAGATGAGCACTGCTTGGATATAAAAGTTGATATTGGTGATGTGCGGACCATCTCCAAAAGATCTCCAAACGGGTTCATGTTAATTTCTCTCTATATTTCTTTTTATTTATTTATTTATCTTTGGTGGATAGTTCTGATTTTATGATAATCATCGAAGCATCGTGGAGGCGGTTAAGCCGACCATTTTGTATTCATATTATACGTCTAAGGTTTTTTTTGGAGAGTTACACCCAATAAAAAGGAAAATATTTTTATCTCATATGGTTTCTTCTTTTTATTTGTTGTTAGAATTATACAATTAAAGTCTGAATAATGAGATTGTATGAAAGTCCAAAAGCAAACAAATATTCATGTTAGAAGACTACTGTAATTTATGAATAATGAGAATTAAAGTGTTACGATTATTATGCAATCATGTGGAGGGCTAAATTTTAGATGAATTATTATATATGATCGAGTTGTGTCACGTGTATCAAATTTTTTTAATATATTTTCTTTATTTTTTTAATGGGATAAAAATCTTAAAATGTTTCACTTTTATTAATTAAAAACTTCTGGATAAAAAAATTGGTCACTTTTTTTAATTTTTTGTCACTGATCCAAATTTATTTTTATTGACTTATCTTAACAAGTATTTAATGCAACTTAATATAGTTAATATTTATAATTCAAATCGACAAAATAATCTATGTGCATCGCACATGCACATTAGCTAGTAATAAAAAATTATACTCGAGTTGAGCTGCTCTCATTTGTAATTCTTTAATTTCTGATTTTCATATTTGTAGGGGGGTGTAGCAAGCTAGCTCATGAGTTAAATAAGCATTACAATTCAATACTGATTAATACCAAATCAATGTTCATAGTAAAATACACATCTACCTATATGTCGTATAGTAAATTGAAAACAAAGTACTAAAATACTTTCTACCTACAGAGTGTGATGAATTTAAAACATAGAAGCGGCCGGAGACAATCTCACAAGATCATATTATTCATATAGACAAACATAAACTTCTCTCTGTAAAGGAGACTCTCCAATAATTAGTATTTCCTTTCAATGATTTTTTGCTAAACACGGTAACACACCTTAACTAATTTCATAATAAATTCTTTAATTAGGTACATCATCCATTGAAAACATATATATGATATATTTAAAGAACTGTTGTCATCCCAAGGTCGGCTTTGCTTTGGTTTAATTGGACTTGGACATATGTCTTCTACTAGTAAAAGCTTTAATTTTATTGGTTTTCGAATAATAAAATCTAAGAAAATATAGTTTATTTATTTGTTTTGTTATCATGTTCTACATGTGCTAAGGTTAGACATTAAAGGGTATGTTTGGATACCATGCAAATGGGGGTGGATTCTCATTTACACTGGATCAAACAAAAATAAATGTTTGATTACAATAAATCAGGGTATCAAATAAATGCTCAGTGCTCCCACTTGCACCATTTTATGGGGTAAACAAAATCACAATAAATCCATGTGTTTTCATTTGTAACAACATTCATTTGCACGCAGGGGTTAAAAAATAATCAATATTTCTCTCTCTTCCCTCACTCTCCATCTCCTCACTTTACGTGCTCTGTTTTTACAGTTTGATTTGATTTTTTTCCTTGATTTTGGGATTTCATATCTAGGTCTCATTCAGGTCTTTTTTTTTCTTTTGTGGTATGATACTACTTCTATTTGTTCTTTGTTTGGGTCTTTTTTAGGTTAGATTTTCTGATTTTTTTAAATCTAATTTTGGGATTTCAGACGAGGATTTCATTTGTGTCTTTTTTATCTGCCTCATTTTTTTTTTGTTCCATTTGTGTTAGTGCTCCTTTTTTTTATTAATTTTTTCATGGTGTAGTGTGAATTTAATTTTGTATTTTTGAATTCATGTTATAATTTGAAAAAAAAAAGAATTCTAAAAAAAGATCTCATTTTAAAATGTTAGATTCATATTTTTTAATAAAAAATGTTAAGAACCCATCAATGCATGCCATTATGTTATACATGATATTTTATTGAAAGAAATACATATATTATATGATTTAAAATTTACTAAAATAGAATTTTTGAGGGTTGTAGGGATTTTAATGAATCTGACAATTAGCAAAACAAATGCCACAGTGAATTTTTTTTAATATCAATTGAAAAGATTTGATAAGATAAAGATGATATTGAATTATGAATTTTTCATATATATTTTAGAAAAAAAAAGGAGATAAAATAATCTGATGTCTATGATATTATTTCAAGTGATAAGGTTATTTCAAATAATAAATATTTGATAAGCTAGATATTTGAACTTATCCCACATAATAAAATTTATATAATCTAAATCAAAATAGGAAAGGCCACGTTGAAATTGATGGAAAAAAATTGTTAAGATTTGATTAGATAAGGTTAATTGTGAACTTTGAATTGATCATATGTTTGATTTAAAAAAAAAACAGGGATAGATTATATATTATGTAGGACAAAATTTAGGTGATATTGTTATTTTTTGAACTTTTAAAAATGTTCTATAACTTTTATTTTTTTTAAATAATAATAGCATATAAAAAGAACAAATGACGAGCTGAAAATAATTTAGGTGATAAAATTATTTAGTCAATTTTTTATAATCTTATGAAACTTATATGTTTTAGTAATAAAATTTATTAATAATTTTGATCTATTTATTGTTATTAAATTTTTTATATTCATAATTTGATATTAATGCATGCATATGAAAAATAATATTTTTTAAATTTATAGAATCAAACAATTTCACATGGATGAGACAAACAACTGTAAACAGAAACATGTGTGTAAATGACACACATCATGAAAACAGACAAACATGTGCAAATAGTGTACAATGGACAATGGTTTCTTTGCACGTGCAATGTAAAATTTGCTTGTACAAAAAAACATGTACAAATAATAACTGCATCCAAACGTGTTCTGAGAGACATCATTGCCACAAGAAAAATGTACACTTGTCTTCAACGAAAACATGACACTTCTGTTTATAATGAAGAGCATTTAATTAAACAACTCTTGTGACACCTAACAGGTTGAATTAGGCAGGTATAGCCAAACAAATGCATGGACCACAATGACATCCTCAATAGACAATTGTAGTAATATATTGATATTAAGGAAGAAAAAAGATGACATTTACCAGACGGCTTACCTTTTACAATTTAAATAAATCAACAAGCCTAATTTAAAAACTGAGGTTTGAGCTTTTTGTGGCCAGAAGCTAATGGTGAGAATGATGTGATGTGATATACAAATGTCAACAAAAAGCCTTATCATCCTGCACTTTGCCTCTCCTTGATTTCCCTCTCCCTCTATCCCACAATATTGGGAAGCAACCGATCGAAGTTCGATTTTTGTCCCTGAAAAAACAAATTAAATATAAAATAATCAGTGTTACTGAGTACAGAAGCAGAGAAAGCAACACACTTTTTTTTTAGATTAGTGTGTGTATATATATATATAGGGTAATTAATCAGTCTCTTATTTTTTAAGTCGTTGAATTTTTTTTAACATATGAAAATTCCCTCAAGCTTTAATCATTGTATTTTTTTTTGTAGGTACTTCTGTCTTCTTTATGTTGCTTCCCCTTTACTTATTCATTGTGTTATGTTTTTTTTTTATCCTCATTTACTGTTACTTATCCTTTGTACACTATTATATCAAACATGTATATCGTTATGTATCTATGTACGCTATGATATGATAATAAAATAAAGTTGAGCAACCTAAAAATACTTGAAATTAATTTGTGCATAGATTTTTTTTTTATTATCTTTATCAAATCCAAAGACTTTTTGGTGGAGAGAGAGTAATTCTACCAACCTAATAACATATTTTCTATAATATAATGAGAGCAAGCAAAAACTAAACTATGTTAAGAAAAAAAAATATTAAACTGTGATTTATATATAATGAAGAGTGGTCATAACTCTGTTTCTATGCTAAATCCAAGGCCTGCAATTCAAGGCTTTTGACAGTTTAGTCAGTTCTCATATTTTGGGTGGAGTGAACAAGTCCTTGGATCCTACAAAAATATTTATGGGGTAAGCCACAAGATATGCGATTATTATTAACAACAAATTCACCAAAAAAAAAAGAGACAATATCATCAAAAGACATTCACACTACTCATGTTTTGTAAACTAGAAGATCAATATTTTGCAACAATAACCAATAACACTAATTAACCATTGTTTAAATTGTAGGCATCATTGATTCATGAATCAAAAAAATAAAACCAAACACACCATAACCAATAACAAGCAGAAACCAATACCTCTTGGTCCGATCAATAGGACTCTGCTTTGAACCATTAAGTCTCCGTGTCATCGACAATGGCACAAACACGTTCAATAGAACACCATCAGTACTGCTACTTCTACTAATCTTCTTCTTCGATTTCACCACAATCTTCTTCGTTTTCACCACCTTCTTCGATACTTTCTTATTACCTTCATCGACCGAAACATCGATTGAGTCATTCTCAACGAGGTCTGTTAAAGAGAGCTCATAATCCGATTCGGGCAAGTCTCGCAATAGCCCGATAAGCTCTTCTTGTTTTTTTGCTATCTCTTGAGCCCGTTCTGATGAGAGCGGCTGCACAGAGAAGCCTTTGTCGGTCCTTCCTGGAAACCAAAGCTTTGTTGAGACGATCGGGCTTGGAATATTCTCGCTCTCTATTATAAACATCTTCTCAAATGTGGATGAGAAATGAAGGCATAAAGTCTGTTATGAGAGTTACATATATATATATAGTGTTGAAGACGAGTCAAATACGTATGGAGTGTGAGAAGGGTTGATTTTATTATTCTTGCATTTGGACTTTGAAGCCCTTCCAAGCAGTATATGTCTAAGGAATTTGGACCAAGCCCACCTTCGCTGGTTTTGTTTGCTCCTCTGCAGATGCACTCATCCAGACCGTCCAATTGAGGTCTGTGAAACAAAACAAAAAAAATTATTTGGGTAAAGATAATAAATGGATATGGTTATATATATAATGTGAGAAAAAAAAATTTAAAATCACATGTAGAGAAAAAAAAAATTTGGGAAAAATTCATATAACCCCTGTAATCTGACTAAAATGCATATAACTCCCTTCCCTGTTAACTAGACGGTGGAAGGCTAACGGATGGGGTTTTATGGATATAGAGATGTGATTACAGGGGGTTATATGAATTTATGAAAATTATAGGGGGTTTTATGGATTTAAGTCAGATCACATGGGGTTATATGGATTTTTCCCAAAAAAAAATACTCATACGTACCGGCAAAGCTCTCGTCATTTCTTCAATTTCTGAATTTCATATTGGTAAGGATGTAGCAAGCTACCGTATGAGTTAAATGAACATTACAATTCAATACTTATTAATACCAAATCAACGTTTTCATAATAAAATACACATCAACCTATATGTCGTATATATTAAATTTAAAACAAAGTACTAAAATACCTATCTAGCTATACATAGTATATAATGAATTTAAAAAAATAGTAGCAGAGACAATCTCATGTAACGGTGACCTGTCACCCGATCATATACTTCTCTTCCAGATGGAAAATTGAGGGCCCCTACCAAAGATTTTTTTTTTATTGTTAAGTTTTTTTTTCTTGGTCATGATCTTTTCTTGTCTGCAGGTCACAAGACTCGAAGTAAAGTCTCATCTTTAAAGAAGGGGTACTTCTTCCATTCTATCAAGAGAAAGTTTGATTTTTTTTTAAAAAGAAATGTAGATGTTTGATATCTGATTTCATTGTTGAATTCGAATTATTAATTTAAAGGAGAGAAAATAGACATAGACCTAAAACAAATATAAAAGGGATAAGAAAAGAACCTTACAAGCAAACAAGCGAATCTAAGCCACGATAGTCGCCCAACCCTCGATTAGACGTGTCATCTAAACCAATGTGACATCCGCTTTTTCGCCACTCACCCCGCGGTGATCAAATTCCCATATCAGAAGCGGACATATGCCGCCTTTGCGATGTAGCATCCTCAATCCCTCATACAAGCTTGAAACATTTTCCACATATTCTCTTGATACACCCTCGCTCCTGTGAAGACAGCCGCGTTCCTCGTTCTCCATATAGTTCATACTCCCGCCGGTAGGACACGTTCTCCAAATGGTTTGACAAAAGCCATTTGATTGGGATTGATCAGTGATGGTAGGACACATTGGAGATGGGATGCAAGGATCTTGGTGATCACTTTATACACTGAACCACATAGAGAGATCGGGCTAAATAGATCTAAGTAACAAAAGAGACGATACATAATAGTCCAAATAAAAGATAAAGAAAGTACTAAAAACGAAGAGCACAGGAGAAATGAGAGTTAGGGGGATATCCCAAAGAAAGGAGGGGCATACAAGGAATCAGGTCGGGACACGAGCAGTTTCACCAAACTTCAAACCTCCAAAGCACCCCCCTCCCCTATTGAGAGGGAAGCCAATACGCCTTCATCTGCGTCAATCGAGTAAACAAAGGTCGTCATTATAAACGAAATGCTTTGTTTCTATAGGTCCATAGCATCCATAGGCCCGACGGGATTAGCAACTGTATGATGTGAGCCTCGTCCAAGGGTTGGATTACTTGCTTCCTTACTTTTTTACTCACTCTCCCACCCGGATCACTCGATAACGATGTTTTAGTAGACCTAGTTCCTGATGGTCTAAATCAACTTCATGAATGTTATATGTCACGAGATTAAAACTTATTATAGATCGGACCGATTAAAATAGAGGTCTCTCTTCATATCATCAATCGATCGAAGTCTTCCCGCTTCGCGCAAAGACTAGACTCCATTTTTTTCAACACACCCTTTGGGAGTTTGTAGATCGAGAGAGAGAATAACGGGAGGTTTGAAATCACCGTGTTCAACAGAGTAAGTTTACCTCCTGCACTCAGGTTCTTGTTTTGCCATCCTTCCAATCTTTTTTGCATTCGCTCAATGAGGGGAACTGATTGCAACAGTCTGGACTGCACCAGATCCGTATTTTGTAACGATCAGTTATTCAATGTGGTAGCATCTCATCATGAAAAAGTTTCTACCACCAATTGAATATATTAAATGATGCTCAATTGACATTTGTATGTACAATTCAAGATCTACATGAAATGTGCTATATTACACTAACTTTATCTTCTCTGTTGATGGACTATAAAACTTTGAATTCTGTTTTATGATCATGATAATTCCCATTGGAGTTTCTCCTCTGCTCATGCAATCATGTGAAATGATCATATGGTGCAAAAGCTTTTCTTACAATACCATATAATTGCAATATAAAACATGAACATTGTAGAAAGTATGAAGTAACAGTTATTTTTCTCTTCTCCAATGTTCTGTAATTAGACTGATCTATTATTTGGAAAATCACATTTGGTGCATATAAGCACAGATATGTAGCTGTCTTTGTTTCCTGTAGAGTGTAGACACAGCACATTTAGACACTTTAATATATTTAATTGAATAGAATCCCTCATATTTAGTCGTTCATGAACATCACATAATCCAAAAGAAGTTATTTAATACAGGACATAAATAGTTGTATGCTTTGCAGTTCTGTGAGAATATTCAGTTGTTTTAATTTCTATGATTATGTGCTTCAAAACAAATTTAAGGACTCAATCGAATTCTCAAATTTCTTATACAATCTAAAAGTAAAAATATTTACAGTGGGTTGTCTTTCATGCAAAATTAAAACATTTTTACACAATCATATTGAAGTAATGCATTCTTTGGATAACTGCTGAATCAAAATCAGACATCAAGAGCCTCTGTCAGGGATTGGAACCGAAGTTCAGTGGTTAGCTAGAGAATTTGCAATGAAAGATATGGGTTCAATTAACGCCTGAAATTCAGTGGTTAACAAGAGAATTTGCAATAAAATATGTGGAATGAGTTCAGCTGAAGGTGAAACTAGCATTTTAACTCGTGCAAGTATATATGCCTGATTCACTACAAGTGACTTTCAAACCCATTTCCTTCATCACCCCATCATCCGTCGCATCTTGCAACCTTTTATGACTAAACTCTTAGGCCCCGTTTGGCTAGAGGAATAGGGGTGGAATATGGGAGGAATTGAGGAGAATAAAGTAAAATGGGTGTTTGGATAGAGGGAATAAGAGGGTATAGCTATGCGCAATTAGGAGAGAATAAACTGGTATTTGTATTCCAAATCCATCCATAGAATTGTGTTATTCCTCCACTGGAATAAGGAGACCCACCTATCAAATCACATATCATCACACGTCATCAATGGAATTTACATGTCAAATAAACTTTTTACACCTTATTCTCATCTTATTCTTCATCAACCAAACACTCTAACCTTTATTATTACGTTTCCCAATAAAAATAACTGAAAACACAATCAAACACAAAATCTTTTATTTTATTGATAAAGTCAACAATTCCTGAAATATGTATAAACTCCAGAATAATGTATGTCTCTATTCAAATAGACCATTACGGTGTTTCTATAGTGTCCAAGGTGGTCATCCTAAGACACCCCAGCCTTTTGTTTCAGCTATGTAACATAACTACCCTGGTGGGTACTGCGAACATATCATACATTTTAAGAGCCCGCGTTTATTCACATTCTCATTACATTGCAACACCTACGAAAATTGCATTTAGAATCATCTATTCTTGAACATTGTCGGACAATCTATCATTACACAAATCTATAATTACTGACTGACCTAAATTTTTTGTCATTTTAAAGCTTTTTCCATAAACAGTGAAAGTGGTAGATTTTAATAATGTGATCATAATACGATCGAATTAAATTTTCAAATCTAATTTCTTGGCGTCTCTTCAGTCCGAGAAAAAAATTTCGGATCAAACAATGTTCTACCCCATCCGTTCGTTATAATTTTTCTGAGTTTCGTCTCCGTCTCTTCTTACTCTCGCCGGAGCAGAAACATTTCTGTCTCTCTTCAGAGATCACTCTTTTATATTCTCTCTTTAGAAGGGGGTTTGGTTTGATGGGGTCACCACTGCCCGGAAACAACTGGCCTTCGTACGATCCCCACAACTTCAGCCAAATCCGTCCGTCCGATCCATCTCACCCTTCCGTATGATCCTTCCAACCCCCTTTTTTTTCCCTTTTCTTGGATTCTGGTGTTGTCTGGTTCACTTTAGGGTTTCGATTTGTTTTACTTCAGCAAATCTTTGTTTTATTCGTAATTGATGCAACTCTTCATACTGTTTGTTCATTGTAGAAGAATTTGGCATGTTTATCCATGTGTTTCTTGCAACGTAATGGTTACGAATTGCGTCAATGAACTGTGATTCGATGGCTTTGCAGTCTTAAAAATATCGTATTTCAGTAGAATGTTGGGTTCCTCTTCGACTTCATCAAATTTTTCTTTCATAAAGTTTTAGGTTTTACTTGTTAGTCTAGGAGAGTTATAAACTTGCTTATACTTGTTTTCATGTTGACTTATAAATAAATGGAACTTTGAGGATGGAGCATCAATGGAATTTCATGATGAATCTTTCCGATTTTTAAAATATTGTTCAGACAATGAAGGTAGTTCTATCACCCATCTGTGGTAACTTACCCTTCCATTTCTCTGTGACAATGGTTCAAGGGAAAATTTGGAGGAAGCACTAATGCTAGGAGTTATGGTTGGATTGATACCCATGACTGAAATGTTTTCGAAACTCTTCATGTTGAAATGAAGAATGTCAAGATGAACTTATTGATATATACAGGTGTTGTGGAGGTTTCTTACGATGTTCCTTTAATTTAGATCTCAAATAGTGTTCAATTGAGCATCCTTCCGCATAAAATCCCCATGGCTGGCTCCGTAGCATGGGTAAATTAATCTGTGGGAGATTTCCTGGCCAAGGAATGTATGCATTTAAACATTGGTCTCTTTTAGTCTTGATCCCTCGAAATGATGTTACATCTGATGAATTTCTCTTGAATAATCATGAAGACCCTTTTACCATAAATTGGTGAACTTGATCAAGGAATTGAATGGAGGAAGTATGAACTATGAACCTTATATTTTTGTGTTCATGGGGATTGTAATAAGATATGAATGCACAATTCTGATTGCACCAATGAATACCAATGACTGCAAAGAGAGTCATGCAAAAGTGGTGATCTTGGGGGAAACTATGATGAGATTGAGGGTTATGTCTCGCTAGAAAAAGTTGGCAAGCGTTTTGCCTTTTTTGAGTGGTGGGTGCAGCCACCATAACATGTTAAAAAAAAAATTGTGGTGGTCACTACCAAAGGAGAGACAGGATGCTTTAAGCATTCATCATTTTTAGCAAGTGATGTATAATAGAGACCTAATATGGTTGAGGGTGTTTGGTGTTGTTTTATTCAGGAATAAAGTCATTGATATTCTCCATTCTTTTATGGATTTCAAAATCAGCAAGATGCATCATGAATTCCATTATTGTAGCCATTTACATAAAAGAGAAGAATTAATAGTTAAAACCTCTCCTATGCGCAGTCTCACTTATGGTATTTGCATTAAAGTTTAAATGTCTCGGAAGGTGCAAAGTTACTCCATCACCATGATGGCTCTGTGTATAATTTACAACATATGAAATGAGGTGGTACTAGGAAACTGTCTTATTTAAGTAGGATAACTGATGCACTGAAATCCATCTTGAGGTTTATTTCCAATGGTTTTCTGGTTAATTCAGTAAGCAAGCATGGGCAGAGGATTACATCAATTGGCACCAAGCATATATGTGGTCCTAGATAATAAATGGCATTATGGATAATGATGATGATGGGAGGCTATTGGCCTTCCAAATTATGGATGGGGGGATGTTTGGAAATAGAGGTGGGCCAATAAAAAAACAGAATTTTTTTTTTTAGTTTGTTTTATGTAGGATAGAATCTTTCCAGGGAAGTGGAGTTTTCTAGTTAAATTGTTGTATGTTTTTCTACCAGATGGAGACTTGAGGTACAATACTCCTGATGTTCAAACCTTCATGTGGTGCCTCATGAATGGAAGATTTATTCCCAAATCACCTAAAGAGGAACCATTTTACGATAAATATAAAATAGTCATAGGCATGCATGGAGGTGTTCAAGTACGCTATGTCTATTTCTCATGCTCCATGGTCTGTTGACAAGATATGTTGTTTGGACAGTGCGGGTAACGCTGCTGTCTGTGAGCTCCATCCGCTACCAGCTGCGGCATTTGCCGAGTGAGAGACTAGAGGATTTTGTTTTAATAGCCAGCTACAGAGAAGATGAGGGCATGAATTGGTGGATGCTGAGTTTTAGTGGATACCTGATTCGGCTCGGTTACCCTTTCTTCTTTATTATGAGATTTTGAGACTTTGCCTTAGTGTTCCCTTCTGTTGGCTGTACCTTTTGCGCTCCAATAAGAATTAGAGTTACCATGTAACATTATGAACTAGTGGCATCTTCTGTCCTTTCTTGTCAAGGAAATTCAATTATCTTATTGTTTTAGTCTCTTTCTGCTTCTCTATGTTTAATGTGCATGTGGGTTTCAGGTTCACAGGTTCTCTGCTATCCTGTTCTTCATATCAGAACCTGGTTTGAATGGAAAATCAATTGTAGTATTAGGCTCTTCTCTACCATTATATTGCCTGCATTTTTTCCACTAAATGGTAGGCATCCTACCTCAATTTTATTAAATGGAGAAGAATGCCCAATACAAAACAAACAAACATGAAAAGTAAAAAAGAACGGGAAAAAACTGACCAAACTGCAGTAGAAGAGAGCTCTACCGCTGGTTTAAATGAACTTTAATTATTTGAAGATCTGCTTTGCTAGGCAGATGGATTTTTTGCTCCTATATATATTATCAATTGTCTACCGATTATATGGAGCGCCGCATTTATCATTTTATATGCCATTTCAACTTCATATGCAATGGCCTGGTCTCAAGGGTTGCATGTTTTCATGTGGTTTTCTGTATAACATCTTTCCATTTTGTTCTTGGATAAATATGTTTGAAATTTCCATACCTGGCACTAGAACATTTCTCAAGGTGGTCTCAAAAGACTTTTCTAACAGTTCCCCTAATTCTGTATTTTGTTTATATCTAGAATCAGACGCCAGTCACTTATCATCCTACTCATAGTCGGGCACTTCCACCCACAGATCAAGGTAAAGATATATACATTTGTAATTATTGTCAATAATTAGCACTTGTTCTCATTTGCCAGTGAACCGTGGTGTTGAACATTTAAGTTCATAAAATTTGTCTTTTATTTTTGAAGAATTCTTATAACGACATACTTTCCTTTAAAAGAAGAAAACCTTCATCATATTTTCTATTCCAAACATGGTGGTTACTTCTGTACAGTTCCCAACATGTATCACTTCTAGAAAATGTACTCACTTAGAAGACGAGAACAGGTTATCAATCCATCTTACTCATGGCCTGAAAATCTCTTATATTAATAATAAACTTGCCACCATAGTGCATTATTTGACATTCATGACATCTTGAACCTGGATGTACCTCCTTTTAGGATTATTAATATCTATAATATGTCAAATGTTCAACAAGGACAATTAAACGCTGTGTTCCTTTATGCATTTCAGTTTATACTGATTCTTGTTATTCACCGGCATGAATAGTCTCCTAACTTTCTGTCCTCTATCCCATCAGTGATAAAGACTGAGGCAACGAATATACTTATACGACAATTTTGTAGACGTGCAGAAGTTAAGGTACAAATGCACTGCCTTTTCCCTCTCATATGAAAACAGAACATCGGCTCCCAGACATATAGCATGATTTTTATTGCCTCTTTAATTGAGTATTTGCTTGCTGCGCTTTCCACAGTTGAGACCAAAGAGGGCCGCATCAGATAATTTGATACCAGAGCATGATTGCAAACTACCTAGGGGTTCACTAGCCGATGGTTCCAGCTAGGCCTATTGTGATATAAGATCACTGTTTCATATGTCCATGTATCTGCTCTCTTCAGGGCCTATGGTGATTAGACTTTGCAGGAAAGGCGTGCTATGTGAATTTGTTGTGAATGTATTTTGGGATTTTTAAAGGTAAATACATATTTGTGTAGTCTATGTAGGAATGAGAGGTTTCATGTTGAATGAAGCGTGTTTCTGAGTTTGATGTAGAGTGGGTATTGGGGAGACTGATAATTATCGATTCTGATAAATTGGGTACATCTCACCCTTGCAAATATCGGATCATTTTTTTAATTTTTTGGGCCATTATTGCAGTCACATTTTAATCCAATGTGTTGTTTGTTCTTATGCCCTGCTTGCCTATGTGAGATTCTTCTTGCCAGGCAGCATGTATTTATGGTGTCAAAAACTGTGTTTATTTGAAATTTTGTGGGATATATTTATTTTCTTGTATACAGCTGACCTAATCGATATCGTGGGGATATATTTATTCCTTTAGCTCCCGTTTGGATACATAATGGGACTTATTCTTGAGTATACAATTATTCCGACATAAGTGAATATAAATAAGAATAAAATGATTTTGTATTTGATTGTGTTTTGAATTATTCTTATTGATAAATGTAAGAATAAATTTTTTGTTGTTTGGATAAAATGTGAATAAGGTATGGATAAAGATTAATAAAAGATTAAAAAAATAATGATAGTTGATTTAACAGGTGATGACAGTTGTGATTTGACAGTGGATTCACATATTCTTTAGGTGGAATAACTTGAAATAATTTGATTCTACCATCAACTTGAAATGGTTATCCAAGGTTATGCTAGCTTATCAAAGAACTTCTTATACAGGAATATTCTTGCTTTTTAAACAGGTTAAAACCTCCGATTCCAGTCAATACCATTTTATTCCTAGGTTTATTTTCAAAACAAACAGTCGATTTTGAATTGATTTTTATAATTCTGTAAAATTAATTCACATGTGATTGGACCCATAGCTTAATAATTAACAACAAAAATTTTCAAAACTATTGCTACAGTTTTACATCAGTGAATGGGAATGTTGTGGGATGGTAGGAATACAGATAAAAATGATTTAGTTGGGCAAAATTGGATGCAGATTGTGCGGAAGGATATGAACACACAAGCTCCTGCAAAACTTGATTTAAAGATAAAACATAGTTCTTTAGTTATTCAAGAAAACAAGATTGACCGGGAATTTAAACTTCAAACAAGCAAACGATGCGATCTCATCACTAGCCAGACTCAAACAAAACATGACTGAATCAAATGATAGCTAAGATTTCAAGGAAGATCGGAGCTCGTTGGTCCAGCACCAAAGCCACCACCTCCACGGCCAAAACCTGGTCTTCCACCAGAGCCCTGCCATTGAATAAAGACAGCTTTAGATATGAACAGAAAAATACATAAATAAAGATGAAGATTTAATGACTATTTATGGAAAACTATTAGCATGCCATTCGTACTTTTATTGGTTCAGAACTCCCAGAGATCAGTGACTATTAACCACTGCTGCATGTATTGTAAACGGGAAATCGGCAGCTTTTAAAATTATAATATGTGGAATAAGATCAGAGGAGCAAACTGAATTATAGCAAGGAAAGATTCTATTCACATCAAAAGATTAGAGTCAACTATCGAACAACGGGGAGTCCAAATCCAATTTGTTCATAATTTTTACAGCTTTCAACCCATCTGTTGGGGCAAGACTTAATGTATATGTTCAACTAAAAAAAAATCTTAAGATGAATCAAAGATACTCAAATCACGATTATATGCAAAACAAAATGGACTTGATTGAGGTAGTTGGGCAATCTTTCATAACGAAGACTATCAAATAACTGGCTCTGGATTCATCCTAAAAATTCAAAACCCCTGAATCCTATATAACCTCAGATACACCATGACCTCATAGACTAAAAAATGACCATTGAAGTTAAAATTCCATGCATTTTCACCATAGCAGCAAACCTTTCAATGAAAAAAAGCTATGGACTAACTCTTCCATCACATAAGACCTTGTCCTATGCCTTTCAGTCATCAATCAACACCATTTCCATGGAAAGCATGAAACTTCATATCTATCTCATGGATTTACCTCACAAACACTCATATAATGTTTTGTTTAGATTCTTAGATATATAATGTTAATCATAACAAACAAAGAACAACTGACCCATATTGAACCACACAGACACATCCTACCGCAGGGGAACCAAAATTTACTCTTCATATGAGTTCTTTAGTTTTGGGAAATAGGCCCTATCCAACAACACCCACCCCCCCCCCCAAAAAAAAAAAAAACACACATCCAAAAAAAAAAAATTTGGGGGGCACACTAAAATTGGCATCTCTTAACCTACAAGTTACAAACTCAAAGAAAATCAAAATATCAAATCCTCTGTTCAGAAATGCGGCTTGTGCGGCCGCATATGCGGTTCGATAAGCCTACCGAACCGCATAGGCTGATATGCGGGCCTATGCGGACAAGGCCCGCATATGCGGGGATATGCGGCATATGTGCCCGCTTAAGCGGGCGCATGGGTTTAGAAAAATATGGAAATTTTACGTTTACACCCCCCTAAAAAAGTTAATTACATTTATACCCCTTAAAAATTATATTTATACCCCTGTGTCCGTCTGAAATTGCATCTATGCCCCTGTGTAGCTATGTCTAAATTTTTAATGGTTTAATATGATTACATTTCTTCAAATTTACCTTGTTATCTCTTGTTTATAGATCAAGACTATATAATTATTTTTTATTATTAAAAAATTACATAACCGCATATACTTCCGCATATACTCCCGCATGCCGCATATACTCTGTGCGGTACCCTACCAGCACGCAAACCGCATACCGCATTTCAGAACACTTATCAAATCAGGTAACCATGTTCTGAACAGAGACCTAAAGTAAAGTTGAACAGACGATCAGACTTCTATTAAAGTAATAAATACCATTGAAGACTAATCATTTCTAATTCCAGGATCTGGGGAAAAAATTCAAATTCGACAATTCAAAAGGGTTCCAGGACGTCATCCATTAAGAAAAGATATACAAGGCTTAAAGAATCATGCTACACTGCCAGATAAGATCAAATCTCCCCTTTTATTTGCAATGAAAAGTTTAATAGTAGAACAAATAATGGTAATATGGGAACCATATAACTTGTCTAATAAGTTTCACATGTTAAGATTAAATTACACTGATCAAAGTCAAACAAAACGTCAAAAATACATTTAGTTGAGTTTCATTCACATTTTTATCAAATGGCGCTTACACCATCAAGTAAACCCCTAAGCAATGGGATTCACAAATGCCTTTTGGCACAAAATTAGTGGACAGATAACCAACCAGATATGAAACTTCAAAATTCAAGCCAAAATCAATTCAAATTCACTAAAACCAAAACCACAATCAACTTTTTAAGAGAAAATTTCATTCCAACCAACATCAGTTCCATTCATATAACAAAGTATGAATAAACCCTCACATCATCCACAAAATATACATATCCTTCAAATAACCCAATCAATCTCTTATGGCCTCTTTCTGAAATCAAAAATGTCAATCTCATCTTTTGCTGCCTCAATGTTACATTAGTCTACACCACAACATAATTCTATCTCTGCAAGTAGTGGATATAAAAGCATATTACTTCCGTCCACTGTCTCAGTGAGTTCCATTGTGTCTTTCAACTCATTCAATAGATAGAAAATCAACAATTGACACCAGAGCTTATATCCAATAGTACTAATTAGTATTATAACTTCATAATACTAATTGAACATAGGAGAAACACAAAACTACACATAACTGGCAGATGAATCCATATTAAATCACACAAACCATTCAACTCTCTAATCTACCCGATATCCCTATACCCTAGTCAGACATGAAAACAGTGGTACTCCACATGCACCCATTCAATAAATTCCAAGATTCAACAAAAGAACCAAATTTTATTTTCCAGAGAAAAAATACAATGCATTTCCATGCAACTCACAAAAGCACTACAAAAGACAAAAAAACACAGTAAATAAAACAATCACATACCCTGAAAGACGGCTGGAACGCCGGCGGAGCCCCTTCCTTCTCACCGCCACCATACTCTCCCGGCGCCCCCTCGGCCCACCACGATACCCCTCCCTGTCTCCAAACCTCGGCCGATCCCCTTCAAAGCGCGGCGGTCCCCTGCAATTCAATCCAAACAAACCAATCAATCCAAGTCACAACATCAAAAAAACCGACACAAACAAAAGATCCTATCTTTTTGTCTGACCTGGGTCGGTCACCGGGGGGTCCACCACCTCCGGCGAAGGGCCTGGCAGGGGGACGAACGGACTTCTTGAGGGTGGCGGGGACGATCTCGGAGGGGAGGTTGAGGTATCCGCGGAGGAATTCGATGCCCTCGTTGGTGAGGTACCAGTAGTAGTGCATCCACGCGAAGGTCTCCCTCACGTACTCCTTCGATTTGAAGCTCTGCATCAGCTTTATCACCTGGAGGTTCGGCACGTCGATCAACGGGTGCTTCGCGAGGTTGTAGTCCTTCTTCGCGTAACAAACCCCCTCTGTTTCAAATCAAAAACCACAAAACGTGAAAAACACATCAAATCAAGTCAAATCTTTGCGTCTGTGCAGTTCTACCTTGGAAGAGGTACTTGGAGATCTCTCGGCGGTTCTTCTCGGAGATGATCTGTGGAGAGAGTTAGAGAGGGAGGTTATCGTTAGATCTGATCGGACAGTGGGGAATGAGAGAGAGTTGGGTGAGATTGTGCTTACCATGGCGGCAGTGGAGATGAGGTTCGGCGGCGGAGGCAGAGGAGGATAGAAAGGCGTGCACTTTTTGTTATATCGATTTGAGAGGGCAAAACCCTAGATTTGTATTGGGAGTATTTGATGTTGGGCCGGAGTTTGTGAAGCCCAAGCCCATCTGATCCTGGGCAATTCATACGGTGTCAAAGACCGAGCACGGTGTGGATTCACCTCTAGGTGATCAGCCCACGCTGATCCACGATTTATTTGACAGACTAAAGAAATTTTTTTATTAAAAATATATATATATTTGTTTAATGAATTGTGTTTTTTTATAAATAAATTTTAAAAAAATTTGTATGCCCAATTTTTTTTAAGTATCAAATATAGTCTTATATATCTCATAAGTCTCTTGTACTCACTACATCGAAATATACTTCGTTGGAAATTTTTCACAGTTTCTATAAATAATATCATTCAGTTCATTTAATTATATAATCCACCTTTTATAAAAGTATATACATCAATGACGTATATGATTTAAAATAAATAAAAGCATATGCGATTTATACTAGGGATGACAATAGGACTGTCCCAATAGAGTACCCGAACAGACCCAACCCAATTGGGTCAAGTCCGGTTCAGGTTTAGGACAGATAAAATGAAATCCAACGAGTTTAGAATGAGAAATAGATTTACCTAGCAAAACCCGCCCCAGAATCACCCCGGTTACAATTAATATTAAAATTAAATATGTATTATAATAATTACATAAATTATATTTGTCATTTGATATTCCAAAAAAAAATATCAAGAAAATAAGAATGAATAAACTAAAACGTTAATTGAAATTTGAAATCATATAAACATACACAAGTTGTCTTTTGGTATTCTAAAAAAAAATTGAAATATTATATTTGTTATACAGATTAAAAATTTATAATTCTTATTTTATTTTATTTTTTTAGGTTTATTCTAATAAATATTTATTTTTATTTAAAATTTTAACTTAAATTAAATATTACATAAAATATATTTTAATATTTTCTTTCCAAACCTACATTGGCCCAACCTGACCTGACTCGACCTAAATGGGAGAGGTCGAGACGGGTTCCGATTTTTCATATGCTTGTTGGGATGTATTTAAGATGAAAAATCTACACCCGTCACATGTTTAGGATGGGTTTGAGATATGAATTTATGAGTGGGTTTGAGTTTGGGATTCACAAAATCCATCACAAAATCCTGTTGCCATCCCTAGTTTGCATAGGCGGGCTGGGGCCGAGTCCCCCTAGGCCATTGGTCCATATATATAGGGTATATATAAGGGGTAATAATTAAATGGATGGGTTTGAAATTAGAGACTGATATATTCAGCCTTGTTTGCATCCCAATTAGCATGCATACCTTTTTTTATAAAAAAATAAAGTACATGTTCATATGAAATAAATGTGTATGTCTAATTTATATATTCTAAATAATGTATACAAGAGATATCAAAATATATACTGAGTTAGTCAATTTATATCTTGCATTAAGCGTGGGGAATGCAAATAAGGTTGTAAAATGGATTGAGTGTATCAGTGCCCATTGAAAATTTTGAGATTTGAAGTCGTGTCATGAGTCTTTTTTTAAAAAAAATATGAAAAGTTTTGTTTTCAAATGAATATTGGTATAGAGATTTTTTTTTGTTTATTTTGATTTTTTATGATTGCTATATTAAGATTTTTTTTAAATCTCTTCCCAAAATATAGATTTAAAGGATATTCTATATGTTCTTATGATCAGTTATTTTTCTTAATATTCATTTTTAATTTTTTAAACTTCATTTTTTTGCGATGAGAATAATGAGATTTCAATATTTTTCTTAGATTTTCTATAAGTTATTCGAGATCACTAAATACAATAAAAGAAGTAAAAAAAAACTTTAGATATGAGTCGTCATTACTTCAATGACTCGGTCATTATCCAACTTTTGTAATTTTATCTTAAGTTTGTATATTTATTTATTTTTCTGAAGGAAACTTTATATATTTATCATTATTCTTTTTCTCTTACTCTAAGTCTATTGGCCCTCTAGCTCCCTTTGCTCTAATTCCTGATTTCACCTCTGGGTCTACATTTAAAAGGGATTATGTATAACCTTTTTTCAAAAAAAATCAAAGATAGACATGACGTCTGTAAAAATATTTGTTTATCAGTATCCTAATTTTAGTAATAAAATATAAAGCCTTAGAAGAGATTTAAAAGACTAAAATCCATCCTAGCTATCTAAATTAAGCAAATTGAGCTTTGATTAAGTCGATATGCACCTCCTACATTTATAAAAAAAAAGTCAAGAGATCAATCCATGTAAGCACCATCATCAAAACAAAAAAAAATCTATATTAATTTCAAAATAGATACAAACATCAATTTATCCGCTACAAAAGATGTACAAATTTTGTATGTAAATTATATAAATTTTTATTGTATATTATTCAAATACAAATTATCTTGTATAATTAGCCATAATCCCTAATATTTGAAAATAGCCCTTATGGTATTTGAAATAGATGAAAAACTCTAAAATTTAAATTTCAACATCCAATTGTTCCACTTCCCATCTAACGTGTCATGTGATCACTATATTTATATCTAAACATATCAATTATAAAAAAATGATTGTATCTGTTCTAAATCTGAAAAGTTAGAAATTAAATATTAAATTTGTATTTGAAATATTTAAGAGTGTAGTCCTGTTGTTTTAAAACTCATCCGGTTTCCAAACTGATGAACTAAAACAACAAATAAAACCAAAACTTGGATGTGACATGAACATTATGGATGCTTGTCATTTTTCCATACTGAAATGAAGCCACTTAGGGCTCATTTAGTAGATGGTATTCCATCTTTTAAGATTGTCAAGAAAGTGTGAAAATATGTATGTTTGGGTTGACTGTATTGTTAAAAGAACATTATGAAATGAAGCCACTTAGGGCTCATTTTGTTTATGGTATTCCATATTTTAATATTGTCAGGAAAGAGAAAGTGTTAAAATACATATGCTTACGTATAGTTTGACAACTTCTCTAGAAATTCTTCTATAAGAAGTTCCTTCTTAAAAAAGTTACTTCTAAAGAAGGAAGTTCTTGCATTTGGAGTAGAAGCTATTTGGAACACAAATTAATCAATATTTAAAAAAAGTACTTTTATAGTAAAAATCACATGAGTTGCCTAAAATACCTTGACCCTATTTTATATAATTATTATAATGGATCAATATAAATAAATAAATAAATATAATCAACTATACAATCAAATGACCAAAACACACATATAACTACAATAATATTTGTCTACAACATATTAATAATAAAATTATATAAAAAATATTATTAAAATAATAATAATCTTAATAAATAAAGACATTGTTTTTAAGATTCATTCCTAAAAAATAACATTGTTGAAGAAATACAAAAATCGATTTCATAAATTTGGAAACATCTAAATTCGTGAGAATGATGAGTTGCGACAAATATTATATATAAATATATAATATATAAATTGGTAATTTGGTGAATTTGTTATATGATTATAATACTTGATCTTTCTCATGAATTTATAAACTATATATGATATAACAAACTATTTATATATAAGATACGCCCATGCATTAATAACGTACAATCGTACAGTTAGGGCTGGTAAACGAGCCGAGCAGCTCGGGCTCGGCTCGGGCTTGGCTCGGTTAAAGCTCGTTCAGGCTCGTTCGATTAGATAAACGAGCCGAGCTTGAACAATTTTTAAAGCTCGGTTTGTAAACGAACCGAGCTCGAGCCGAGCCCGAGCCTGGACGAGCTCGTTTACTTAATAGAAAAAAGAGAAACGAGCCGAGCCTGAACCGAGCCCGAGCTGAGCCTGAGCCTGAGCTTATGTTATTTTCACATGTATAAGGTGTTGTGATTTGTGAAATGTGATTTTTCAAATGTTGAACAAGGTTTTTTTTAGCTAAACGAGCCCGAGCCGAGCCTTGATTCGAGCTTCGGCTTGACTTGTTTAACAAACGAGCCGAGCCGAGCTTTAACCGAGCTTTTCACGAGCCTAACGAGCCGAGCTTGAACACGAAATAAAGCTCGTTCCCGAGCCGAGCCAAGCCCGAGCCGAGCCTGCTGCTAAACGAGCCGAGTCTGAGCAGGTCAAAGCTCGGCTCGTTCGGCTCGTTTACCACCCCTACGTACAGTCGGTGAGTTTGGTGAGTTTGTTATATGATTATGAGTTTGAGTTTGTTATAATATTATGATTTTGTTATAATATTATGTTATATCCCAATGCATAACGAGAGTGATATTTTTTATATATAGTTTTTTTTATGAAATTTTTTTATATATAGTTACTCGATCAAATTCACCTGATAAAAAAATTTAACAATTTATAATAAAAAAGATGATAGAAAATTTGTTATTAATAATAACTAAAAATGGTTTTTTGAGAATTTATAAAATTTTACAAGGGTATTTTTATCAAAAATTTAATTTTTTTTTTAGCTTCTAGAGAAATGAAAAAACTCCTTCTATAGAAGGAGTTATTTTCTCCTTCTGGAAAGAGGAGTTTTTTTTCTTCTGGAGAAGGAGAAGCGGTAGTTATTAGGTTCCCAAACGCGATCACTACTCCTTTTGTAGAAGGAAAAATCATTTAGAAATACTTCTGAGCAGTTGCCAAACGGTACGTTAGTTGGTGGTATAATGAACTCTTTCTACCAAACCTGTTGTCCTCGTCAGTCGTTATACCTTTCTATTAATACATTTACCTGAGTGTACATAGTTAGTTGAGCTTACTCTCGCATAATAAAATCAAAATAATAAATGTCACGTTCCACCCACCATTCCATGCCCCCATGGTCCATTGACCCCCTCTTCTATATGTGGTATAAAAATATGCTGTTCTCATTTACCAGAGCAGCAGATCTAAAGCATAAACATATGATGTTCTCATTTACCAGAAACTTTAAGACTAGCAATTATCTGAAGAAAAAAAAATATGAATCCGATCTGAATCTGGATCTAAAAAATTAAAATATCCGATATTCAAATATCCAGAATACGGATATAGATATCAGTGTTTCTGATTCAAAAAATATATGTATTCGACAAATAATAGAAATATATATATATATATATTATTTATATTTGTTATCTTGTATGATTAATCGTAATTATGATATATTATATTAGTATCAATGGTTTTTTGCATTTATACCATTCAAAAGCATGTTATTTATTTTTATATCATTAAAAAAAAATACCGATGTAGCTCCCTGAAAACTTGTGAAAAATCAGAAAAATTCCATGTAAAATTAGTAAATCTCATCAGGTCCCTATCTTATTAGACGATATTTATTTTAATTCTTATCATAACCGAAACTAACTAGATGTATGGCTAACCATAACCATACATGGTAAATTAATGTTATACTATTTAAAAATATACTTTTTTTGTTGAAAAAAACTAATTTAACTCCCTGAAATCTTATGAAAATATAAAAAAAAATCTTCATAAAATTTAAAAATTGTCTCAACTCCCTGAAATCTTTCTAAAATCACAAAAAATCTATGTGATTATCTAAAAGTATATACCGATTTATTTAAATTTTATTAAATAAATTATAGTTTTCTAATCAAGGCCTTATACATTTTATTACAAGTATTATGGAATTTTGAAAACGTATTATGGAATTTTGATTTGGTTTTTAAATTATTTTCTCTGATTTTGTAATGGAATTGATGAAACTCTTTTTTTTTCCAGTCTTTGTGATGAGATTGAAGAGGTGAAAATGTTAAAAACTTACTCAATTTTATAGATTAAATGAGGCTGAACAACTATTTTTTTAGAGTTGAGGATGGTATTTAGGAGACGGGGATATTGAAAAATAACGGGAGTATTTTCATCTTACAAAATGACTAAATCTGATTTTATAAAATTGTAAGGATTGAATATGATTTTAATAAATTTCTGGGACTTATTTCGATATACTTTTGACCATGAATAAATTATAGTTGAAAAGGTATTATGGAATTTTGATTTGGTTTTTAAATTGTTTTCTCTGATTTTGTAATGGAGTTGATGAAACTCTTTTTTTTTCCAGTCTTTGTGATGAGATTGAAGAGGTGAAAATGTTAAAAATTTACTCAATTTTATAGATTAAATGAGGCTGAACAACTATTTTTTTAGAGTTGAGGATGATATTTAGGAGACGGGGATATTGAAAAATAACGAGAGTATTTTCATCTTACAAAATGACTAAATCTGATTTTATAAAATTGTAAGGATTGAATATGATTTTAATAAATTTCTGGGACTTATTTCGATATACTTTTGACCAGGAATAAATTATAGTTGAAAACGTATTATGGAATTTTGATTTGGTTTTTAAATTGTTTTCTCTGATTTTGTAATGGAGTTGATGAAACTCTTTTTTTTTACAGTCTTTGTAATGAGATTGAAGAGGTGAAAATGTTAAAAATTTACTCAATTTTATAGATTAAATGAGGCTGAACAACTATTTTTTTAGAGTTGAGGATGATATTTAGGAGACGGGGATATTGAAAAATAACGGGAGTATTTTCATCTTACAAAATGACTAAATCTGATTTTATAAAATTGTAAGGATTGAATATGATTTTAATAAATTTCTGGGATTTATTGCGATATACTTTTGACGAGGACTAAATTTATTAACCATGCACACTTTATTAGACCTATGATGATTTTTAGATTTTAGAGGGACTTCTTGTGATTTTAAGAAAATATATATTTATTTTTATACATTGAAATCTTTATTAATAAAAAAATGTGTCACCATATTACATTTTATAGCAAAAATCATATTTAACTAGAGTTGATGATTAATTAAACAAAGAAAATGACCAAAATAATCTTATTATATATATTTTTCATAATGTAACAAATAACAAGTTTTTGCATATATACCCTTCAAAAATTTGTTATTTATGTTTATACCATTAAAATTAAAATAATCTATTTATTTTCTACTATTAATTATTTAGTAATTTTACATATTTATCACTCTAATTAGGTTTTATCATATTTTTAAATATGTCTATTAATGTCATTAAGGCATACAAAATATCACAATAATCTTACCTTATACACATACATACATAGACAGTCACACACACAAACATACACAAACACTCCCACAATATATATAAATAAAAAATCTATATTTTTTATATCATAAAACATAGGATTTTAATATTTAAATAAAAATATTGTGAAATACATTTTAAATATCAAATATTTATTCAATATTAAGGACATCATAATCTTTAATATTCAAAATTGATGCTATTTGATAATCACAAAAAAATATTTTGCATTTCAAACATCCAAAACCAGGTTATTTTTTTGTATACCATTTAATAGTTCTCACATTAAAATGTAATATTTTTTTTCCATAGTATAAAAATTAATATAATTTTTTTATGGTATAAAAATAAATATTATATTTTATAAGGGCAAATATAAAAATAAAAATAAGGGTATTTTAGTCATTCTCCATGACTTTAACAAAATTAATAGCAAATTTAATTGAACTTAAATAAGATGGTAAAGATGCACAATTTTTAAATATTTTAAAAGCATAAAAGTAAATAGACTTTTTACAATGGTACAAAAAAAACAATATATTTTTTAATGGTTTATTAAATTATATATAAGAGAATAAATTTTAAAATTTTAATTTAATTTTCATATATCTCATTATCTAATTTAATGATAATATTTAAATTTGTCCATTATCTAAACAATATCTTTATCTGATTAATATCTAAATATGTTGGAATTCAAAATATTCTGATTTGAAAATTAAAATATGAATATTAACGTTAACAGACCCCGTTATCTCCGTAACGAACATCTGATAAAATTTATTTTGTCAAGCATTACAAAAACAAGGTACTTTACACACTGTTCAAGCAAAAAACGGACAATAACAACATCTGAAAAGAAATAATAAAAAAGAAAAGAAAAAGAAAAGCTGCCAAAGTGACCGTTTGATCCATCTATGCTTTGCTTCAGTTGTGATGAGTTCTACAAAAACAAGCACTCTCTGCCAAAAATAAAATAAAATAAAAATTTCCAGGCTGGGACATCATCTCCATATTCATAACCATGTCAGACCACCACGTGGAACTCGATAAATTCAACTTGTTCAAACTCAGAAAATATAATACCTCGTCACGTGGAAACCCAGGAGCATCTCCACAGTCTGTTTGAACAAATATATTTTAAAAACAAAGTCTAATGTTGAGTAGTATTACAGTTTTTCATTTATAGTGAGGAAGAAGAATCAAAGATAAGCTTGTTCAACGATGAGAATGCTTTGAAGTTGCCTCCATAGCACGCAATGTGGCAAATGGGGATAAAAAAAAGAAGGGGACCAAAAAGAACAGCTTGTAGAGACTGTCAAAAGTCTGGAATTTAGTGGGAATAATATACACAGCCAACAATACCAGGTACAGTGGATGCTGATGATGCATGTGGTGTGGGGATCAACATTGGAAGGTAGTCAGTCTTATTTGGGTATTGTTTTTTTGACAGCCATGTATTGTAATCTAAAAAGAACTAATGGCACAACAAGTTCAACCTAAACACAAACAGACAAGATTTCTGGGTTCAAATTCCACTACCAAACAAACAAATGGAAAAGTTACTGTCAAGCTGGATCTAGTGGTCTGACCCTACTTAAATGAAGAAAGATCAATGCCAACTATGGCTGCAAAGGTCATCACCTCAATAAAATAACATGGGGCGCCCCAAGATTATAGCATTTTCATGTTTTACAGTAACAAAGTGAAACATAAGAACAGACACACACAGGAAGATATAGACTCACTGATTGATCTTCCAAAAAACCAGGTCAGGAAAGAGCACTTGATGTCTGTCAAAAGAAAGCTCTTTTTCAATAAAAATGTAAAAGAAATCAATGTGGATTTATGGATATAGGAGAAACGCATGAACATTCAAAAATGAATAAATACCAAGCAGTATTCTTCAAGCGAGTGAGGTGAAATGAAAAAAAAAAGGAGAGGCCACAAATAAGAATAACACAATTTCATAGTTGGGGAAAGGAAGATTGGATTGTTACAAACTTCAATTTGTCAGTCACCTATATAATCCTTCCATGTTTCCGTCACCTCCAGCCTGTTGGATGGCCTCTATTATTGTTGACCCCGCTTTCGCCTCCATCATATCTCTCTACCAACTGCTTCACAGCTGATCTTCCAACCTGAGACTCTGGTGGAAGATCTCGGTTAGAGCTGGATGGTTCTCGCCCAACCTTTTTATCCTGTAAGATGAATTATTTGATGTGATTCAATAGGGGAAGCTATATTAATGTTGTTCAGGGGCTTAAGATCTAAAATTTAGTTAGTAACAACGGTAAGTCCACATACATCACGGAATAACAAGTCGTCCATCTCAAACATGTGGATCACATGCCCCATCTTAGGCCTCTTCTGTGCATCAGGGTCAACACAACGAAGAGCCACCAGAAGGGCTCGCTTCAGTGCCTTGGGAGAAGGCTTCTCACGAAGCTTAGGATCCACTACCTGCTCAGACTTCCTTTCCCCAACCATGGTTTTCAACCATTCAACCAATGCACCTGAAAAAAAATCATTAGTTAGATTACATTTTGTATCAATGACATCATAGAGAACTAGGAACATTGAATGCTACAAGATTAGAGGCAATGTTGATTGAATATGAGATGTATACCTCTCCAGGAGGTCGACTATAATCAACAGGAACTCTCCCTGATATTATCTCCATAATTAGTACTCCAAAGCTATAAACATCACTTCTCTCATTTAACATTCCTGTGCTTGCATATTCAGGTGCTACATAGCTGCAACACCTCATAAATTGGTAAAAAAGAAAACTACATATGGACAATGTGTTTCAAGAGCATTGTTTCAAGAGGCAAGCAAACACTAACCCAAAAGTTCCCATGACACGAGTAGTCACATAGGTCCTTTCAGAGCACAAGAGCTTTGCAAGCCCAAAATCAGAGACCTTGGGATTCCACTGCCGGTCGAGCAATATATTGCTAGATTTTACATCCCGATGAACAACTTTAGGTTCAAGCCCCTCATGAAGATAAGCCAATCTGCACACAATAACATATCTCTTAGAATTTATGTTCAATATGTGAAGTAGGGAGAATCCCATAATAGGATTTCATCGTTGTAGAGAATAAATTTTATTGAGGGTACCAATGCTCACCCTTTTGCCGTTCCTAGGATTATATTCATCCTGATATCCCATGTCATGGGGCTAAATTCTCCCACATCCCCATGAAGCCACTGATCCAGGTTACCATTGTCAATGTATTCATAAACAAGCATCCTGTCCACCAAAAAAAAGTCATATAATGCTTTAAAAAGGATAAATGTAGTAGAACAAGTACCCTAGCATTAAACCAGCCAATGAGAGAATCGGGTTGAGAGAACTGTTTACAAGAGGCTGTGATGTTTCCATCCATCAAGGATAGGGAACAAAGCATCATCACCCAGAAAAGAAAGTGTGAATTGAACAAAGTACCTATATGCTCCTTCCATGCAGTAACCAAGCAATCTGACGAGATTTTTGTGCCTAACACGCCCAATAGCCTCGACCTCCACTCTGAACTCCCTTTCAGCCTGACCCCTGATGAGTTTAACAAATCACCAATCAGACAAAAATTTTCAAGATGCGGAACATTGGACCACTTGATTCATTCCAATCAGAAAACAGGAAAGGGATCCAAAGGGTACTATTTTAAGCACAGGTTACTCTTAATTGATATTATGTTTTCAAGTACACAATCAAATAGGAGAGTCAACGCATACCACATGAAAAAAAAACAGTGAAGTGAACAGACCATTAGGTATCAGGTAACAGTAATTCAATCTCTATCAAGCAAAGAATCAATTTTAAATATACCCAAATTTGTCGATTTTCAATCGTAATTGAGCAATTGGAATACCATATTGGCTGATCTAGATTTCAAATTTCACAAAAATGGACGAAGTAAAAAATGCAATAGAATCCAAACTTCAGCAAAATTAGCCCCCTTCGCTATCTCAAACACGCATCACAGCCTAAAAGAGGGGAAATAATCACATCAAACAATGCACAAACACCATTCAATCAAATTTGGAAAGTTTCATCATCACCTGTTGTTGAGCAAGTTCTTGATTGCAATGACGGTGTTGTCAGCCAACAAACCCTTGTAGACGATCCCATACCCACCCTCGCCGATGACATTCGAGTCCGCCAGGTAGTCCGTCGCCTCCTCCAGCTCCCTCAACGTGTACCAATGCCCCCACCCGAGGTGCGACACTTCCGGCGGGCCCACCGTGGACCCTCCGGCATCCGTCGACCTGCTCTCCCCGCTCACCTGCGTCGACGTCCTCTGGTCCGAGAAAACGATCTTGTGCTCCGACTT
Organism: Acorus calamus; assembly: GCA_030737845.1. Taxonomy (NCBI): domain Eukaryota; kingdom Viridiplantae; phylum Streptophyta; class Magnoliopsida; order Acorales; family Acoraceae; genus Acorus; species Acorus calamus. Next base: position 32,551,208 of record CM060860.1, read on the forward strand.
CCCCCCGATGTCGATCTGGATCTCCGCCGCGGACGGAGCCGGCACCGCCGACGCCGCCGCGGCCGCCGCCCGGTTATCAGGGTGCACGATCTCCTGGATCTCCTTGGATACGACGGGGGTGGCGTCCCCGGCGGGGGCGTAGGAGGAGTAGGGCTTGTGGCGGAGGCGCCGGTGATGGCGACGGCGGATGCGGGAGGTGAGGCAGAGGGAGAGGAGGAAGAGTATGAGCACGATGAAGGCGCCGACGCAGATCCCGATGACGACCCAGAGCTTGAGCCCGAATATCGAGGTGGGCTTGGAGAGCTCGCTGTTCAAGAAGGCGTCGTTCCAGAGCGACATTTTTGAAAAATCGGAGAGTGAGAGAGAAAATTAGGGTTTCATTGGGTGGTAATGGAGATCGATCGACGATGGAGAGAGGAGGAGATGAGGGAGACGACGAGTGGAAGGAGAGAGAGTGAGATTTGAACATAAGAAGTATTAAATGTTGAATTTATAGATATTGTTTTTTTTTTTTTTTTTTTGGGGGGTGGGGGTGGGATGACGAAAATGTGGCTATGAAATTAGGGAATGACGGATGAGTCCCTCGAATTAGAAAGACAGCGCATCGGTGCGGGTAGGGCTGTAAACGAACTAAGTCGCTCGGATTCAACTCGACTCGGTTTAAGCTCGTTCAGACTCGTTCAATTAGTTCAGACTCGTTCAATTAGATAAATGAACGAGCTTAAACAATTTTGTGTTCAATCTTGACTCGTTTGTGTTATAAAAAATTTAATTAAAGCTTAACTAAACTCATTTATAAAATTAGATTATTAAATCAATACAAAGTTATGCTCATTTATGAACTTGCATATTTATGTTAAAATTTTATTTTCTACCGCTAAATACCCTAAAATGAAGAAGAACGTTATGCTCACTGAGACTCGTGAGCTCGGCTCGACTCGGCTCGACTCTTTTATAAATAAGTAGAATTTAAATATGTTAAAGCTCGGCTCATTTACCACCCCTGGTGCGGGTGACCGCGTCGGTATTAGTTATTCGCATGGAAATGTGACGTGACGTGACGTGGATATGGTTAATATATATTAATGTGTATTCTTTTTAGGGTGGACAGTTTAACGAGACACTGGTGGAGTGGTGGGTGAGAGTTTTCATTCAATTTGGACTTTAGGAATAATAGAATCTACATTAACTGAATGGTTATTAATTTTTTTGTTCATTTAAGAGTTTTTATTCAAATTTGGACTTTAGGAATCATAGAATCTACATTAGAATGGTTTTTAATTTTTTATTCATTTAATGCTCCACTGTAACTAAGCTGTGTTTGGATATTAGTCTGAAACATTGAAATTTTTAGATTTAGGCTCCTTTTGGAAGAGCCTTCAGGGGGCGTTTGCGTTCGCAGACACCGGCCCAACGTAAACTCTCAATCAAACGGAAATAACAGCGTTCGCGTTTTACGTGCATGTTCGGTGTATGCGCATTTTTTTCTAACATTTCTAACGTACTGAAACATAGATTCTGCGTCAATGGGTTGATTCAGCCAACGCGGTGGTGCGGTGCGGAGCGCACATCCAAACGGAGTCTTAGCTTTTGAAAAACGTTGTTTTAGTAGTTTTTCAACCAACAGATTTTTGGCCTAAAAAGTGAAGATTATGGTTTGAAAAACTAAAAGTTGAAAATGTGTTTGAGAATTTTTAATTTTTCAAACACAGAATTTACTCAAGCGTAGATCTAAACATGATTTAAAACATGCTTTGATAAAACGCATGACTTTTTTATAAGTTTATAAATTTTAAATTTTTTAAATGTGTTTTATAATAAAAACATGTATATGTTTCTTTACATTGAAAATACACACGTATTTAATTAAGAATATACATCATTAAAAACTATATAGATTGCATTATTGGACAATACATCACAGAGCGAAACGTCGGAGATGGGGAAAATACCTTTTTGGCCCCTATTAGCAACGGTAATATCCTGCTTAAGCTGACTGACCCCTCTCGCCCGATTTCGATTTAAATTGACTAATTGGCCGGTTTGAAAGCGAGATAGCATTAAACAACCGAAAAAAAAGCCAAAAAACACAACCTAGTTGTTCCAGCCCCATAATGTCTTTTCGGATCCGTATTATTGCACTCATATATCTAATTAGCCATTACAGTTACTGAATATGAATATATATCTTAGTAAATGTTTTTTACAAAGTTATATAATTATATTATATATTTATTATGTACAAAAATATATATATATAATTAGATGAGATATATATATATTTTTTTAAAATAGATACTAAATAACAGGGCTAGGGATGGCAGTGAGTCCACAGATCAGGTTTGATTGTCCAATGCTCTTATGACTGCTCGATTTTATAATTTGGTTGTGATTGAGATACTTTGTAAGATTTTAAAACTAAACTTAGAATGCAATTAAATTCTAAACCTTATTTTTTTGGGTTCAATTAATTTGTGAATCTCAAAATTATAAGATCGGACGATCATAAATGTGTTAAAAATCAAATTGTCCAACGCTCATTGGATTTAACTCGATCTCGTGAGACCATTCCACTCATATGCCCTGACTTGGTTGAGACGGGTTGGGTTTGAGTTTTGAGACAGGTTTGGAGGAGATAAAATAAAATCCGACAGGGATTGAATGGAAAACAGGTTTACTTAGCAAAACCTAAAGCCACCACATTAGGGCTAGGCCCTAAGCATACAAGCGACCAAGGCGATCGCCTACAACCCCCACATTCTGAGGGCCCCCATCTAGAAAAATGTTATTTATCCATATTTTATTGAAATTTTATTTTGTTTCGTATTTAATTTTAATTTTAATTTTTAATTTTTTTACATATTTTTATAGTTGTTCCTATGTTATTGATATTTATTTTATTTTCTATGTGATTTGCAAAGAAAAAACTTCAGTTCTTTCGTTTGTTTGTTAATCTTTTTTTTTTATCTCTACTTAATTGGAATTTTGTGTTTTGTTACATTTTCTAGATTTTATTTTAATTATTATTTGATATACAAAGAACAAAACTTACAGTATTGTCATATTTTCTTTATTTTTGTTTTGTTTTTTTTTTCATTCGAGATTTTTTTGTTTTAACTTCAAATTAGTTTATTTGATTTTTATAAACTTATCCATATTTCTCTTTGTAGTTTTGTTTGTTCCTTCTTGCTTAGTTGTTAAAAAAAATTTAAAAATTACATTTAAAAAATATTCAATATTTTATAATAATAAAAATAGAAAAAAATAAAGTGAATTTTGGGGTCACTTTTATAAGCACAACTTAGGGCCCATATCTTTTTGTCAATCTCAAGATCGGCCGTGCCCCCGTGCATCTATATTGATGCGTCTTTTTAGGTTCTGACTTGTTACTGGAAACATTTGCATTTGTTCAACCATCAACATCCATTGGGATGGTTTTCATAAAAATAAAAAACATTCATTGGGATGGTAGTTACATATCGAGTAGGTATTAACATTTGTCATGTTCCAATGGTTTGCCCCAATCCAAATGGATGACATGTTTCAATGGGTTTTTCGCATTAATGATAATACTTGTTATTTCGGATGAATGCTCATATTTCTTATTCTATATCTTATATTCTAATTATTATTTTATTTTTATTTAAATTTTAAATTTCAATTAAATGTTATATGAAAACATGCTTTGAAATCATTTTTATCCCCAAAACCATCCCAACCCAACCCAACTCAACCAAACCTAAATGGGATCAAGTGGGCGGGTTCGAATTTTTTACATATCCGTTGAAACGGGTTTGAGATAGAAAAGTTAAACTCACAATTGGTTTGGGATGGGGTTTTATCAACGTGTTTAAATTTAGGTTGATCAAACCCGTTCAACCCACCTCGTTGCCATCCTTGAACTGGGCTTGGGTATAACATTTTCAATTTAAGTCAGACCAATTCATAATAATTTGGTAAAGGAAAAAGATACACACAGCTCCCATTGCAGCCTCAATTGTAGTCCATTATGTTATTTTTTTTTAATCATACACTTACCATTTGAAGTGCATGATGTTATATGAAATAAAGTATATAGTGAGATACATTAATATATATTTTTTTCACGGTGAAAAAATATAAAAAAAATTTGGGTCATTTTTTATGATAAAATCACAGTGTATGGGGTAAATGCACTAATCAAAACAAGCAAACCAGTTTGTGGGCTTAAATGAGTCCAGCCCAATTGAGGGCTTGGAGCCCATGGATGGGCCAATACATGCACGTGAGTAATATCACACGGGAGGGATATTAAATGCTCTTTAGGTTTCCTTCTTCCCTACAGATCACGCCAAGAAGAAAAAGAATGGTTTCGGTGGTTCTGTTCGGCGGCGGCAGTGGAAAGAGAAAGAGAGAGAGATGAGAGGAGCAGTCTCCTTCAGGTTATTCTATGGATCCTGATTTACATCGAGAGATTGAGTTCTCTTTATTGTTTGAAAGTTTATTTAGGGTCCATTTCTTTGAGATAATCTAGTATTTCCATTTCATCTTATATTCTTTAAATTTTTGACAAACTTGAGAGGACTTGAGAAGGCATTGTTATCATTGTTATTTGATATAGTTGATTGTTATCGGAGTGCCCCATGGATGTAGACTTAATCATGTTTCCTTATGGTTTGTATGTTTTTATATTTTTCTGTTTGTGTATTCTGGTTTTATATTTTTTTCGTGATTAACATTATTTATTTTACACAAATAAAATTATCAAAAATCCCAACAATGTCAAGGTATCAATTCAATCTCTTGTGCAGTCCACAAATGTTTTTAAAATACACACTTGGCTTTAAAATATATTTTTGTTGTAAAAAATAAAATAATCCTGATGAATTAAATGCATAAACTTATAAAATAATATAATACCTTAAATCCGACTCCAACTTGAAGGGTTCAACTCGAACCAATCCGACCTTCAACACATGGATTCAGGTCGGGCCCGCATTTAGCTCAGGCTCGGGTTAGTCGGATCAGGCTCAATTTTATCCTTAGCCTGCTCCATTGCATCCAATCCTCAACATATTGTATCAAATGCTACATGATGGTACATCAAAGAAAATCAAAACCTTAAGCCCCCGTTTGGATACTGAATATGATTTATTCTTGAGTATTTATTTATCCGAGTATAAGTGAGTATAAATAAGGATAAAATAATTTTGTGTTTGGTTGTGTTTTGAATTATTCTCGTTGAAAATCGTAAAAATAAATGTTTTGTTGTTTGAGTAAAATGTCAATAAAGTATGGATAAGAATTTATAAAAGGTAAAAAAGTAATGATAGTTGATTTGACATGTGATTTATAAGAGGTGGTGACAGTTGATTTGACAGTAGACCCACTTATTCTTTGGGTGGAATAACCTAGGATAATTTTTATTCTAGAGGTTGATTGAAATCCATATACCACTTAATACCAAATTATTCTAGCACACTTTATCCGGGGTTATCCGGGCTTTCCAAAGAGGGCTCAAATTTTATCCGGAGTTTTCCGGGATTTATCCGGCATCCAAACGGGGGCTAAAATTAAACTCAATATTTCCACACCAAAACCCAAAATAAAAAATAAAAAAAGGATTTTTTAGGATTAAGTTCCCGTAAACATGTCAATTAAGGGATCAATCCATCTCTTCTTCATATTTATTTTTAAGTCCCCAACTTCACCAACCTATTTCGTTTTTAGTCACCCTCCAAACGTCTGCCCATGTACCGTTAGTTTATAAAATGTGATTTTGATTTTTAAATTCTTATAAACTATAATTTAATTAAAAGTTCCTCCCTTCTTCATATTTTATTTTAAGTCCTCAACTTCAAAAGCCTTTTTTTTATTAGTCCATGGACAAAATGTTTATATGATTTTGTAAGTATCTTAATATTTGAAACTTATATCCAAAATGTTTGGTGAAATATCTAAACCAAAACTGTATTTGCAAGGTTAGGTGTTTAATGACACTTTCAGTAACTTAAATATTAAATAAATAAATATATAATATGAATATGTTAGATTCATATAAAATCATTAATCTCTAAATAAATAAAAGTTTAGAACCAAGCAAAATAAAATTTTCATTTACTACCTACAAATTTTCAATGACATCTAAATTTTTAAATTTAAAATTCTAAACACACTAAAAAAATCTAATATAATATTTCACAATTTTCAACAAAAAAAATCATTTAAATCAAAATTTAATAATGAAAAAATCATCAAAATTTGCTTATGTGATCATTCTTCTTCTGCTTAGGTAATAAATCCTAATTAGACAGCTAAGACTATAAGAGAATGTGATCTAGGATTGGGTGAGCATATGTAGTGCTGATAGGGGTGGTAAACGAGTCGAGCGGGTCAAGTTTTGACATGTTCAAGGTTGGCTCGAGACCAAGCTTTATTAAAGTTTGGCTAGTTTGGCTCTTGAAAAGCTCGATAAAAGCTCAGCTCGGCTCGTTTGTAAAATGAGCTCGAGTGCAAGCTCGAACCAAGGCTTGAGCTTGGGCTCGGGCTCGTTTAGCTAAAAAAAAGCTCGTTTATCAACTAAAACATGTAGAAAATAAATAACATGCAAAAAATAGATAATCATATTCGAAAATCATCATTAAATAATTATATTCGAAATGAGCTCGTATATGCTTGGACTTGGGGCTCGTTTACAATCGAGTTTTAAAAATTGTTTAAGCTCAACTTATTTATCTAATCGAACAAGCTGCAACCGAGCCGAGCCTGAGTGGCTCGACTCGTTTACCACCCCTATATGTTGAATAACACTGAAATTTTCATTGAACACTTAACAATGCAAATGCGGTTTTGGTTTAGATATTTCAATAAACATTTCGTATTCATGTTTCACATATCAAAATAATTACAAAATCATACAAAAATTTTGTTTAGGGATTAATAAGAAAAAAAACATTTGAAATTGGAGACTTAAAATATGAAGTTGAGAGAGAATGATCATTAAATTAAATAATTTACTTTAAAGAGATTTAAAAATAAAATCACATTTTAGAAATAAACGGTACATAGACGGACGTTTGGTGGAGGGACTAAAAATAAAATAGGTAATTGAAATTGGGAACTTAAAAAAAAAAATGAAAAATGGAGATAACAATCCTTAAATAAATAGACATACATTTTACAATGACTTAAAACCAAAAAGTCCTAGAAACAAAAACTAATTAATCCACTTTCAGGCTTTTCACCAACATCTAAAAAGCAGGATGAAATGAAAAACTCAACATATGGGATCCATCCTTGTTGAAGGCTACATTTTTTGTCTTATAATTCTTTTTGTACTTTTGTGGCATGTTTTAATTTTAATTTTTCAAAATCTATAATTAGCTAATGAAATATATTATCTTATAAAAAATAAGTACATATAAAATACATGTATCTTTTATATTTTTCGTAACAAATAATATTAAAATAGTGAAATGTATAAGTTCGTTGGAGATTTTATATATTGATAATTTTTTAGTTCTAAATACAGTTACATTTTTTTTTTTAAATATACCTTATCTATTAAACAGTGACTTTATAAAAATAAATAAAAATAAACACACACACTAATAATAAATTAATTACAAGACTTGTAATTTTTTTTTTTGAAGGAGACGTAATTATAGTTTCAATAAGTGCAATTGACTATTGCGCTCCAATTATTATAATTGGTTATATTTTCACAAACCGGGTTCCAACTTCCAAGCCGAAACGGTTCAAAAAAAAAAAAAAAAAACAGATCCAGTGTCGGTGGAGACAATAACACGGACACATCCCGATCGGGTCGCAACCCTTCCCAGACGGAATCCATGACGTTCGGATCTTTGAAGAAGAAATCGAAACGATCGCCCACTTCATCCTCCTCTCAAAACCCTCCCAAAACGGCTCCTCCACCACACCCTCGCTTCAGCCGCAGACGTCTCGCCGTCGCCTTCTTCGTCGCCTCCCTATGCGTCGTCGTCGTCGTCCGCCTCGCCTTCGAACGAGTCCCCCCTTCATCGGAGATCTACACGATCGAAGTCGTCAACGAGTTCCCTCACGATCCCACCGCCTTCACTCAGGTAAACCCTCTCACTCTCTCAGTCAACGTGACCTATCGATTCAATTCTGAATTTGAATTTGAATTTTTTACATGTTTTGATCGAAATGGGAAACAATTGACGCATCTCTTTTGCTTTTAGGGGCTTGTTTATGCGGGAAATGATACTTTGTTTGAGTCAACTGGACTTTATGGGCAGGTGAGTTGGAATCGCATTTGGTTAAAGTTTCCGACTTTAGTGTTCGGATTTTGATTTTGATTTTTTTTTGTAGAATTTGTAATTGGTGCTGATAGAACCGTTTGTTCAGTAATGCAAACCCGATTGTGATGTTTTCGTTCCTTCTGAATTGAAGAACTCATTTATTTCCTGGCTTCTTAGACATGTTTCTTTCCCATTATTTCCAATCATGACCTTGATATCTTCTCAAAAAACGTTGGAACAAATTGTTTTGCATCTACTTTATGTATAAGTATCACGGATTCCTTTCATGGCTGTATTAGTTATTTTTTTCTTTTTTCATTGTAGACAATGCCAACAAGTATATAATAATATAAGCACAAATAAATACAATTGGGAATCCTCCTCCCTAAAATAAAGAAGGAAAAGATTATATGATTGATGTTTCGATGCAATGATGTAAGGTCTAATTTATTAGGAAGGGGAGACCACCAGACCAGTAGACTTTGGTAGACACATGTAGTGAGTGGATGCAAAAGTTGAGAAACTTGCAATGCTTTTTGTGAGAAATCATAGAGTAGTAGGATTTATAAATTGAACCCAAACCATTCGAGAACAGCCTATGTGTTTTTTTTCCAGTATTGTTGTTATTGTTATTATTAATATTTAAACAGCTGCCTCCAGTGTCCATAACACAACAGTTTAGTGCGTACTTGTATCTGAGTCTTGACGCTGACTTATCCACCTATTTGTTGACAATTATTTGAACGAATTTTCTGTGGGACCAGGGCAAACAGGTGGAGGTAGCTTTCCTATCTTAGACATAAGGTCAGCCACAGGGGGTCCCTCCGATACCCAAAATAAAAAAATTTAAATAGCTGTCCCCTGGGACACACACACTGCCAGGGTTGGATTCAAACCTGGACTTTCTCTTTGGAGATGGGCAATACTTAGTGAATAATGAAAACTCAGTTTGTAGTTTGTTACTAATAAAATAGAACACTATTGCAAATTATACTAACAAAAATAAATAATAAATGCCGATAATTGCCATTCTCTGTTGGCAATAAAACTATACCTGTTATTTTTTTACACTCTTTGTTTGTCAGGTTCTGTGCTTGATACCATTCTTTTCTTCTTTTTGTGAATATAATTAGAGCTATCTTATTAACAAAATACCCCCATACAAAGGAGATGAGGGATCTCCGTACAAAATGGAAAAAAAGATTAAAAAAAAAAATACAAGATAAAAGGATAGGATCTCATCAAAGACGAGACCCAACCATAAGAATCCCTCAAAATGTCACCTCCTGAATCAAAGATTACCCATAATGGTAGATGGAGTATCAACTCCCAATATCATAGTGACTCAATCTCTAAGGATCAATGATATATTCGCCCAAGTATTTTCCAAATAGAATTCATTGTTGGAATAAATTCATCAAGTGATCCAACCCTCCTACAAACCACACATGGAACTAAACTTTGGAGCTTGGCAAGATTTTTTTTATCACCTCGCCTACGGTGCTTGAAAACATCCTTGTTGCTCAATACATGGCATTTGGAATCTATTTATTTGGTCATCTGGATCTCCTTGCATGTGCATGGATGGAAATATGCGATCATGGTTTTTGATGATGATGAAATTAAGGGCACTCAATTGAGGCCCCAATAACAGATTTGGGTGTCTTCACAATTTCAATATGCACAGCAAAATGATAATTTTCTTTTTCTCTTCCCAAAGATACAGGTCACGCTGACATTGTTTGTAGCCTTTTCTAGAAATTACTTGTGTGATATCTTGTAGTTTGTTGAAGCAAATTGTTTGTGGCTTATAATATCTATCTCATAAGTTATAGTTTCCAATATTCTAAATTCTAAGATGTTTATTATTGGTTTTTTTCGTATTTCATTGTATGATTTTTTTTAAGATACTAATTGCATTGTGTGTTGTTGCATGGTCTTCTGTTGATTTCAGTCATCAGTCCGCCAAATTCATCTACAGACTGGGAAGGTGGGGAACCTTATTCTAGAAAACCTTATCTTCGCTCTTCTAAATTTATTTTAAGATAGTTTGTGAATGGTGGATAGTAAAGTACTTGCTAATTTAATATAATATCTCTAGCAAGACAAATTCTGAAATGCACAGATCTGTTTTATTTAGAAATTATCTTCCTCCATTTCACGTTATAGGTACTATCAAAATGACAAACTAGTACTAGTTTATATGAGTGAAACCTTGAGTAAGAAACTATGTTCCAGGGTTCCCATGTGACCCTGATAACTACATCTAGTTTTCAGGTTGATTTTTATTTTTAAGAATGCTCTCCTTATATGGTTCTTGCTGGATTCAATGAGTTCTCCCATATGTTCTAAGGCAGCAAAGAATTAATCTGTAGTTCACTGCAAATCACTGGGTTCTTGAGTAAGAATTATTCACACACTTGGACCATTAAGCATGCCTAAGATGATCAGTACAATGACGAGTTCTATTCAAAGAACTTAATTAAGGTGATTGTTCATGATTTTTAATTTCAGCTGCTACAGGTTGTGTGGAAAAATCCACTAGAATTTAGAAAGAGAACCTTTTATGTTGCTAGAGAGATTGACAACCTGATGGGGTGATATGAAGGCTAGTTTGGTCTCTATTCCCACGTGGAGCTGGTAACTTTGAAAACTGCCCTGAATTGTTCAATTGTATGATTTGCCATTGTAAAGACACAATTCATGTTCATCTATACAGATACTAAAACAGAGAACCATATAAATTTAATAATAATTGTAATCATTATGCATATAAAAGTAAAATATCTATGTTTTATCTATTTCATTTGCAATTCTTAAACCATATAATTGCTTAAACCAGGTTATCCTTCAACATAAGATGGATGACTCAAAGTTTGGGGAAGGTCTTACTCTTTTGGATGGAAGGTTGGTAAAAATGTTACTCCAGGTTGCAGTTTTGTTGTGTTTTCTTAGCATGCAAGTTGTTTTAGAAAAAAATGAAAATAAATATAAAAATTCATGCATGTAGCTTCATATGTTAATGCCAGCATCATTCGGATCACGTTCTATAGTTTTCTTTGCTTGATTGCAAGGAGATGATGAACTGACTGTGATATTTCTGTCTGACTTAGTTTGAGAATGGAAACGCCTCATGTTTACAAACAAGGATAGTCCATTTTATCCGTCATTGGACTTGTGATTTTAAAACACACGCTGATGTGTAAAAAACTATGCTTAAATATAAGCACAGACATGGTGGTTAGATAACTTCTGTTGTAAATATTGACTGGTCTTTCTATCAGTTTTTTGTTGGATTTTTTTTTCAATGGTGGATACAAGGTGTCTGGGGTCATATAGTGGGACAAAGCGAGCCTGTGATTTTGTTACAAGTTGATCCAGCACAGTTAAGATTGTAAGATATGCATTGGCATTGAATTTCACAAGAAAATATGTTTAACCATGTTGTAACTCTGAATTTCTTGTTCGTTTTGAATGCAATTATCTTCGACCCCCCTCATTTAAGTCACTGCACAATTGGGTCCATTTGTTCCAGTTAGCTAGAAAAACACTGATGAGTGTTGTACTTGGAGGCTATTTTTGTAACAATGTGGGATTATTCAACTCACATTTACTTAAAGTTACATAAATGGTCAGGATTTTTACATGCTCATATTCTGCATGAACATAAGTTTTAAGTCTTTGTTGTCCTAGAATTCTGATCATTTGAGTTATCCTGATATTTTAATCTTGTTTCTATTGTGTAGGTTGTTCCAAGTTACATGGTTGGAGAGAATCGGTTTCATATATGATCAATATAATTTGAGCAAAGTTTGTGCTTCATCTTTGTTTCGAACATTATTCTCACCTTCATTATCACGTAATACGTGTAAAATAAAGTTCAACAAAGAAAAGACAACACCTATCTTCATTTTTTCTCTCTGTCTCATGATGACTTTCTGGTATCACATTATGTTAGCAGAGTTTTGGAAAGTTATATCACGAAGCTTCTTCAAAGATGGGTGGAACATTAAGGCCATTGCTAATCAGAAATAGCTTTATTGTGGTGTGTAGCTGAAGAGTTTTACTCACCAAATGCAAGATGGCTGGGGACTGGCGACTGATGGAAAAGTATTATATGGGAGTGATGGAACTTCAACATTGTATCAAATAGACCCCATGACCTTGAAAGGTAATTAACCCTAGAACAATTAGCTTCATTTCATCTGCTTAGTTCGGTGAACCTTCAAAACTTAATAAAATGTTCGTGTTGAATAGTTGTAGGAAAAGATGCTGTCAGGTACAAGGATCATGATGTTTCTTTTCTTAATGAACTGGAATATGTAAATGGTGAAGTGTTGGCTAATGTCTGGCAGGTATATTTACCACCCAGTTGCATATGCTACAGATATGCATGCATATCTTTTCCTACTAGTATGTGTGACTAATAATTAATGCATATTTGCATTGAATATAATGCATTGTAAGTTCTCTATTAGTGCCACATATAGGAGAGTTGCAGTTGGCTGTGTCTTCAAAATAGTTATTTGAGATACGAGGAAGGAACAACCGTTCCACATTTGACCAGGCATGATTTTGAAATTAAGACATTAGAATGCATTGAGTGTCTGTTATTGGCCTTTAAGATTAAATGGAGAATGAGTATGAAAGTTTATCCAGTGGTCCAGACAAGAGAATAGTCTCTTGTGCTTTTTTTGTGTGTTGTGATTTACTCTCATAGATCTGAGCTGCATGAAGTATCCTCTTCTCTTCTTCAAATCATTAACCATCTGCCAGCAAACAGATTGCTGCACCAAAATGGCTACAAGCTGATCAAACTCCCAATGGAAGGGTGAATGGTAGTTGTTACCTTCTTCAATTAGAGGTTTCATGGAGGCCAGCACCATCCCCCCAATTTTTGGGGGGACAAAAAAAAAGGAGGCCATAACATGCGTCTACAAGATCATTTTGGTTTTTTATGGGGTGGGAGTTGTAAAGTTGGTGGTGCATCTACATATCTTTGTAGAGGGAACATGTATTATGGCGGATTAATAAATGAACTGATTAGTACTTGTATAACATGCTCTTCAGAGAATATGTCTAGTTTAATGATAACGACAGGCTCTTTATTCAGTTCAGTTAGTTGTCTAACTTTGATATATATGGTATCACATGCAGACAGACTGCATTGCAAGAATTTCTCAGAAGGATGGCATGGTCCTTGGGTGGATCCTTCTTCATGAACTAAGGTCACATTTGTTCTATCTGCAAATAAAACCTGAGAAAATTCCTTTGTACACTCATATCAAAATTGCATAATTTTCTTTCCTTTTCAGGCAAGGATTGTTCCGATCTGGACATCGAGTAAGTTCCATTTCTTCTTATCCCTGTTAAATTTGTTTGCAGTTGTATTTACTATTCCTTTGTGCTTTTTTATTTTCTATAGTAATTATGTTGCAACAAAACCTCATCATTTACATGCCATCTCTACTTTTTCAGAATGGCACGACTCTCAAACCTCAGAAAAACCCTTAAACCTCTGAACCCACCATACTTCTGGAGTATATAGAGTGGCACCTACAACATTTAGAGAGAGTGCAGAGGATATCAATTTTTGGTGAAACATTCATTTGTATATCTCATGATTGGTATATGCCTGGATTGAATCAACCATGAAAATTTGAAATACAAGAAATCAACAAAATTGGGGGAGGCCAAAAATCAGGCCCTTTCCTTGATAAACACCATACTTCTCGACCTTGATCATTGGTGGTAGATGATCTTTCTTTTTGAGGTAGGATTAATGTATTTCAACTGTCAAAGACCACCTTGGCCATTGGAGTGACCACTTTGTCAAATTCCAGTGTCCCTTGCCTTCACTTCTTCCTCCACTTTGTCTTCCACCACTTCTCCGTATATCTCCTTCCATTCCAAGTTACGGGAGTATCCCTGCTATCTTCCTCCATATTCTATTCCTTACTCATCTTCCTCTGGTTCCTCTGGTGCCACCTTTTGTGTTCCAGGAAAAAAATTGTGGATTAATGTAAAATGGATACTAAAAAATCATCTAATTCTAAATCACAAGAAAGTAGGAAAAATCTGAGGAAGCCAATATCAAAGAGAAACACTGGCAAATTAAATATTTAATTAAAACATTTTTTCAAGTCCCAAAGACCCTAGGACAGAACCAACCAAAGTGCCTGAAGATTAACAATGGTTTTGTCCTCAATTTTGAGGTTAGAAAAAAAATAAAACTAATTGTGTGGCAAGGGGCAACTGACATGGTGGTTAGACAACTGCTGTTGTAATATTGTTGGTCAATGGTAATTTTTTGTATTTTTTCTGTTTTATGTAAATTATTTTAAAAAACCCAAAAAGATTTCTCTAGTCTCTTTCTTGGACTGGCTATCATGATAATGAAATGCACTGGTAGGGTGCAAGTTTAATTACCAGTTTGGCTCCTCTGGGGTTCAATCTGCTGGACCCTTCATTAAGCAATTGCAATTCATTCTTTCACCTTGTGATTTGGTGCCCCTCCCACTTCCCCAACACTTGACAATGTCCAACATGAACGTTGGTGTGCTGCAGCTTCCTCACACTGTTGATATTGGTCCCACTTCCCTAAACAAGATGGGAAGTGGGTGAAAATTACACATATCCGTGCATAACACCTTTTCTATGTATAGTTTTCAGTATGTTCTCATCATGTTGGACCTCTTTGGTGGGCACTCATTGCCAAACTCAACAGTCTCAGATATTTTTTTTGACTGGTAACAGTCTCAGATATTTTTTTTGATTGGTAACAGTCTCAGATATTGAGGGCCAGAAACAAATGCTGTCTAGCCTAAAGTGCCCTACTGTTCCTGCTCATAAAAAGGTGTGGTGAAGTCAGGGGGATTTAGATTGGATCTTGGACTGGCATACATAATCCAATCACTTGTGCACTAAACCACCTCTTGGCACGTACCCCCTCTCCACTGGGTCTCGAGTTCGGGTTTTTATCCTGCTGGAAACAAATTTAAAAAATCACTTACCTACCAAAAATAATTTGTGCATGAATCAAATTTGGTTTATGCGCAATATGGATCAACCAAATAAAAACATGGGTAATACAGAATCTGAACCTGATTTAGCGTGACACCAAAGCTGCTGTGAACATATATCTTGATGATGTGGACACATTTTTTTCTAAGCTTCCTAGATCTATTCGTTGATGCACTCTCATGACACTCAAGTGGCACAGAAAAGTGGATTGTTAATCCTTGACAAGTCCTTGAATATGTCCCCTTTAACATGAAATGAAACAGTTTTTATTATTTTGAGTGTAAAAATATACATTTATGTTACCATGTTTCAACATGTTCAGGGAATTGATGTCTTGAACGGGATTGCTTGGGATAAGGATAACAACCGCTTGTTTGGTAAGCTTCTGCTTTACGTTACTTCATGGTCGGAACTGTATATTTATGTACCATCAGTCAGACATATTCTTATATTTATCTCAAAATCATAAATATCAGTCAAACTGTTTATTTATGTACTATCAGTCATACATATTCTTATATTTATCTCAAAACCAATCTTGCGTGCCTCTTTATATCTGATATATTTCGTGTACACTTTTGGTTGAATTTCTGCCTTCTTCTACAGTTACAGGAAAATTATGGCCGACACTGTTTGAGATCAAGCTGCGGCCAGTGGTGGGACCGTTACATAGAACCGTTGAAAATCTTTGCAGGCTAAGATGACGCCGGATGCTGGGAAGTCAAAATCACCCATCCATAGATGGAGCACTCCACCAGTTGCATACCTTCGTAATCGTTATAGTAGTGCATATCAAGAGTTAACATCCAAACCAGATGCATACCACAGATGAAACATGCAAGCAAGCCATTAAGGTTCTCAGGAGGAAGTATAGCTCCATCAATCAACAAGGATTACATATTGAAATTCTCCTGGTGAAGGAGAAAATACTTTGTAATTTTGACAGTATACAACAATGTTTTTCTTCCATATGCATTTCCATACAGAACTGTCTTGTATCTCAAATACTAATTTGGACTGAATATGAAGAGAGATTTATTTGCAGCTGATGAACTATGATCCTCCTACGTTCTAAAAATTGCCACTTCTGCTCTCCATCCATGCTAATGACTTTTCTAATCAGGATGATGTTTTGGGACAATCATTCCTAGTCACTTTCTTAGTTCTTAACGTGTTTGGAATTTTTCATTTCTTATTAAATGAAATATATAATTTTACATATGTATACAATCAGATGAATTGAAATAGGGATAGCCTCACATTCATAGAGAAAAACAAAAGAGAGAACATGATAAAATTTTAAGTCTTATTCGTGTACATTTTGATTTGTAATGAGTATATACTTCATCTAATTAGGTGTATTTTTACAAAAAGAAAAATAAAAAAGCTAAGTTTATATATTTTATGACTTGAATGTACATTTACATGAGTTTGTATGCATTCACGCGGCATTATATATATATATATACATACTTTCAAGTAACTGTATATACTCTAAGATTAGTACCAACTCATAAATTAGCATCGGCACAGAGAAACAATCTGAAGACATGAACTTTTGGCATTATTGTATTAAAATTCTTGCATATATAAAATAAATAAATTTTTAATTAGTTACTTAGTGATAAAATAAAATAAAATTCAGAACCCCCCCCCCCCCCCCCCCCCCCCCAAAAAAAAAAAAAAAAAACACCAGAACATACACAGCCCCCCACTTCTTCAAGGTGTCAACTTTATTAATTTATTTGCCATTCCTCTATTATTTTTTTATTCATCCTCACTTGAGACTTGACAAGGTGGATATTGGAATTTGGAAGAGTGAGACATACATATATATATATATAATGATATAACAAAACAGTATAGTATAGATTATGCGTTGTGTATAATAACCCCAGTCCTGCAGAAGATGTCGCAGGTCTCGAAACGAGAGAAGCAGCGACCAGTCCTTGTGGAGTTCTGTGTGTTGATGCAGCAATGACAGTCATAGACGTACTCGCATTTCATTCTCTTCGGACACCCTATCAGTACTATCTTTTCTTCTCCTCCTTTCTTTTCAATTTTGCGGCCTTGAAAAATAAAAAGCAAGTAAGAACTAGTTAAACAATAATCTTTCTGTTACTGTACTAACTGTCAGTTTTAAAAGATACATGCCCATCGTAAATTTAAAGTTACTGTGTAATAGTTGATCGATTGGGACAATAGATTGAGACTCTAGTTTCCATCCGCCTGTAAAGAGTATTTTTTATCATATAAAAATGTTGAGCGCTGTTAGGCTTATACATTTTTGTAAACCAAAATTCAGTCTTACATACATTGTCAACACCATTGTAACGAAGTATATATTTTATTAAATTTTTTTTTTTTTGCATTTTTTATAAATGATACTATTTAATTCATATATAATTCACTTTTTATAAAACTATATATTATTAGATGAGGTTTATGATTTTTAAAAAATTAAAAACACATGCGATTTGTGTTTTGGACTATAAAATGGACCGAGTGTAACATTTTTAAAAAATGTTAGATCAAGTTCACATTTTGTTTGAGGATGTTTCCCGTAAAAAAAAATCATGCATGTCTGTATAATTTTTTTTTTTGGATGACCACAAGATGAGTCATTATAGATTTTAGATTCAGTTAGTGTTTGTCTCGTCATTGCTCGTTAGTCTCTAATAAAAAAAAGAATAATGTTTTCTAGGCATCAACTTCACAAGCCCTATCACAGGTTGACATATGTCTAATACATGTTATACCCTTATTTGATTATTTTATTTTTTTTATAACTAATCCCTACAAAATAAGGAGACAATTATGATTGATTAAATAATAAAAAATCTTTAAATAAAAAAAAGTGTATGTGAGTGACGGAGGAAAGAGAACTCTTTTTAATCAAACCCTTCTGTTGAAATTGTCTCTTCTCTTCCAATCTAAGCTTTTCAAAGATCTCTCCAAAAATACCCAACTATGGGGAGTATTATAACATGCAAATGAAGTCAATTATAGGCGGTGATCAGATCAACATAGAAATGATGAGATGATGACAATGGTGGAGGATGATGCTACAAAGCGTTTCAAAAACCTCTCTTTCTTTATTCTATTGTTTCTAAGGTTAGTTACATTTATTTTATATATGATTTGTATGATGTTAATATTACATTTCTGACATCGAACATACTCATATTCTAATTTTTGTTAATTTATAAATGTAACAGTCTGAAATGTAACATTTATTCGTGTATTGCATTTGTTTTAATGCAAATAGTAATTTATATTTGTTATATTTATTAATATAACAGTTAAATACATATATTTGTTAAATGTATCACACACAAAAAAAAAGTTTGACATTTTGATAAAATGTAACTGACTATTGAAAATAGAATTTGTTTCTAAATTGTTTAAACATTGCATGGAATCTAAAATATTTAGGTAAATGTAACAAATCATTGTGAGTGATATAAATATTTAAGAAATATACATGATGTAACTGCTTTCATATAATAAATATATATGTTTTTTATTTCAAATTTGAATACAATAAATACCTGAATTTTTTAATATTTAGTTAATTAAAAAATTAATGTTTATAATAATTTGAAGAAGAATTATGACTAAAACAATTTAGATAACTTTTAGTGTAATTTAGGTTTAATTGTAATTTAGGTAAAAATTTCCAAAATTCAAATTTTGAAATGGATAAATGGATTTCAAGATTCACTCGTAACCGAATCAAGAAAATGGGGGATTTGGGTTAATGGGATAAATTTTTAATGAAGGACAGATTTGTTTTTTTGACATTTTATCTTTTTTGAAAAGTCAACAAACCAATTAATAAGAACCAATGAGTTGATGACACCTCATGGAGCCTATAAGTGAGGCTTATTTTTTAGAGCCTGAGTATCACCACTGTAAAAAAAAATTGACATATATAAAAAATTGACATAAGATTCACATGTTAAACATGTGAAGCGACACAATATATTATAAATTTATCCTACCAAACCATATAGTCCAATAAGTTTTTATTACTTGAATGTCAGGATAAAGGATGATAGTTATGATGAGATGAATAACTATAAACTGTGATTGTAGTTACAAAGATGACTGACATAATTTACGCATGTTGATGGATTATAATATCTTTGCGTGAATTTTTTTTAAAAATCTGTTCTGTAATACTCTATCAGACAACCTAATATATCACATATGGGAAATCTCTGTTACGACTTCCCAATTACAAACAATCAATACAAAAATAGTATTGTCATTAGAAACTTTGCAACCAACTTGTATCCATGCACAATGCCTCAGAAGAAAAAAAAATCTGCAGATATCTTCCACAAAAATAAAATAAAATAAAATAAAATAAAAAATATTGGAGAATTTCAAATTCCCTTACTTCCATGGATTTCAAAGAGACTTGAGAAGACAAACACAACAACAATGGCACAGATGAAGAGCCCCTTCGCCATTTTTTTTTTGTTCCAGTGAGTATTAAAACCAGAAGAAGATATTTATACACACTTTCAATATACTTTTCAAGTAATAACATAAAATCAAAAGTAGATTTTTTCACAAAATCTGGATCAAAGCAAAAGCAAAAAAAATACTTTCTTGGCCCCACATGGATAAGATTGTCACCCATTACACCTGCCACAGGGAAAAAGACACCTGCAGAAAATCACAGAATCATTTATGCAATGAAGTACTAAAAAAATGTTCGGCCTAGGCCTAGCTTACAGTCGGCACACATTTTGATATATATTTTTTTTAGAATATCTCTAATGCAATCCTTCAAATTGAAGAAGGAAATTTTTTTAGAGAGAGTTTTACTCTACCAGATCTCATCCATTTCTTTCTTATTATTATTATTACTATTATTATTTTTAATATTATATTAAAAATAAAAAATAACTTTAAAACCATTTACTATTAGATTCATTTTAAAGGTTTTAATGAGATATTTTTCAAAGTATATATTTTTATATAAATGGATTAATATTAATAATATTTATTAATAAGTTTTCATATAACATTATATAATTTAAATGATAAGCAAAAATGGAGGGGGATGATTGGAGTGCAACCCCCTTCAAAGGAATCTCCTCCAAATACGGAGGGTCAACTTTTCATATTTGAATGCTTGGGTTGGAGACTTGGAGATGTTTTTAGACCATATACTTTCTCGTATCTCTCCAAGGCCCCACTAAGAAAAGGGTTTTATGAGCTTTTGGATTTGCAGGAAGCTGTTTTTTTTCAAATTTGTTTCCAAACAGAAAAAAAAAATTGCAGCTTAATTAAAAGCCCCATGCACATTTTTCCCAAAAAGTACCCAAAAGCTATGTTTTTCATAATTTTGGAGAGATAGCTTCCTGCAAACTCAGTTTTAAACCTAGCTTTGGGGAAAAGTTAACTTTCAAACGCATTTTTAAATGAGACCTAAACATCACTTGATTATTCAAACTGTTTAGACATGTCAATTACTAAAAAAATATACATATTTTCCCCAAATATCAGATATATGTGTGCGAATGCTTTAGCATAGAATACAAATATTAAGACATAATATGTCATGTATCTCTTGACAAACTTAAATATTACTAGTATTGATAAATTGAGATTTAAGCAACAAATAAAATAAAATACTTATCAAATATATAGAAAGCATACTTAAATATATGTCATGTATCTCATTGACAAACTTAAATATTACTAGTATTGATAAATTGAGATTTAAGCAACAAATAAAATAAAATACTTACTTATCAAATATATAGTTTTATGGTTAAATCCTTTATTATGAACGGAAGCAAGACAAGTTGAATTCAGACTCCATGATAAAAAAAAAAAGGTTACTATCAATTTTCTAAAAAAGGATTTGATATTTAATGGGACAATAAAATGAGAAGATTTGTTTTGATCTATAAGTAATCGAAAAAATAACACATTTTAAAAGTTATGTATGTAAAAGCACATAAATAACTCCAAATTTTACCTAAAATCCAAACAGATTCTCTCATAATCATCTATCCTTCCAACAAGCATTTTGGGGTTGATTTGTAAAGAGAAAAAAAGGCATAACGGTATATTAAAGCGTGTTTATGTTAGGGTTTTTCGGATCTTGTGATGCAATCAATTAAAGGAAAAACAAACAAATCGAAATCAAAGACACAAAATTTACGTGGTTCGGCAAAACTTGCCTACGTCTACGGAGCACACCAGAGATCAATTCACTATCAAGGAGAAGCTTTTACAATGGTCACACCGAATATAAAAACCCTAGAACCTCATGAAGAAATATGAGATGCCCTTGTATACTGACATCTCATTAAGGATAAAAAAGTCAATACATCAAATACACCCCAAAAAAAATGTTCTCGGGGCACTGCCCCCAGACCCTGCGAGTTGACCGGGCAGCTCAATCCCCGCGAGCTCAGCGGGGAGCTTGACCCCTGTTCGTCCCTGCGTAGCGCCAACAATCCTCTGCGCACATTATCAAGCTCCACAATCCACAATATATAACAATCTCCCACTTGGAGACTGAACCAAGAGTAGATAACTTCTATTAAATGATTGATCTATAATCTGGTGTGCTCATCTTTGTCCTCAAGCTAGAAGACCAACTGAAGCTGCGCACAGCTCCAGTTTCTCTGTAGTCATTGTCTTCGTCAACATGTCAGCTGGATTCTTGCTTCCCTGGATCTTCTCAAGCAATAGACTCCCATCATCCAAAAGCGTCCTGATGAAATGATAACGAAGTCCTATGTGTTTAGTCCTCGAATGAAATGCTGAATTCTTCGCCAGGTGTATGGCGCTCTGAGTATCACTGTGCAAAACATTCTTCGTCTGTCTGAATCCCAACTCTGTCAACAAATCCTGCAACCATATCATCTCTTTGCTAGCCTCTGTCACAGCTATATACTCTGCCTCTGTAGTGGATAAAGCAACAATCTTCTATATTTGTGAAATCCAACTAACAGCAGTAGTACCTACTATAAAGACATAACCAGTGGTGTTCCTCCTCTGATCAACCTCGCCAGCAAAGTCTGCATCTACAAATCCCTGTAGCCTCAACTCGCCCCTGCTGAAGTATAAGCATCTGTCAGTAGTACCTCGCAAGTATCTAAGTATCCTGCATACGTCCCTGCATAGCGCCAACAATGCTCTGCGCACATCATCAGGCTCCACAATATATTACAGTTTACAAAGGCCATTCCACCTTTTAACTGTCTTAACTTTTGTCGAAATCCAAACAGATTCTCTCAAAATCTATTTTAAAAAGAAGCTTTCCAGAGTTGATTTCATATAGATTTTAGCAAAGGACCAAAATTCAAATCTGCCAAAATTCATATAGATTTTACAAAAATCATCTTCCACCTTCTTAATTGTCTAAATTTGCTAAAATTTAAATCAATTTTTTTTTATAAAAAGATCTTTTGGAATTAATTTTGTATAAAAACTGCAAAAGAAAGCAGCGTTTTATATGCAGTTTATGTGAATTTTATTTGCATTATACTATCTGTTTTTAGTGTGATTTTGAACAGTATTTGTTTGTTGTTTTAAAAGTTAGTTACATTTTTATATTTATTTTTTTTAAAATGTATCTGAATATTATATGCATTATAATTTTATATTTTTTTTGTGTATTTATTTAGTTTATGATTTTCATTAAAGTTCTGTTACATTCCAAATCTATTTGAACTTTATATGCACCATACTTCTTGTTTTATTTGTGTTTTTAAACGACATTTGTTTTTCCTTGAAATTCATTATCATTCCAAATGCATTTGATCTTTATATTTATTATATTTTATATTGCTAAACAAATTTTGTTTTTTTAAAAGTAAGATATACTTTGAAATGTATCTAAATTTCAAAAAAAAATGTGGAGGTGAAGGTTGAATGAGAGCTCGAAAGATAATTGAACCACCTCTTATATGATAGAGAATGACGAGAAAAATCCAAGGGTGGCGACACCGATCGACAGAGATGAGGAGGCCGGCCGGAATGAATTTTTGAAGTGGCGGATAACTTAAAAAGATAAAAAGGGAATTTTTCAAAAGAGAGAGTGTTATATTGGGAGATGGTTATGTAATGAAGATTAATGAGAGTGTTAGTATTGGAACGAAAGGCTCAAGAATGATAGTATTGTTTTTGTCATTTTTACATTAATAAAAAGTCAAACAGGTAATTAATGAGATAAGAATATCTATTGGGTTTTTCAATGGGACCTAAATTGTGGGGCCCATATAGTCGGGCTCTTTTATAAAACTTGACATCCACCTCAAACTGTCCCATTCTTTTATACAAAAAAAATAAAATAAATACTCTATAAATTGAATGTTTTACAAAAAGAATGGGTTTTATAAAACCCCACATCCACGCAAAGAATGGGTCTTAATCATGAAAAAAAAAAACAAATATTTAGGCAAAGATAAAGGAACAGAGGCTTAATAATGACCATGTCACTGTGATTTCCTTTTTATTTTAGGTTTACTATTCATTTTCGATTGGCAAAAGATTGGGGGAGACTATAAATTAAAGAAACAGTAGGTGCAGTGAAATTTGATCTAGAATGGGCAAATGTTTGAAGTTACACCCAATTTTTTTTTTTTTTGAAATCTGGCCGGGCTATAACCCAACTAATATATCCACCCATGGTATATATTTTGTTAGAGTGCATCAGTGATATGATAACTATAAATAGAGCTACATAAAGAACTGTGTATCAACACTCTTTGTGACAAATAGATGAAATTAGGTGAACTAGGTTGAGTTATGTTTGGTCAGAATATCTACTCGTAGTCAATACCTTTCATTAAATTAAGAATTTGGAGCCAGAATTTCAATGGACACAACAAACAAATTTTATGTCAATTGGGAGTTGTCAATGGCACCTTTTCAAGTAGAAGTTTAAAATGAACAGGAAAGAATCTTTCAAGCTTCACCACCATCCATTTGCGTTTTTGTTTTGACTTTTTAAACAGATTGCTTTGGAACGATTTTGAAAAATAATTTCACTCAAGATAACTTTTAAAAGTAGTTTTCAATAACATATTTTTGTTAGATTTCTAAAAACTGAATTTTATAACTTAAATTGCTTTTACTTTATTCAAAAGAAACAAGTATAGACTAAGCATAATTTAATTTCTAAAATATCATGTCAATTGGCATGAGAAAACGAATGGGTGATATTATAAACGACTTTTATATGCAGTCCCACTTGCTCTCATTTCTTTACAAGATACGTGCATCGGTGTATGACACACTAGTATTTTTTTTATGTTTTTGTATATATTTTACATGTATAATTAAATGAAATATATACCTAAAAAAAATCATGATAGACAGCAATAATACTGTTCCTAATACATCCTAATTAAAAATGAAAAAACCCAACACCGGGGAAGGTGTAAAATGGAAAGAAAAAAAAATTCTTCAACAAAAGTCTGAAGAGAGCTGATAGACTCATCTCTACATCAAGCAGTTTTATCACTCTGAAGTCATGCATTCTTTTTAGAAGTTCTGCAGTGATCATATGCATTTTAAATAAATACATATCATCTTGAGGATTAGTTATTGTCATGAAAGGTTTGAGATACCTATGCTCGGCAAAAAAGGAAAAAAAATGCATTTAACATAAGGGGGTGGTGAAACAGAGTGTTGGGTGGAACATATTTGATGTATATACAAATACATCCAAGCTTCCAAACCAACAACACCTGTCTGTCACTGCATACATTATCACCAACAGATTCCCCTGTCACCATTATAAAACTGCATGCAGTCCTTTTGACTTGCAAACAAATTTTGCCAGAGCAGTACATACAATCAGTTTTCACCCCCCATTTTACCAACACATTGACGTCCATGGTTTTTTCTGACCCTTTTAAACCCCACACGGTCACGTGACCTGCCCCCAATCCCCCACCCGCCAAATCCAACGGCCCAAATTTAAACCTGGGTGAATCCCCATCTTTTCTTTTTTTTTTTTTTTTTTTTTTAAATATTTTTTTTATTATTATTTTATATTGAAGGTACCCCACGTCCAAACTGGGAAGGTTATCTCTACTTGTTTGACTTGGTCCTACAAAAAATCTTTCAAATAATCACCAATAAACTACGGGTAAATCAGCAAAAACAAGTAAATATAATATTCGAGATAGTACCGCATCTTTTTATTTTTAAAAATAATAACCTCATCTAATGAGGTAAATATTCCCTCCATTTCAAGTAGATAGACATGTTTTCAGCAAATATAAAAAATTTACAGTGGTAATACTGAGGCCCCAAAAAATAAGTTTCAGTCACAAGCTCCATGAGGTATCATCACCTTATTGATTGACTAGGTTTGTTGACTTTTCAAAAAGGATAAAATGACAAAATACAAATCTGACATTCATTAAAAATTTATTCCATTAATCCCAATCCCCCTATTTTCTTTATTTGGTTATGACTCTTCCATGTGAATCTTGAAATCCATTTATCCATTTCGAATTTTGAATTTTAAAATCTTTACCTAAATTACAATTGAACCTAGATTACACTAAAAGTTACCTAAATTGCTTTCGTCAAAATTCTTCAAATTGCCTGGATTTTTTTTCCAAACTCAAATTCTTATTATACACATTAATTTTTTATTTTTTTAAAGAATGTTATTAACTGAACATTAAAAAAACAGGTATTTATTGTATTCAAATTTAAATAAAAACACACATATAGATACTATATACATCAAATACATTTCTTAAATATTTACATCTCTCACAACGATTTCTTACATTTACATAAAAACTGTTACATTTACGTAACAAACAATTACATTTACCTAAATATTTTACATTTCATGCAATATTTGAACAATTTAGAAAAAAATTCTATTTTCAATAGTCAGTTATATTTTATGGAAAATGTCAAATACATTTTTTTGTTGTCTGTTGCATTTAACAAATATATGTACTTGACTGTTACATTAATAAATATAACAAATATAAATTACTATTTGCATTGAAAGAAATGCAATACACGAATTAATATTACATTTCAGACTGTTACATTTATGAATGTAACAAAAATTAGAATATGAGTATTTCGATGTCAGAAATATAACATTAACATCATACAAACCATATATAAATTAAATGTAACTAACCTTAGAAACAGGAACAAAGAAACAGAGGATTTTGAAAAGCTTTGCAGCAGCATCCAGCATTGTAATCATCTCCTCCTTTCTATGTTGATATGATCACCACCTATAGGGATAGGCGTAGCTCATTGTCAACATTTCAAAATTGACTTTACAGAGGGGATGCACACATTGTGTCAAAATTGACTTTTTTGTGACAGCACATCAAAATGTTCATCAACTTAATTTGGTTGTCCTTATTATAGGCACGGTGTGGGAATCCTCCAAAGAAGGGTAACTAAAACTATGAATTATCTGGGAGAAGTGGAGATGATGATCAGTGATGGTTTGGATATGCAAAAAAAAGTAAAACATAATTGTCTCCTCGTTTTGTGGGAATCAGTTACCAAAAAAATAAAATAATCACACATGGGTATAACAGATATTGAATATATGCCACCTCATGGGGCCTGTGATGTTGGGATAAAAAAAAACATTATTAAAAAATTTAACCTCAATGAACAATTATAAAAGGATTATCCACGCGGACTATGTATAACAATACTCTTTTTATAAATGATATGTTTAGACCTATGTGTAGTCCCGTGCACATCTCTCACTATTTTTTTTCCTTCTAAACACGCACTCACAAATTGAAATACATACTATCATAACACTAGTGTATTTTTTTATACACTGCGATAATACAATAAATATATATTATGTTACAGGCTTACAGCAATGTATATTAGCTTCTGGAGCGCTCCTTTTTTTACAGGTCCTACTGCATTCAATCATGCCTTCTGTTTTTTTTTTAAAAAATATAAAGGCCCTGTTGTCACCACTGTTTCTGGCGCAGCCGACACACCGTACCATGTTGGACCTGTTGGTGTCTCCCTTCCACTTCCCTTCCTATTTAAACTTGCACGGTTCCACCTTCAAAGAAGACCTTCAATTATCACAGAAAGATTAAAAGAGTAAAGAATGGCAAGTGAAGCACAGGTTCTTGAGATAACAGAGCTCAGGCTAGGCCTTCCAGGCCGGTGTAGGGAAGTACGCGCAAAGAAGCGCGCGTTATCGGGAATCAATGATGAGGAAGAGTTGGTGCATGGAGGAGTGAAGTCTGATGTTGGGAGTTGTTATGTGAAGGTCGGTTTTGATGGCGCGCCGTTCCTCAGGAAGCTCAACTTGAGCGCCTACGAGGGATACGAGCATCTCGAAGGGGCGATCAAGGGACTCTTTGAGCATCTTCAGATTGGTGTGTCATTCATTTAGTTTTATTTCTTTTGTGATAATTTATTTTTGGCTTCATCATATTCTGAATCTGTTTTTTTTCTTTTTAATTTCCTTGACAGATTGTAGAGAGTATATTCATGTATATGAAGACAGAGAAGGAGACTGGATGCTGGTTGGAGATGTCCCTTGGGAGTAAGTTATCCTAACAAATTCTTTGTTGTTAGACACAGATCAATGACTGCTTATGTCATTGAACCACATCTTGGAAGGTCGCAAAAGTACCCCTTCTTTATAGAGGGGGTCCTAAGTTCAAGTTTTATTGCTTTTGGTATCAGTAGAAAAAAACAAAAACACTCAACTAGCCAAAAATAAAAAAAGACTGCAAAAGTTACTGTATTTCTCTTGCAGGTGCGCAGAGGCGCCTTTTTTTTATTTTTTATCAAGGGGACATGAGTTTGAGTCTTACACCCGTTGATATGATAAAATTAAACTATTAAATAAAACAAAAACATTTACGTAACAAAATAAAAACTGCAAATGTTATTGAACTTTAGCATGTATAAGGGTTAAAAATCCTAGGATTTTAATTTTTACCTGATTTTAACCCTCATAAAAGAAGTTGGGGAGGATGTTGTGTTTGGTTCCTAGAAGACTGACCTGTTCTGCCATCTTTAGTTCTGGTCTATTAATAGAAGAACAAGAGATACCGTATTCAGTCATGAGTGTAAACCATAATCAGCCCCCACTACCTACAAAACAAACTTGTTTAGGAACTCATTTTGAGTTTATGAGCAATTTTTTAATTACGTTAAACAAACAATTTATGAGAAAGGTTACTAATTCATTTCATTTTATTGCTGCAGAATGTTTGTTCAATCATGCAAGAAGTTAAGGGTCATGAAAGGCTCGGAAGCAAATGCCTTCAAAACGCACGCGAGATCACTGAGGAATCATGTCCAAGAATAGGCCCCCCACAGTTTTTTAAATGTCTGAAGAAGAGATCCTTTGTTTCTCGACCTGTCGCATAGTTTTCTTTCCTTGGCAGAGATTTATTTTCCTGTAAAAATGAATTAATAGTCAATGAGTTGGGTGACGCTAACTTCTAAGATGCATGGATGAATTTTGCAGTAACTAAGCATGCACCGGTCAAGATTTAATTTTGGCTTGACAGAAAAAATATTAGCTTATCCGAAATGTCTTCACATAAAACACATTGTGCCCCAAATTCATGATCTGGATCTTGTAAGCATGATCAAACTCTGCCAACTGGGCAATCTTTATATACAATGAACCAAGTTTAATGAGTTCGTCATGAAATATAAATCAGACAACCAAATTGTGAATCTGATAATTATTTAGGATGCAATTAATATTTCTAATAACTCAAAAAAAATGTTAGTTGAACTACATAGCCCCACAACCACTGAATGTTTTCAGGGGTCACAGATAAAAACTTAATTCACAAACTACCAATTATGAGAACCGAAATAACAATGAAAATATAACAATCTTAGGCATCCTAATTCGATAATGCTTGCATGAATTCTAGATGATCCATTCTTGTAATGCAGGACAAATGATAAACTCAACAAATTCACAGCATGCAACCATCAGTTAATAAGCTTCAATCCCTGTCTATCATATGTTATCATTTGAAGGAAACTGAACAGAGATTGCTCAGCATTTTCAAGGCTTAATAGAATAGAAATGAACAGAAAATTTTCAACTCATACAAGTAAAAGGTGCAAGTTCATCTCAACCCCCCAACAACTGGCAGGTAAGAACATCATGATTCACAGATTGAGCCATTTCATGTAACATGTGGAAGAGAGATTTTACTATACAGGTAGTCTCATAGTTTTATAAAAAAAAAAAAAAACTAATGTATAGATGAAAGAGAAAAACATATCCATGGATCCATAATCAGAGATGTCAGAACCAAATCAACACTTAAATCATAAATAAAAATCACTATGCCCCCGACATCTTATTATCTTAACAGTCATGATGCAGGAAAAATGACTATATAATCAATAAGAGCCTTCTTCTGCTGAATAATTAAAATATTTTTCATGCCACTAGTTCACACTGTACAGCAATATTTAATAATCATATCGATTTGTGACATCCATGTTCTATATCTAAACTAGTGCATAACATACTCCTTGACAACTTTATTGACCCCATAAAAACACTTGTTGAGTTCATACGTAAACATTCAGATATAAATTGCTTCTTTGGCCCTCTACATTTCATGGTTTGGAAGGCTAAGCAGAAAAATATAATCCATGTGCTTCTAGTAATTTAGGAGTTGAATCTTCGGTTTTTCCTAATCTTATTTCTTCTTAAGGTTTAGATGAAAACTTAACCTTTACACATTAACTTCAGGAGAAAAAAAAAATCAAAGGCATGAGCATGAAAGGAATGCAGCATGCTTCCATGATCAGCCTGCAGTTCTGATGTCCAGATATGAACAAATTTGACACTTCAAAGAAAAAATCACTCGAGCAAACAGGTTCAACATACAAAATTAATAAAGTTAGTGTAGCACTGGATTTCCGTGCATTTCTGAAGGGCAAAATTGTGCTTGCAATTGGAAGCGCACCTAATTATCATCACCATGCTTACAAGCCTCACTAAAGCTACAATGATAAAAAGCAAATATCAGTAAAAATTCCATTTCCCATAATAATGCACTAAAAATGTCTTCATCATGTGCCGAACTGTCTATCATATAGGGTGATAGGGTGTTCATGTATTCTTACGGGTCTGGTAGGTACCTCTTCTGCCTAGACCCTCTATCCCCCCTCCTCCCTCTCCCCCTATGTTGTTCCCTTTTACTTTCCTCGATCTATCTTTGATTTACTCTTTCTTCTACATGTACTGCGACACTTCTAATAGAAACCACAGTAGATCGTCTACCTTTTGCCAAAAATAAAAATAAAATCATGTGCCAAACTCATTGAATTCCAACACCCAAATCGTTAAACAGCAAGTTTCCATACAATGTGTGAATAATGGAAGTAAAACTATCTACAACGTACTAATTCAAGGTAGTACATGTGCTTAATTTTTCCATAATAACCCAACCCCCCAAAAAAAACTTCTCGATAAACACTCAGTTTCCTGTATTCTGCTTCAATCACACATTTACATCACGGTTGGCTCTACTGTGCCTGGAGAGTAAGAACACAATCCACAAGAAGAATTAATATCTCCTTTCTATTAATGGAAAATAAATAATCATATATTGAAAACCTCACAAGTTTAAGTGTTCTAAGAGAACTCACCAGGATTATTACATGAATCAGTAGTAGACTCATGCACATGCATGAAATGGTAAACCTCCATCTGGAAAGAATTCATCATGGTGGCCGCATGGTGAATTCATCTATCATGGCAGCACTAGAGTAACTGAAACATGTCTATATTATAGACCAAAAAACAAAACAAAAATTTAATAATCGGCCAGTATTTATGAACATGTTTTCCTAGAATGACGAGAAAAATTCTACATATCATTAAATAGTTTCCTGTGCTGCTGATTGCCTAACATGTAGAAACCATGCAGACAACTACCAATCTTCAGACCCTCCCAGAATTAAAATGTCTTCTATAACTTAAGAGTGCTGTTACACTCAGTTTTTTCTCAGTCCAAAACACAATCCTATTACCACGTTAGAAATCCAGTAAAACATATACTTGTTAGATAAGTGTTGTATATACCACATTAAATATTTTCTTACACTTATTAAAAATGAGTTCATTCAACTCAAAATTGAGCGATGTACACTTTTTATCAAAGCATATACTTCATTAGATGATGTTTACTATTTAAAAAAAAATGAAAACATGTGAGGTTGAGTTTGGTGAATGTGACTGAGTCTAACATTTTCCATAACTTGATGTCACTCAGAAAATGTATAAATGTTTTTTTATGATTTCTTAATAAATCTCTATATTTGGAGCCCCCTTCAAAATCTATAATTTCATTCCTCTGTGTGGATGAGTTGAACAGAAGCACAAGAAAATGAATGGGCCAGAGAAAAACCCCTTGACTTTGTTGAAGATCCTCTTTGATTCCGTTTTCTATACAACAGATTCCGTACACAGACACCCTTAAAAGATTTTTCCAAGACTCACATGATAGTTCGAGGAACCACAAACCACTCACCATACACACTATTTAGGAAATTTTGATCTGGCATCAGAATGCATCATAAGTGAAAAGAGTTAATGGAAGCAAAATGATTGATCTTTAGATGACAATCACCTTAAAATGGATTAAGAAAATGAGTTTCATAAATTTTATTGTCATCTTAAAAAGTGCACAATTTGTTTAATGGAGAATAAAGAACCTAACTTCTCCTACGTTGACGCTGAGGAACTTTGACCAAACAAAAAACAATATTTTAATTGATTTCCGTAGCACAAGTGTGAGAATGGTGTGGATTTTTAAATAATTATATTTGTTCATCAAATGGTTCAAAACTACATTTACACACTGAAACAAAACAAGGAGAAAAATCTCGCACTTAAGAGAAGTGCAGAATCTTGTTAGTTACTCGAGTAACTTATAACAAAAGTTTGAACTATGAGTGCTATCTGTGATGACCAGATTTGTTTATTAACAGGAAGTAGGAGACAGTTAATCTTCATCGGGCAATCAAATACATGATGATTATCCAAACAATCAAGAAATAGATCTTATACACAGAAAGTAAGTTGAGAGCCAGAAGGATCCAACTAAAGGTATACTCAAGGGAAAGTGCTTTAAAATCTCATGTTCAAGTTTCCTGCGAATACTATTTAAAATTTGAAACTGATATGCACTGCTTTTCCATTTTCCCAAAAATATAAATAAATACATATATGATCTACAGTCACCCTAGAAAAAATTGAACATTTGGAGAAAAAAAAATGCAACCACTTCTTAACAAATAATTATGCAGTTCTCTTTCCTACATTCTCCAATAAAATGAAGCATTTGTCAGGTTATTCTTATAGATAATGTAAAATTACCTTATCTGTTTGATTGCAGCTACCTGTGCAGTCTTATGACCATTGATATATTAGTGGTATATTGCATCCCACAATCCCAGTGATGGGAGGTTGGTGTACATCATCAAGGTTGCCATAAAGCATCATCTCTTCAGGTTGTGCAGAGTGATTCTCCATTGCTCCAAGAGATCTCACCAGCTTCACCATTAAGTGCTGCGAAGATTACCCATATTCTAAATGTTGTGATAAGTATAAATATTTGAGCATGTTAAAATCCCTGGGTATTTTTATATTCCTTTAAGAATGGATATATTTTTGTTACAATGATCACTGTATTCATGTGATTCATTCTCCTCCGGTCTGTCTTTTCTTATGACTTAGATACAATAGAAAAAATTTAAGTAACAAGGGCCAATCATGACTGTTGTGGGCGAGAGGGCCTGCAAGTGATTATATGCTTGGTCCTTCTAGGCAATAAATGACTCAAAAGCTAAATTAGCATCTTGCCTAGAAGGCTAACACACTTGTTTTTAGTTAGTAATATGTAAATGTTGCTCCTTTTGCAAGAACATTTGAAACCATGTGTTTCTAGTGTCCAATTCTTTCAGGAATATAAAAACATGTTTAGTTTTTTTCAAAGTCTGAAATCTGAATCTTGCATCATTTTGGAAGCCACTTTTAGAAGGATAAAATTAAACGGTAACTGTTTCTTATTGCATACCATTAATTCAGTATGAGCACTTCCGAATACAGCTTTGAGGATAATAAATCATGATCAGAAATAGAATAACATGCCTCCAAGAAATAAAATAAGAGCTTATCTTCAAAAAACTAACCAAATAAGAACTGTCTCATGTTCTAAATTGAGATAACAGTAATCATATTTTAATTATAAGATTTGATGAAGAAAGTCCAGGAAAAAAATCATCAGTGTCCAAAGATTTTAGTGCAATTATGCTAAGACGCAAGCAACAGCTCTAGAGTAGAGACCAGCAGAAGTAGAGTATCTCAGCCAGTAAAAATTAGTAAACCCAGGAATCCAAGAACACTATATCTCTGTGTATCAGGATTCCACGAAGGAAATTATAATAAACAAAGAGGATAACTTAATCTCACTTAGTACAAGTAGATAACCTAAACAAAAAACTAATTTGTTCTGAATTCAGGGAGTCCAAAGTTATGTTAAAGACAAAATATAACAATGAAAATGTAAAATAAAAAAAAGTCGGGTATTTAGCAATATTTTTCAATGGTTTCAGAGCAGCAATTGACTATCTGGAAACTGAATGAGACATGCATAATAAAAAGTATTTCCCATCTAGTTTCTTCCTATCCTTGCCGCACATGATAGAATTTAGGAGGAAACAACGAAGATTAGGGAAAAGGACTTGAATCCATGTTGAGATAACCAACACGGGTGCTTTTGTATTCGTTTTTATTATTACATAACACTATCACGCCCCAAGAAATCTGAAAGAATTCAAGTAATATATAAATCATTTTAGTAAAACTAGTATATAAAGCTATATGCATTTCTCTATTCATTACAACTATCATCTTCATCACCGACCATTGGTTTACCTGGAAAAGGCTTTCATGAGCTGCCAATTAAGATTTAATATTAAACTTCACTTGCAGAAAACCCATCAGTGGCAGCAAACCTTGGTTTCCCAGCCTCTAAGTGTTCAGTTTCACTCACAGATGCTCTTATGCATAAACAAAGACATCATTAAACCTAAAACATAGCCCCACAAACTGATCAACAGAACAACAGCACCATCACCAGTGCGTTTGTTTTACAACACCATAATTACTTAATATCAACACAGCCGAATATTTTGATGTGATAAGAATTGAAGGCCCAGTTGTAGGTCAAGAATTGCACTAAGAACGTTCATCATATTCGTCATAAGGGAGGTTTGATATGACACCAATCAATTAGCTAATTGTAGGTAATTGTTAAACCACAATAGAAGGTTAAACTGATCAACTACAAATACATTTTGTTCCAAAACAAACCCAAATCACAAAAACTGATTCAGCTTCGCAAGCCAAAAAATAAGCATCACATTGTAACACAACTAATTATTTACTCTGTTGGACAAAAATAAAACAGAAAGGGAAGATTCCCCATATCTTCATTCACAGAGACTGATAAATACAAGCACAACAACAACATTGTGTGATTCCAAACCTAGACATACTAAACAAATTCAGTCACAAATTTACAATTCACTCCAAATCTCTGAACTAATTTCACAGCTAAAAAACCAATAAGAAAGGGAAAAAAAAAAGGTGAAGAGCAATCAGTGCTACAAACCAGGCGAATGAGCAGTAGTAGCCGAAGCCAACGATGAAGAAGCCGCAGCTGATCGATGCACCTGATTCAAGCAATCAAGGAGCTCTTTCCGGCACCACAGGATCCGGTGGAACACCTCCCTCACCTGCCCCTGCAGTGGCAAGAGCCCCTCATCCAACCCCCCGCACGCCTCTGAAAGCTCATCCACGAAAGCCCCTATCTCATCCATCCGATCACGATCCGACGACACCAACCCCCTCGCGCACTTCTCCAATCTCTGCACCTCCACCAACAGCCCCAGCGATGAGGCCTGCCCAGCCGACGACCCCTTCTTCTCCCTCTTCCTCCACTCATCGGTGATCTTTTCTTGCAGTCCGATCAACGGCCCCGACCACGAAAGGTGTCTGGGCGGGCACGCGAGCGACACCGGCCCGCGGTCCTGGAGGGGAAGAACGCGGCGACGAGGGCCCACACAACAAAGACCATGAACGAGCTCATCGCGTAAGCCGCCGCATCAACGGCAGCGATCCCTCCACGCGGCGCATAGAGATTGGCCGACATCGCTTGCACGTGCTTCCCGGCCGACCATGTCCTTCCGACGCCGGACGAGACAGACCTTAGGTAGTATCCGCCGCTCCTACGCTCCTGACTCGAAGTGGAGGCCACTCTCGACCGCCCGAAGGACCAATTTCGCTCGGCGGCCCGGCTCCCGTCCCTGTCGTCTGGCGCCATCGACAGGAGGAGCCTCGACATCGCCCGCCGCGCGCGCACGAACTGGCCTTCGAGGAGGACCGTCCGATCGAGCGCGGAGACGGCGATCTCCGCCTGGCGGTGGAGGAGGCGGACGGAATCCACCGCATCGGAGACGGCGTTGCAGACGTCGAGCGCTTTGACGGCCCGATCGAGGAACTCCGAGATCGGACGGTCGTGGTGAATGGACGGCGAGACGGCCACCTTGAACTCCTCGACGGAGGAGAGGAAAGCGTCGAGGAGCTTGCGGAACCAGGGGAGGGTCAGTAGGGTTTCACCCCCACCGCCGCTGTCTTCGTCTCCATGGAGGAATAAGAGGCGGTCGGTGAGGTTCTTCTGGAAGAGTGCGAGGTCTTCTTGGCCGCCTGAGCCGGCGCCGTTGTGATTGGGATCGTCCATGGACGCCACTTGGTTCCGGCGGATGCTCATGACTGAACGGCCCAAAAACGACATCGAAGCCGATGACGCGCTGTGATCCGTCGATCTCATATTTCTCTCTTTGAAAACAAAACCCTACATTAAAAAGAGAGGGATCGTCGGACTGCATATATATAGTGCGGCCATGGCGGACCGTTTCTTCATACCCCCTTCAAGTCTGACCTGGCAATGGTGAATCTTTATAGTCTATTACGCGAATACCCTTGTTTTCGCGTAATTAGTGAGTGGAAGTCTGAATTACGGGGGGTTATTTGTGTCTTTCCGCGACGTTGGTTGAACGTCCGCGTGAGTCAGAGAGGGACACGGCAATGGGAATGGATTTACGGGGTCGCGAAACATTTTAAGAGGCTCTGCGCCGCAGCATTGACCAAGTCAAGCTTTTCCTGATTCTCCGACACCCCAGCACGATTTGGGGTATAAAAATTAAAAAGGGAGAATCGATCAGAGCCGTTGATTCGACCGGCAACGGATGTAGTGGGTCTTGTGTTGATGAAGCGGGCACGATGAACCGTGTTTCGGGTTTGGTTTTTCGGATGTATTGACCCGGCTTGGCTTTTTGTGGCGGGTGGTGGGGCTTCGATTGAATGCGATTGAACTCCGGTGTACCTCCGGTCAGAATTGTTCAATATATACATATATATATATATATATATATATATATATATATATATATATATATATATATATATGAAAATGATTAGGTGCGGCGAACGGCAGGTGCGGCCACGTCGTGGGCCGTCCGATCGCAGGTCCATCGCATCCAACGGTCGACGTGAATCGCACCCGACCGTCCGATGCGATGGACCCGTGATCGACGGCCCGTGATCGCTGCCGCACCTGCCGTTCGCCGCACGTAATCACGTCCCTATATATATATATATATATATATATATATATATATATATATATATATAGTCGTGATATTATACGGTCGTGCGGTCGCGATTCACGGGCCGTCGATCACGGGTCCATCACATCGGACGGTCGGGTGCGATTCACGTCGACCGTTGGATGCGATGGACCCGCGATCGGACGACGCACGTCGAATCCGCACGACCGCACCGACCGCATATTATCGAATATATATATATATATATATAGTCGAGTGATATCGTGCGGCGTCCCGCACGGTGCGGGAACGACGTCGTTCGTCCGATCGCGGGTCCATCGCATCCAACGGTCGATGTGAATCGCATCCGACCGTCCGATGCGATGGACCCGTGATCGACGGCCCGTGGTCGTTCGCGCACGTTCCCGCATCGCGCACCGTATCATTCCTCTATATATATATATATATATATATATATATATATAAATGATTGCGTGCGGCGAACAGCAGGTGCGGCCGCGACGTGGGCCGTTCGATCGCGGGTCCATCGCATCCAACGGTCGAGATGAATCACCACCGACCGTCCGATGCGATGGACCTATGATCGACGGCCCGTGATCGCTACCGCACCTGCTGTTCGCCGCACGTAATCGTAACTCATATATATATATATATATGAGTTACGATTACGTGCGGTGTGCGGTCGGTGCGGTGCGCGATCACGGACCGTCGATCACGGGTCCATCGCATCGAACGGTCGGGTGCGATTCACGTCGATCGTTGGATGCGATGGACCCGCGATCGGACGGCCCACGTCGCACACCGCACCTAATCGTCGGCATATATATATATATAGTCAATCGATAATATGCGGTCGTGTGATCGCGATCGCGATCGCGGGCCGTCCGATCGCAGGTCCATCGCATCCAACGGTCGACGTGAATCGCACCCGACCGTCCGATACGATGGACCCGTGATCGCGACCGCACGACCGTATAATATCACGACTCATATAGTGAATCGATATATACATATATAGAGAGAGAACCGATTAGGTGCGGCGGAACGGCGGGTGCGGCAACGACGTGGGCCGTCGATCACGGGTCCATCGCATCCGATGGTCGATGTGAGATTCACATCGACCATCGGATGCGATGGACCCGCGATCGAACGGCGCACGTCGCTGCCACACCGCCGTTCCACCGCACACAATCACTCGACTATATATATATATATATATATATATATATATATATATATATATATATATATATATATATATACACACAATTCCGATTAGGTGCGGTGTGCGGTCGGTGCGGTGTGCGACGTGGGCCGTCCGATCGCGGGTCCATCGCATCCAACGGTCGACGTGAATCGCACCCGACCGTCCGATGCGATAGACCCGTGATCGCGCACCGCACGTAATCGCGACTCTATATATATATATAGTATTACGATTAGGTGCGGTGTGCGGTCGGGTGCGGTTGCGACGTGGGCCGTCCGATCGCGAGTCCATCGCATCCAACGGTCGACGTGAATCACACCCGACCGTCCGATGCGATGGACCCGCGATTGGACGGCCCACGTCGCAACCGCACTTAATCGCGACTATATATATATATATATATATATATATATATATATATATATATATATATATATATATATATATATATATATATATAGTCGCGATTACGTGTGGTGTGCGGTCGGTGCGGTGCGCGATCACAGGCCGTCGATCGCGGGTCCATCGCATCGGACGGTCGGGTGCGATTCACGTCACCGTTGGATGTGATGGACCCGTGATCGGACGGCCCACGTCGCACACCACACCGACCGCACACCGCACCTAATCGGATATATATATATCCGATTAGGTGCGGTGTGCGGTCAGTGCGGTGTGCGACGTGGGCCGTCCGATCGCGGGTCCATCACATCCAACGGTGACGTGAATCGCACCCGACCGTCCGATGCGATGGACCCGCGATCGGACAGCCCACGTCGCAACCGCACCCGACCGCACACCGCACCTAATCGCAACTCATAATATATATATATATATATATATATATATATATATATATATATATATATATATATATATATATATATGAACCGATTAGGTGCGGTTTGCGGTCGGTGCGGTGTGCGACGTGGGTCGTCCGATCGCGGGTCCATCGCATCCAACGGTCGACGTGAATCACACCAGACCGTCCGATGCGATGGACCCGTGATCGACGGCCCGTGATCGCGCACCTCACCGACCGCAAGCCGCACGTAATCGCGACTATATATATATATATATATATATTGTTTTAGTGAGTGATTAAAATTTATGAAATATGTGATTTTTTAAAAAAAAATTAGGCTTGAAAACGAGGTTCAACGAGTTTATTCGGGTTACCACAGGTTGGATTCAAGTTAGAGTCGTTGGGTTAAAATTCAAGTTGAGTAAGGATAGAGTTGAATACCTAGATCTTCGATTTGGGTTCGGACAACTCGTCCGAGTTACAGCCCTGCCCACGTGGCATACTCTATTAATGATAACCAGGGGGCAAGGTGATTGTACCATAAAGAAGAGATACAACTCACTTTTGATATATGTGTTAAGACAATCGATCCTTAATTAATTCTATGTGGATTATCCGATGACGATGGTGTTCCAGAAGCTTTGAAAATTCGGTCAGCCAGTCCTGATCGCACGTGGATGCAAATTGACACGTAGACGAAACACGATAAGCGCGATTGAGTTGTCGTGATTTAATGAGATGCAAACGTGTCAAGCAGATGTTCGGTCGGCAATTTTTTTTTTTTTGGGGGGGGGGGGGGGGGGGTGGGGGGGCGCACAACATGCAATTAATACGTGCGTTGCAGTGTATCAGACCTCTTATTTATTATTATTGTTATTAATTATCGATTTATCAATTGATAGAGCTTCATAATCTTCTCTCAATAAGAGGTGGGGAAATGCAAAAAGGTCAATGTCGTATTCTAAAATTATAGACAGGGAAGATCACAGGTTGGAAGGAGAAGACAATGCTTCGTTTATATCTGGATCTTATAAAATCTTATAGATTAGATAGTCATGAAAAGACGTGGTAGGGTTATTTGACAGCTTCTCCCTCTTTGTGTGGGTTTGAGGTTCTTGTGGTCTTTCTGTTTGAAGCGGTGGTATTTAGGTACAATGGATTCTAATTCGATACTTGAAATAAATGTGCATCTACATAAAGAATAAGGTATTTAGTTACATAGGGTATTTTAGAATAATTAATTATATTAAAATAGATAAGAAATAACTTTTTATTGTATTTTTTTTAGTTAAAAAACATAATAATAAAATTTTGTATTATTGAAAAAAGCTATTTATTTAATATCGCTTAAACATTTTTAAGAAAAATATCCATAGTTCAAAGTAATGA
Organism: Acorus calamus; assembly: GCA_030737845.1. NCBI lineage: Eukaryota > Viridiplantae > Streptophyta > Magnoliopsida > Acorales > Acoraceae > Acorus > Acorus calamus. The sequence goes on from CM060860.1 coordinate 32,591,598, forward strand.
CACGAACCAAATAGATTAATACTGTATTTGGGCTGCATGTTAAATGTTAACATATTTTAATAATGGTCAATTAACTGCTGATTAAAGGTTAAAAAGACTGACGTGTGTGTATATATATAGAAAAAACAACAAAAGATTCCCCTACACAATACCAATCATCAATTAAAAAAATAGTAGACCGACGTAAGAGCAAGACTCCCTCAACACTGAAGATAGAAGATGAATTGGTCCATCGCTTTCATGAAATGTCACCTACCTAATTGAAGAATCTATTTTGATGTCACATTCTTTGACCCATTCATTTCAGCTAATACTAAGGCAAACCTACCAAAAAAAACACTAGGCCAACCATCCTGGAATGCTTATATATAGTTAGATTCCAGTCGTTTTATCCAATAGACACAGTTCTTGGATCGGTATAGCGTAGAGGTGTAAAACGGGCCGTGTCGGCACGGCACAGCACGAAGCACAACACGTTAAAAAACAGGCACGAGCACGTTAAGGTTTATGGGCCGTGTTGGGCCAGCCTTGTGACATGTGGGCCACTTTCCGCACGGCACGTTAATGAGTACGGCACGATAGGCACTGCATGGCACGACAATTCACAGTAGACGGAACATATAATATGTTGAATAAGTGTCTCATATCATTGTTTTATCATGTATATATAATGTTTTTGTGCGTATATATGCATATCTAATACATTTATATAATTTTTATGTGTGTAATATTAAAAAAATTAAAGTTTAGAATTAAAAAAATTTAAAAATATATTTTTTAAAAATCATGGGCCGGCCCGTTGGCCCAGCGGGCCAAGCACGGCACAGCCTGTCAAAACTAACAGGCCGGCACAACACGGCCCGCTGGCCCGTTAGCCCGCACCTCTAATATAGCGTGTGGAAGTGAGACACAGTTCTTGAATTCTTGTAATTCCATGATTACTTGATTAGAATTTCATTTTCTAAATATAAGATATTTTGAGATAGATAACTATTTCAGTATAAAAAAAACTTTTTTTGTTTAATTGTGTTTTTATTTATTCTCATTGAAAAATATAATAATAAAGTTTTTATTTTTTTTTATTGATAAAGAAAAATGAGATGTGAATAAAGATTTATAAAAAGTAAAAAAATTATTTGACACGTGAGTCTTGTGATTTAATAGAGGTTGATAACAGATGACTTGACTGGTGAGCTGTTTTATATTAGTGGAATAACATAATTTTAGGAGTGACCTGGAATATCAATATCAGCTTATTCTAAATCTATTCTTGCATAGTTATACCCCCGTATTCCTTGCAAACGAACAATTTTTTTTGTCTTATTCACTTATATTCCTCTGCTATTCTTCTATCCAATCGAGGGCTAAAAGTGTTATTTCACAAATTTTGAAACATGTTTTTTTATTTATAAAAAGACAGAAAAAATATTTAAAAAGCAAATGTCAAAATTTGATTCTATCTAATTGGGTCGGAGGCGAGAAATACAGGGGGAATAGATGGAGAGGGAGAAAGCGAAGAGAGATTTAAAAGAATGTGTTGGTTTAATAGGTTGAGATTGAATATACATGTATTAGGGGGTGAATAGAGGATATCAAATTTGGGGAGAGTTATATTTACCCCCTAAAGATGCAACTCTCTACTTAGGCCTGTCAACGGGTCGGGTCTAGACCTGAACCCGATTACACGTGTAATATACCCGACCCGAGTTGGACCCGACCCAGCGGACCCGAACAAACAAATGGGTCGGGTCCGGGTCCACCCCGCCCCGACCCATTAGACCCGAGACCCGATTGTTTTATTAATATGTGTTCATATATTATAAGATTATTATTATTAGTTGATATATAATTTTATTTCTTACTTAACTTATGTTTGTATTCATAAGTTCATAAATCATAATCATAATCATAACATTTTTTCGTTGTGTTGATGTTGCAACTTACAAGAACTTGATTGTTTATATGTAATAAACTTAGTAATGTATTATCGTCGGTTTGTTTTGGACAATTAACTTATTAGTTTTTGAATTTGTATAATTAATTAGTTTGTTGCATGATTTATGTTTATTATTTTAGTTAATATGTTAGTGTTTATTATTTTGAATGTTGTTTAGGTTAATATTGTTTTGAATGTTTGTATAATTAGTTATCTTTATTGTTTAGGTTAATATGTTTTTTTATGTTAGTGGTTATGTTTTGGATATTGTTTAATAATTCATTTACTTCTTTTGAATTCTATAAGATTATGTTTAAACATAGTCTCATTAATAATAATGTTTTATTACAAAAAATTTCAAATAGAATGATAAAGGAAACAAATACACGAGCTCTTCCTCTCTTTTTTCTTTTCTTTTTGCCAACCATCCGGGTCGGGTCGGACCCGGACCCGACCCGACGGGTCCGGGTCCACATTTTCCCGGACCCGCCGGGTCCTAGATTGGACCCGGACCCATCGGGTCTTGCCACGGGTCGGGTCCGGGTCCACCCCGACCCAACCTGGACCCGACTCGTTGACAGGGCTATCTCCACCCCTCATTTTTGTTTTTTTTTGGGGTGAGAGTTTGCATCTTAAAAAAAAGAAAAATGAGAAAGAAAGAGAGGAGAGAAAGGAAGTAAGAGAGGGGGGCGGATGAGGTGAGGCGGAGGGTGATGGAGGTGGCAACGACGAGAGAGGAAACGATAGAGGGGAGAGAGAAAGAGGGAGGGTGGAGGTGGCAGTTGTGGAGGGGGTTAGTGAAGATGGTGGTGGCGACAAAGAGGAGGCTGATGGAGGGTTGACGGGGAGAGAGAGAGTAAAGTGGTTGACCATCATCCTCCACCATCCGTCATTGTAGCCCGTCATCCATCACCCACCGTCTGCCACCGTAGCCACCACCTAGCACCACCCACTCTTTATTTTTCTCTCTTTTTTTTTTTTTTTGTGGGATAAGACAATCTCACTGCTGTTTTTGTTTTAATTTGGGGTGAGATATTCACTTCAAGATGTGGAATTAGTTACTCTCATCAAATTTGGCTAACACCAATTTAGAAACGGTGCGGATACCAAATAATGGGATGAGAGTATCCATGCCCTTATACCCTTATATGTATTTAATCTCACCCTCCTATTAAACAACTCTTCCACTCTTTATTTCCTCCGTGCTTTCTAATTTCGACAGTTATAACTTACAAAGTTCTCCTCTTGAGAAGATTTACATCTTTCTCCTGGTGACCCCTTTAGCAATTCATCACAAAAGATATTATATATACATATATTCATCTATATACATTTGTAAAACTTCTTTGGTAATAATTTTTTTTTTGTTAAATTTTCTTTTATCAACATAAGTGAAACTTAAAACTAGGTTGAAGAAGAAATTATATCTATTAATCTGTCAAAAGATTATTTTGTCCTGAAAATATATTCGCACATTCATCAAATATATCCAACCCCTGCTTTTATCTATATGGTTTTTGGTTAGACTCAGATTGATATCTTATCAACCCGAATTTGTATTGTTTTTCCCTTTTATTTTCCATTTTCTCTATCACCCATCTCTCTTTCTCAAAAAAATAAATCCAACCCTTGCTTTGTGACTCCCTAGCTATGTCACTGGTTTAGGGGGTAACATCCCGACTTGTAATTGTAGTATCTCAATTTTGGTATTTGTACCATGAATTATATTTCTTTAATAGATATCATGAGATCTTTGTGTCCCAATTACTTAATACAGTAAATTATGAAACCTGTGTTATTAATCTTGTGTTAACATATATTATATCATCTTTTTATCGGTTTTTAATCTTATGTTATTAACAAAATATTAATAATCAATCACTACATGGTTCTAACCACACACTTATTATATACCGATCATTTAACTTAATATAAAGTGCATAACACAATACACACGATAATTACAAAAACACAATATACGTAATGTATTTGTAATATAAAAGCTTGGACCAAATTTGGTCATCAATGACCATTCGAAAATCCAAAAGCTCAGATAATCAAAGATACAAATAATCAAAAATACAAATAATCATTAATCAAAAGGGACGTACACATAAATTTAAATTTCATCGGAACCCCAAAATAAGAAAAATTGTTGGGTTTTTTGCATATATACCCCTGTTAGGATCCTTGATTGCATAAATACCCCTGTTAAGATCACAAGTGCAAAAATACATCTTCTAAACTAATAAGCAGTGTATCGGTACCCCTCTGTTACCCACCGTAAGCAGTTACGACTCCACCATAGTTAATTTATTAACCGACATATGTATTTTACCATTTTACCCATAACTAAAACTATCTAAATAAGAAAAAGGAGAATGGCATTATTGACTTTTCCTTGTACTTAACGGAGCAAAACGGCTATTTTTTAACCAAAGCTCACGGGGACTAACCACATGGGTACCGATGCACTGCTTATTAGTTTAGTAGGGGTATTCTTGCACTCGTGATCCTAACAGTGGTATTTATGCAATCAAGGATCATAACAGGGGTATATATGCAAAAAAACCCAAAATTGTTTATTCTGGCTACGGTTAACCGACAGCCCCAAAAAAACGAATCACTGACTCTGAGCGAGTCTCCCGCCACAAAAAGTCCCCTCAAATGGCGTCCACTCTCCAGGCCACCGCCGTCCGCCCCATCTCCGTCTCCCCCCGCCGTTGCCCCTCCGTCCTCCCCCCGCAATCTCGTCGGAGAAACTCGGATCTCCGGCGGTTCGCTGAAAACCCTAAATCGTCCGGAGGTGATCCGGGCTCCCGCTCCGACAACGCCGTCCTGAAGCTGGCTTGGTACGGGTCGGAGCTCCTCGGGATCGCCGCCTCGGTCTTCCGTCCCTCGCCGTCCCTTGCGGGAGAGCGGGACTCCGGAGGGCTTGCGAGAGAAGGTTCGGGTTCCGTCGATCGCGCCAGAGTCGTCGAAGCGGTCAAGGAGGACTTCGAGCGGTCGTATTTCGTCACAGGTTTGGGAATGTTAAAGAGGGTTCTTGAATATGTCCTCTGATTTTAGGTTTTGATTGGTATTGTAGAATATGGTAGATGAAAATTAATTTCCCCCCTCCAGGTGTTTGAAAAGGCAAACAACAATAATAAAAATTGGGGATCTGAAGTCGTGTTACAATGTTTTGCAGAGTTAATTTTTTTAAACATCGTTGTGAAAGTGGCGAGTGGATCTGATTTGGGCTTAGTTTGATTTTAGGGGAATGGATTTTTGTACAGAATTCAGTGGTTAAAGCCAAATCACATTGTGGATCCCTGAAATCATATGTAGGTACTCCTTTATTGGGAATGTAAGAGTGCGTACATGTAACTAGACACAGCACGCGAAGTAGCCAATATTTGGATTTGATCAACTGTTTCATACCCTCTGACTTACCCACCTGGAAGACATGCTTTTCCAGTGGTAAGGTCAGCCGGAGAGTTCACGAAGTATGTATGAATTTTTATACCATCTGAGGAAGACATGGTGGCAAGCGCCACGAAGTCGTGCAATTTTCCTTGCGCTTATCTCTAGTATCATATCATTATAACCAATTCATTGACCTCTTTGTAACTATTTTATAGAATTGTTTAATGGATACGAGATGGTTCGACTCATGGTTTTCACTTTTTTTTGCAGGGAAATTGACACTAGATGCTTATGAAGAAAATTGTGAATTTGCTGATCCAGCCGGTTCTTTTAGGGGCTTAGCCGCTTTAAAAGAAATTGTTCAAATTTTGGTGCTCTACTTGAGAAGTCAAATATGAAACTGACAAAGTGGGAAGAGTTTGAGGTTATGAAGTTTACTATTGGCTTATTGATTAAAATGCTTGTTAACCAACACAGTAGTGCTAGTTTTCTGAGCTTTCAAGTGATATCACGTTTTAACTTTTTTTAAAAGAAAATTTATAACAAGAAGAAAGAAAGTTTTAGTGATTTTCTGATGTTGACATCATTCTACAGGATAAGGGAATTGGGCATTGGCGTTTTAGTTGTGTCATGTCATTTCCTTGGAGGCCTATCCTCTCTGGTATTTTTTACATCTCCTATTGTTTGTTGCATTTTAAATATCTTATATTAAATATATTTTTCATTTCATGGTATTCATGTGATTAATACTTGTTATCTTTTCCTCCACAGCTACCGGATATACAGAGTATTATTTTGATGCCCAATCTGGAAGGATTTGTAGGTAGATGCTTTTTCATAATGTTCATAACACTCCCATTGTAATATTTCTTTTTGAATAGATTTTCTTAGATTATATGCTATTTCTCTCTCCAGGCATGTAGAAAACTGGAATGTTCCCAAAATGGCATTGCTTCGACAAATATTTAGACCTAGCCGCTGGGTTTGGGAAAAGAACAATTCTCTTTGACTCTTTGGTGAGCATGGTTATTTTATAGATAGATTGACATGTGTGAATGATATTTGCTTACAGGACAAAAAGTGTTAGAACATTTTCTTGTTCACAGGTGGACTTGATGTCAACTTTTTCAATGTCAAATTTCTATTATACAGTAGTTATATTCATTGGTTTATAAAGATATAGAGCTATGTTACTTTAATTCATTTTTATAATACTAAATGCAGTCTCATCTATCTTGTTTGTTGAAATTTTTTACTTTTTGTATAAATTATATCTTTAAATTAATTAGAGTATATGTTTTTTCTTTTATAAACAATACATACATGATTTAAAAATAAAATGAAAACATGGAGGATCATGTTTGGAACTGAAAATGTGACGAGTATAACATTTTTCCAAGATATATGGTTTCCTATTTATTCAATTATGTGACACTCAATGAAAAGATGTTCCGCACCACCACTCACTTTGTGAGTTGGTTGAGATGCACCCTCCCATTTAGGGAGGTTAAAGGTCCTAGCCCCGATAATCATCCGTGGAAATTAGCCCCTAGTAGGTTTGGTTTGTGGGCTCTGAGCCCTGTAGTTGTACTCGTTCCCCTTATGGGCCTTTCTAAAAAAAAAAAAAAGTAAATGAAGAGATGTTCCCCCCTCTACAACTTCATTACAGAGAAAGAAAAAGTGGACAAGGCACCATTTTTTCAAGTTTGGATGCATCGATCACATGAAATTTTAAGCTTTAGGAGATAAATTTTAAGCTTTAGAAGGAGATTTATAATTTCCCAAATCTCTTGACTATTGACAGCTGGTTTTACTTGTGGGGTCACTGATATTCCCACACCCACATTGCTATTCGCCCTACCCCTCTCAAAGCCCACATTGCTATTCACCGTACCCCTCAAAGAATGTGGTTTTTTTTTTTTTAAGAAGTGAACCTACCCCGACCCATTTGATTTTGTGAAGTCGTCCATTATGTCACATGCTGATATCATAGAGTCGAACTAGTAACAGAAACCTAAGACCCTGTCTGTGGTCCATTCGAATTTATGTAGTAATCAGTTATATACTTTATTCGACATTACAGAGTCGAACAGGTTACAGAAACCTAATGTCTTCTCTGTGACCCATTCGATTTTGTGAAGTTCATTATGTTATAGATCGACATCACAGAGTCGAATTAGTTACAGAGAGTTAAGACCCTCTCTACAGCACATTCGACTTTATGTTTTGAACAGTGTGTTAACGTGTTATGGAGTTTTCAATTAAATGATATCTTCAAACGATGGTGTGTTGTTCAGTATCATGAAAAACATATCACATGATGTAGTGTTTGAATATTTGTTTATGAAGTTGTCCATTATGTCACAAGTCGAATGGGCCGTAGAGAGGGTTTTAGCTCTCTGTGACCAGTTCGACTATGTAATGTCGATTTGTGACATAATGACAATGTTCTAAAAACTGAACTGTTCAATGAACCAGAAAAATGAATGAATCAAGGGTCACTAGTTCAACCGTTAGGTCAACAGGATTTGAACTATAACATAATTATAATATAATAATTTTTTTAATTATCATTACTAAATAAAATATAAAACATATTAGAAAATCATTGTATAAAGATTTTATTTAACATCATAACATGATTTGAGTATATAAAATCTAAACTTTTTATTATATTTCATATTTTAACAAGTGATTAATCACAATTTCTACGAATAAAGAATCATTCGATATAATCAACCTCTAGCCGGTTCACAAAAATCGCTGGTTTAATCGATGGGTTTATTGAGTTTTACCTGTTTTTTTATATCACAAGTTGTTGTGTATGTGCAAATGCACATAGACAAAATATAATATATGTAATATCAAAAAAATTATTTACAATAACATTTTCATAATATTTACTCTAAATATAAAAAATCTAATGTTTATAGTTTACCCAATAAAATGATAAAAATATGATGTCAAACACAAAAAAAATAATCATAGATTTATAGAAATTAAACAATATTTCATACTCATTTTTTCAAAAAAGAATATAGAAATAGAAATTATTAAAAAGTTAACAAAAAATACAACTACCAAGAAAGAAAACCACTCTTGTTAAGTACATTGGTCCCATAAAAATTGATCTAAGCTAATGTTTACACATAATTAAGCAATTCAAAATAATAAAATAATCTTAAACTTTTAGTGATAGATATTCAAACTAAATTAAAATGGTTTATCTCATGTAAAAAATGAATCGATTTAGAGGATTATCATTCGAGAAAAGGGTAAAAGTAAACCATAAAAAAATTTAAATAAATTATAGGAAGGAAAAATATATAAAAAAAAACTTCTAAAAATATATTTTTCACATCATCATCTAATTGAAAAATAATATTAGTATAAAAAGTATTTATTTGAAAGTGATTTTAATTATTTTTAAATATATATTTAATTTATTTTTTACACACACAAGAAAAAGATAATAACAAACGGTTCAGAACACACCAGAAAAATAAAATTAAATATGATAATAATCTAAATAATGCAAGTTAAAAAAAATACAAGTAATTTTTTGTTAGAGTAATATGGGACAATAGATTAGATATCATTTGAGAAAAACAAAACAAAAAAAAATTATATATTGATAAAACACAGTGCAACAATACATGGCTGATATTATCCTCTATATTTTTTAATCTATATATATAACAAATTGATCATGCGATAAATATAACAATGACACACCCAAAATTTTATATATTAATATTGCATAATTAAAATCTATTTTTATAGATTTCACATTCTTATTAATATTTTAGATTATTTACTTTGTGGTGTTAGTTTTGTTGTTTAATTTTTTCAATTTGTTTTCACACTTTTGGAAAACTTGGTTTGATTCAATTTATTTATATATTTCTTATGAATAGCCATATTGTGTTATTTTCATATGGGCAAAGGTTTAGGATTTAGGTTTTAAGATTAAAAAATTAGGATTTTATTTGATTGACATCACTCATAGCTATATTGTACAAAAAAAATTATAAGATTTTGGTGTAACTTATCACTTGAAAACCATTTTGTTATGAAGTACAAAACCTAAATGAAAATTATGCCTTTTTCTTTTATAAAGTCATAACATTGAAAAAATCCAGATTAATATATTTTTTTGTTAAAAAAATTCATGTACTAAATTTATTTTTATACAAATTTATTTTCAAACACTAATACACAAAAAGGAAATAAAAAATGGCTGAAAATACACTACAAAAATAGAAGTAAATATGCTAATGACAATTTGATTGACACAAATACGAAAATTTTATAAAAATCATTTTTGTCAAAGATAATTTAGGATAGATTAAATATCATTTTATCTTGAAATATTTTTTCATTTAATTTTTTCAATTTGTGTATTCACACTCCTGGAACACATGGTTTGATTTAATTTATTTATTTATTTTCTTAACAAAATACATAATGTCTGCTTGATAAATATTTATATACATGTTGCCATTTTGATGAATATATATACATGACACAGTAGGATGCCGTGACCTTGTCATCTCTTTCTTTTTTATTCAGAAATTTTTTATAAGTGAAATGGCCAAATTTCCCTTACCAACGAAATAACCCAATTGCCATGTTAGATGAATTTTGTCTGCATCATGGTGCTTTATAGTAAAGATAAATAACACATAAATATTTATAATACTTATTATTATATTATTTTTTGTTAGGCATAGATTTATGATTTAGGGATTCAGCGGATTGACATAAATCATAGTTATGTTGAAAATTAAAATATTTTACCGTAATATGTCATTTAAACTAAATTTATTATTGAATTACATACAAAGGGAAAAAAAATCAAAAGTAAAATGTGTTTAAAATAAAAGCTTATTAAAATAGAATCAAAACAATGAATCGTAGAAATAAGAAAAGATAGAAAATGAGTGAAGTCATTCTCACAATTTTTAGATTTGTTGTTCGTTGGGTTAGACCACCGTCTCGCCTTAGAAGTTGTGATAGAAGGACAAGTTGTGATGAGTGCTTATTAAAAATCCCACATGAAAAAAATATAAAATATACAAAAAAATCATATATCATATAAATAACATAATCATATAAATCACATGATGACTAATGGATTGTTAAAGGACGGATAAATCATATATATCACAGTTGAATCTGACAAACATGAAAAAGAGATAGATTGTGAAAAAATTGATTGTTAGGACAACGATGAAAAGATAAAATGATTAGTATTATATAATTAATAAAGGGAAAATAATCAATTGAATGTATTGCAATTATATACTTTCAAATATTTTTGTGATGACCAAGCAAAAAATAATATTTTTTGTGATGAATGGGAGAAGAGAAAAAACAAAAATTTGATAAGAAACTAATAGAACCACTTTTACAAAGCATCAAGAGTAATGCTTATTTTTTTTAATAAATTCTTAAATGGGATCAACCACATATTTTACTCCAAATCACATAGTGGATCTCAACCGAAAAAGATCAAATACTCTATCTATAACCCATCATCCAAACATTTACTCGAGGAGGTAAGCGACGTGCTATATTTGGTATAATAGGCAGGGTAAACAAATCTTAAAATGTTAAAAAAAAAACAACACATACACAAACATTTAATGTATTTAGTTTATTTGCAACATAAAATGGATTAGATGATCCAAAATAAACATCGTATCTATAAAAGATTAACTCACATTTTTAAAGTAAATTTATTTTTTGAGAGAGTGAAGAAAAAAAGAGAGATGATAGATTCATTTATCCAAATGAATAATGATGGCAATGAATGGGTTTTCAATGTTGTGTAAATAAATGTGGGGTTTGTGGAAGAGCATCAGCCATTGTTTGATGAAGAGAATGAGGGGATTGAATGGGATGAATGATGAGGAGATTGAATGTAGGGTGGATGAATGAGGGTGGCGGTTTCATAGGTGAAAGTTGAAGGGCGTATGAATATTCAAAAAATAATTTAGAAATCTATAATGAATGAAAATCTACAATGAAGATAAATGATGTAATTTTATTAATATTTTATCATAAATATGAATGGAAGTTGAAGGGCGTATGGAAATCTGTAATTTTATCATAAATAATGTAAATTATTAACATTGCATTGAATTATATTTGATAATGATACTATTGCATTGAATTACATTAATGTTTGATCTTTTTTTTAAGGATTTTTAGTTTTAAGTCCCCAGAAACTATCGAATTTAGTGATCGATCCCTCACTTTTTCATATTTTGGTTTTAGTCCCTGCATTTAAATGATAATTTAGGAATAGATCCCTTGGAGGGACTTATTCCTAAATTATTAAATTTATTTTTTAGTCCCTGAGAGGGACCTATTCCTAAATTATCATTTAAATACAAGAACTAAAACCAAAATATGAAGAAGTGAGGGATCGATCGCTAAATTCGATAGTTTCTGGGGACTTAAAACTAAAAATCCATTTTTTTTAACGTACCATGTCTTGGTATATGAAATGGAATTTTTTTTTTTTGCAAATTATATTACTAATGTATAATGTATCATGTCTTATCTTTAAAATGTTGTAAATGAATTTTTATGAGATTGAGTAGAAATGTAGGAGTATCCTAATAATATTACGATAACCAATTTTAATTATAATTATAAGTGTATATAAAATGAGAATTTTTTTTTGTGAATTATATTTTTAATGTATAATGTATCTTAAAAATGTTGTAAATGGATTTTTATGGGATTGAGTAGAAATGTAAGAGTATCCTAATAATATTATGATAACCAATTTTAATTATAATTATAAGTGTATATGAAATGAGAATTTTTTTTTTTGCGAATTATATTTTTAATGTATAATGTATCATGTCTTATCTTAAAAATGTTGTTGCATTGAATTACATTAATATTTCATCCTTTTTTTTAACCTATCATATCTTGGTATATGAAATGGAAATTTTTATTTTTTTATGAAATATATCTTTAATGTATAATGTATAATGCCTTATCTTAAAAATGTTGTAAATGGAGTTTTCATGAGATTGAGTAGAAATGTAGGAGTAAATGTATAATGTATCATGTCTTATCTTAAAAATGTTGTAAATGGATTTTCATGGATTGAGTAGAAATGTAGGAGTATCCTAATAATATTATGATAACAAATAATGTATCATGTCTTATTATGATATTCATATATAATTATAAAATAATAAATTGATTAATATAATTTTAGTCGGCATATTAATATAAGTTTATCATATTAATATAATTTTATGATATATTTATATATGTCATGCATGATACGATGAAAATATGAATAAATTATAGATGACATTACAATGATATGAATGGATTATCATGAGATTGAATAGAATTAAAGGGGTAAAATAGTAAAATGGTTGTCATTAAATAAAGGGGTGTAATGATGAAATGGATTGTGATGAGATTAAATTGATTGATAGGGATAAATTGGTCATTTGACGGTTTTTTGTGTTAAGAGACTTTTATATAGTAATATAGATTAGGTTATGAGGGTAAATCGAACCAAAATTTAAAACTGGTGAGAGTTTAACTGATTCAACCGAAATTTTAAATAGCAATGTTAAGGGGCCTCTACAGCTTTTCAATCTTACACGTCAAATTCGTACCACTGGGAATCAAATAGGTAACACTATTTTCGTTGAAGTAGATCAGCAATATGTTTGTGGCCCGGAGTGCATTGCGCGGAAAGCACGAAGACAACAGTGTTCTATGCCTACGGATGCATTCCAGCTTGACTGGGTAAAATTTTACTGGCACCAGTTTTTCACATTTGTACTTTGTATACAACCAGTAAAGGCTGAGTTTTTTGGGCCTTACCAAGCTGATGTACTGGTTGTTGTATAAGTGTTAAGCCTGTCAACGGGTCAGGTCTAGACTCGGATCCGATCTGGACCCGATTACACGTATAATATATCCAACCTGATTACACGTGTAATATATCTGACCCGATTTGGACCAGACCCGGCGGACCCGAACAAACAAACGGGTCGGGTCTGGGTCCACCCCGCCCCGATCCTTTGGACCCGAGACCCGATTGTTTTATTAATTTATGCTCATATATTATAAGACTATTAGTATTAGTTGATACATAATTTTATTTCTTACTTAACTTATGTTTGTATTCATAATTTCATAAATTATAATCATAATCATAACATTTTTTTCGTTGTGTTGATGTTGCAACTTGCAAGAACTTGATTGTTTAATATGCAATAAATTTAGTAATGTATTGTCATCGGTTTGTTTTGGACAATTAATTTATTAGCTTTTAAATTTGTATAATTAATTAGTTTGTTGCATGATTTATGTTTATTATTTTAGTTAATATGTTAGTGTTTATTGTTTTGAATGTTGTTTAGGTTAATATTGTTTTGAATGTTTGTATAATTAGTTATGTTTAGTGGTTATTGTTTTTTATATTGTTTAATAATTCATTTAATTCTTTTGAATTGAATAAAATTATGTTCAAACATAGTCTCATTAATAATAATGTTTTATTACAAAAATTTTCAAATAGAATGATAAGGCAAACAAATACATGAGCTCTTCCTCTCTTTTTTTTGCCAACCATCCGGGTCGGGTCGGACCCGGACCCGACCCATTGACAAGCCTTACTTGTAAGTAATATAATGAATGCCCTTTGAGGGCTCTTTTTCACAAAAAAAAAAAAAAAAAAATAAACTATCTTACTGTATATATTGTACCGGTTTGAGATAGTCAAAATTCCCGTGATATATTGTAAGTTTTTTTTTATTAAATGAATATACGAGGGGTTGATCTTACTGTATATATACATCTCCATTAAACCAGAAGACCAAGAACAGAAAACTAAAACCATGCAAAGTATTAATAATAATAATTATAAATCAATCACTTAGTTCTTCCATATTGATCTGCACATCACAATAACACAATGCACATGGAAAGCTCTTATTGAATGAATAAATCAAAACCCCAGAAGAAAAAATCTTTCACTAACCACTCAAGACCTCATCAGGAGATCATATTATCCTGTGTACGTGTGTGTGCATGTGTTATGAAGTGCATAAAGCCATTGTTAGGTGGTGCAATCCATTCCCCACAACGATGGGTCGACCACCCACTCTCCGATCACCTCGGGCGACATGTCCACATCCTGATCCACTACGCATGTTCGCACCCGATCTGCCGATGATGACGCCATGTCGTCCAACAATACTGGTAGTTCTAGGTAGTCTGTATCCAAGCCGACATCGTCAAAGGTGACCATGGGAAGAGCTGGTTGAGGCTGATATTGGTGATTGTGGTACCATGTCTCAGAACTCAGTCTGTCAATCTGTCGTGTGAGCTCATCTTTATCAGCAAAGAAGGTTGTGTCAATTCGTGGAAGTGGAAGAGTGGAATCAGAGTTGGAAAATATGGTTTTCAATATGGGTTTTGTTGGAATGTTGTTGTTGTTGTTGTTGTTGTTAAGTGAGGCTTCTGTGATCTGTTGGTCGGATTCGGATGGATTCACTGAGGTCGACTTGCAGATCTTCTTCTTTATGTATGAGTTCCAGTGGTTCTTGATCTCGTTGTCTGTTCTGCCCGGCAAATGAGTTGCTATGTAAGCCCACCTACAATGAAGATCCAGATTTTCTATGTAAACCATTCATATCTTTTTGATGTTTAGTAATAATATTTAATAATGTCTTAAAAATCAAACTTAAGTGTAAAAAAAAGGTTTTTTTTCGCATAGAATCCGTTTTTGTGGAATTACCTCTACCGCAGTCCCGATTACAAAAATACCCTCATTGCGTCCAGAAATTGTGCACCCATGCCCTTGTGGTTAATGACCATGAGGTCTAGGTAAAAATTGTCTGTTAGTCACCGTTAAATGTTGAAAAAGATCAAAAATACCCCCGTGGATCTTTTTTTTAATGGTCGAAGTCCTTTTCTTCTTCTTCTTCTTTGCTCCATTTTGTATTTTTTCTTCATTTTTCAACCTTCAAAACTTCCTCTCTTTTTCTTTTTGTTCCTATTTTTTCTTCTCTCTTTTTTTGATAGAAATCGGTTAAACTCTCCAATTTCATTTACTTGTTTGTTCTTTCCTAAAACAAGGGAAAACATTTTTACAAATGTTCACATTTGTGAGTGAGTTATTATTCATTTTCCTCAAAAAAAAATGAAAGTTTCAAAATGGTGAATCTTTTGAGAGTTCTTATTGTTTTAAGGGTAAAATGGTAATCTTTATTGGTCTAGTTAATAATGTAATTATTGTTTACTCTATGTTGCTTATGGTGACTGACGGAGAGGCGTGAATGCACAATTTCTGGACACAGTGAGGGTATTTTTGTAATCGAAAATGCAACAAGGATAATTCTATAAAAATGATTATAACAAGGCTATATATGTAAAAAACCTCAAAAAAATGCACATCCTGTAATGTGTCATACATCAGAATATTCCTAATTAATCACATAATATTTGAGGTTATCAAACATATAATTAAATATCAAATCAAATCCACATTAATTGATATTGATGGAGTCCATTAATTATTTGGATTTGTCTCCCCCAAATATTCGTCTTCACACACATGGAGACCAAATACTATAGAGAGAAAATCTGATATAGAAAATCATGTGTACATATACTATTTTCTATTCTTTCTTCTACGATTACGGGCTTAACCGTTGAAGAGTCCCCCTTCTCTTTTTTACAGGTCCTGCTTGCGATGCTAATCAGATCCTCTCTTTTTATGGTGCACGACTCGGATGACAAAAATAAGAACCGACACGAACCATTTTGTTGAATAGAAAAATGAATGAGTCACCGCTGGGTTAGCTCTATTTGAACAGTGATTTTGTGGTGACATAGTATATATGTATATTAATTATTACCAGTAAATAAACAAATTTATAAAAAAAAATTGAAATAGTTTAGAAAATCTTAACTTAACAGTATGACTTTTTCATATAAACTCTAATTTTTTTTAATAAATTCAATATTTTAACAAGTAAATAATCAAAATATATATCTATGAATAAAAACCAGCCCATTTAATCAAGTTGTAATCAGTTCCTCGTGGGTGTGGGTACCATTTTTAATAGTTTTTATTATCAAATGGTGAATATTTAACTGGATCAACTGGATATATTTGATCGTGTTTTAAATTACAAATGATTAATCAACAATTGAAGTTGATGTGATCAATGTGTGAAAGATCATACCTGTTGCCAACAATGCCATGAAGGTTGATAATTAGTTTCTCCTCATCGGCGGTGAACTGCCCTCGTCGAATATCTGGTCTTAGGTAATTAATCCATCTTAAGCGACAACTCTTCCCGCATCTTTTCAGACCTATCATTGGATAGTCATAGAGTTCATACACAAAAAATAACCAGCATCACGAGTTCCATTCAAACTACATTTTAGATGAATTTTGATTCTTAATACGAGAATCAGTTGTGGAAGCAACCACGACAAGCAGAGCTATAACTTATGAAGAGAATGTGGTAAACCATTCAAACTAAATTGATAACCAGATCCTCAAGATGATAAATGCACAACTCACATATCTAAGTAGGAGGTATCCAATCCATCTAACTTTTCTACAAGAACTTTGTAACCATGGTCACCAGAACAACAATGTCAGAGCACAGAGAGAGAGAGAGAGGAGAGACCTGCTTTTTCTGGAACTTCACTCCAGCTATGACACCCATGGTTGGTGATGCACTGTATGAGCTTCTCATCCTCTTCAGGCGACCACAGGCCCCTCTTCACCTTCTGCTGGTTGCAGCAGGAGTGGTGTCCCATTGTTTTCTCTTCTGTTAGGGTTTATGATCTGTAAAGGAGATCAGACTGTACACACAAAGATACCATATATGCATGTCTTTGGACTCTCTCTCTCTCTCTATAAGGGCCACGGATCAGTCTGTGTTCCATTTGGTCCCCTACTACAACTGCACCTGGATGGGCCCAGGCCATTGGACCCCATGCCACCACCAGTTTCTAACACTTAAAACGACTCGGCATCCACCACTGCATCTCTTCTTTCTCTCTACGTGCAAATTGTATTATATCTTTTCTTGTCACAGTACTGTACATCCACGTTCAATTTATATATCTGGTTCTGTCCATTATAGGTCTCTCATACTGTGTGTACAACAAGCAAATATTTGTAAGACAAAAAAGCTGGTATAGCGTCACTGAAGGAAACATAGCGGCCCTGTCATTTGTATTGTTCGGTATCTTTGTTTAAACAATAATATTTTTTAAATCCCATATTTTAGGCCCCAATACAGTTGCAAAGAGACTATAACTATTATACAATTTCGCTTTAATTGGTAACCACTTTTTAAAACGTGTGGGACGGTTATGATTTCTAATTATTCAACTGCGTGTCAAGGAGTATCAATGCTTTTTTTTTTTTTGATACATACATTGAATTCTTATTTGTCTATGATCAATCGATCTGTTTTTTTCATAATACAATATTTTTATGAAGAACACCTAATAGCGTATCGGAATTTCTATTTCGAAGGATCTGGTAGTCACTTATTCGTTTTTGATCGATTTGGATTTCGTTTCAATGTTTCTCGAATCAAGTTTGACATTTGTTATTTTTTGGATTTGCGATTGAATTTTTATTTTTTTTATTTTTTATGTTTATATTTTAATTAATTTTAGTGTTTGATATTAAAAAGTTATTTTCTTGTATTGTTTTTTTATAGTTGATCTGAAATAAACAATCAATTGTGGTTAAACGTGAACATTTTATGATTTATTTTTTTGAATCTCAATTACATTTTTAAATTAAAAGACAAATCCTTTTATGCATTGCTTTATCGATCGTCAGTTACATTTATGAATATAACTGTTCACTTCATGAAGAGCTGGCCCTGGGGCTAGTCCACCAAAGCAATTATCTAGGGCCCCCATCCAGGGAGGGCCTCAATCATCTGATCAATGGAATTTTAAAAATAAACGGTGAGATCCACTTAAAATAAATGAATTAGTCCCTCTCAAAACACTTTCTCACTTTAATATTCTTAAAATCATGCCTAAAATCACTCTCCTCCCCAAATCTCTCCAAGCAATACAGTGTTTAAATTTTAAACCCTCTTATAAAATTATTTTTCTTATTATTATAATTTTTCATTCCATTAAACATTTATTATTTTTATTGCTTTTTATGTAATATGGTAATGATAATGTAGAAGAATGTAATTTAAATTATTTTATATATTGTATATCTATTTTGTAATATTTGTAGCTTAAATTAAAATTATGTGTAATATTCAAATAATATATTTTTTGAAAATATATTTTGGGGCTCCACTTTAAAAGTTTGTCTAGCGCTCAACCAAAAAATTTAATTTCGAGGGCCAGCCCTGACTTCATGCATGTAATCTTGTGAGCATAAAAATGTAACTAGACAGTTGTCTAATGTAAGTTGCATTTCTACAATGTAACTAGTCATTTTCAATAGTTTTCATTTTTAATAGTTTTTATAAATGTAACTAGACAATTGTTTGTTGTTAATTACACTTCTATAATGTAACTAATCATTTTCAATAGTTTTTATTTTCAACAGTTGTCTGATGTTATGTTTTTTTTTTGTTTGAAATTCAAATTCATACTGTAAATATTTTTTTTTGTTATTTTTAATAGTTTTTTTCTTCTTAAAATACTATTACATTTTGAAATAAAAATTTCGGCTGTTTGAAAGATTTTGACGAAAAATAATTTAGGTAAGTTTTGTTGTAGTTTTTATTTGAGTTGATGGAATGAATTTTTAATAAATAGCAGATCCGTATTTTTTCATTTTACCTTTTTGTAAAAAATCAAACAACCATCCAATAAGAAAACGATCCCTGATGGGCCTGTGAGTGAGGCCTATAAATTAGGGCATGGTATCATGACTGTTATTTAAATATCTTGAAAGATGCTTTTTTGTTTTCTTTCTTCAATTCTGGCATTGACATGACACAATATTAAATCCCTATTTGAATAGGAGAGATCCGTAAACCATTTTAGATGGATAATTATTTTATTATGAATATCAATATAATAAGTTATTTCTGTTGGTTGTATTTTTAATCATTTTTGTCAAAAAAAAAAATAATAATGAAGTTCTTGTTATTTTTTTTTTATTGGTAATAAAAAGATGTATTGCTATGAAATTTTTATAAATATAGAATCCTTTACATAAATCAAAATAGGGGTGGAAAGGTCCAAAGATGCCTTAAAAAAGAACATTCCTTTTTTTTCATTGAAAACAAAGAGCCTTGTCAAAGGCTATCTGACACGTTTGTTCCATCCTTGTCTATCATTTTCAATTGCTTCTGCGAGTTCATTCCATATCTGACTCGAGAGAAAATTAAAATAGATTCCCCCTCATATATTGAAGGCAACAAGAATGTGAATGATTGCTTATTGTTATTTGATTGACTATTAATAAGTCGTGAATAAAATATGAATAATGATTTATAAACAGTAAAAAAATGATTTCATATGTGATATATATAGATACTCTTGATTTATATATAATATGTGATAATATGTGGACTCCTATACTACTAGTAGCATAGATAGGATGGAATAAGATTCACATTCCATAGGGACCTGAAATATTAATATTATTTCATTTTCACTTATTTTGTCATAATTATACTCACATATCAATTTCTTACAAACAAATTTTTTTTTAGTTTGTTCAGTCCTATTCACATTATTCTGCATATATTCTTCCACCCAAACAGTGGGTAGAAGATTGAATGTGCCGTCACTGTTAAATTCTAGTAATCACAAGAAGGCAACATGTTGAATTCATTTGTTAATGGCCTAATAGAGTGTTGTTAAAGACATTGACAAAATACAATATTACAGTTGTCGATGTAAATCAACTACATGACCCACACATTAAATGCATGTGAAACTATTATTTATGAGACTAATACATACACATTTTCATTATTTCTGTCGTATATGCATTATACATATGCAATTGTGACCAGATCATTTACGGATGAATATGTCTGCATCTGTTATCTGTCATTTTTTTCTTCTATTGATGGGTCTAATGCACTAAATTATTTGAGTAATTGCCCCACAGTGTGATAGTGATCATAAAATGTACATAAAACGTGTCTAATTCTTTGCTATCTCATTTTAATTGATTGCACTACTACTGAACTACTTAATTTTCTTCTGGTTTGTGGTAACTATGCATCTGTGTTTCAATTCATGAAGAGGTGGGATGGCCAGTCATGATGATATGAATCGAATCATAAAAAGGAGATGGTCTATAACTGGGGGGCCGACCTGTCTCAACCAAGTTCTTCATTAAAGCTATTTTGTTGATTTTAATGCATAAAATGTCCAAAATCGAAAACCAAGGCCTAAAGGTCTTACATACTTATTTGAAATGATCAGCTGTTAACTGATTTTAAATATATAAGTAAAGTCAATTCAACAATTAGTTCTAAACGGGGCCTAAATGAAGTCTTGAACAGCCAATCTTTGTGTGTGTGCGCGCGCGCGTGCAGTGTCTTTATATCAGCCATATATGCATTAATTGTTGCGGAAAACCTCCCCAAATAGATCTAGGTTTGAGGGTTTGAGAGAAAAGACGAACAAATCAAACAAACAATCATACAAAAGACGAGGAATTTACGTGGTTCGACAAATTGCCTACATCCATGGGCAGCAGTGATGATTTTATTCATAAAAATTCTTTATATGTCTCACCCATTTGTTTTCTTCAAGAACATATATATAGAGGAAACATACAGCTTAAAGAGAAAACAAACAAATTTAGAAATAAACAGTTTTAGCAATCTCAAGAATCTTAAAAACAAATTTCGCGATTTCCAGAATCTTAAAATATATTTTGCGATATTTAAATATATTTTATAATATCTGAATATATTTCAACCATGACTTCAACTTTGAGTCATAGAAACTATATTAATTGCATGTCGAACATCAACAATGGGATCTTTATCAATGGACCACTATTTATATACCACAGCACATTGTCAGCACCCTGCAGAGAATCAATTGATCATAATGGTTGCTTCAATTAGCCTAATAACCTCCTCAAATTTCAATTCATGATGAATAAAGTAAAACTAGTGTGAAACTTTACATCTCGATGAGCGAAAACATAATGTTTTAATTTTAACAAAGAATGCAATCAGGGTGATTAGTAGTACATCAAGGGAGAGGAATCGGCTAGACTTTTTTTATAGTCTATTTCCCGTTGTGTGACACATTAGATTACACGAAACTGTTTAAGTCTTTTATGGTAATCAATCATACATTATTATTTTTTCATGTAAATATCAATTCATATAAGTATTTTTAGAGCATCTCCAACCACACTCCATATCTCCAAATTTGAAGGATGATATGCTCTAACCACACTCCATATCCACCTCCAAATTTGGAGGCATCCAAATTTTTCATTTTTTACTTTATACACTAATTAATTTATAATATATATTTAGATCCGCTAATCCATTTTTAATAAAAGTACTATAGTTGTAAAGATCTTATTGAGACCTTCAAAATGAGATTAATATTTAATTATTTTAGAATTAATTTTAAATAAATCCTTATACGTTTGATTATTCAAGAATTATTTTATTTATTTAATTAAAAATTATTGATTTAAA
Organism: Acorus calamus; assembly: GCA_030737845.1. NCBI lineage: Eukaryota > Viridiplantae > Streptophyta > Magnoliopsida > Acorales > Acoraceae > Acorus > Acorus calamus. The sequence continues at coordinate 32,613,636 of CM060860.1, forward strand.
AATAACTCCAAAATCATTTAATATTAGACTCATTTTAAAGGTCTTAATGAGATCTTTTTAATGGTATAATTTTTATATAAATGAATTAACAATAATAATATATATTAATGAGTTTTCATATAATTTAAAAAATAATAAGAATAAATGGAGAGTGATGGTTGGAGTGCAACATCCTCCAAATATGTAGGGTCAACCGTCCATATTTGAATGCTTGGGTTGGAGATGCTCTTAGTAGAAGTGATTTTCAGCTACCACCAATGTCATTGTATATGTTTGTTACAAAAAGATCTAGGACCCTGTAGGGAGTGAAAATTAGAGTTCAAAATGTTGACTGATGTGAATTAATCAACCAAACTGATGTTGAGGAACAGCCATGGTCTTGCTTGTATGAATCGCAAAGCATATTTTTCAAAATGGAATAGAAGTATAATTCTTTGAAGGGGAGATTAAGGGTGGGGAGGAATGATCATAGGTAGCTTTATGTTTTTTTGCTTGGTAGGTAGCTTTATGTTGGACTAATGAAAGGCTTTTTTTGAGAAAATGAAACAGTTTCCTTCTTAAAGTATGGTTTGTTGGGTCATTGAGTCATGGATGGTATTTCTCTCTCTGTTATAGAAGTCTCTGGGTGATCTTGGTGTGCTAACAACCTCCTTATCCACACAAATGAATCCTTGCTTGTTCTGGAATGATGTCTCTCCCTCTCCATCTTTCATGCATAGATTTTATAAGAAAAGTGAATTATTGGGTCATATATATTTTCATAGGCAATTATCTAAAGTTAATTATATATTATTCCGTCAACAAGACTTGAATCTAGGATTATGCCTATGAAAATATATATGACACTATATATATATATCCACTTGATGATTTAGAGATGATTTTTTTATGTTTAACTAGATGACGCAGTTTACATTGTTTCTAGGTCTTTCAGTTTGTCTACATAGTTTGTACATTGTCATATACTCTGTGGAGGGGCAGAATTTTTGCTTATCGGGTTCGGGTAAACGGATCTGACCTCTTCCGTTCTCCTCCGTCGGATTCCGTCATTTTCTGCCGGTGAGCACCTCTTGAGCGCTGCAAACACAGGGAGGTGGGGCCTGCGAAAGACCCTCTGACGCTCAAGTCAGTCAAGGTGGCCAAAAAAAGAGTTCTTGCAAAAAGAAATTGTGCCCCCCTCTTGTGTCTGTTCTTGTCCCTTATTTATAGAGGAGTAACTGTGATTAGGGTTTCTGATCGACCCCTCTCCATCGGACGAATAAGAATCCATCAGTCATTAATAAGGAGATAACAGATAAAATCACAAGATTTGGTCAATTATGAGTTGCCATGTAAATCCATATTTGGGTGGGATTTTGGGACACAGTCAATGATGACTTGATTTGGTGATATATGCCAGCATTGATTGAATTTAAATGATGATAATTGCAATATATATAACGAGATATAAAAAGATCAGGGCAATGTGTGAGTGGATAAGTACTGACTTGGCTTGTTGTAGTTGGTTAGATACGAGCCTTTGGACCGAGTTTGTTTGGGTTTGAGTCGGACGGGTCATCGTCTTGTCGGGTCGGATCTGATGAGACCCCTGACCCGGCCCGCCTTGGATAGCCAGAAAATTAGGCCCTCACACTCTGTTCACGTTGTTGACTCATAGATTTTTATATATCTATTATAAATAGGAGTGTAACTTAGATTGAACCTCACCCAACTCGATTCATGGGGGGCACTTGAGTTGAGATTTTTATCTACCAGGTTCAGTCCGACCAGAACTCGAATAAACCCATACCCAATTCAGGTCAGGTTCAAGTTGGGGTGTTAGGTTAGGCGAGCTCAACCTGAACCTGGAAAAAAAATCATCCATTAAGAAATAAAAAAAATATATCTTCTTTTTAATAAAAAGTTTGACTCTATGAATACATAAATGAATGATAATGATTAAAGAAGTGGCCTAGAAAAGCAAAAGGAGGTGCCTAGTCGGACCCAACCCAAGAGGGGAATTAAAAAGTGCGAGACAGAATTCTCAGTATCTACAACACAATGGTTCATGACTTATCTGTGTTAAGGATAGGTCTTAGATTCGAGTATTAGCGCTGACTTACTCACCTGTTTGTTGGCGATTATTCAAAAGAATTTTCTATGGGACCAGGACAAACATACGAAAATAGCATTCTCAACTCAACCATAAAGTTAAGTCATGAAGATCCCTTTGATATAAAAAAAAAGTGCGGGACAGCTTAATAGAAGTTGCTTTGCCATAGCAACACACAAGAGAAGATATGAAGAATCATCAACAGCACGTCTCTCCATCCATTGTTGCTCTTTCACATACACCACTTTTTTTTTGTCACTCTTTTGACTCTTTTCAATCTCACAGTGGTTTTTTTATTTGATGATATAGATTTTATTTGTTCACTAATGATTTTTTGAAGAAAGGGATTATTTTTTATACTTAGATTCTTTTCATTTTGTTTTATGGTTTGTGATACATCATTTGTTTTTTGAGATTCTTTAATGAAACATCATTGTGATTTTTAATTTCTATTGATTTTGTTGATTTTCTGGTTCAAATTTCTTTTTATTTGGCTATTTATCATTAAAATAAATATGTTTTTTTTCTCATTGAATATATTATAGAGATCAAATTTTCTTTTTGAAAGAGATATGAATTCCATGTGGCAACCCATCAAAAGTTGCCACATACCGTAAAAGTTTATTAAAAAAGTGAACATAATTTTCGATAAGCTTTGTAGGTCGGGTTGAGTTTTGATTGAACCCCTTCAGGTTGATGTCACAGGTGGGTAAGTCAGCACTAAGACTCGAACACAAGATTACTCTTAACACTAGTAAGCCATGAATCGTTCTATTATGGCACACTGGGGACGCACCTCTACTTATAAATCTCAGACATTGTTATGTATTCATTGTATATTATTACATAATTTGTACGTACAAACGATATTTGGACGAAAAGGATCTGTAAAAAATATACAACGAATAATTTGACGGTATTTTGACCTGATAACATGAGGGATTAAAAAATGTTTGGAATTAAATATCTTTTAGCCTTCGTTTAGATCTATGTTTGAGTAAATTCCACGTTTGAAAAGCTAAGATTTTAAATACAGATCCAAACATATTTTCAGTATTTAGATTTTTAAATCACTATCTTTTTTTAAAAAAATCTAAAAATTCTTATAAAATAAGATTTTTTTAAGCTGAATTGAAACGTTCAATACGCAGCCAGTTAAACATACGACTAAAAATGGAGAGGGGTGCCATTAAATGATATAAAACATCAGACAACAACGTCATTTCATCTCGAAATGTACAGGATTTGGTTCCATCTATGTCCCCTTATTTTATAGTACGATGTGATTGCATCACTGATCGCATCAAAATATTCATCTAATTAATTCCACTTACCCTGATTTATTATTCACCGTGAATTACATCTTTAGCATTCAATCAAATATGGACTGGAATGATCCCTAATTATATATTCAGGAAATGAAAGTCTGTACGGTAAGTAAGACTGCAACTTGGGTCGGGTTGAACCCGAATCCGACGGGTTGAATCTGATTTTTATATGGGTTGAGTTGACTAAATCGGGTTCAGGTTGGTCAATTCAGGTTAACTCACAAATCAGATTGGGTTCTGGTTGGCCTCACTCACTCACAACCCGATCCAATCCGAACCCGTAAACTAATAGTTAAAAAAAAATCATGGTCGTTTATTCTGTAGCTTCTAATATGGGTAGTCCAAATTTTAGATAAACCTAGCTAATCTTATGGGTTGGGTCGGGTAGATTTATTTAATTTGCAAATCATGTTAGAAATTCGGGTTGGGTCGAGTTGGTCCAATTCGGGTTGAAAATCGGGTTGGGATACGGTTAATCCAATTCAGGTTGAGTCGGGTTGGTTTATTTAATTATGGGTTGGGTTCGAGTTGGTTTGTTTAATTACGGGTTGGGTTCAGATTGGTCCAATTCAGGTTGAAAATCGAGTTAGGTCGGGTTAGAATTGAGTAGTTTAAAATTCGGGTTGGGTTCAAGTTGAGGTCAACCTGAACCCAACCCGTCCGAATTGCAACCCTAACGGCAAGTGGGGTTATTAGTATCCTAGTAGAGAGTAAGATAAAGTACAATGAAAAAGATGGTGTGTGTAGTTTATTTATTGATTATGTTTACGGACAATCAAATTTTCAGTCTCAATTCTAATTTACATGTATTTAAAAAAAAATTAAATAATATACATATATGTTGTTATGTAAAATGAAACATATACTATAATGAATTACATTGATACATTTAGAAAATGTGAAATTTTTTTATCGAAGCATATACTTCGTTATTATGAGTATATGCTTTGTTAATTTTCTATTGACGTAGAGACTGGAATTGAGGGTTGAAAAAAATTGTGTATAATATCACTTTTTATTTATTGTTCAAGTTAGAGGCGATTTTATAGGCTAGCTCATTGAAAACTAGTTTATAAACATGTGTGCATTTTGAACCTGTTAGTAAGCATCAACAACGAGCTAGGTCGGGCTGTCCTGGCCCGCGAAAATAGGGTCCAAGCCCAGCCTTGGGCCTAGGCCGGGCCAGCACTGGATAATTCAGGTCTAGACCCTACTCATGGGCCCAGGTTTGGGCTTGTGGGCGACTGGCCCATTTAAATAAAAAAAATGTAAAAAAATGGGGGAGGGGAAGTCCCTTCCCACCGACAAAACATAGGATTTAAAAATAGAGATCTAAATATATTTTTAAACAAACCATAGACCCAAAAATAATAGGAGGGTGACAATAAGAGCATCTTCAATCTAGAGAGAAAAGGTTGCTCCTTCCCTAAAATATGGAGAAATCACACTTAACCTCTCCTCATAAGTTTTCTCAAAAAGAAGAACAATTTAGTTCTCACGGGAGAGGAGTCTCATAGCATATTAGCATTCCCAACCTTCATTCTTATTATACTTTTAAAATGGTGGAGAAAAAAAAGTTATTTCGCTCATTCCTTTCCTTATTTTTAAGTGGATTTTTCAATCCTCCTCCCTATCTTTTCTCCACTCAAAACAAAATGACAGAAAATACCTAGAATGATCAAATTTTTAAATTTTTTTTATTTTGGAATAACTCATTATATTAAAAAAAATACATTTATAATGTCATGAACCTAACATTTAGAGAAATATTTAGAGCCAAAATTAGTTTCTTTATTTTTTAGAAACTTTTAGGGAGTGGGTTGAAAAATGCTCTCAAATCTTCTCCTTGACGTGGGACCCACGTACTTTTTCATTTTTTTTATCCATTCAAGGCTAATGATCAAATTGCTCATTCAAGTTTAACAAGTTCAAATATTTTTTTTTCACTATTTAAGCATCCGGAGCATATGATATTTTTTTTTACCGTTTCTTTTTTTTTTCCACTTGAATTTGTTTAGTGTTTTCATTTCACTATAAGAAAACTATATAAAAAATCAACAATTCAAATTCAATTCATTCTGCTTCACTAGAATAAAATGAAGAATAAACAAAGATAATGAACAACAAAAAATAATTATAAATTCTTAATTTTTTGAATGAGTAGTTATGTTATTTTATTTTAAGGAAGAAAAATTGAACTTATTGAAAAATAAATAAATAAATTGAAAGAGTGTGATTATCCCTCCATTTTAAAGGAAAAAAAATGAAAATATGAGTTGGAGATGCTCCAAGGATCCCTAATTAATTTCCTTTTAGTTTTATGATCAAATTTGTATCAGCGCTTTCTCAACCGTGAAGTCCCATGCGTGACAAATGACTATGTGGGTGACATAGAGCATTAGAGCATGTATATAATCAACATAGATGGAAGCTTCCATAACAGACATAGATGGAATCTTGTAGTAAGTAGTAATACCAAAAGCATATAAAAATAGAGCGTTGTTATACTCATTTTTTTCTCAGTCCAAAACATAGTCTTATATATCACATTAGAAATCTAGTAAATGTATACCTCGTCAGATATTATATATTAAATATTAAACATTAAACATTATATATTCAGTAATATTTTCTTACTCTTATTAAAAATGAGTTCATTCAATTCGAAATGGAACGATATATACTTTTTATCAAAGCATATACTTCATTAAATGATGTTTACTATTTTAAAAAATGAAAACATATATGGTCTCTGAGTTTTGATTGACGAATGTGACAGAGTCAAACATTTTATTAAAAATAATATCTGATTACTCGTTGGGGGTACAACTTAAATTAAGTTGAATTTGATCCAACTCGATCAAATCTGACATTTGGGTGGGTTTGAGTTGAAATTTTAGCATGAGAACCGTTATTTAAACCCTCATTTAATAGAAAACCACCCCACTTTAAAACCCATCCAACATATTTTTCAAATTTATAAAATCCCTTCTAATAAATATTAGTATGTGAATAATGTAAAACCACCCCACTCATTTAGCAAAATTTCTCTCTTCAACTCATTTTCACATATTTTTTCCCTTCCGATCGCCGTCCATGACATCCATCGGTTACCGTTTTTTGTTCTGACGGGCGTTGTGGATGACACGCGCGTTGGCGAGGATGTGGCCATTGGGGAGGGATTGGTCGGAGGAGTAACGTAACAGTGGAAGATGGAGAGGTAGTTGGGAGCTCTAGCCGGTCGTAGAGGGTGAAGGAGGAGGGGGTGGAGGGGGCCAGGGGTGGAGGAGGCGGTCGCTGAAGGAGAAGCCACCGGATTGGAGGAGGGTGCTATCGCGGAGGGGGGAAGGCAGAGGAGCATAAGGTGTTAGAGAGGAGATGTCAAGGGGAGAGGGAGAGGATGGTGGGGTTGAGGAGGTGGGAGTGGGAGTGGGAGTGGGTAGTGTAGTTGGAGGAGGAGGAGGAGGAGCAAAAGGTGGAGGGGTGGGGGAGAAAGGAGGGGCCGAAGGAGGTGTAGTCAAAGACGAGGACTTTGTTGTTGCAGAGGAGTTGCATGTGCATCACAAAGATGTTGATGATCGTGCGGAGGAGATGCCATTCTCCAATGTTGCTATTGGTGGAGGTGAAGGAGATTGGGAGGAGGAGGAGGGATTGGTGGTTGTGAATTTTGTAAGACTCGACATACCAGATGTCGACATATTTAGATCTTGTCGACTTCCCAATTGTCAAGAGATAATGATCATGTCGACAGTTGTTTTGTTGAACACGTAACAGAAAAAAATGTGTTTTGTATGGATCGACACACCGGATATCGACGGATGAAGATCCTGTCGACATTTGTTTTGTCGAACATGGGTGTACAGTAAAGGGGTGGGTTTGGTTCTAAATAGGGTGACATTGATAAGGGTGATTTTCCTTTGATTTCAGAGTGCAGAAAAACTCATAGAAATAGGGTGGTTTTTTATTGTATAGTGTGGGTATATAACTCCATTTTTAGCATATGGGTTCAATCTGAACCCATGCAATCAGAATCTATTTTAGGCTGGGCTTGAGTTAAGGGTTCGAAAATCCAAACTGAACCTGAAGTAAGGATAATAAATGTAAATATTCAAAATCATATTTGAATTTTTTTATTTTTTCTGAAATATAATTTAAATTATTCAATTTATTTTATAATCTATCATTTCTATAGTTTATTTTTATATTTTTAATAAAATATTTCTTAATTTTATCTTTCTTTTTTCAATATGGAAATTGACTTTTATGAAGCTCTAATTGGTTGGATTAGCACATTTTACAAGTCAAACTCTAATCCAATCCGAGCTCAACTCGAATTAAACCCAACCTCGAACAAAACAGGTTTGATTTAGGTTGAGCTTCACAGGTTTGAGGACTGATTTAGACTAATTTCCTTCAACTGCGGGTTATATTCAGATTGAGCTCCAACTGACCCCGCCCTTGTTAGCACCCCTAACTCCCAATCAACATAAACAAGAGGCCCAAGAGTCCACGAGGACGGAACAGGTAAACGTGTACGTATTCCATTGGATATCCCCGATTCGAGTCGGATAGCTGGACTGATAACTCCCCGGGCGGGAACAACAAAACACAATGGTCGATTTTTTTTCCGACTTTCATTTGTCTCTGCAAAAATGGCGACCTATACCCTCTTCAAACCCCAACCTCTCCTCTTCACCTCCTCCTCCTCCTCCATCGGAGGAAGGAAGAAGAAGAAGAGCGTAGTACACGTGTCGGCCACCGTGAATGCCAGCGTGGCATCACCGGCGAACGAGGAGGGGCGGCTCGAGAGGCCGAGGTGGGCGGGGGAGACCCCCCTTCCGAGGCTCGTCGGGACTCTCATCTCGTTCAAGCCTCTCTATTCTTTGATGAAGCTCGGAGCGCGTCGCGTCCTCATCAGGTCTCTCTCTCTCTCTCTGAATCTTGTTTGCGATCGGCGTTGAATCGGATCTTTCGAATTGATCGACAGTACGGCGGAGAAATCGAACGTTCCGTGGAGGGAAATGACGAGGCAGATCCTCGAATCGGACGTGTATCAGGAATTGGAGACTGTGTCGAATCCGTCCGTCGTTTATCCCGACTGTGTGTCTCTTCTTCTTTTCAATTGTTGGAATTGATTTTTTTATTTTATTTTTTCAAATTGTTTGAATTTGTGGTTGATGTTGATGATGAGATTTTGCTTCTCTCTCTGAACAGATTATCTGAAGCCGTTCCACGCGTATGATGAGGGCAATCTTTCTTGGCTGGTAAGATTTTTTACACTATTTTTTTTGTTGAATTAGGGATGGGATTACTGATCTGTGATGTTTCGTTAACCTACCTTCAGTTATAATGGTCGTGTTTTGTATGCGAGATGAACCATGCTTAAGAAAATATTGGATTCATGTTGATTGAGGTTCCTGCATTTTGTCGCTCGTCTCCTTTAGATCCTGGACGATGATCCACATTAAACATATGCTTCAATGCCATTCATGTCTAATGGGCTGAATTTTTCTCTTAACCACATTATTTTAGCACAAAGTTGTAATTGGGTTGTGCTAAGAAGTTGGACTTGATTGCTATCCGTAACCTGCCCCATTCCTGAGTGAGCTTACAAATTATAACCTGCTGCAAGGAATGTCATTGTGAGGGAGTGAATAAAGCCCTGTGATTCCAGGGAATATTATTAGCACTTTTTTTGTTTTAAACCAAAAATACTCATATAGAAAACATCCCTTTTATTTATAAGAGAAGAAGAGGGAAAGTGTTATTCTTAGGACACCTACCTTGGCTCCCTCATTTATGATGGTAGCCCCCCATGTACCTGTTTGACAGTTAGATGACTAGGCTTCATACTGTCCTTTGATTCAATGATTTTTGGAAGGTATAGATGTGGCGGATTACAAAACCAGAAAAAGAAATACTGAAAGTTATCTATGGAGTACATCTCAAAAGGGTTTGAAATCACTTCACAAAAAGATCGAAGCTCTTGGCTATCAAATATCAACCTGTCATAGAGGGTGCTAAATTCCTGGAGGCTAATTAGTGGCAAAAGAGTGGCCTAACATGAAGTCCTTAGCCATGATTAGTTGGAGAGCAGAAAATTTACCTCATTTATTATTCAATTTGGGATCATACAACGAATGAACAACTCGTAGTTTTCCAGACTTGGAGGGAATCTAGACATGGATATAAGAATGCATGTGACCAAAGGATCTTGTGTTTATCTTTGAGGCAACTCATCAGCCTATTAGTTGGATTATCAAATTAGGTTGTAGTTACACCCTGTTTTGTTCTGTTATGGTTCGCATATATTTTCTTCCAAGAAAGTCAGAAAATTTGGAAATAAAAAGGAATAACATATGACAACATACTTATTCCTATTCTCAGGCAGCAGCAGAGGCAGAAGCAGCAACCATCTCAATTGCAATCAGAGCAATACCAACTGCTTCCTCAATAGATGAAGCAACTCAAGCAGTGCGTGGAACTTGGCTTAATACAGTTGAACAACACCATCTACAGTATTCAGGAAATTCTGCAGTCCATGATATATTAGATATTGGTTGCTCTGTAGGCGTAAGCACAAGATTCCTCTCTGACAAATTTCCTTCGGCTAACATCACTGTAAGTGAAGAATGAGTTATATTTATCTTTTAAATAGCTTTTTGGGTACATTTAGATTGTCATTTTCACTTCTAGTTCTCGCATATGAAAGAAAAATGCTGTGTTCTTTTTTCTTGTTTGCTATTTTAGGATTAAATTAATATCATTTATTTCAAATCTATTTTTATCTACTATGCAATTTTGAATTAATTATTCACTTTGATTATCTGGTTTATGCAGGGGCTAGATCTGTCACCGTACTTTCTTGCCGTAGCTAAATACAATGAAAGAAGAAAACCGATGAATAAACCAGTTAGATGGATCCATGCAAAGGGTGAAGACACTGGCTTGCCATCCAATTCTTTTGACCTTGTTTCACTTTCTTATCTGGTATGTCTGGTTTGCCAAAGCAACATGTTCGGATCATGCTGTTTTTGTGGTGGAAACATCATGATATGTTATAACAACGGCTAGTAGCTGATTCACTATTGTAATGTAGATAGTAACTTATAAATGCTTGCATGTCATATGTTCCAGGTAGTAATTTTTTCATATTGGTCTTGAAACTTGGTAACAAAGCACTTCAGTTAAAAGCTTTCCGATGATCTTCATGGAAGTTGAAGCTAACAAGTTTCAGTTAAATGTCTTATATGTTCGTCTTGGAACCAATCTGTCCATTTTAAAGTTCTGTTTATTTAGAGAAAAAGTTACTCAATTTTGCTAATTTATAGGTTACATTAATGGCAAGATATATTAACGTGTCACAGTTTTTCTTGTGCTATATATGATATTAATATACTACCTAAGTCGGAGATATCATTAAACATATTGTATCATGACGTCAACCTAATGAACTTTGGAAAACTTTTGATCGGATATTATTTTTATTATGTGAAGAGCATACTTATATCCACAACTTCCATGAAGAACGGCTTTGAACATCATTACACCTCTAACTCTCCTAAAACTGACAGTTCCATGAATTACCCGCGCAAGCAACAGTAAATATGGTGAAGGAAGTTTTCCGTCTCCTCCGGCCTGGAGGCACGATAGCTGTGACAGATAACTCGGTATAGTGTAATTGATTACTGCCTATTTTTTATAGACAGATTTTTAACCATTCAAACTCACAGCCTTGTATCTCTCTTTCTTGCAGCCAAAATCCAAGGTTCTCCAGGTGAGTTCTATTTTTCATTTTCTTTACTTCAGTTGAATCATAAAATTTGCTGGTAGAAAATAGAAATGGGATGCATGAGATATTCTAGGCTTGAGGATTGCATTAGTTTAGTGCTTCAGGAAGTGTTTGCTTGCCTTGGAAAAAAAAAAGAACATGGCTTGGTGTTTATGTGTGGAATTCAATAACATAATTTAACTCTATTGTTTGAATACATTTTCAATCATTCCTGGGTCCTGCAATGTAGGAACTGCCTCCAGTACTGTTTACCTTGATGAAGTCCACGGAGCCATTTCTGGATGAGTACTACCTTTTAGACCTGGAACGAGCAATGAGAGAAGCTGGATTTGTGAACGTATGCTCTGTTCTTACAGACCCCAGACACAGAACTGTGACGGGTACGGTTCCTCTCTAGTTCTGCCAATCTGCCAAATGCATCATCTATTTTGAACATCTCAAAGTATAAGCCTTTGATTTTGTTACTGATTTTCTGTTTTGTAAAATACAAAGATAAATATACGGACACATGCCGGCATTTTGTAATATAAAGAGGGGATGAAATTTTTGCATGCACTTATTTTTCCTGTTCCTTTTTCTTCTACATCAGTAACATCTCACAGAAAAGAAAAAAAAAACTATTTGAATCTTAAAATGCTCTTGACTCTTGTTAGTCGTTGTTAGTCTGGGATGTGTATGACCTCTTCTCCCAGAGGATGGATGTACCATTCTTTTGGGGAGGAAAACATTATATTTTTCTGGTAAGAAAGTATAATGTATTAACCTCTTCAAAAAGAATATACACATACAGTTTAGTTTGTGTGTGATAATAATTAGATTCTCCCTTTCAATTTAGATCTCACCATTCAAAAAATATACAGAAGTATCAAAAACATCATATCTCTGTCTCAATGTTTGGCTGATGAAATCAATCTTCCCCTGTTCTTAGGTCCTCGGAAAAACTACTTTGATTAAACTCTGATAATGATCTCCCTGGATATCCCTGTTGATTCTCCAGTGCTGTTTCCTATCCCCATTTCATGACTTGCTAGGTAGTCGGCTGCTGCGTTGATTTCCCTGACCATTCACTCCTGAAACCCATCAGGAATCTCTCTGATATGGAAGATGAGGGATTTACAAGCCCAGGGCACCTTCTGGTTTGCAAACACCCAACCAGCAACCATTTAGAATCTATCCAGATCACAGTGAAGCCTTTAGCTTTAGCCCTCTGGTTCCCATATAGAACTTCCTGCACTTCGAGAATGTGGAGTTGTGGACTGTTTGATCCTGTGTTTCAGCCGCAGATGCAAAGATGACTAGTTTCGTATTAAGCCCCCAAAGCCAGCTCTAGCCAATGATGGGGCTCCATCCAATAGGTCGAGGCTTCCAATAATGGAAGATCTGGGTGCAATTGAACCTCCTGAGGATCTATGCCTGTCTCTCACTAGTGGGATATCTCTAGCCCCCTGGAGCTTCTACTTGTAGAATTTGGGTTTTGGAGGACACCTCCTGATTGAAGAATCACTCATTCCTTTCTTTCCACATTGCCCAAAGGTCACTGTAAAACTGGTCCTCCCAAGGCATGCAACTTGACCATTGCCCCTGTAAACCCCATGCATCCACTTGGCTTCAGCAAAGTTGCTTTCCACTTCCATTCCACCCAATATCCATGACATCTGCCTAGCATTGCCATGCCACGCTAAATAAATAAAATGTTTTGAACTGCAATCATGAATGTTTCTTTCTGTTGGTTTTGCACACCTTAAAAACGTTTCAAAAACCAGGCAGAGCCATTTAAGTTGTTCAGAAACCCGTTGTCTTCACATTTCAGACACAAAAAACATGATCACCCAAAAAAAAAAACACACCCACATACACACACCAAAAACTCAGAATAACTACATTGACTCGACACAACTAACACTGGACACAAGTTCAGAAATTTCTCAGTCGACCTCCTCCATCTTGCTTTCCTCCGCACCAACCTCCTCCAGCTCCGGCATCTCCGCGTCATCCCCACCAGCTCCCTCATCCTCATCAATGCTCAGCCCTAGCTTCAGCATCCTGTGAATCCTCCCCGCAAACATGTTAGGGTCATCCAAACTGAATCCAGACGTCAACAGAGCCGTCTCAAACAGCAGCAGCACCAGATCTTTCACCGACTTGTCGTTCTTATCCGCCTCAGCCCTCTTCCTAAGCTCCTCCATGATGCCATTATCCGGGTTGATCTCCATTGTCTTCTTGCTCGACATGTACGCCCCCATGCTGCTGTCCCTGAGCGCCTGTGCCTTCATGATCCTCTCCATGTTTGCCGTCCATCCGTACTCGCCTGTCACGAGGCAACACGGAGAGTCCACGATCCTGTCGGAGACCACCACCTTCTCCACCTTGTCCCCCAGAATGTCCTTCATAGTCTTGCACAGCCCCTCGAACGCCGCCTTCTTTTCTTCCTTTTTCTTCTTTTCCTCCTCGTCCTCCTCGAGCTGCAGGCCTTCCTTCGTGGCAGACACGAGCTTCTTCCCATCATACTCCTTCAGCTGCCCAACGGCGTACTCGTCGATGGCGTCCACCATGAAGAGCACTTCGTAGCCCTTCTTCTTCAACTTCTCTAAGAATGGGGAGTTCTCGACAGCCTTCTTGCTTTCCCCAGTGATGTAGTAGATGTCCTTCTGTCCCTCTTTCATTCGAGTCACGTAGTCTTTGAGGCTCGTCATCTCCTCACCACTCTTGGTCGAGTGGTACCGGAGAAGCTCAGCCAGCTTCGCCCGGTTCTGGCTGTCCTCATGGATGCCCAGCTTGAGATTCTTCGAGAACGACTCATAGAACTTGTTGTAGTCTTCTTTATTTTCAGCGATCTCCGTGAAGAGCTCGATGCACTTCTTCACCAGGTTCTTCCTGATCACCTTCAGGATCTTGTTCTGCTGGAGCATCTCCCGGGAGATGTTGAGTGGGAGGTCATCTGAGTCAACAACGCCCTTGATGAAGCCGAGGTACTCCGGTATGAGCTCCTCGCAGTTGTCCATGATGAAGACTCTCCTCACGTAGAGCTTGATGTTGTTCATCTTCTTGCGGGTGTCAAAGAGGTCAAAGGGAGCCCTCTTTGGAACGAAGAGAATTGCCTTGAATTCGAGCTGGCCCTCGACAGAGAAGTGCTTCACCGCGAGGTGCTCCTCCCAGTCATTGGTCAGGCTCTTGTAGAAGGAGGTGTACTCATCCTTGGTGATCTCCTCCGGTTTGCGCAGCCAGATGGGTTTCTGCTTGTTGATGAGAGCCCACTCATGGGAGACCTCCTTGACCTTCTTCTTCTTGGATTTGGACTCCTCTTTCTCCTCATCGACCTCCTCAACATCACCTTCTTTCTTCTCGGCTGTCTCATCGTCCTCATCATCGCTGATCTCCTTCTCGGTGGTCTTCTCGGTCCAGAGGTAGATTGGGTAGCTGATGAACTCAGAGTGCTTCTTCACCAGATCCTTGAGTCGCCTCTCTTCCAAGTACTCCAACTGCAAGAGACAGAATTAGAATTCACTCAATAAAGAATTGCAATTGAAGTAACAAAATTTGGAGTTGATTTCATACCTGATCCTCCTTAAGGAAGAGAGTGATCTTAGTCCCCCTCCAAGAGGCTCACCACTGACATCCCTGGTGACGGTGAAGGAACCACCAGCCTGGGACTCCCAGACATACTGCTCATCATCGTTGTGCTTGGTGGTGACGATCACCTTTTCTGCGACAAGGTAGGCGGAGTAGAACCCCACACCAAATTGTCCAATCATGCTCACATCAGCACCAGCTTGCAGGGCTTCCATGAATTCTTTGGTCCCAGACCTTGCGATGGTTCCCAGGTTGTTAACCAAGTCTGCAGCAGAAGATTAGTGCAACCAGTTAAGCCTTGTTTTATACTCAACAGAAGAACAGCAAACTCAGAACTTCTCACATTCTACCATGAATTACACAGAACAATAGAGATGAATTAATGTTCAAAAAAACAAAAATCACAACAACACGGTACCATATATTAATAAATAACTAGAACATGACAAACAACAGTTACATAAATAGCAAAACAAAACCAAAAAGCATCGAATGAACATCTTTTGCAAAAACTAAAAGAAATCATAAATAAAAAACAGCCCGCCAATGTACAGATCACTCTGCCTCGAATGGCCTAATATGGATTGAGAAATTTTATAAATGTATACAACAATTAACCCAACCTTCAAAACTCTCCCATCAGAACATTATAGAACAATCAATAATTAGCAATGGACCATAAAATCAAGCAAACATTTGAAAGACACACATATCTTCCATGAAACTTGCCTAAAATAAATAAAACGAATGAAAGCAGTTTAAAAGCAGAAAGTATAAAAAGGATAAAAAAAAATTAAAGCAGAATTTTAACAATGCAAATCAAACGAGATCAACCTAACAACTAACAGAACCGATCCCCCCTCCTAAGAAAAAGACAGAACCTAAACAAACAGTGATGGATGAACAGATGAATCGGAACGAAAACTCACCAGCCTTGGTCATGCCGACTCCACTATCAATCACGGACAGAGTCTTGTTGGCCTTGTCCGGGACGAGCCGGATGAACAGCTCCGGCTGCCCGTCCAGCTTGCTCTTGTCCGTCAAGCTCTCGAACCTGATCTTGTCCAGGGCCTACAAAACCAACAAAAAACCAAAACAAACCGATCAATCAAACCGAACAAACACCAGAACCAAACATCATAGAACTCGACTTGAGAAGGGAATGCCTACATCAGACGAGTTGCTGATGAGTTCACGTAGGAAGATCTCCTTGTTGGAGTAGAAGGTGTTGATGATGAGGCTGAGGAGCTGGTTGATCTCCGCCTGGAACGCGAAGGTCTCCGCCTCTCCCATGTGAACGTCCGCCATGAATGGAGCGATCGAATTCGAAAAACGCGAGGGATTGATTGAGAGCGCTTTTTAGGGTTTCGACGTCGTAATCGCGAGAGCTGCTTCTGATGGGGGAGACGAGAGAGGGAAAAGGGTTTTTATACTCTGTGAGTGCTGCTTCTAGGTTCTTCCATTCCGAGGCGGAAGGGAGAAGGTTGGGTTTGCGTGGGCCCCAACCGTCTCGCGCGTTCTAGAGGCTTCTTTTTTGAATTTCTGGTCTTCGAATTTGTTGTTTACGATGTTTTGGTCGGTAATCTTACCTCCATTTGTTTTGTGATTTGATGGGGTTTGGTTTGGTATTGACCGTTTGATTTTTGATGTGGAACGGGGTTGAGATGGGTGAAGGTTATCGTATCTACTTTTTTTTTATATATATGTTTTTCCGGAAGGTTCGGTACAGCTGGCGAGGTTCGATGGCTAGGTAAGGGCGATTCGTTTATGTTTGGATGCTTGGTTGCTTGAGATTGGGGTTTTTTCGATCTCTTGTGGTTCGTGGCCCCGTCACCTTTATGGCCCCGTCGTCAGTCGTCACCTTGGCGTGCTCATGATGGATAAAGAAAAATTTTAGTATTAAAAATATACACTATAGTTGAACTTTAGTATGGATAATCTGGATAAATTGTTAGTCTCCGTTTGGATAGCGGAATTGAGTTATTCTGGATAGATAATTATGCCAGTATAAATAACAAATCTACATGAATAAGAAATTTTTTGTTTAATTGTGTTTTTTTTTTATTCTCATTGGAAAACGTAAGAATAAATGTTGAGTTGTTTGGTTGATAAAGAATAAAATATAAATAAAGTGTAAAAAAGTTGATTTGACATGTGAACCATTTGATGTATAAGAGGTGTTGATAGGTGATTTGATGTGATAAGATGTGCTCCACCTCCCCACCCATTCGGATCCGAACCAATCGATCGGATGGGCTCTGTCGAGAAGGGGTGGCGGTGATGGTCCACGGAGATGAGTCTGGGGTGGCGCGCGGCCGACGTCGAGGCCACGGTAGACTTGGACTGAGTCGGCGGTGAGCTTCTTCACAAGCTGAAGCGCGAGCATGCTCTTGCAGACACTGGTGGAACCTGATATCACGATGACCTTCTCTTTGTTCTTCTCATTCTTCTTCTTCATCGTCGAAGTCATTTGTGTTGGACCATTGGTCGAGCAGGTGGTGGTCGTTAGGGTACGTTGTGGTTGGAGAGAGAGGAATGTTGTGGGGGTTTTTTGGAGAGGGAGCCTTAGCCACCATGTTCGTAACCCAACACAGGTGCTCGTGTGGGCTGCTTCGACCTATGTGTATGGTGCGGTTTGTGTTAGCTTTAAAATAGACAACAAAATAACATCCATGAGCGTCATTGCCCCCGCTGACGCGAGAATCCCAAGGCACCGCACGGCGTTCGCGCACCCACCACCACCGCCCTCATTCTCCTCCTCCTCCTCCCGTGGTGCATCAAAGGCAATGAGGGTGATGAAGTTGTCGAGAAACCCTTACACGTGGGTCGGAGCAACCCCGTCTGTCAGCTCCGCAGCGGAGGAGGTGAGGTTAACCGCGGGAGAGATAAATTTGAACCGGAGGAGGGAGAGAGAAAATCTGATGGGGTGGGATTGTATGGTGTAAAGTTTGGTATATATAGAGGGGTGGGGTTGTAAGTTATAAAATTTATGTGGGGTGGATTTAAAAACAGGGTGGGATAGAAATAAAAAGGGGTTTATATAACCGTACCCAAACTGTTATCCTATGTTTGGATATTGTGATAAGGAGAGAGTAAATTTAAAAACTTATTTGGTTGTTAACAATATAGTCAGATAGGTATAACTATGACAGAGAATGAAAATAAGTTGTTATTAGTATTCCAGTCTCTCTTATAACTGTATTATTTCATCTAATCTATTTCACTAATATAAAATGGCTCATATATCAATATTTTTTTTAATGATACTTATCTATTTTTACTCGCATTTTTGTTCACAATTTATTTATAGGCAACTAAACAACAAAAAAAAAGTTATTATTATGTTTTTCAATGAGAGTAACTAAAAATATAAACAAATAAAAAATGAGTTATTTTTTAACAAATAATAATCAATCTCATAATAGCTTACATCGCTACATAAATGGGGCTTTGAATAAAACCATACTAGGGAATAACAAAATATGGAAATACGGTTTATTTTTATTTTTATTATTTAAAGGGTTCTTATCCTATGATTCAAAATTTGATTATTTTTGAGAAAAAATATATATATCCCTCTGAAAATTTGATGATATTCATGTTCACCCCCTCATTTTTTTATGAAAATCAATATAACCCCGTGATTGCATTGCTTAAATTGATTTGTCCCTTCGTTGTTAACACCTTTAAACTATAATATACTTAAGTTAACCACATATGATTAAATTGTGATATTAACATGTCACTTTCATCTATGCCTTCACCTAGGGTACAACTCGGGTGGGTTGGGTATGGTTGGAGCTCAACCCGAGATTAGAGAAATCAAACCAATCTGAAATTCAGGTTTGAGAAACTCAACTCGAACCCAACCTATCGGGTTTTGTTCGGGTTCAGATTTGATTTGGGTTAGACTCAGGTTTTGATTTGAAAAATGTATTATTTTAAATAATTAAAATTTTATAAGAGTCAATTCTCCTCGTAACAAATATAAAATGATGAATATTTTTATACAGAGAATAGAAATATAGATACTATAAATTTGAAATATTTTAAATAAGCATAAATTGTACAGTTCAAATTTGATCATGCACATTAAGAAATTATAATTTTACTTATAATATTTTACTTAGATTTAGAAACTTCAGGTTCGGGTTAGTTCAGGTTACCCAAACCCTCAATCCTAACACAACCCAAATTATGTTTGGCTTGCTTTGGTTCGAGCTTAGGTTGAACCCGAACACTAAAACCTCAACCTAAACCCTCCAAAATTTTGGGTTGGGCTGGATTTCACCGGTTCAAATTGCACCCCTACCTTCACATGATTCTTCCACCCAATCAATCTTTTTTTTTTTATTGCAAAACACTAGCAGTGTTTTTCAAAACCTAGAATTAAGGTCGTAACGACGATATACAACTATATCTTCTGCTCCTCTATCGTCATGGATGGTCTAGCCTCGCTTCGAACACCAATACGAGAATCTCCTTCATTCTCTGTTGTCCAGTTACAGTTCCCACGTCGATCATCGTGTTTTTGTCTTTTCCCTCATTCTTTGTTAGCTTCTCTCTCTGACCAACAATTAGATGTGCAATTCGGTCAGTTTGATTCGATTTTTGACAAACCCATATTGAATCAAACTATAACTACATGTAAACCTAAAATTGAATCAAACCGAACCTTATTTGGTTAACCCAAACTAAACCGAATCGAACCGAACTATTAAAAATAAACATATATATACCTATTGTTTTTCTTCCTACCAATTTGGGTTGATTAGAGTTTTTTTAGGAGTCGGTTACAAGTTTATATAAATATTAAAAGACTAGAATTAATGGTATAAATTTGTATTTATTTGCTATCAATATTAATGGTATAAAACAATATAATTTTTAATATAAAAGAATGATCAGAATCATATTCATTATGAATAATCACGTGTTTAAATTTAATTCAGTTCAGTTCAATTAATTCAATTTTTATTATGTAAAATCAAATTCAAACCAAAGTATATCTGTTTATTAATTTTTCAATACATACCAAATCAAACAAAAAATCTATTGGCCAAAACTCATAAAAATTCGATTTGGATTGCTTCGGATTCCATTTAACCGACTAAAATTGTACATTTACCAACAATGACTTTTCGAGCTTGAGAAGATTTTGGGGGTTCATGGCGTCGCCATTGATGAAGCGGAAGAGAGCGAGTGGGTGGGAGACGAAATCCGCGATGGTCGGCGAAGCCAAGTAGTATAAAGAAGAACCCATTGTGATTTGGGTTTGAAATGCAGTGTGTGTTGATGGTGACAGTGGTAAGAGTGAGAGAAAGAGAGCTCACCAAAATATGAGGACTGAAGGCCATTTTTTCTCGTTCTTATAACAATTGTTTTGTGTCTCCAACTGATTTTTGAAGGCGATTATGAGAAGCCAAGATGTGTATAGAAGAATCACCACCTACCACCGAGATGATAAAGAATTTTTAACTGGCCTACGTGAAATTTTAAATCTAGATTGTTCTAATCTTGCACATTATAAATATTAAAAATATATACCTAATATTATGCAATCATTTAAATTAAAACATTCTACAATATTATATGCATTTATTAAGAATAAATTTTTTTAATTTTAATGGAATGAGAAAATTATAAAAATCAGAAAAACATTATTGAAAGAGGATTTGAACATTATATTATTCAACCACAAGGGAGAGAAAGATGGATTTAAGAGAAAAAAATTATTTTAGGATGGAATGAGATAGAGAAACACATTGAAGAGAAAGAGACTTGAAATATCCATATGGAGAGATTTAGGGAAAAGAAAAATTTTAGGCTTTATTTGAGAATATTAAACAGATTTGATAAAGTTTGTTGAGAGAGATTAATTAAAGTGACACATTTCATTGTTCATTTTATTAAATCTACTTAATAAATGATAATTAGGGTTCCTCATTAGGTGGGGTTCTAGACAATTGTCTTGGTGGCATTGTCCCAGGGGTGACTCTACGACGACGACCACAACCACCACCACCACTATGACTGTCTTGATATGTGTGTTTATCTCTGTTACATGGGATTCAAAGCTATCAATGTTGGAAGTTTATGGACATATATTGTGAGTTTGTGCTTAGTCCAAGCTCTCCATAACCAATACATCTGCAGAGTAATTCGATGGATGGTGGCAGACATGGGTATTTTGGTTATTTGCGGAAATTGCATAACTTCTAAAAAGACATCAGAATGCAATGAAAATTTATAGGTAGGCCAATGCCAGTACCAGGAGAACAGATATACAGTTAGATTTTGAAACTGAATGCCCAAACTATTAAAATAAATACAAACCCAATATTTAACAGTAAAAAAGTGACACAAACTTAACAGAAATTGATCAGTCCTTCGACCAAACAAGTCTAACGTTCTCGCATCACGACCTCGTTCGCAGCTACATGAGATCCACTAATCTAAGCCTTAAATCTGAAAGGTTGGGGAAAGAGGGGTGAGCAACCACACGCTCAGTGAATGTACCTTAGAGCCGTCACTATTCCTCTGCCCGACCTCTTGACACATTTTGACCTATAACTTGATCGATACTCATCTGATTCAGGAACCGTAAAACGCGTTGGAAAGCTAACGAGATAACGATTCCAACCATACCTTAACTTCTGAAATTGGAGATATATAAATCCTTTAAAAACTTATATGAACATGACCCAATGCACGAAATTAAGAACGACTTGGAAGAATTTTGTCCTCAAAATTCAAGGAAGAACATAAATAAAGGATATATGATATCCAATGCACAAAATTAAGAATGACTTGGAAAAACCATAGTCGTTACAGCGATGCCGGAGCGCTTCATGCGTTCGAAGAGGTCGGTGGTGTCAGAGGCGTCGGCGTCGGACGTGGTGGGGGTCTTGGAGGTGACGTCGGGCATGGTGGGTGCGGGCGAGGTGGGGATCTCGAGGCGGCGGAGGGCGCGGGCAAGGCGGGGGTCTCAGAGGCGCAGTGGTCGCGGGTGAGGCGGGGGTCTCGAAGGCGGCGGAGGGAGGAGGGGCAGGTGGTGGTGGTTGGAGGGGGAGGGGTGGGTTACGATCACAAAAAAAAAGAAAAAAAAAGAAAAAGGGGTGGGTGGAGGAGTTGGTGGGGTTGAAATAACCGCCCCCATTTGCTAAACCAGTACAAAAATTTAGGGGGTTACATGGATTTTCAGAAGAAAAAAGATGTATATGGATATCAACAAATTTTTAAGGGGTTATATGTATTTTCTGTTAATTTTTTAGCTAAATACATTTTACCCCAATGAGAAATGAATGTCATCTTAGGCATAGTTTGGTAAAGTGATAAATTTTTAGGATAAGTTAGTCTAAGTTATGGAGATAAATTTTTTTATCCAGATTTTCAATTGGTAATGCTTTTTATTATCCTTATTTTAAAAATACCAGATCCACCATTTCTATTAATGAGGCATTAATGTTGTTTGGTGGAACATATTCTTTTTTTTTTAGGAATGATAGTTATAAATGTTATCATAATTTTATAAAATATGGATAAAAAATTGGGACAAAGTCTGTTTCACCTTTTACCCAGAACAAACGATCTCATTTTTAATCTCAAAATATGGACAATTGTCCATGCTTTATCCATTTTTTTTAATGCTATATGGGATAATAAGTGATTTAACTCAATTTTTTCCTTATTCCAACCCCTTATCTTCATACCAAACTAGGGCTTAATGTTTACGTGTCATTTGTCTTTTCGAAATTCATATAATAGACGTGGTGTACGGATATTTTAGTCACTCGACATTCATGTAAATGTGGTATGTGGATATTATAGGGAGGGCAACTGCATAACTGAGAAATTTTGATTTAATCGTTTAGGTTTATCCCCATTTTTTATTTCAATTTTGATAAATGTTAATATGAACAAAATTGATGAATTTTTTATCCACTAAAATTAAGATAATTTATCCTTAAAATCTTAACAATCGCTAATATGACCCTTGATCTTTTCTTTGATTTTTTTTTTCAGGTCGGAAAGTGTGTGTAAAGGATCTGTTAGTAGATGAATATTTTCTCATAATCCATTTATTTTGGGTGTGCAGAGAAATAATAGGGGTGTAAATAGAGGCACCCAGGTCTCAAACCTTCGCGGATAAGCACGTGAACCACTTCGATGCCAACCCAGTCCGACCCGCATCAAATCGACGTCACGTTCACGCCGGCCCATTTTCGACTCAATTTTCACCCTTCCCCCCTTC